>CM057380.1:126596531-127184031 GCA_030015415.1 Cynopterus sphinx | reverse complement strand
CTATAATGACTTCATCCCTTTAGGGCCAAGGCCCTCTGAGTCACACTCTTCCAATATCCCCATGGTCCTGACGTCTGCTCAGGGGCTCTCCAGAGCTGGTCTGCAGGCTCCTGCGTGGTGAGAATAAGGAAGCTTTCCACCGGGTCTCGACACAAGGCCTTCCCCTCACCAAACTCCAGCTCATGCCTTCATGTGCACACCCTACCTGTTGGCTCCAGCAGCAAGAAGGCTAAGGAGAGACAGATGTTTGAAGATGGGAGTGGAAATTCCCTTAGAACACTGGTTCTCAAGCTTGAGCTTCATTAAATCACCTCCAGGGCTTGTTAATAGAGATGGTCGAACCCCACTCCAGGAGTTTCTGATTCATTAGGTCTGGTGCAGGGCCTGAGAATTTGCCTTGCTAACCAGTTCCCAAGGAATGCTGATGCTGTGGTCTGGGAACACACTTTGAGAACCACTGCATTAGAACACACCAAATCAAGCCCTCCTTCTTCTTCAAAATTATACCTCTTTTTATGGTAAGGAAATTAATCCCATGTTAGGAAGGCTCCTCTCCTCATTTTACGTTGGGTTCTTCTGCTTGTTTATAGCACTGAGGCTGTACAGGACTGGGCTCCATCCAGGCCCCCTCCTCCACCCAAGCCCCTGAGGGCGCTTTGCTGCCCTGACTCCTGGTCTAAGAAGAAGGCACCAGTAGAGGCAAAAGAGCCCAGATCTGGATGCTCTTAGGTGGAGCTGAGTCAGACCGGAAGCCTTCTCCTTTGCACAGGCTTTCTCATTGTGGTAGCCTTGTTTTACCTTTGTATCTACAGAGTGGCAGTGGAGCTGCCTGCCCTCCCTCTAGAATCCTCCGGGGTCAGTAGGGATGTGGGGTGGGAAGTGCCTAGAATAGGGGTGTGTGTGTGTGTGCAGGCAGGGAGGGCTCTGGGGCCACCTTCCTGGCCAGCAAGATTCTCCTCCTGGACTAGGAAACAACATGTCTTCCTTTCTAGGGTCTCTTCTCTGCTGCCTCATCTGTGTCCCCAAAATTCTGCAACCACCTTCTTGCTTCAGACACCTTCCCTTCACTCCTTTGATTTTGTCCAGTCTTTTCAAAATTCCTTGCCTTTCCTGGGACACCTTCCTACCACATATGACACCCACCCCACTCTTCTGCAACCCCTCCCGTGCAGTGGCCTTTGACTGCCATAACACCTCATACTCTGCTGTTGGGAGCTTCTCCCTCTTGTATTACTCCTCCCCTGCTCTGCTGTTTGGAGGCCCCCTCCCATAACACATGCTCCACTGTTCTAGAATGCAGACCTGAAATGGGCATTTCAGCAATGTCCAGTGATCCTGTTTATCTGAAAGACCCCCTTCCCACTCTCCAAAAGAACTATGGCATTCATTTTCTCTCCTCCCGTCATCCATCTCCAAGTCTATGGAGCCACCCTACCCCCAACACACATACCCCTCAGCTCTCTTCTACTCCAAGTATCTCCTGTTAACTGGAGGATTACCCCTCTTCACATCAAAGGCCATTCTCTCTCGTCTCACCATCTTAAACACTTAGTCCCTTTGAGGAGTCCCAGGCATGACTCCCTTCTTTCTACTGTCTACCAAATTGCTCCCATCAGTATCTGGTATACTCCTCTACTATGTCCCCCTCTAACTTTCCATTTCTTCACCCCACATCTTCATCAACCTGTCCCACCTGTCATAGGCAAACTTCTGGAAAGAGTTGTCTGTGCTCACTGTTACTGATCTCTCACCTCCATTCCCTTTTTAATCATGATTCTACAAAGGTGCCTCTCCATATTTTTGTATGGGTTATTGACTCCAGTACCCATCTCCTCCTGTCATTTCTCTTTTTACCATAGGGATTCACTCTAATATATGACAAATTGATATGTGTTCTTTAAAAATATAGTGTTGTACTGTACCTTGTTAATTTATGAGATAATTTATGCTATAATTTTCATCCCATTTCATTCATCACTGTTTTAAAAACTGTGTCAATGGTGCTACAGGTAAATTTAGTTTATTTCTGCTGATACTTGTATAGTATTCCATCATACGCAAATACCACATTTTATGTATGCCCTAATCTAGTAGTGGACATTTAGTATGGGCCTGAGGGCGCAGAGGTTCTCCGCATGATTTCCTAGGAACTGGTTTCTAAGATATACTTAATTTCATTAAGAACCTAGAGATGTTCTCCAGAAGACCCAGAAGTAGAGCCATTTACAGTTTCACCATAAGTGCATGAAGTCTCAGAGCATGAGGATCTAACTTAACTTTGCATATAAATAGCCCAGTTTTCCACCATTATTTGTTGAAAAGATTATCTTTTCTCCACTGAATTGCTTTTCTATCTTAGTTTAAAAAATCAATTGATCAGTTACATGGGTAATCTATTTCTGGCCTCTCATTTCTGTTTCATTGATATATTTGCCTATCATTATGCAAACACCACACCGTCTTGATTACTGTAGCTTTACATTACATCTTGAAATCAAGTAGTGTATGTCTTCTAACTTTTTTGTTTTTCAAAGTTGGTTTTGACTACTCTAGATAACTTGCATTTCCAGATGAATTTTAGAATCGACTATCAATTTCTACAAACACCATGCTGGGATTTTGCTTGAGATTACATTGAATTTATAGATCAGTTTGAGGAGAATTGATATGTCAGCAATATTGAGTCTTTCAATCTATAAACATGGTATATCTCTCCATTTAAGTCTTAATTTCTCTTAGCAGTGTTTTTGGGTTTTAGTGTATAAAATTTGCAAATCTTTTATAATATTTTAAATGATATTGTTTTTAAATTTCTACTTCTAATAGTTTACTAGCATATATAAATATAATTGAGTTTTGTTTATTGATTTTGTATCTTGTTAAACTAGTTCTTGCAGCATCTTTATAAATTCATTAGACTTTTCTACACAGATGACCATATCACCTGCAGATAAAGATAATTTTACTTTTTCCTTTCCAATCTTCTTTTTTTCTTGTTTTATTGCCTAGATAGAACCTCTAGTACAATTTTAAATAGTTACATTCACATAACTTTTATTATAGTATATCGTTTTAATTATTCTGTTTTATTTTTATTAGTCATTAATCTCTTACTATACCTAATTTATAAATTAAACTTTATCATAGGTATGTACCTTTAGGGAAAAACATAGTCTTTCTAGGGTAAAGCACTAACCATGGTTTCAGGCATCCACTGGGGATCTTGGAACATGTGCCCTGTGGATAAGGAGCACTGCTATATATGGAACCTGAAGAAGGACTTCTAAATAACCCATGAATCAAATAATAAATTAAAATAGAAACTAGAAAATATTTTGAACCAAATGAAAACAAAAACACAACTCAGCAACATTTATGAAATGAAGCTGAAGTAATACTCAGATGGTAATTTATAGCACTGAACACCTATATTAGAAAAGAAGGAAAGTCTAAAATCAATGTCCTTTGCATCCACCTTAAGAAACTGGGGTGTGGGGAGTAAATTATACCCAAAGGAAGCAGAAGACAGGAAATAGTAAAAGAGTAGAAATCAATTAAGTAGAAAACAATTAAACTCAGTGAAACAAACAAAAAAAATAGAAAAAATAAATGCAACAAAGAACTGGTTGAGAAGGTTAATAAAACTGACAAACCCCTGGCTAGACTCACTAAAGAAAAAAGAGAAAGGACACAAATAAACAAAATCAAGGATGAAAGAGGAGAAATTACAATAGACACTGCAGAAATAGAAAGGACCATACAAAAATACTATGAAAGAGTATATCACACCAAATTTAATAACCTAGAAGAAATGGATACAACCTTCCTAGACTAAATCAGGAAGAAATGGAAAATCTAAATAGACGAATCAGCAGTATGGAAATTGAAACCATCATCAAAAACCTACCAAAAAGTAAAAGTCCAGGACCAGATAGCTTCTCCAGTGAATTCTACCAAACATTCAAAGATTTAATACTTATTCTCCTCAAACTCTTCCAAAAAATTGAAGAGGCAATACTTTCTAACTCATTTTGAGGCCAATATTACCCTGATACCAAAACCTGGTAAAGATCTCACACACACACACACACACACACACACACACACACACACACTATAAATGAATATCTCTCATGAACACAGATGCAAAAATACTAAATAAGATACTAGTGAACTGAACACAACAATGTATTAAAAAAATTTTACACCACGATCAAGTGGGCTTCATCTCAGGGGCACAGGGATGGTTCAACGTATGCAAATTGATTCATGTGATACACCACATAAACAAGTTAAAAAATAAGAATCATGTGATCAAATCAATAGATGCAGAAAAAGCCTTCGACAAGATACAGCATCCATTTATGATCAATATGCTTAACAAAATCAGTATAAAAGGAGAGTAACTTAACATAATAAAGGCCATATATGACAAACCCTCAGCCAACATTATATTTAATGTTGAAAACTAAAAATGTTCCTATATTCTAATAATGAAGTGTCAGAAAAAGAAGTGAAAAAAATAATTCCTTTTGCAATTACAACTAAAAGAATAAAATACCTAGGAATAAACCTAACAAAACCTGTGAATCACCTATATAATGAAAACTATAAGACCTTATTAAAAGAAATCAAAGAAGATACAAAGAAATGGAAAGATATTCCATGTTCTTGGATTAGAAGAATCAATATAGGTAAAATGACTTTATTACCTAAAGCATTATACAGGTTTAATGCAATCCCCATCAAAATCCCATTGGCATTTTTTAAAGAAATGGAACAAAAAATCACCAGATTTGTATGGAAGCACAAATGACCCTGAATTGCCAAAGCCATTCTCAGAAAAAGGAATGAGGTTGGAGGCGTCACTCCGCCTGACTTCAAATTATACTACAAAGCAACGATAATCAAAATAGCATGGTATTGGCAGAATAACAGACATACAGACCAGTGGAACAGAATGAAGAATGCAGAAATAAACCCATATTTATATTGGCAAATAATTTTTGACAAAAAAGTCAAAAACATAGTGGAGTGAGGAAAGCCTCTTCAATAAACAGTACTGGGAAAACTGGAAAGCTACCTGTAAAAGAATGAAACTAGACTGTTGTCTATCACCACACATAAAAATTAACTCAAAATGGATTAAGGACATGGATATAAGACCCAAAACAATAAAGTGCATAGAAGAATACATAAGAACTAAACTCACTGACCTTAGACTTAAGGAGAATTTTATGAATTTGACCTCAAAGGCAAGGGAAGTAAAAGCAAAAATAAATGAATGGAACTATGGCAAACTAAAAAACTTCTGCATAGCAAAAGAAACCATCAACAAGGTAAAGAGACAACCATCCAAATGGGAAAATATATTTGCAAGGAATGCCTCTGATAAGAGCCTAATATCCAAAATATACAAAGAGCTCATACAACTCAATAACAGCAACAAAAAACAAACAATCCAATCAAAAAATGGGCAGAGGACCTGAATAGACACTTCTCCCAAGATGTGCAAATGGCCAACAAACAAATGAAAAGATGCTTATCATTGCTATTAGGAAAATGTAAATCAAAACCACAATGAGATACCATCTCCCACCTGTTAAAATAGCTCTAATCAACAGGACAAGTAATAACAAATGTTGGAGAGGATGTAAAGAAATAGGAACCCTCATACACTGCTGGTGGGACTGCAAATTGCTACAGCCACTATGGAAAACAATATGGAGTTTCCTCAAAAAACTAAAAATTTATCTACCATAAGATCTAGAAATCCCTCTACTGGGTTTGAAAAGATGAAAACTCATATCCAAAAAGATATCTGCACACCAATGTTCATAGCAGCGTTATTCACAGTGGCCAGGACATGGAAGCAACCAAAGTGTCCTATGACAGATGACTGGATAAAGAAGCTGTGGTACATATATACAATGAAATATTACTCAGCCATAAGAAGAGATGAAATACTGCCATTTATGACAACATGAATGGACCTCGAGATAATCGTGCTAAGCAAAATAAGCCAGACAGAAAACATTGGAAACTACATGGTATCACTTATATGTGGAATATAAACCTAAAAGCAACAAACAGGACAGAAACTAATGGACATGGTAAGTAGACTACTGATTACCAGATGGCAGGGGCAAAGAGGGAGGCAGATGGGTTATAAGGGGTCAAATATGTGGTGACAGCAAGAAATCTAACTGTGAACATACAATGCAAAATATATATGGCTTACTGTTGATTTGTATACTTGAAACTTAATGGATTTCGTTAACCAATGTCACCATAATAAATTTTAATAATAATAATAAAAAGAACACGGACTTTAAAGTGTAGTATAATGTCTGTTAATTTCTTGAATTTGATAATGGTACCACTGTCATTTAAGATAATATTCTTGTTCTTGGATAATATACACTAGAGTATTAAGAGATAAAAGGGCATAATGTATACAATTGACTCTCAAATGATCCAGGAAAAAATATAGTACATATATAATAAAATATATTTGTCAAAATGTGAAAAATTGATTAATTTAGGTAAAGAGTATATGGAAGTTCTTTGTAACTATTCTTGCAACTTTTCTATAAGTTTCAAATTATTTCAACATAAAAAGATTTTTTAAAGGTACATAAACAGGAAAGAAATGGTCAAGTGAAGATATATAATAGATAAAAATAGGGCCAAGTGACAAGTCAAATGCTGACTTTACTATAGCTTTCTCCCTTCCATCCACTTTTCTAAAAACGCTCTTACCCTTGACCTCAGGAAGCTGCCACATCCTAAGTGCCTCACCCAGCTTTTAGCTCTCCAGCCCCTGGCCTACCTCCCTGTGAAGGTATCATTTTCCTTCCCCAGGCATTTGGAGGCTGGCCTCTTGAACTCTTTGAGCCCTTAAAACCAAAGAAACTCCATTCCAACATTGCAACCCACCCAGGTGTTCCCAACGTACTTAGTTCCCTGGGGAAATATAATTTCCCCAGGCCAAGGGCAAGATGGGTAACTTAAGCTGCCTCATCTTTCCCACAACCAGTAGATACACATTGCACAATTAATAAAACAGCCCTAACACCCACACCTATGCTTTACATATATCTGTCAACAGAAGCAGGTTAGGTCCAATGGTTAAGAGCTGGAGAAAGATGGTCTGAGTTTGGCTTTGATTCCACCATTTAAAAGTTGTGCAACTGATAGCAAGTCAACCAGTACCTGGAGCTCATTAACCAACCATGCACTCAACATTCCCTACCTATTAAATATCAGACTCCATTTTAGGAGACAGTGATACAAAATCCCTGCTCCCAGAACTTACATTCTACTTAAGTGAGACAGATACTAAATAATTGAAACATAGTATGCCAGATACTTATTCATATCACAGAGAAAAAAAGGGCAGATAAGGGAATGGTAAATCTAATACTAGAGGGTTAAAATAATTTGAAATAGGATATTCAAGGAAGGCTTCACTAAGGAGGTGATATCCGAACAAAAATCTAAAGGAAATGATGGAGCAAACCATGTAGATGAATGAACATTAAGGCAAAAAAGGACAGCAGGTGCAAAGGCCCTGGAGCCAGAGATATGCCTAAGTTAAGAAATGACTGCGTAAGCTCTTAGAAGGCAGGGAAAGAAATTACACTGAGCAGGAGCTCAGTAAATATTGATGGGAGACAGGAAGCAAGAAAGGGACTGTGATATTATATCCAGAGATTTTAAAGTTGAATTTCAAGAACAGAGGAAAAGCAGCAACAGTTTTATAAAGCTGAAGAAAAATAGGTGATCAACTGATTTTGTCCTGTCTTTCTGGCCTCCTCTTAAAAATATTTCTCAATTGGAGATAATACATGGAATTCGAAGATTTTGTTTTTATTTTTGCTTTCTGGCTTTGAATTGAAAATAAGGATTTTTTTTTTTAGCTTTACTATATTTAAGATGTTTTTCAGATATATAAATCTCTTTAAGATTAGGGCTTGGAATTAAAATTATTAATACTCTGACAATTTTATATTTGGAAGAAATTAAAATACCACTTATAAAAAGAATAACAAGCTTATGGGGGAATTATTTGTAATTATGAATAAAAGGGCTTCCCCCACCCCAAATGGTCAAGAGAATTAGTTCTGAGATTTGGATGTTCTTTTGCTATGGTTTGGATAGTTTGTATTTGCCTCTTCAAATAATTTTGGATGACATTTACATGACTATGTAATTATTTTCATAAATGGTATTTTTAGGAATTGGAAATAACAAAAAGTTCTGGTAGACTTGCCACTTGTCCTTAATTACTTATGTAACTAAATGCCTCTTTCCCAAATGACTGAGAAGCAACACCAGCCAGGGATTCTAAGTGTAAAACTGATATTTTTAAAAACGGTAGCAATAACAGAAGACATAACAGTGGTTTGGTTGCTGAGTTTTGTTTTTAACTTAGTTTCTATTTAAATTATAAAAAACAAAATTCTTTTTTTTTTTTTTGGTGAGAATTTTTCAAGAATGATAAGTGGACAAGGCTCTGGTTTCAAGATACTATCAGTGCCCATTTTGTTTCAGTATCACTAAAGTACAGTTAATTTTAGAAAGACTCCACTTCTGGTCTTTTCCCCTCCCACTAAAGACTTTTTTGGGAAAAATTTCCTATTTTAAACTCTCTTTCATATGCCTTTAAAAAAAATTAATTTGCATTCTTTCTATTATTTGATTGAAAGGTAACAAATTCTAAAACATACCAAAATAATATAGTTGGACTTTTAACTTTATTATTTTTCTATTATAAAAGTAATGCATATTTATAATATAGGAAAAGAGGGGGCCCAAAAGGCATAAAGAAGTTAATTTTTAAATTGTCTATAATCCCATCCTAGGGAAAACTATTAACATTTTGGCATATTTTATCTCTTTTCTTCTGTATTTTTGAATATAGCTCAGATATTACTATATATAAAACAATGTATTCAGCTTTTTTAACATAACATTATATTAAAATTGTTTTTCTCATATCAATAAAATCCTCTTTGTAAATATAATTCCAAAGGTAGAATAACATTCCATCATAAGGATATACTATAGTTTATTTAAACATTCTCCTAATATCAAATGCTTAATAGCAGAGTTAGTGGGTTACAGCATATAAACACTATTACAGCCACTTTTTCATAAAACACAGGGTGGGAATACACAGAGCCAGTGAGGGTGAGCGGGGGTGTCAAGACCAGCAGCCAGAAGGAGGAGGCTCAGAGGTCCTGGCCTAACCGTTCCAGCTCATTGAGAAGGAAGTCCATATCAGCCCGGGTCAGCGCTGGGTTGGCCACAACCATGCGGAAAAAGTTGCCCCGGGTCCCATGGGGCTGGTAGCCAATCATCATGGAGCCCTCCTTCACCATGCGTTCCTTGAGTATAGGGGCTACCTATAGATGGGGAGCAGAGAGTATCCAGTTGCAGCCTGGGGTCAGGTGAAGGGTGGGGTGGCTTTCTGGCCGGCAAGTTACCCAAGATGCATATCCCTCCCCCCCCAGCCACCTGCTGGAGGTAGAACCAATTGCTCTGATCCTGACCACGGCCCACTTCACCTTTTTCTACCACATTTAACCTGCTTAGCCTTCTTACTGTATGCTTTATTCCTCCATCCTGCCTATTATCCAGGTTGTCATATGGGCCATTTTCTGCCAAATCCTGACTTCTCCCAGATTCCCAACACTGCTTTAGTCTACCTTCAAGACTTAGTCATTCTAACACCTTCTTCTCCCCTCTCTCATGACAGGATGCTCTCTGAATTCCTGTATTTTATCGGTATCCTGTCATCTAACATGCATATTACAAGACTGCCTTGAACACATTGGTTTCAAATAGGTAGTTCTTGTTTTCTAAACATTACTCAAAGGCAAAAACATTATTGTCACTTCGTATCATCTGTAGCACCTAGTACCAATCCATCCTAGAGAGCTATGACATATCTCCTTTGCCTCTAAGAGGCATATCTAGACTGGCATTACCAGGCTGTTCTGTCCCTGGTATCAGTGAGTCAAACTCTTCTGTGATCTGTCTGCCTCACACCTGTCTTGGGCCTCAGCTCCCAGAAGACTTCCCAGTATATAGCACAGAGGTCTATATACTGTACACTGGTGACTTCCTCTGCAATGTCCCTCTCTATCTTCTCACTTTTCAGAAATATGCCTTATTCTCCATTCCCGTCCCCACAGAAATGAAGACAAGTTAGTGTTGTCTTCTAGTTCACGTCCTACCTCTAGCAAGAGACCAGCAAAGGGAACTGCCATGCCACTCACAGCCAGCAGGGGGCAGAAACACACCAGCTGCATCAGTTCCTGAAACTGGTTAACCAGAGCTGAGAAGAGAAAGCCTACCTTAGCCAGCCTTTCATTGTAATCCGGACTCTCCTGCTTGCCCCGCAGGCTGGGGGGCACGAACCAGAAACACACGTTGACAAACTCAGGCTGGTAGAAATGAGGGAGGAGAGAGTGTGAGCTGAAGAAGGTGGACTGTCCCCCTCTCACCACCCCCCTTCCTCCAGCAGGGCTTTTTGTGTAAGATAGATTGGCGGGGGTGGGGGGGTGGTATGGGAACATGCAGAGAGTACAGGGTAGGTCATACCTCCATGACCAACACAAATCCTTCCCGCTTCTTTATTTCCTCCACCAGGTACCTTCAAACAGAGAGTGAGAAATCACAGGTGGAGGAAGAAAGGCAGACATATAAAAAGAAGAGAGACCCAGAGAATGAATTGGAGAGGCACTGAGAGTAGGAAAGGGGTATGAGGAAGAGACCCAGAGGAGGGAAACTAGAACCACTCCCCACTCCTACCGGGCAAGGGCAAAGGCCTGGTCAACACGCCGCTCCAGCCCTTGCCCGCCCTGTGCCTTCCACATGAGCCACAACTTCAGACAGTCCACACGTCGGCCACACTGCAACACCTTGTCTCCCGTGTCCAGGGCCACGTCGTAGAACTTGTCTTGTTGGAAGAGGTAGCTGGCCTGGGATCCATGGCAGCGCTTGAGCAGGTTCTGTGGAGGAGTGGGAGACTGTCAGACCCTACTCTCCCCACGTAGGTTTCCTTTAGCACTGTATTAGAAGATTTCTTCCTTTCCCTGCAACCGGGTGCCACTGGTGGGATGGCTGCCACTAACTTGGACCCTTTTCTTTAGGTTTTCTCCCCACACCCACAGTTCTTCCCAAATTCAACCCAGATTCCTTTGATTACAACTTTGAGCTGGAAAGTTTTTCCTTTGCATGAAAACAGGCCATGGGGGAAGTGAGGGAGCCCATTATAGGGAGTTAGGGTGATCACAGATATTCAGCTACAAATGGGATGGTAAAAAGAACATAGTGAGGCCAAGTCTCCCTTGAAGGTGGGATAGAAAAGGAGACAGAGGTCCAGGGTGAGAGATGGGGACAGGGAAGGGGCAGACCCACCGAGGTATCCTGGAGAAGAAGAGCCGAGCACTGCAGGCCTGCTGTAAGGAGCTTGTGGGGATTCCAGGCCACGGAGTCAGCCCTTGGGTGGGTATGGCAAAACTGGGTCAGCTGGCTCCTTCTCAAGTCACCCAACTAAGCCCCCCTCCCTTTCCAGTCCACAGTAAAGGGGCTCCAGTCTCACCTCAGCCCAGCAGTCAGAAATAATTGCCATGTCTACTGTCTGACCTCCTAGCCCCAAGCAACCATCTCTCCAACCCTCCTCTCACCAAACTCTCTCCCTACTCCCATCTGAAGCTCCCTAGACTATGACCATTTTGTGGAACAAGAATTTGAAGGGTGGGATTCAGGGAGCAGGGGCCATATGCACCTCTGGATCCCATCCAGGAGATGTCTATGTGTCTGCGATAGCAAAACACTTCCACCCCAGGCGGCCTGTGGAGTAGAAGGAACAGCAAGGGTTTGGCCTCAGCTCAGCCCATCACACACACCCTCAGGCCCAAGTCCCACTCACGTCCACATGCATCCATAGTCCGTGACGCTGGCACACATCAGCAATTGCTTCCAGGGGGTCAAAGGCCCCTAGTACAGTAGTGCCAGAGGTGACACTGACCAGGAATGGCACAGCACCCTATTGAAAAAATGCAGAGAGAGAAAAAGGCTGTGTAGTCATCTCAAAAGCAACCCAAAGCCTGGTGCTACAGCCCATCTCTAAACTCTCTGCATGTCTCACCTGCTCCCTTTCAACCTTACAATGTGTTACTGTCCCCTTAAATTTGTAGGTGAAAACACTGAGATTCAGATGTATTAAGAAACTTGCCCCTAAGCTGAAGCTCCAGAGATGGAATCTAAACCCAGGGCTGTCTGCTGGTCTGTCTCCAAAGTTCATACCCTTTCAAAAAAAATTTTTAATGTCTTACTGGAAAATCAAAATGATATTTTAAAAATCCTAATAGTACAAGTTTATAAAGAAATTAAATAGCATTAAAAAAAACACCACAAAGAGAAACCCAAGCACAGATGGCTTTACTGATGAATTCTACCAAACATTTAAAAAGAATTGGCACCAGTTCTTCACAAACTTCCAAAAAAAAGGAGAGGAGGAATCACTTCTGAATTCATCCTATGAGGCAAATATTACCCTGATACCAAAACCAGACAAAACGTTACAAGAAAACTAACGACAATATATCTTATGAATATAGACATGAAAATCTAAAACACACTAGCAAGCTGAAATCAGAAACATGGTATATAAAAAGAATTATACACCATAACAAATTGGGATTTGTCCCAGGAGTGCAAGCTTGATTTAATATCCAAAAATCAATTAACATAATACAACCTATCAATAGAAAAAATTTAAAAACACATATTCAATGTAGTCTATTGATCATCTCAACAGACAAAAAAAAAAAAAAACATTTGACAAAAATCCAACACTCCTTCATGATAAAAACATTTAACAAATTAGGAATTGAAGGGAACTTTCTCAACCTGATGCAGGGCAACTAAAAACCATGGCTAGCATCACACTCAAAGGTAAAAGACTAAAAGCCTTCCTCCTGAGATCAGGAACAAGACAAAAGATGCCTACTCTCCCACTTCTATTCAACATTGTACTGAGGTACTAGCAGAGCAATTAGGTAAGAAAATAAAAAAGAGGCGTCCAGATTGAAAAAGAAAAAAAAAAGATTTATATTTCTAGATAACATAAAATTGCATAGAAAATCCTAAGGAAACCACGAAAAAAAAAAATAAAACAATTAGAATTAATAAATGAGTTCAGCAAGTTTGCAGGGTACAAGATCAATATTAAAAAATCAATTGTATTTCTAAACATTAGCAATAAACAATCCAAAAATGGAATTAAGAAAACAACTGCATTTATAAGACCATCAGAAAGGATAAAATACTTAGAAATAAATTTAACAAGAAAGTGCAAAACATATACTCTGAAAATTACAAAGCATAGTTGAAAAAAAAGTCAAAGACCTAAATAAATAGAAAGATGGTCCATGTTCATGGATCTACAGATTGGACACAATCCCTATGAAAATCCCAGCTGGCTTCTTTGCAGAAACTGACAAGCTGATCTTAAAATTCATGTGGAAGTTTAAGGAACCCGGAACAACCAAAACCGTGTAAAAAACAAAGTTGGAAGACTTATACTTCCTGATTTCAAAACTTACTACAAAGCTACATTAATCAAGACAATGTGGTCTATACTATCAACATCAATGGAATAGAATTGAGAATCCAGAAATATACCATCATAATTACATTCAACTGATTTTCAACAAATATGCCAAGACGATTCATTGGAGGAAAAAATAGTCTCTTCATAAATAGTGTTGTGACAACTGGGTATCCACATGTAAAAAAAAATAAATCCCTTTTCCACATCATACACAAAA
The DNA here is from genome assembly GCA_030015415.1 of Cynopterus sphinx. NCBI lineage: Eukaryota > Metazoa > Chordata > Mammalia > Chiroptera > Pteropodidae > Cynopterus > Cynopterus sphinx. The sequence goes on along the minus strand of CM057380.1, from coordinate 127,170,184 downwards.
ATGAACTCATAATAGAACATAGAACTGAATGTAAGAGCTAAAACTATAAAACTCTCAGATGAAAATATAGGAGTAAATCTTCATGAGCTTGAGTTACGCAAAGCCTTCCTATGTATGATACCGAAAGCACAAATAACCCAAGAAAAAATAAACAAGTTAGACCTCATTAAAATTTAAAACTTCTGAACTTCAAAGAACACCATAAAGAACATGAAAAGACAACTCAGAGAATGGAAGAAGACATCTGCAATCATATATCTGATAAGGGGCTTATATCTAGAATAGAAGAAAATAAGCACATGACAGGATGCTCTACATCAGTAGTCATCAGGGAAATGTAAATGTAAACCACAGCACAATACCACTTCATGCCCACTAGGGTGGCTATAATAAAAAAGAGAAATAACAGGTGTCAGTGAGGATGTGGAGAAATTGGATCCCTCATACTGCTGGTGGGATTGTAAACTGGTGCAGTCACTTTGAAAAAGTCAGGCAGTTCCTCAAAGGTTAAATATAGAGTTACCATATGACTCAGCAATTCCACTACCAGGTATATAATCAAGAGAAACGAAAAACATATGTTCACATAAAAACTTGTACACAAATGTTCAGTACAGCATTATTCATAATAGTCCCAAACTGGAAACAACCCAAATGTCCATCAACTGAGAAAGTGATAAATAAAATGGGGTATAGCCATACAATAAATATTATTCAGCAATAAGAAATAATGAAAATTGGTACATGATACAAAATGGTGAATCTTGAAGAAATTAAACTAAGTAAAAGAAGTTCATCACAAAAGACTGTGTATGATATGATTCTATTTCTATGAAAAATCCCAAACAGGCAAATCCATAGAAATACCATACATTTGTGGTTGCCTAATGGGAAGTATGGGGGTACTGGGGATTGATGGCTACAGGGTATGGGGTTTCTTTTTGGGGTGATGAAAATGTTCTAATGTTTATTGTAGTGATGGTTGCCCAACTCTATAAAATGTGTTAAAAACCATTGGATTGTATATTATAAATGGGTGAACCGTACGGCATGTGAATGGAATTATATATCTATAACACTACTACCCAAAAAAGTTTATACAGTAAAAGTGATATTAAGTGTTCTAATTGCTGCTCATACTGCTAATCAAAGGTAACATCCGTAAGTCAATAAATATACACTGCTTTAAATAATAGGCCCAGAGTGTCCTTTCTATACTGCAACTTGCTATATGTATTTTATGTATATACAGGTATACATATATACACACTTAAATATATAGTGGAGGTATTTTCATGTGTGTATATATTCCCACCTTATTCTTTTAAATGGCTACAGAGTACTCCAATAATAACAACAACAACAATAATGGCAGCTAATATTTACATATGCTTCATGGTTCTAAGTGCTTTACATATATCAATTCATATAATCCTACAACAATCCTATGTGATAAATTCTTTTATTATGCTCATTTCTGAAAGGAGGAAAGCAAGACACACAGATATACCATAATTTATGCACAGATAGACATTCAAAAAATTTTTTGAAATTTTACACTCTGCCCAGTACACAGAATTCTACACACTATGATGATGATTCATAGAATAAATCCTAACAGTGGGACTTTGAATCAATGGAAAGAGATGTTTAAAATTTACATAGATAGTGCCAAAAGACCCTCCAAGATGGCTGTAGCAGTTCACACAGCTCCGCAGTGCAGAGTAGAATGCTGGTGCCTCCACATTTCCCACTGCTCACAGCCTGCACTCCTCACCACTAACCTACACATCTTCCCAAGCTCCTCTCTGCACAGACCCTCCCAGCTTATAAAAACCTTCCACACTACACTTCGGGGCCCCAACACCCTCCCTGTGGTGCTGTCTTGGGACTCCACTCAGTGACTCATTCATGCTCCTGCCTCTTGGGAGTCCGATCCAGCCTGCAAGTATTGGAAGAATCTTTGAGAGAAACACAGAGTATCCTCACCCCTCAGGCTCCCCATGGATCACTCGGCCCACAAGGGAGATGGGCACAGAGATCAAGAAAAAGGATGAGGAATGCCTTGAGTAGGGAAAGCCCAAAGAACACTCCCAGAAAGAGAAAGAGGGATCCTGCTCCAGGAGCCAGTACTCCTGACACACTCACCTCAGCCTCAGCCAGACTGATCTGTCTCTCCAGGTCCTCAGGGATCATTTTCCCTCTGGAAAAGAAAATTGAGTGGGTAGGGAAGTAACAGGTTCTCTAGGCTAGGAGGCAGAAGTGCTGAGAACAAGGTAATGGGGGTTAGCAATGCAGAAGCCACATTGTTGATATTTCCCTAAGATGAGTAAACAGATCTCAAGGAATGGGGCAGGAGACTTTAGCAGGTGCTGAAAGACAGAAGTGGTGATTTGCAGGAACAGAGAGGGGAGAGAAGTCCACCAGGGGCATGCGCCTGCAGCCAGAGCTCCTGACAGCAGGAAGGTACACTGTACCAAGCCAGGTCAGGGCCACGTGGACAAGACCTTCACCTCTCATCTGCCTTGACCACTCGGACACTGTCAGTGCCAAGTCCCAGAAAAGCAGCTCCTTTCTTGATGGAGTAGTGACACTGCGGAGGAAGGCAGAGGGCACATTAGGCTAGGGGAGAGAGGGCAGGGAGGATGGGAAGGAGAGAGACTAGTAAGAGTCAAATGTGAGCTGCAAAAGATAAGAAGACCCTGCAGGCCAGGGCTTCTCAAGCATTCTTGTGTCTTCAAATCACCAGGGTGTCTGTTAAAATGCAGATTCAGTAGGTCTGAGGCTTGAGATTGTGCATTTCTAACAAATGGCCAGGTGATACTGATGCTGCTAGTCCACGGACCATGCTCTGAGTTAGAAAGGGTGTGGACTATGTCCACTGTTACTTGTTTTTATTCCCCCAACCCAGACAGACGGCATGGTGAATGGAGGGAAGCACATGTGCTTGTGGGCAGGCTGGCCTTGGGTCTAGGCGGGCAGAGGACCTGACTGATCTCAGACTCAGCTGACTAGAGATTAAAATCAGGAGCCCAGAGTAGGCCTGTGCTGCTTCCGCACCTCCTTTGACGTGAAGAGGGCCAAGGGTGGCAGTGCCCGGAGGCCCCTCCTCTTACAATCTGGGTAGCGCTGATAGCGGGCCAGATTTACAGCATACATGTTGGAAATGGAGCCACCTGTAAGAGAGAGGGAATGGTGGCAGGAGGGAGAGACAGTGGGTCAAAACTGAAGCTTGCCTCCTCCAACTTTGCTGCCCAGAAGAACTGATCAAAACACGAGTGATTGGCTCCCAGGCCACAAATTCCCAGGGCTCTACAAATGGCATGATGATAGCCCAGAACAGCCCAGGGATCCACACATCCCCCTGACTACCTGCCTCCATATCCTGGGCTGCCCCTAGGACAGCCCCCACCTGGAGAGAGCAAGTACTGGAGCACTGATCCCATGGACTGTTTGGCAAACAAGCAGATACAGAATATTGGGCAGCCTCTCTCTGGTTTGGCCCGAGCTCAGCTGGAGAAGAAACAAAGAGGAATTCCCCCTCCCTGCCAGCTTAGAGCAAAAGAATGGTGGGGAAGGAGAAATGCTTAAAAACATCAAAGGCCTCCCGCCTTCTCACGTACCAGGACAGAAGACCCCATCCCCAGAGCTCCAGCCCACCAGCTCCCGCAGTTTCTTCAGTACCTCTTCTTCCATGAGTACAAACACAGGGGCAATTTCATAAGTGTACCTGCCAGGAGAGGGAACAATGAGATAGGAGAAGAGAGGGTGAGTCCCTCCAGGTGAGACTTTCAGGACTAGTCAGAGAGAGAAGGTGGTGAGAATGAATGAGGGAGGGGTCCAAAGAGAGGAAGGAGTTGGTGGCAAAGAACCAGAGAAACAAGAATGAAAACAAACTGGGATCAGGAGCAGGAGAAAGCTTGGAGAAAGAAAGCCCAAAGAGCAAGAGAGGAGACTGTGCCAGCAGAGATTCTCAGAAACCAGAGAAGGCAAAAAATCATTCTCTTCCCCTCCCCCTAGGGCACATTTCCAGAAAACCCATATCCTTTGTGGGGCGGTAGGAGGGGCCCTTGGCATGGCTCACTGGCTGGTGTTGAGGCTCTCGGTGACAATGCGCCCAGCCAGAGCATAGGGATCCAAACCTGAGAAGAGCTGGTTGAAGAAGTGAGGGTGACCTGGAGAAGGGGGCAGGGAGCTCAGAGTGGAGCTGAGTACAAACTCCAGACACTCTTCCCACCAGAACCCAGGACTCACAGGTCTTCACGCTATAGCGGATCACAGACCGGCACCGCTCCAAGATCTTCTCCTGTGACTCTCCCTGGCTCCGCAGCTCCAAATCCAGCAGCTGTTTCAGCTCCTTTGGCTCTTTCCACTCACAGACCTAGGAGAAGCAGGAGATTCTGGTGGCTCGTAGATATTCCATTGACTGGCAACCCAAACCACATCTCAATACACACAACACCATCAACCTGCACTTAAAGCAACAAGGTAAGAAATGTTTTAAATACGATACATGAATAAGGGTAAATAAACAGTAAAACCCAGTAAATAATCCCTGAGGCTCACAGTGAGACAGTGATGAATTCTGGGGAGTAGCCTTGTTGGAGGAGGAAAGTTCTGAGCCAGGTTTGATGGGCAGGAAGAGAAGGGAGAAAGGACCCACCTTCTCAGAGGCACTGGTCCCTTTCCGAATGACCTCATCCACAACAATCCCAAATACATCCCGGAGCAAGGATTCTGCAGCCACAGGGTCCCCATCAAGGGAGAAGAGTGGTTTAGAGTCAGCCATCAGGATAAAATCTGTGAGCAGAGGAGGAGTTATTCCCTACTCAAACTGTGTACCCGACCTAGATCTAACCAACAAGAACCCAACCCCAGGCCTCAGGCCTGACTCAGTCTTGCAGCTCAGTCCCAGCCTTTACTGTTACAGACAAGGGCAAGTGAGTGTCCAGGGAGAAAACAGTAGAAAGAGGGGGGAAAGAAAATGGCAGTTAGCACTGAGTAGGTGGAATCTAGTGGCCACTGCCCACCTAAGGCAATGACAAGAGGCTTACCTTTCCACTCAGGTCTCCGTTCAGGTGAGCTGGAGGCAGAGTACACAATCAGTTTTCAAAATGTTAGGACCAGGGCAGCGGAGGGAGTGAGGTATGGGCAGCAGTCACGTGACCATGACATCACTCTCGTGACCCTTGTCCTAAGGAAAACTACACAGATTTGAGATAGGGACAACAGGCTGAGATAAGTCCCCTGAATAATCATTAGCTGACATGAAGAAGGAGAAAATTGAGATAAGAGGCAAAAACACACACTACATTAACTTCAGGGTTAAGAGGAGCAGAGAGCCAGCAGAAAGCAGCTTTCTACTGTGAATCAGAGGGCCTGGAGTGGAATGCATGGAAGTTATTTGGCAGGGAGACAAGTGTAGCCATGGAGGGGGAGCCATGTGGGGGGCAGGAGGCGGGGGGGGGGGTGGCAGGTGCAGGAAACTGCTAGAGATTGCAGGGGGTGGAATGGGGGGAGGGCCTGAGAGAGATGGGTGGAGGTGAAATGGTTTAGGCAGGCCTCATAGGCCAATCTCTGCATCTCAACCCCTGGAATCTTTTCAGAGCCATCCTGATTTTCTAAAGCCTTCTCCCAGAGTAGAAATGAAAGGAGGTTACATTGAGGAAGCATTATGTTAAGAACTGTAACCTTGTGCCTTGCTGGCTGAGTACTCAATAAACAGGGGGTGGCTGTTTAAAGTGTGTACCAGCTGAATTCAGGACAGGCTGTTGGGGATTGAGAAAGCCTTCCTGTCTCACTGGGAGCACACAGATGCACATGTAACAGTTACGGCCCAGGGCATAACTAGATGCTAACTCCAAGCACTATTCAGGGAAAGAAGAGATTGATGAAAGTTGAAGACTGGAGAAGATCTGTAGTGGGACTGGAGCTGAATCTTGAAAATGGGCAGGAGAAACAAGATTGGTGAAAGGGAGGATGAGCGGAACGCAGGAGCAGTAGGGACAAATGCCATGAGCTTACACTGGGAATGAATATGGCTTATTCTAAGGTCAGTGAAGGCACCCAGCTGGCTGGAGGGAGGGTCTGTAAGGGTGATACAGGAGACCAGCTGCACAAGATTATGGGGATCCTGGAATACCAGACAGGCCAAGGAATCTAAATTTATCCTGCAGAAAATGGGAAGTCGCTGAAAGACTCTGTGGCAAGAATATGATGAAATTGATGTTCTCAGAAGACCAGTGCATAGTGGCAGGATGCAGAAGAATTAATAGGCTGTTGCTATAAACCAGGCAAGAGGTGATTCATACTTGAGTAAGAATGGTGTCAGCAGGAAAAGACAGAGGAATATGAAGGCTTGGCCACTCGCCAATTACACTGATTTCAACCCTTAGAAAATCTACATTGGTGGAGAAAGAAGAGTCCAAAAGAACCAAGCCTGGGTAACTGGAAAAGTAATGGTGCTCCTGAAAGAAACTGGGATGCAGAAAGGAGCAGCTGGATAGAAAGTAAAATGGTTAATTCTTGGAAATACTCATCCAACTAGAGGTATCTGGGACTACAGATACTCAAACGGGAGGAGGTCAGGCCCAGAACTCTGATGAGATCCTAGAACAGAAAGCAGATTTGAAAGTCATGGTGTAGCGGAAGCCTTGTGACAAGTTCAGAGAGATGGCCAGGGAGAGAGGGGCAAACACGAAGGCCTGGAGAACCCTTCAAAAGAGGGGGCAAGAAAATGTGGAAAAGAAGGAACCTTCCTCAAAGTGGACTACGCTGATGTAATCCATTGTCAACATCAACTGGACTACACACTAGTGGACCCTGGTGGCCCTACCTTGAAACTTTCTCTCAGTAGTTTGGGTTTGGAGAAAATAAGAGACCTGGCCCAGGCCTTGAAAATGAAGGAGTCAATCTTTCATTGGTGCTCACTCTAGCTCACTTGATGGGTGGCAGCAGTGGGTGTTTAGGTCAAGAATCATAGGGAGAGAGGCTAATAAAAATAGGTACCATTGAAGTACTTACTCTACACTCTGAACTTAATATGTATTATTCTAATCTTCACAACCATTTCAAGTAAATTTATTACCCACATTTGAAGATGAGGAAATTGAGATTTCAGAGACACTATGTATATAACTTGTCCAGATCACGTAGCCAATATGTGTTTGATTGAACCCAGGCATGTCAGAATCTGAAGCCCCTGCTTCTAGCTGTAGAAGTGAAAAACAGGTTGCAAGGGGTTTGCAAGGAGGAATGACTGGTAAAGAAAGAGAGACCCCTGGCTGGAAGGAGGTCTTTCCCAAAGTTCCAAACAGAGGGAAGACCATGACTCTGACCACCTGGCACTGCTTTATCCATTTCAAGTCAGTCACCTCTCAGAAATGAAATCTGAAGGTGAAGGCTCTGAATACCCCGGTTTCCTCCTGCGGTAAACAGAGAAGTGAGGCATCATTACCCTTATTCTCCACATAGAATCCTGTCCTAGGTGCCTGAGAGAGGGAAGAGCCCCTGACTGCAGAGTTTTTCTTTTTAAAAGCAAGAAGGACATTAACCTGCAAGATAGAAAACTAAAGCAAAGAAACATGAATAGAATTAGAAACAGAGTTTTAGCCTCTGGCTGAGAAGATGCTGATAGGACCAAGTAGCATTTGTTCAAAACTTCACAAGTTTTCTTCAGTCTTCATGTGATCTCTAGCCCATAAACTCTTCACCATCAGCTCCCTCATCTCTTTCTTTCCTCATACAACCTAACTGTGTGGTCCATCATTTCAGCCATTCTTTGTCCAAAATCCTCAATTCTCCAGCCCTGCTGTGTTTCCACCAAACCCCCCTGGCAAAACCCCAATCCAACTGGCCAGTCCCTTTCTTACCAAATCATCAGGACTGCTGCATTCTGCTAATGAAAACCACCTAACCATTTAAATTGGTATCGATATAAATTCATGGTGTCTGTGCTCATTCCAATTAAACACAGCAGACTAAACATATGTTCACCACCACTCCTTCCTCAACATCCACTAAAATTACATCAGTGGAATTTTAACTCCAGAAGAATAAAGCAAATGAGAAGAGAGACAAGAGGCAAGAAATGTCAATAAGGGTAGAAGATGGAAAGCAGATGAAAAGTAGTAACTGGTTTAGCAAATGGCAGAAAGTCAAAACCAGTATGTCTGCAGAGGGCTATGCCAACAGGAAATAAGCTGGTTCCTGGGGCACAGGCCCGGAAAGCCTCTGGAATTGAAAACACTAGCTATTCTGGAAGGCAAGAGGGAGAGGCACAGCTAAAAATATGAAAATTAGATGAAAACCTGTATAAGGAACATTTAGACCCCCACTCTACTCCCCCTGCCCATTCAGCCCAGCAACTTCCCTCCTCCTCCTTCCAAAGCGGCAGGAGGTTTGTTTTCTAGAGAAACTGAAACAGGGAGACCTGGATTTAGGGACACCAGGCACAGCAGGAGGTTAGAATGAGGCACTGTACTGAAGCCTGGAGGATCAGTAGGAAGTTACATATTGAATGGACTCCTTTTTCCCAGTCAGCATTCAGAAACAGTAGCCAGGGGTAAACTCTCCAAGACCAGAAGGCTGGAGGATTCCTCTCTTAGAAAAACTGACCTCAACAGCCCCTGAGAAAAGACCTACTGAAGTTCTTATTTCAGTCCTTGTCCAATCACTTAGTTGGTAATGCCAAGTCAACACAGCCTATCCATGTACTTGGGCCCTCCAATATGCTTTAGTGCCTCACTCTTAAATGTGAGCAGATGGCCAGCCAAATCCTACCACACACTTGAGGAAAGCCCCTAAGATGAATCACAGAGATAAAAACGAACTGAAAAAAGGCATTTGGTGGAAGAAGAGAAATACAGGGAGCAGAAGAATGACTCAAAATTTCAAGAGGATATTGCATCCATAAAAAGAAAACAGGTTGCTCTCAAAAAGGAACACTCAGAGAAGAGCTCTAGAATTTTAAGAATATGACAACTGAAATTAAAAAAAAAAAAGAAGAAAAATGAAGTAAAGGTAAAGGTAAAGCACAGAAAGATACAAATACAAAGAGATGGACAATGAAAAAGAATTTTAGAAGGTCAATCTAAAAGGCCCAATAGCCAATTAATAGAAGTTTCAGAAAGAGAAGGAAAAAACAGAAGAAATCAAATCAAAGAAAGCTTCATAGAAGAGAAGGAAAGAGTAAAAGAATCCACTGAATGACAACCATAAAGACATTATAATATTGTCTCAGAACAATGAAGGATCCAAACACTTCTGGAGATACAATTAAACAAATAAACCAAAACCAGGTCATAGACAAAAGATAGAGATTCAGACCACTTCAAACTTCTCCAACACAGGATAGAGATGAAGGGAATTCCCATGACTGTTATGAAGGTACTAACCATCTTCAGAGGAAAAAAGCAACAGACCCTGCTTAACTGGACACTCAATACTGCCTGGCAACATTACTCTGTTCCTATTGTCAGCTCTATCTTTAATTCTGTGGCAACTATTTCAAAACTTTCCCACATCTCTGAAACTATTGACCTATCCTCCTTCTCCTTATTTCCCTCTCTCATTTCAAATTTCTTAGAGATAATAAATAAAAGTCATCAGAACTTAAACTTTTGTTACCTACACACTCCAGATCTCTTCTCTTCCCTCCCCCTTCCTATCTTACCCCCTCCCCCTTCTTCCTTCCTTCCTTCCTTCCTGCATTCTTCTTCCTTCCTTCCTTTCCTTCCTTCCTTCCTTCCTTCCTTCCTTCCTTCCTTCCTTCCTTCCCTCCCTCCCTCCCTCCTCTCCTCTCCTCTCCTCTCCTCTCCTCTCCTCTCCTCTCCTTCCTTCCTTCCATATCTATTCATTATCTAGTATGTGCCAAGCACTTTGGTGGCTATTAGAGGTACAATGGAGAGCAAAAGATCATAGTCCTGCCCTTAGGAAGCTCACAGTCTAAACGCACAGGTCACAAACTGGAAGATAGTGAGCCAACTGTTACCTACAGACAAGGTTTTGTCTGGCTTACACAGTACATTAAAAAAATTTTTTTAAATAACTGTCAATCTGAAACTTCCAGCTTCTCATGAAAAAAGTCAGAAGACCTAGGAACACTGGGCCTGATTTAATAAATTACAACAATCACTTTAGTTGGAATTGCCCTTTATTATTAATATAGTTTTGTGTTGATTACGTTTTCTTTTCAACTTTCTTATTTTTCATTAATCAATATACTCAGGTAATTCAAAAATCAAAATGTATAATATTAGTAGTGAAAAGTCTACTTCCCACCCCATTCCATATGCCTCATTCCCATTCCCACCCCCATAGGTAACCATTTTTATTAGTTTCTTGGGTGATCTTTCAGAGCTTTTAATGCAAATACTATCAAATACAAATACAAATTCTTATTTTCTCCCTTTTCACACAAAAGGGAGAATGGAAACTTTACCCTAAAGAAAGCTGATGGATACCATCTTACCCAAGCAATCAAAGCTAACATCACCAATAACGGGAAAGAATAGCATGATGGGCCTCCTGACCTGAGGTACTGAGAAACATTCAACATCATTTATGTAATCTTTCTGCCAAAAAATGCATAACCTGAATTTAACTATGAGAAAACATATATCTAAATTGAGGGTCATTTTTCAAAACAACTAGCCTGTATTCTTCAGAATGTCAATGTCATGAAAAACCAAAGAACGACTGAGGAACTAACTGTTCCAGATTGAAGAAAACTAGAGACACTACAACGAAAAGGAATGGGTGATCTTAGATCGGTTCTTGGATAAGGAAGAAAAAAATCTGCTATGAACAACATTATTGGAACAACTGGTGGAATCTCACTATGAATGGCATCATAAATATTAGTATTCTGTGTGAATTTCCTAACTTTTATTATTTCATTGTGGTTATATAAGAGAGCAGTCTTCTTAGAAAACATATGCTGAAACATATAGCAGTAAAGGAGCATAAATACTGCAACCTTCAGCAGAAAAAGACAACACTGTGTGTGTGTATGTACAGCTGTGTCTAGAAAAATAACAGCTTTATTGAGAAATGAGTCACATATCATAAAATTTACCCTAAGTATACAATTCAGTGGGTTTTTCTTTCAGAATATTCACAAAGTTGTGCATCAATAACTATTTAATTCCAGAACATTTGCATTACCACCCAAAAACCCTATAACTACTAGCAGTTCCTCCTCATGCATTTTTTTAAGAGACTGAAGATGAAAAAAGTCATCAAAATATTAACTGTGGCTATTTCTGGATATTAGAATTATAATTTTATGTTTCTTATTTACACAATTCTATATTTTTATAGTTTCATATAATTTCATATTACTTATGTTATTAAAATAAAAGTTATTTTTAAGCCACAAAGAAGGTAAAGGAGGAATTAAGGGCTATAAGAATTCCAAAATATACAAATCACCAGGCTCAAGAAATTATCCTGGTACATTGTGTGGTTTCCCAACTCCTCAATACACTATCATCAAAAAGATCTAACGGTAACAAAGGTAGCCATACATTACTCATTTCTATTATGCAGCCCCAGCTGACCTCAGAGAGAGGGATGGGTTCAGCTAGTTCAACAAACATTAGCTGAGTATCTACTTCTGCTGCCTGGCACTACCTCAGCCAGGCACTATGTCTATGCTGTACGCTTCAGCTAACAGGCTAAAAGGAAGTTGGGCGTGTAAAATGAAGGCATGCTCAACACAACAGAGTGGAAGCTCATGAAGAAAAGGCAGGGCTGGTGAACAGTGCTCAACTGACCCAGCGTAGCTTTCAAAGATAAAACAATCAGGTTCTCCTTAAGGCTACAGAGAAGAGTTGCAGGAAAAACCTAATTGGTAATCATTACAATACTATTTGAATAAGTGATGGAGTAGGGAGGCTTGAGGGGAGAGGGTGCCAAGGAAGTGAGGAAAGGTCACACAGGAGGAGGCCTGACTGTGGGCAACCAATTAGGGTAGTTGCTTATTAAAGCACTTTCTGCCAAGTTTATTGTTAAAAAGTAAAAACACTGATTGTGTGCTGTCTACCTATTAACAAAACCCATGGACTCCATACCAACATTAAAAGAAGTAACAACTTTCCCTATGTACACAGCGTTTTTTTCCCCTTCTAGACTGTAAAACCTTGGTGGTGGGGGGTAGAACTAAGTCTTTGTTAAGCAAAGCACCAAATACAAAATAGGCACGCAAAAAAATGTTAGTTTTCATCTTCTCACTCTCTGATCCCTTCTTCCAACGTCTTGCACAAAGGTTCTCAATAAATATTTGGTGATTCAACCAACTATTTACAAGTACAGAAAAATAATGCTGTGTTCCACTTACATTTGATTTGCATAAACCAAAAATCTGTATTAATGATAACTTGCAAAGATTTTTTTTTCTTCTCAAAGACTTCTCATCTATGATCTAATTTGTTCCTCACAGTAGTGCTAGAAATTAGTCTGGAAAGCAATCTATTTATTCATCCTCATTTTCAAGATGAAGACTCTTGTGCCAGAGAGAATGAATTAATTTATCCAAGATTACAAAGGTGACATGGAAGCAAGTCTAGATCACTGATTTCTGACTTCTAGGCTAGTACCTCTGCCAATACATTAATGGTCCCTTTTAAATATAGCTTTTTTCATTAACTCTCATCATCCACAAAAATAAACCGCAGCTAAGACAAAGACATAACTAAAAATATGCAACTATAAGAACATCAAAAGGAAATACAGGGAAATATTCTTATAATCTTGAGGTAACATATTACAAAAACCAAAAAGTCAGAAGCAGATCTGACTACGTAGAACTAAAATTTTGTGTAAAGAAAGGCACCATTAAAGCAGTTAAAGATTAAGTCATGGCTTTATTTCTCCCCACTCGTTATTTTACCCACTCTATGTTTTCCAAAATGGTTTTTCTTCTCCTCGCAATTATTCCTTTCCTCTAAATTTTAAAATCAGTTTAAGTTCCATGCAAAGTCTTGTTTTAATTTAGAATTAAACTTAATATACAGCAAAAATTTATGTCTCTACAATGTTGTCTTCCTATTTATGTACATGGTAAAACTCTCCATTTAACCAACCCTTTTTCTTTCACTAAAATAGTCTAATTTTCTTAATACTGTGACTTGCAGTTTTCTGTTCATTTTATTTCTAGAAATGTAATATTTTTTATTGTACATGAGATTATTCTATATTTTAATGATTATGTTGTTACATTTTATTATAAATTTTTTGTTTGTTTATCTTACATCTGGCCATGCTCCTGAACTCATTAGTTTTACTGTTTTGTCAATCCATTCTTTGTAAATAAATATACATCATATAAAAATAATGAAACTTTTGGGTGGCCAGGAACTCTAGTAGAATATTAGGTTTGATGATAAACATTCTTGTCTCATTCCTATCTTCGATAGAAATGTTTCAAATATTTTCTCATAAAACTCAGAAAAAAAAGTTGAAAGAGAAATGAAAATCCAAGAAAAAACTTTAAATGCGTATAAAAATAAAAAGTCAACATAGAATAGATTTCTACCAGTCAATAATAGACAAATGATCTTTTTTTCCTTAATGAGTAAAAGACATGAAAACAGTTTACAATGAAAATGGTCAGAAAACAAGAGATGCTCAACACGCATAATAAAACAATGAAATTACTATTTTTCACCTATCAAATTGGCAACTGTATAAAAAATTTATGGCATCCAGTATTGCCAAGGTTGTAGGAAATGGGAACATTCACACATGGTTCTGAGAAAGCATGTAAATGGTTACAAACTTTTGAAATTCAATTTCACAGAATCAATTAAAATTTAAAGTGCACAAACCCTACCTACAACTCTAATGTAAAAGGATAATTATATAAGGATGTTCATCATGGCACTGTTTATTTTTAAAAAATGGAACCTAAATGTTCGTCAGGTCTAGATAGATTGAAGTACAACATGAACTAGAGTACTAGGCAACAATTTTTAAAACGTGAACTAACTTAGGTGTCTAAGATACATTGTGCAGCTCAATGTAGGTGCTCTATATGTTCTGACTGAAAAAAAAAATATTCGTGTATGAACACAGAAAATGCCTAGAGGTATATATACCAAACTGATAAAAATGACTACCTTCAGGATTATGGGATAGTACAGGAGGAAACATTTTTGCCTTTTATTCTTTTGTGATGTGTGGATGTGTTAAAAAAAAGTGAGCTAATTTAAAAAAAAAATTTTAAGACATTTCTTTGATGCTTCTCTTATCCCAACTTTATGACGATCCTAAGAGCACAAGGACTTGCTGTCAGTCACTCAAACATGGAACGCTCAGGGAAATCTGCGTGCAAAAAGTGGCTGGAGATTCTTGTATTTTTTCATAAAGAAAGATTTTTTTATTTTTTGGTATCCCCACTAATTCTCCCAAATTCACAATCTGACAGCATTTAACAGCAGAAGCTGGGACCTTAATGAACTGGACATTGCCTTCCACCAAGTGCACTTTGCAAGTCCATCTCTCGCAGGAACACTTCCTTAGAGTTAAAGTTGGGAGGAGAATTTGAAGAAAGGCTCAAGTTTCCGTTTTCCTAAGGCAGCCTACCCAGGGACAGGCTGCATGCTGACTACGTCTCCAGAGAGACTAGTCTCCCACAGAACGGGAGTCCTGTGGCTTTTTGTTTTTCTTCCATAAGAGGCCAAAGTCAGGCACTTAGCGAGTTTGGCATAAAGGGGAAAGAGGTAAAGGTAACCAGACTGGCCTCAGGGTGCGCGGACCACCGCCGGGGCACCCATTTTCAGATTATGGTTGAGTGTACACGGCAAGAGTGTGCAAAGAAAGTTAACTCTTCTCCCGGCTGGCTGGGCGGCCCCAGAAACGGCAGACCCAGACCTGATGGAAAGCTCAGGGAGAGGCAGCCTCGGCCGAGTCACGTGATAAGGCTGGGTACGCACTGTCCTGGCTCTATGTGGGGCTCCAGGGTCAGAAGCGACAGGAAGAACGTCTGCGCGCTAGTGCGAGTGACGTGACGGCGCTCTTCCGAGGAGTCTTAACCAGCTCACGTAGCAAAACCTCAACGAGCAAGCAAGCACCCTTCCAGCAATCCCCGCAGGGCCTCCGTTCGTGCCCTCAGCAAAGATGGCCGCCGGGGCGCTTCCGCACCCCGGCGCACGCGCCGTGCGGCTGGCCCGCCCCCTTCCCGTCCTTCCGCGCGGCGGCACCGCCCACCGCACTACCTGCGCCGCGCTTCTGGCGTCCTCAGCCTCACCCCGCTTCTGGCCGCCCCCGCCCGCCAGGCTCCAGGGCCCGGAAGTAGACATCCCTCCTTGGCGGCGAGGGCGAGGGGGAGGGGCAAGTGCTTCCGGGGAAGTGGGCCCGGGGTTGGTGTTTGTAAACTTGCCTCGGTCCCGGCGGGGGCAGCGGCGGCCCCGGGGCTGGCACAGTGCGCGGGGGCCTGGAGGAGGCGTCGCGCGGCGGGGGAGGCAGCCGGAGGCCGCGCCGGGCAGGTAGGCGCACGCCTCCGGGGAGCGCAGCGTCGTCCGAGCAGACGGCGGCGCTTCGGCAGGCCGTGGGGCGTCGCGCGGGAAGGGGGAGGGGAAGGGAGGAGGGGCGCGTCGCGAAGGGAGGGGGCTCGCCTGGAGGGGACGGGGCCGCGCGCGCGCGCACCGCCCTCCGCGGGCCCGGGCGAGGGGCTCGCCTGGAGGGGACGCGGGCGCGAGCACGCACCTTGCGCGCTTCTCGGCGCTCCGTGGCTTTCCGCTCCGGGTTCGTGCGGCGGGCTCAGCGGCTGACTGGCTGGCTGGCTGGCTGGCTGGCTGGCTGGCAGGAGGGAAGGAGGGAGGGAAGGAGGGAGGGAGGGAACGCACGAGGGGACGCGCAGCGCCGGGCTTCGCTTGCCTGCCTTCCACCTCCGCAGAGAGTTTCCGTCCCTTCAGGCAGACTCCGGGAACGTGCACGTGTAGCCCGGCCCAGTGCACACTGCCTGTACGGTTTCTGCCTGCTGCCCGACGCCCCTGAGCTTGTCTCCTCCCCAGTTCTGGCCACCTTAAAACATGAAAGCCCCCGAAGGGCCTCCGCTCCTTTCTTCCATTCCTAAAATGGCAAATTCAAGCAGTTGGCCTGTTGCAGGTCCTCCGTAAGAGACCCCGGTTATTTTTGCTCCTGTTGACTTACCTCTTCCTTGCCTGAGAGACCAGTGTCTTCTCTTGACCTAGAAAGACAACTTCTTGACTAATGTCCTCTTTCTGAGCTTCACAGGGAGCTCTGGGAAAAAAAAAAAAAAAGTTCAGCTAACTACGGGTTCCATAGTCTGAGGATGTTGCACCTAACAGCCCCATCTCCCTTTCTGGTTTCAGGTTTCTGGAACAGACCGTGAACTTCATCAAGAGAATTCAGTTGGAAAACCAAGACTTGAAGACTTTTTCTTCAGACTATAGGCAGGACCCAGACAGAGTCCAGGGATTCTTGGAACATCTATCTTCCCTTTGGAGGACACTGTTTTATTTGAAGACAAAGGCATTTCAATATGGCAGCAGGACTGAACGGATGTGAAGGAGTTGTTACAGTGATTTGGTGACAGTTCTTCAAACAACAGTATTTAAGGAAAGGTGGATCAAGAAACTCCTGAACTTTCGAGTTGCATTAAATGAGAAATCAGCATGGCTCAGGTAAAAAGCTCTAGAATCCTCCTCCTTCAAGATCACTGGGAAACGTGTTTACAGTTTCCCTCTTGAATGCTGCCTTAGTCAACATATTGACCGACAGTGAGCCAAGCTCTGTATTAAGCACCAGGGGGAGATCTAGAGGAAGGAAAGGAGACAGGCCACAGCCCCTGCCTTCAGGGAGCTTCCAGTCAAATGAAGGAGGTAGGCTATACTGCATCACAGGCACTGATGGGACATTTGCAAAGCAACAGGCACTCAGTTTACCCTTGGTACATTAAGTGCTGAGTGGCATGAATGAGTGAACAGTCTTGTGAATGCGTCATCTGTTTTTTTTTTTTTCCAACAGGAATTTATTGAGCTCCTATTACATGTAAGATGTGGTGCTGGGGAGACAAAGATGACTAAGATTGTGTTGGTCACCAGCAAGTTTCCAGACTAGTTGTGTTGGGTGGGGGGAGATGGAGCACACCACCTTGTATAGTGGTTTGTTAATAGTAGAAATTCAATGAATCTGTTGATTAAAGCAATGTGCAATAATTGAGGTATCACCATTGCAGAGGAGAGAGTGATAACTCTACCTGGATGAAAAAAGATGAAGCTTGAAGGATGCATAGAATTTTGCTAAATGAACAGAACAGGGCATTCAAATGAAGAGAACTGCATGGGCAGAGGCTTAGAGGTATGAGAGGTATAAGAGAATGTGATAAAGTAGTACTGCAGATAGCTTGCTAGTTAAGGAGGAGAGGATTTAAATGGGAGGTACTTAGTGGGGTAGGATAGATAGTGATGGTCAGGAAAGTTAGGATGAGGGAGTCATTTCCTGGAGAATTAAGCAGAGTGTAAGCCAAGTACCTTTTATGCACTGCTAAGGAATTTGACTTTTATTCTGTAGAGAATGCGAACTCTGAAGAATGTTAAGCAATAGAGTGACATCAGATCAGTGAATTAGGAGGTAGTTGTCATTGTGGGGGTACAGGCTGCATTGGACAGACAGGATGACCTGATAGGTTATTGTCATCCTCTGAGTAGGAAAGCTGTGTGCACACACCCCCAGAGCTTCTCCCAGCTTTCTTCAAGGTACCCTCCCCTACCAGTCTCACCATGATGGCAACCTGATTACAGTATAATTGTGTGCTATATGCATATCTTCCTCCTTTCCATGCAAAGTAGGAGCCCTTTAGTTTCTTCTTCCTTTGTCTGTTTGTAACCCATTTCACATCATCATGTTTGCTCTTGTTCAGCGAAGACTGCCTTTTACTAGTCAGTAACTTTGTACTGGTTACTGTTAAGCATTTTACATTTTAGTTTAATTTTTATCAATTCTGTGAAGATAGGTACTGTGATAAATATTTTGCATTTAAGTAAATTTAGGCTTAAAGAAGTAGAGTAATTTGCCCAACATTATATAATGCAAACAGCAAAGCTGTTTTTTTCCATCTCCAGACATTTCAGTCTAAAGTCCTTGAAGGAGAGAGAAGAAATTCCAAAATAACACTGATTATCCAAAAGGAATGTCTTTATAAATCAATCATGGAAGTTTGCTTACTGTTTCTTAAAAGTTTCTTCAGTGATAAAAGTATATTCTCTAGTGCTGGCTAAACAAAATCAGTTTGAAAATGTAACAGTGAAAAGAGGAAATGTTCTTAAACATTCCTTAAGTAATTTTTAAACTATATGTGGAGCAGGGAGTGTAAAAAAAATATGGAAATGCACACATAAATGGGTAGGTGGGTCAAGAGTAATTATATATTTACCTCCAAAATCCTTCCAAGTGGTTTCATTTTTATATCTTATAATTAACAACACTTAGGGAATTTAAAATCTGAAGAGAGAAATGACCTAATTTTACTGATAAACATATTTGTGGGACATGATAGAATATATATTTGGCACCAGCGAGGTCTGCCAATTAGCAGTTGGCTCTGTGAAGCTGAGAGTCACTGAGAAAGGAAGAAGTTCCCCTAAAATCTTTCATTTCACTGGCTCAGGACAGACCCTCATGCCTACTCAACAAGGCCTAGAAATACTTTAAAATACTATATCGATACACGCACTACTTAGCACAGTGCTAATGATAAAAGTGTCAGTAAGAATTATTTACTTGATCTATATCTAAATAATGGATGACAATTTCTGGTGAGATGAGTTAGGGAGGACTCTTGAAGGAAGTAGGGTTTCACAGTAAGAAGGGATACCCCTAGAAAGAAGCCGTTTGTAGCTGAGTGTAAAAGGTAGTTCTGTAAAGGATGGCAGCCTGTTTTTGCCCTGCCTTGCCAGGTGACCTGACACCTCATCTCCTTTCAACTTAGGCAAGTCTCCTGGCTTGTGAAGGCCTAGCAGGTGTGAGTTTGGTTCCTACTGCAGCCAGCAAGAAGATGATGCTGAGCCAGATTGCCAGCAAGCAGGCCGAGAATGGAGAGCGGGCAGGTAGCCCTGATGTGCTGAGGTGCTCAAGTCAGGTACAGCACTTGAGCCCATTGCGGTACCTGGGGGATGGGTGACCCAAGCTCTCTACCAGGAGATACCAAGCTTTGATTCTTCAGTGCTTGTTTAGGGAAGTGGGGAAAGGGGATCCAGCTGGGGAATGAATGAATGTGGGTATTTTAGAGAGCTAAAGAAGGTCTTTTTCTGTACCCACAAACCCTTAAGACCAGAGTCTTTGAACAGGAAATGGATAGTACTTTTTCTAAACCTTTGGGCAGATGGTTTACTCTCATAAGTTGCCTGAAAGCAGCATTTGGTCTCCTGTCCTGAGATGGATTGTGAGTTTAGATTTGACTTGTATTCGAAGGGCCACCGAAAAGACAGCGATAAGACCCGGAGCCGCAAGGATGATGACAGCTTGGCTGAGGCTTCTCATTCAAAAAAGACTGTTAAAAAGGCAGGTAATGGGGTTATCCCCAAACTGGTACAGTTTAGTAACGGGGTAATCTGAAATCCTCTTTTTTTCCTCTCTGGCTCAACCTGGAGCTTTCCCTAGATGTTTTGGTCCCTTACAGCCAGTGAGCATGTCACCTTGATTGCATCCAGAGACCACTTTGGTAGTTAACCTCTGCCCTCTCCAGAACATCCTGATAAGGGAAAGAGGGTTAGGATACATGTCCCTGTGGCAAAGGAACAGGCAGAATCCCCTTCAGGTCCCATTCAGAGTATTGAGTTTAACCAAGCACATAGCTTAACCCACTCCACCTCTTCCTCAGAGGGTCTCTCTAACTCTAAGGGATATAAGCGATGTCAGTATCCAAGGGTTTACTTTGTTCAGCAGCTGTAAATAGACTCTGAGTAGAATGGGGTCAAGAAGGGAGCAGAGAGAGAGCCTCATAACATGCCTGATTATTGCCCCCAGGTGGTGGTAGTGGAACAAAATGGTTCTTTTCAAGTAAAGATTCCCAAAAATTTTGTTTGTGAACACTGCTTTGGAGCCTTTAGGAGCAGTTACCACCTCAAGAGGCACATCCTTATTCATACTGGTAAGTCTCTTGCTCTTATTCAAAGGAGGAGGAGTCTGTAGTTTAGGGGGTGTGTGTGTGCACATGTGCACACACTTTTTGTCGGGTTAAAAGAGTAAGATAAATAGAGGAAAAAGATAAGTGAATGAGGTAGGTTGCGTGGTTCCAGATCTAGTGTCACTGAGACCAGCAGCTTTGGGGTCTCTTCCCCATTAGGTGTATGCACATTGCTAAAAGTTAAAATTTCTGAGAAAATACCTGGAGCAGGGTCTCTGCTATGTGTCTCTTGACATTAACTTCTCTCTCCACCTGAACCAGGTGAGAAGCCATTTGAGTGTGATGTATGTGATATGCGCTTCATCCAGAAATACCACCTGGAGCGTCACAAGCGTGTGCACAGTGGTGAAAAGCCCTACCAGTGTGAACGATGTCATCAGGTAAGCTCACATGCCATCCATTATCCTATACACAAACTTTTCCTTCCCCAAAAAATCAGGGCCAGCCCCCAATTCCTGCCTGAACACTGGTCACCTAGTGTTCCTGGCTATTATTGAGTTAGTACCTCAGGGTGAGGTCTGTCTCTCTGGTTTTGTGCAGCTGATCATGGAGCGGGATCTTTAGAGTAATTGTAGTAATAATAGCATTTCTCAAGGGCTTACTCTGTGCTAGGCGAGCATACTTGACATAGATTATTTTATTCGCACATTAACTCCATAATGTGGCTGTGTTGTCCTCTTTTCCCATTTGGGGAAATTGAGATTCAGAGAGGTTAAGCTTCCAAAGGACACAGCAGATCAAAGGCATAGTGAGGATTCGGTTGAACTTCAGAGTTGGTGCATTTAGGAGGAAGAGAAATAATAATCTCTGTGCTGAGGGTCAGTACCTGATTTGATGTTAATGTAAGAGCCAGGACCAAAGCAAGACAAAAAGAAGAGATGAGAAATAGCAACTATTATCTCCTGGATGCTTTGTTAGGTCTCAAGCTTTGCTTCATGCTCTTACATTGAATCTTCAGAACACTAGAATGAAAGCTCCATGAGGCAGACTTTGTCCCTCGGATTCTTCACTCTGTCCACAGTCCCATGAACTGTATCTGCCTTGAGATAGATGCTCAATAAATATTTGATGAACAAAGCAGCCACGCTGTGAGTAGGTACTTTTAGCCCTATTTTACAGATGAATGTACAGATTCAGGACTGTTAGATAACTCACCCAAAGTTGCACAGCTACTTAGTGTTAGAGCCAGGATTCAGACTTGGAGCTTGCTTATACTTAACCACTGTGCACTCATGCCATCCACGTACATGTACACGCTGAGGCTACGTAGAATGGTTCATGTGCCTCCTGTGTAGGGAAGATAGATCTAGCCAAGAGGTAGTCGAGTTTCTCCACTCAGGCACTTAACCCTCCCTTTCTTCTCAGTGTTTTTCTCGGACAGATCGATTACTCAGACACAAACGGATGTGCCAGGGGTGCCAGTCCAAGACTTCCGATGGGCAGTTTTCTCTATAGGCGCAAGGGCCCTGGGTGGTGGGAGTGATCAGAAGAATCTACCGAAGAGCGCATCCCCCTCTGGTCTGATGGTCCCACCACCACCCCATGTGTACTGTCCCCTCCTGGAGGAGTGGATCCAGGAGACCAGAAGAATGCATCAGGGGACAGCGGCCCCAGAGCCTCAGCTCTGTAAATAATCTGAGACTATGAGTATCTCGGGGAAGTTCCTACAGCATTCCTGGGTAGGGAAGCTAGTCCCTGGACCCTTGGCTGAGGTCATAGATCGGGGACTCAAGGTACAGGACCAAGACTGAAGTGTGGCACCCACAACCTTGGACTCCAGCTGGCAGCTGAAATGGAAAAGATTCGGGAGAGAGATTTGTTTGTTTGTCCTGTTTTTGTTTATTCAGAAGCAATTTCAGCAGGTGCACTGTGGATACAGGTCCTCTGGAGGCATAGAGTCCTGGTCACAAGGACAGTGGTTGGTCCAGCCCTCCCCCAAAATTGAGCTTTTAGTTGCAATTGATCTTCAGTGTTCCACAGCCCTGCACCTCACCTCCTGTTTGAAGGAGAATAGGATCAGGGATGACAGTGAAGCTTACTTTGGCCTCCTTATACACTGTAGGGACAAAAGGAAGAACTGTAGGAGGAGCACACGAGGGCTGGATCCAAGAAGAGTGGACAGGTACCTCTTATTTCCTATGGGGAAGAGTAAGGTTCGTGCTGATGTGTGTTGTTATGGCCTATGCCACACTGGTACCTAATGGGGTCAGCTCAAGTGCCTTTTGGAGGAAACTTGGGTGAGAGTGGCCCATGAAGCTCTTTCCTTCTCTCTTTGGGCAGTTGATCTTAGAGATAGAATGTGGCTACCTCGCTGCCATTGACTCCTGAGCCAGACAGAAGTGTTGAGCGGGGAGTCATGGATATCAACGTGGGTTCTCTCTCCTTGTGCCCTCTTAGGAACTACCCAAAACTAGTCCTAAGTTGAGTAACAGCTGTTCAGGAAACAAGAATTTGGTGTCCCCTGCCATGGGGGACACACTGTTGAGCAGTGTGAGCTGTTCTCCCTGCCCAAGTCCTATCACTGTATTCAGGTAGAGGAGAGAGGGTCTGGCCTTTGGTCCCAAAGAACAAGATCTTGGCTTCCTTCTTTCTGGCCATCCCTACCCAACAAAGAATTGACCGGGTGGTGGAGCGGGGCGGGGGAGGTGCTGCAGAGAAAGGACTGAGGAAGAAACCTAATGTAGGTTTTATTCTTAACCATATTCTTTGCTCCTCTCTGCTCCAACACCACCACCCTATCCACCCTCAAAAAGGTGATTAGGTGTGCGTGCGTGCGTGCGTGCGATGTGAGTATTCATGTTTGTATGCTTGAAGATGGCATATTGAGCCATATCGTTCTCTGGCCCACTACTTTAGGGGAGGATGAGCATAAAACAGCCTTCCCCATACATGTACCCCAAACCTGAGGGTGCTTGAGATTTCAGCAGGAGCTAAGGAATTCAATTTAGGGGACTGGAGGGCTTTGTTTTGGAAGTGTTTTTAAGATTGATTCAACAGGTTGATGGTTAAGGTGTTTCTAACCCAAGCCAGGGGCTTGTAAACCTGAATTTTCTAAAGTAAAATAAACCCTCTTTCTTTCTGCTAAGAAAATGATCGTTTTGGAGATTCTGGGGTTTGTGGCCTGTGTTCTGTCGCCTGCCCTTACCTGTGGGGTGTGGAGTAATCATGGAGACTTGGTAAACCTGACCAAGCTGTCAGTGGGGATATGAGATGGCAACCTGTAGGAAATGTGATTTCATTTCCCAGAAAATGTAGGGAACAGCACCATTAATTCCTGCTGTTAGCCTTTTTTGGAGGAGAATAGGGTGAGGAGGGCAGTCTTCCATACCTCTAATATACGAGGAGTTCAGGGAAAGAAAAGAGGCATGGCACTCTTTATGTTTTTCTTGATGGCATCTGAGATCATTTGTGGGGGGACTCTGAGGAATGTGTCTGCCACCCTTAGCTCTTCTAGCTTTAGGCTGGCCCTTCCATTGGCTATAGTGCAGAACCTAGACCTCAGTGTTTGGATCTGTCCTGTTGTCCCTATAAGCAGGGCATCTTTCTGCATGTGAGCCAGCCCCCTTCCTGCAAGAGGCTCTGCTCAGGTTGGAATTTGTCTTTTGTTCACCTCTGGGAATACGTTCTATGAAGGAGGGTACATTTAGAAAATTCTGTCCTCCAAAGAATGCTTATGAAAATGGGAGGCCATGCTCTCTGCGAGACTTGCAACTAATTTGTTTAGGGTTAGGGGATAGGTTAGGGAGTGCTGTTTGGAGAGAATCACTTGAGTGATCTATGCCCCTATGTGTGCGAATGTATGTTTCGGTCAGAATGTGCCCTGGCCCCAAACAAGCCTTGGCTTCCTGCCTAGGTAGGTGGGAGAAGGAACCGAGTGGATATGCAGGGCCATCCCAGACCACCCCTGCCAAGGATCGGATGTGGGGAAAACTCAGGAGCAGGTGGTTAGGTCAGTTGTCCAGATGCTCATGTTCTGTGGTCATGGATGTGTAAAAAGAGGGGAGCAAAGAGATGAAAGGAGTGATTTAGCACCCAGAGGACCCAGGAGCCCCACTTATACCCCAGGGAAAACACAGACTAAGACCGCTGCAAAGGCTCCTGGGCCCAATGTCCCACCCTTTTGTTGGAGTGGGGTCTAGCACTGGAAAGATGCCTCAGGTGTGTTTGGAGTGAAGGGAAAGGAAGGTAGGGCAGGCTGTCAGAGACCAAGACACAGAATTTGGGGACTTGGGAAAGAGTGGCGCCAGCTCCTGGATGAGCTCTTATACCAGGCCCTACCAGCCCTGCCCTTCCCAGTACCCCAAGTCTTTTCCGTCCACCCCCAACAGCCTCTTGTCATCATTTAGCTACTGATTGTACCCCATGGCTTGACATTGGAGGGTTAAATGAGGCACTGAGACCTACCACAACTTTTTAACCCTGTCCTCAGATGCTCTTCGCCTCTACTGTACCCCTGGGGCTTTTATCTTAACAATCCCTCTTACCCTTTCTCTACACCCTTTTTTTTTTTTTTTAATATACTTATTTTGCTATTGGGGGAGGGGAATATCAGATGAACAAGATCACTTTTAAATGGTAGTTTTTATAAGATGTTATAAACTTGTATCTTTTTACCATTAAAGTGCAGTGTATGTTCCTTCATGATATATTTAGGCTATTTAAATAAAAACAAATGGGGTTTTTCTACATATTATCTCTTTGAGGAGAATATCCTCTGAGAAGGCTATCCTTTGAAGCCAAAGTGGTCCTTTTTTTCCCCCAAATAGAACTACCCTACAACTTCCAGTACTCTATAAACTGCCAACTTCAAAATTCCCTTCACCATAGATGAGCAGCAAGTAGAAGTACAAACAGGGTATCAGTTATGAGTAAGAGAAAACAACCTGCACAGTGAGACAGAATGAGATTAGATACTAGTACATGGAGTATATCTCAAAGTGTAGTCTGTCTTCCATCAACATTCATTACTCTGGGAATCCAACAGCCCATCTGAACCAGCTGCTTCCCTGGCAATCACTGGCTCTTACACATTTAAGTTTGAGAATCTTCCCCTGCACTCAGGTGGCAAGATGGGCTCCCAGCCTCACAGCCTGTTTTGACCTTGGGATAAAGCAAATGACAACTTCAATCGAAAGTTAGACTCTTTATTGTATACATGGATAGGGTAAACCCCACTCCTTGTGAGGTAGGGAAGCAAAGTTGTAACAGGAGGCAACCCTCTT
The DNA here is from genome assembly GCA_030015415.1 of Cynopterus sphinx. NCBI lineage: Eukaryota > Metazoa > Chordata > Mammalia > Chiroptera > Pteropodidae > Cynopterus > Cynopterus sphinx. The sequence goes on along the minus strand of CM057380.1, from coordinate 127,144,810 downwards.
GGGTGTCACTGAAAATGAAGTAGGTAGTGACCGCTCCAGCACCGGATTAGTCTCCTACCTCTTCACTACCTGACAGTACTTCCCCCTACATTTTCCACCATCCCCCCAGTGAGAAGAGCCCTAGGGTAAGTATCCTTAACCCCTTCAGAGAAGGGGACTCTCTGTCTCTTGAAAGCGGGGGTTGATAGTGGTCGTGATGGCGCTTTTGTAGAGAGGATTGCTGTCCTGGGGAAAGAGATTGGAAATGAGAGGGATAGTCCCAGGACTTCTGGACTTGGGCCTAAAAGCCAACCTAGAACTTGAGCCAGACCCCAGGAGCTGATGGAAGTTAGCAGAGGATTGGAACAGAGGAGGCACAGACCTGGGAGGGTGGAAAGGGGCTTCATGGTAGTTATCAGAGCTAAGGGTGGAATGAGAAAGCAATAGAAGACCTAACCAAGGAAAGCAAATAAGACCCACTCAGTGGGCAGTCTCCTTACCTGCTTCCAGTTGAGCTGTTGCCGTTCCTTCTCAAAGCGACTGTATTCTCGACGGTCATAGATTTCTACTGAGAGCCGGTAAGCCAGGACCAGACCCAGTCCCACTGCCACAATGCCCCCCACACAACCTAGCACAATGGCCTGGGTGTGGTCTGCTCCCTCTGTGGGTGAGAAACAACACTCACTTCTGGGTTCTGGAGCATAGGGTTTGATGAACAGTTGCCTATGGTGTGTGTGTATCCAGCCCCATCCAGCCTCCCCAGCCCTACCTACTATTGAAAACAAATGGAACCCAGCAGGGTCCAAGGTTATCCTTAGTGCCCAGGGCCTTAGCCTTGTTCACTTGTTCCATCCCATACATTTGTGTCTGTGTTCACAACTCTGCTTCAACCCCTAGCCAGGTTTCCCATTATTTTTATCTTTCTTCCCCAAATTGAATCCCTACCCATCAAACTTCCAGGACTCCATTTGATGTGTCCACAATATCCCTGCCCACTTACTCTCTCGAGGTCTCACTCTCAGCACGACCCTGCCTCCAGCTTCATCCTCTACCAGGAAGAACAGCAGCTGGTTGTCCAGGGTCCTCTCTTTGCACCAGCCATCATCCAGGATAGGGTCCAGAGCCAGAGTCACGTTGGCATGAGCACAAGCCATGCTGCAGTTGGTGGCCAGGGGACCAGTTTCAAAGGCCCCACACTCTGCACAGTCCCTGTCCAGTGGATGCCAACAAGTTTACTAGCTGGACAGTTGTCACTCACATCATATACAGGAAAAAGCAGGCAGGTGACAGTGGCCAAGCAGGCCATGCTATGCCCCTACTCCCAAAATGTTAAGACATGAGGCCTCACCTGTGTCGCTCACATGGTGTCTTGCAGCCTGGGCACTGATCACATAGGGCACCATAGTAGCCATCCAAGCACTGGCAGTGGTTGCATTTGCAGTGTCCATGCCCATTGCAGAGCCCTCCCTCAGGACTGACACAGCCATCCATGTCCCCACTGCATTCACACGCTCTACCCGTGTGGTTGGCGTGACAGTGACACACTCCACATTGGCAGCGGCCAAAGCCTGGGACACAGCCACATACGATAGACATCATAGGCTACCTAGAGCTAATATGTTCATGTGCATCCTGTTCCCTTTCTAGTATGACAGACACATGCTTCAACTCCTTTCCAGAATCTTTGTTACTCCCCCTTAGTGCATTAAAGGTCCCAGAGCCCAAATACCCTTGGGAGAACCATTCTGACCCCACCCTTCTCCCCAAAGTTTCCAGGTACCTCCACAGAGGATGCCCTCATGTCGCTCACAGCTGGCATCATCACATTCGCATAGGTGCCCGGAGCTCTGTCCACTGCAGCTGCATCGTCCACACTGGCACTGTCCTTTCCCACTGCACAGGGGCCCTGTCCCATTGGGGGCTCGGCACCCAGATTCCAGATCCAAGGAGGAGAGCTCAGCCTCAGAGCACTCACAGAATCGACCCAGGCGGCCAGGGGCACAACTGGGAGGGGAAGGCAAGGGAAGGAAATGTGGGGCAGAGAATTTGACCATCCCTTGACTCGTCTTTCACACTATTCTCTAAACCTAAGATCTCCCAAGAGCTAGAGATAGAAGGGTGGTTGAAGGGATACGAAGTATAGCAATGAACCAAGGAGTAGAAGAGCAGAGGGAGTCCTGGTCAAGGGGAGTGTCAGCATATCTGAGGAGCTTCAAGTGATGAAAATTAGGGTGCAGTCTAGGGGTGTCTAGGATGGAAGGAAGAGGAACGCAAGAGCTGGTCGTATGTCGAGAGCTACATGGGTGAAGGAAAGCAGGCGGCCCTCACCTGCACACCCCACATTGTAGGTGTCCCTGGCCATCACTGCAGTGGGGAGCCTGGAGCTGAGTGTCACTGCAATTACAATCACACAACGTGTGCAACTCCACAGTCAGCTCCTCTGAGAAGCCAAGGGCTCGTAACCTCAGAAGATGGGGTTCTTGGAGGCATTGGGTAGCTTGGAGAGTAACCAAAAAATTCACCTGAGGACAAGATGGGCAGAAATCAAACTAAGATTGTATGCATGCCCATGTGTGCATGTGCACACACACATGTGTACACACACACACCCAACACACCCCAAACCCATTGATCATTCAGAACTCTACTCAGTAAATAAAAAGACAGGGTCATGCTAACACCCACCTCCTAGCAACACCCTTAAGGAAGCTGCTCATTAAATCTCTTTAGAAAGGATGGTTGGAGGACTACCACATGCTTTTGCATTGTTCTCTGTGCCTGCCCCCCATCTTTTCCTGCCTGCTTCAATTTCCCACTCCCACCCCCACTTCCTTCCTTCGGCCTATGTTGGCTGTCTCTCACCGTCTGGTTGGTTCGGACATTGTTGCACTGGCCTCGGTCCCCAGCCCCACCATCCCTCTTCTCAGGACCCCCACACTGAGATTCGTAAGAGATGCGGACACCAGGAGGGAGTGGAGAGTGTTCGAGAGTCACAGTGGATGACAGGCTCTGTAGAAAGAGAGTAACAACATGCAGAGAGACTCCAGCCCCACATCATACCCTCTCCGTCCATTCCAAATTCTGCCAGAACCCTGCCCTCAGCCCACCTTGGGGTTCCTTCCATTTTGCCCTGTCAGGAGGAATTTCTGAAGGACCTGTGAGAATCTTGAGGGATATACATGAGGACCCAGAGGACTCTAACAGCATTTCTGTGCAGTTGCAACAAGGAACTGCTGGGGGTCAGCAGCTGGCCAGGCACTGTAAATGTGCAGTACCTGTGTTTTCAAACCCCAAATCAGGACATATAAGCTGTGTGCATATATGGTCCAAAGGGCAATTCTCCCAGACTTTGTCCTGGGAAATTTGATGCTGTTTCAGATTTTCTCACTATGTTTTTAGGACATGGTCCCTGTCATCAATAAGTCTAGTTGCAGAGGTAAGGTCTAAACTCAAGAAAAAGAATTTTCAAGGTCTCTATGAAGAATATCTGAATTGTTTATAAACTTAATGAAAACAGGCTCCAGGTGTTAAATCCTTTATGAACAGACTGACTAGAAGACAAACCTTAGCCCTCCCATCTGTTATCTGAGTGACCTTGGCAAGTCACTTTACCTCCTTGTGTCTGTATCCCCATCCATAAAGTAGGGATGGTAATAATTACCAATAGATGGTAATAGGGGTTTTAGTAGGATTAAATAAGGTAGCAAACAGTATGTGGACTTAGAACAATGCTTAGTATGTAATAAAAGCTCAATGAATACTCACTTTCTGTTTGCCAGAACAGGGCTTTATGCTTTGCACAAATCAGACATTTAAGATTGATGAATATAAATAAGATTGGGTGAATGAAGTATTAATGACAGCCATATGCAAACTGCAGGTAGGAGCTGTGGTATGTTACCCAAAAAGCGATTAGTTCCCTTTTAGTTCTGCCACCCCTCCTGAGAGCCCCCTTCCCACAGTGCCCACTTTCATCATTCTTCCCCGACTCGCCCCTCACGTTATAAGCGTCCATGATGAGCTGCACCACATTGCTGGAGTTCTCACTCAGCTCCCCCACTGCAGACTTAGGAATCAGCTTACTCAGCTCCTGAGTTATGAGGGATTTCAGGAAATGGCAGGTCACAGCTCTAGGGAAATGGGTTTCTGGAGGAGGGTGTATGTTGGGGAGGAGAATAGGTCTTTGGGGGACTTAAGGAAGGCTTAGGATGGGAGGGTCTGGCATTCAGACAGCTCTCACCTGGTAGACAGGCAGTGTCGCACTGGTGACAGCAAAGATGGGCTGAATGTTTGCTGCAGAGAGAGCCTGGGCTACCTGACCCACAGAGGGGTAGTCCTGGGGTAGGGAGTGGGCACAAGGTAAGCACCACATGTCCTCCACAACACACAAGGAGCCCCTCAACCCAGGGAAATTCAGCAACTAAGATTCCACCCACTACAGGAACCCTGGAGGCTTGGCAAGGACAGAGGGTCTAGGGAGTTGGGTAACAGGTTTCTGTTTGAGCTGCGGGAGGATGTAGAGAGGAGGAACTGCTGGGGAAGATGGCAGGGTGGTTATCAGTAAGGATAATGGGGGGGGGAGTCAGGTGGGGAGGGTCTGGGGCAGGGTAGGGACTCACAAACTCTGGGCTGCGACTGTAGAGGCCATTGCTGTCCAAGTGGCAGTGCCCATCACTGGGCATGAAAATGCCACCCAACTTTCCATCCCCAGCTGTGTGGAATGTGTCATCTGAAGTGAACACCAGCAGCCGGGACACATTTCTCCAGCCAATCTGTTCCTAGGGTGGGGCATAGGCTGTACAACTAGGCATGGCCCTTGAGACACCCCAGCCAGTGATGTGAGCCAAGGATTTGGCCAGCCTCATTCTGAGTCAGTTTGTCTAGCCCCCTGCCTCCAGCTCCCTGTTTCTCCCCAGCCCACAAAGCAAGGTTGCTGCTAGTGGGGGCCTTCTTGTGAATTAGAAAAAATGCCTCTTCCTCAAGCTGTTGACTCCAATCTACTAGGAAATTGTCAAAATAAATATGCAAACTACAGTGACTGTGATATGAATGACACCCCCTAGAACTGTGCACTGCACAACCACAAGTGGCGGTCTTGGCTCCAAACAGCCCTTTAGATCACTGCCCCACTTCCTCACCTGGCAGAGTGCAGCCTGCAGAATGGCATCAAAGCCACCCTCAGGTGAGTCCAGGTTGCCAGACACACTCTGGCGCCCCACCTCCCGCTCAAAGGCCTTAGCATCCCCAGTCAGGGACAGCACATGGTGAAAGCTGAAGGGTGGCTGGCAGCGCTCCATCCGGGTGGGGCAGGGGTGGCGAAGCTTGGAGGGCACTGTGCTCACAAAGGGCAGCACCGTTTTGTCCACAAAGGAGCCAAATCCTGGGAGAGGGAAGAAGTGAAGACTGTGCCAGAAGTCACAGGACAACAGCAGGATGGAGGAGCCACTGCTGAGGACTAGGAAGGGAGGAGTCCATGGGAGGTGGGAGGTGGTCCTAGAGGAGGTCATGGGAACCAGGTGCTCCTAGAAGGCACCTAGTATCTGGTAGGGGAAAGGGACTGAGACCACTGGCTCAGGAAAAGGGAGAATGGAAGAAATTAAAAGGACACATGGGAATCAGGCAAGGGTTTCCTGAAGGCTGAGAAAGAAGGCACAGTGTAGGATTTAGTATCAGTATGAGGCAAAGGAGGGGATGGCGAATCGAGAAGGGATGAGCGGAGAATGTACAGCCAGGGACAATGGCATTTAGATTTTGTCCAAGAGACAGGCCTGAGAAGCATCAGGGCAACATCTGGGTGGGTAGGTACAGAGCACTATCTGACCCCTAGGAGCTGTCTGAACACAGTCTCTCCAGACTGGGCCTCAGTTAGCCCTCACTGTAAGATGAGTGGTCTTACTGGACAGTCTCTTAAATCTTCTCCAGCTCTGACCTAAAAGATGAATGTCTTTGGGGAGAGATGTCAGCAACCTGTGGCCTGTTAAAAATTGGGAGAGAACAGGAAATTGAGAGAGAACAGGTGGGGCCCTTGTGTGCTCAGGACGTTGGCAGAGGCTAAGGTGGCAGTTGAAATTAGAGGCAGAGGGCTGGCAGGTGGCGGGGTGGGGCAGTGCTATGCTCACCAATGCGCACAGAATGTGTGACCTCCTGCAGTCGCACCAGCAGGGCATGCCCGAGTTGGCGCACGAACTCCAGGTCATCCTTCATGGAATAGCTCAGGTCCATAAGGTAGTACAGGTCCACAGGGTATCCCTCAGCTCGGAGGAAGCGGACCCGGAGCTGCTGGGGTTCCCCTGGGGGTTGAGGACAGGGTGGCAGGGGTAGCGACAGGGTGCTTGCAGATCCCTGCCCAGACCTCTAACCCAGCCCCTTGGCCCCTCACTCACCCGGCCGCAGCGTGACCCGCACCCGTTGTGGCGCCAGCTGGGTGGCCCCTTCGCCACGGGCACCCTGGCTAAGCGGCTCATCCTGAAGCACCTCCTGCCGGCCTCGGGGCTCCTCCAGCTCCCTCATGGGGCAGCCCCGAGCCAGCAGCTCCTCTCTCCGGGCACAGCGCCGTGCCTCTGCCTCCCCCGACGCTGTGAAGTTCTGCAGCCGCAAGGGAAGGTGCGTCTGGACCCTAGTACCCTGTAGACCCCCAGCCCTGCTCCCAGCCTGCAATCCCAGCCACTTCTAACCTCTCCCCTCTCAGTCAATTCCCTGAGCCCCTCTGATTCCCTTCCCCGCTCTTCCTTCCACAGCTAGCTATCCTTGAACCTCAACCCTTTCTTGTTAGAGCCCACCTCCTGTAGTACCGTTTTTCCTCCCTTATCTCTACTCCCCTTTTTCCCCAGCGACCTACCCTTCCCCTCCCCCTAGGGCCACAGACTTCCTGTTGAGACTCTCAGGGACCTCACTACCACAAAAAAAGGAGCCTGGCCTCCTAGTCCAACCTTCCCTGTGTGCTAAAGCAAAAATGGGAAGAGGATCAGGTTAAGACCCACAGTTCCTGGGAAAGGAAAGGGTGGCGACAAAAGAGGAGACCCCTCTCCCCCAATATGTCTGTTACCCACCCCTGGGACTGCCTGGGAAGCCACAGAGGAAGGAAATGGTTAGAGCGGCTTAGTGGGCCCCGGGTGCCAGCCTCTGGTCTGGGGATTGAAGGAAGCAAACATGTACCTGAGTGTCCCAAGAGCCCCTCCTGGTACCTCTGCTCTCTGCCTCCTGCAGACTGTCTTCCCTTCCAGTCCTCCCAGATTTACTATGTACCTTCCCCCTGGGCATGCTCTGCCTCCTAGTGAGTTTGCCCTCATCTCTTATCTAAGCCTCCATCTTCCTGTGAGAGAGTTCTGCCCCCACCCCCAGCTCAGACACGCCTCATGCTCTGCCACTCTATGAGCCTTGTCTCTTTAAGGCATAAACAAAGAATAGCCTTGTTTGACCAGCTAGGGAGATACCCAGTCACCAGCATCTTTCGTGGCCACTGAGTAGCTCAAGCCTTTCACCCACAGGCTTCTAACTTTTCCCCTCTACCATCCCAGTCACAGGCAGCCACATACTCCTGCCAGCCCCCAACAAGGATTCAGAAACCCAATCGCACACTTCTGCTATAGATTAAACCCTAATGTGATGGTATTTGGAAATAGCCCCTGGGAAGAAATTAGGGTTAGATGAGTTAATCAGGGTAGAACCTTCATGATAGGATTAGTGACCTAATAAGAAAGGACACCAGAGAGCTTATCTGCAGCCCATATTCAAGCCAGCAAGAGTTCTCACCAGAAACTGAATCTGCTGACACCTTGACCCTGGACTTTGCAGCCTCCAGAGCCATAAGAAATAAATTCCTGTTGCTTACACCACCCAGTCTCTGGTATTTTATTATGGCAGCCTGAGCTGACAAACTTTCTCACATGTACACATGCATAATAGGTTCTTCTACTTATACAGAAGCATGAGTTCCAGTAATAACATACTTCCTCCAGATTCATAGTCATAAGTCTTATCCATATATACACAAGTACACAGATAGAAATGTACATGAACAGGAAACGTGTGGGCATGTTTATGCACACACAATTACACATAGGAATCTTATGTACAAATTCAGTCACACAGGACTCCAGAGTACACCACCCCACACAGTCACACACACACACATACACACACACACACACATGGCAGTCCACACACCAGGTTGCACATACACCTACACGTGGCTCAAAAGCCGCCTCTTTACCAGTTGCTTGCACCATGCACAGCTTGGATGTGAGAGGATGCACTTCTGGCAGGAGGGGGCTGGCTGGCAGGACCCCGGCAGGGACAGATCAGGATCCCCCCATTCTGTGGCCTCCCCTGGGGATGAGATCTTGGTGTCCAACTCACTCTCACTTTTGCTCAGGACCAGCAGGAAAACAAGGACCATTGACAAAGCCACCATGGTCTGTAATAGGATATAAAGGGGGACACATGGGTCATTGGGGAGGACATCCCAAGCTCTCAGTCCTCTAAACTTAACCTGCAGTTGTCCCTCTCAAAACTCTACCCCAACTCTTATCTCTCTTCATAGTCTCACTTCCCCCTGTGGATTCAACAGTTTCTTCAAAATGGCAGGAAGGGGTCAGTACCAGGCTATGGTAGGGGCCTTGGAGAAGACCTGTCCCTCCCGTGTGCAGACTTCAGGAGTCCAGGGTGGGTAGAACAGCCTAACTAAGTAAGGTTCTAGGCACCGAACCTGGAGGCACTGAGGTCTGTCCACCAAGATTCTAAGCCCTAGTGGAAATAGAACCAAACAGGAAACACCAGATTCTGGTCCTGCCTCTGTCACTCACTAGCTATATGATAAGTCAGACTTTCTCTCTGGACCTTAGTTTCCACATCTGTAAGTAAGAGCATTGGATAATCTGAGCTCTTGTAGCTTTTATAATCTTGGATTCTATAGAAGGGAAGAAGATCATAGGCTCTAAATGCAGTGAGAAAGGCAGTAGGAATGAGAAAGAAAGCTGGAACAGATAAGAGAATATGTGAAAGAGGCAGGGAAGGTTAGTTATTCTTGACTGACACAGTAACAGAGGACTGAAGATTAGGCCATAAGAAGAACTTTCTAAAGGTCTGGGAAAATGGAGGAAGGAAGGCCGTGGGTGGTAAAATTCTCTCCATTCTCTCTAGTTTGCACAAAGGGAATCCAGAATAGAGAAAGAACCAGAAGGCAGAGTAATTCCTGGGCTGACCTCCAGGGAAGACTAAGCAAATTTCTGATTTTTTTAAACATTAAATTTTGAATAGGCAATCCTTTACCATGTTTCAAAAATCAAAAATTTAAATTCCAGTGTCCTCTTTTACAGAAATGGGAAAGCTGATCCTAAAATTCACATGGAATTTTGTGAATACAAAACAATCTTGAAAAAGAACCAAGTAGGAGGACTCACACTTCCCAACTTCCCAATTTTACTGCAAAGCCACAATCATCAAGACAGTGTGGTGCTGGCGTAAGAACAGGCATATCTGTAGAAGATAATTGAGAGTCCAGAAATAAATTCATCCATTTATGGCCAACTGATTTTTGACAAAGGCGCCAACACATTCAATAAAGAAAGAACAGTCCAACAATGGTGCTGGGATAACTGGATATCCACATGTAAAAGAATAAAGTTAGACTCTTACAACATATACAAAAATTAACTGAAAATGGATCAAAGGCATAAGTGTAAGTACTTAAGCTATAAACTCTTAGAAAAAATATAGGGGTAAATTTTCATGGTTTTGGACTTGACAGTGGATTCTTAACTATGACATCGAAAGCACAGGCAACAAAAATAAAAATAGATAAATTAGACTTCATCAAAATTTAAAACTGTGCATCAAAGGACAATATTAAAAGAGTAAAAAAGACAAACCAAGAATAGGAAAAAATATTTTAAAATCATATATCTGAAAAATATCTAGAATATATAAAGAACTCTTACAACTCAACAACAAAAAGACAACCCAATTTTAAAATGGGCAAAGGACTTAAATAGACATTTCTTTAAAGAAGATAGACAAATGGCCATCAAGCACATAAAAAGATGTTCATTAGTCATCAGGGAAATGCAAATTAAAACCACAGTGAGATACTACTTCATACCCCCTAGTATGGCTCTAATTAAAAAAAAAAAAATGAAAAGTGTGGATGAGCATGAGGATGGAGTAAATGGAACTTTCATTGTTGCTGGTGCGAATGTAAAATGGTACAACCACTGTGGAAAACCATTTGGTGATTCTTCAGTAAGTTAAAACATAGAATTACCCTATGACCCAACAATTTAACTCCTAGGTATATTCCTAAAAGAATTGAAATCAGGTGTTCAAATAAAAACGTGTACAATAATGTTCATAGCAATACCACTCATAATAGCTAAAAGGTAGAAACAGCCCAATGTCCATCAGCTGATAAATAAAATGTGGTATATCTATTCAATGAAATATTATTTGGCCAGAAAAAGGAAGTACTGATACATGTTACAACATCCACGAACCTTGAAAACGTTATGTTGAGTAAATGAAACCAGTCACAAAAGACCACATACTATATGGTTCTATTTATATGACAGAGCCCAATGAGACAACTTCATAGAGATAGAAAGTAGATTAGTGGTTGCCAGGGGTTGGGGAGGAGTGTAGGATGGGGAGTGACTGTTTAACGGACAGTTTCCTTTTAGGGTGAAGAAAAAGTTCTGGAAATAGTGTTTATGGTTGCATAGCATTGTGGATGTACTTAGTGCCACTGAATTGAACACTTAAAATGGTTAAGATAATAAATTTTATGTATAGTTTACCACAATAAAAGAGTCAAGAAGTTAGATGGTGAGAAATCTCCCATTGCATCTCCCCATCCACCCTAGTTTCCACACCCACTCAGAATTATCATTTATTATTATCTTTTGTTATAGTCTTTCTAGATATTGTTTTATACATTTACAAATTAAAATAAACATATATACACTCTTTTTAAATAGAATCAAATGGTAGGATTCTACAAAAAAATAGAATACATGAAGTTTTGCATCTTTTAACTACTTTCTTGGAGATCCTCCTACCCAAGAAAATAACTTTCTTGTTCATTTGTACAGCCACATAGTTTTCCATTGCATGAATATATCATATCATGGTCTCTTATGATGGGTATTTAAATTGTTTCTAATTGTTCACTATTGTAAATAATGCTGCAGTGAAAATTCACATACTTATTTCACACATGCGCAAGTGAATCTGTAGGATAAATCCCTAGAGGATTTGTAGAGTCAGTAAATAGATATTATTTGTAATATTGGCAAGTATTGCCAGCATAACCTCCTTAGAGACTGTGCAGTTTACATCCCCATCCATGGTATATGAAAAACACCTGCTAACTCCTTGTCGTAGCATCTACCTCTTCCTCAGCCTAGGCTCAAATCCAGATGATCCACATGGAGCGTAGGAAAGGGGTGGGGTGCCAAGTTGTTGACAGCCCCTGTCCTGCTGCCCCACTACCTGTGACCTCAGGAGTAAAATATATATATATATATATATATATATATATATATATATGTATGTATGTATGTATGTATGTATGTATGTATGTATGTATGTATGTATATAATCAGAAGCTTCACCCTCCTGTGAGAGCCAGCTCAGGGCTCAGCTTCCGTGTAACCTCAACCCTGCTTGCTCTGCACGCCTGTGGTCAGGGAAGCTGCAGATGCTGCTGCACGAAGCCCACTTTTGACTCATCTCTCACAGGTGGGGCCCCCATACCACACTGGTTCCCCAGACAGGACAAACATAGAGACCTCAAGCCCAACTCATCTCCCCTAAAGAGGGCTCTGGGACTCCCAGGATGGCCCACCCCAATCCCCTTCTCCCAATTCTTCTCTCCCTCTCTTGTTCTCCCTTTCTTGGGGATACATGACCTGTCACTTGCTTCTCTTAATCTGTCTCATTCTCCTCTTCATCCTATTCAAAAATTTGATTTTACCTCTACTGTTTTTCTCTTTTCCGCTTCTTCACAGTTCTTCGTTTTGCTTTTTTCTCTCTCTCTGACCTTAACAATAGAATGGCAGAATCTTTTTACAGATCTTTTTACCATCTGGATCCCAGGTGGTAAATGACTTGCCCAAGGTACACAGTGCATTAGAGGAAGAACAGGGACTGAGGCAAGGCAGGACCTATGGTTGGTTTGCTGCTTTCCTCCCCTCCAGCCTAAGCACCATTATCAACAAAAGTTGTGCCCTCTCCACACTAATCCCAATGGGCTCTACTTAATCGCCTTTTTCTTTCCTCAGGGGACATCTTAAGTCTTCCCTTCTCTCCCTTCGTGGTAGTCCCATTCGCCTGGACTTAATTCTGACTCCAGTACATACCCTACTGTTCCCTTGGCAGCTAAGAAACAGAACTTCTTCCCATCCAGATTTTCCCAAGTCAAGTAGAACCCTCTACTGCCCACTCGGAGTCACCAGGAGGAAACAGAACTGAGTTACTGGGCCACAGTTCTCCTAGTAGTGTGGGATCTGTGGCCAAGGTGCCGATCTGGAGGTCTGAGCTGAGCACTAGGCATTAAGCAGCAGGAATGGCAGCTGGGAGTAATACTGGGAAAACCCTACCTTGACACAATCCTTAGGACATGGCAGGCACTCAGATGATAACACTCATACCACCACCTTTTCCTCCCTCCAGCCCCATTCTTGGGAAATTGATGCAAGAGAGATAGGTAGGAGGAAGGAGGGCTTGTGAAACTGGAAGAGGGAACAAGACAGGGGATATTAGGAATGCATAAAGGAGTTCAGAGCCTTTTTCAAGTTTCAGCTGAACCCCATCATCAGAACCATCTTCCCAAGAGGATGAGATCAGGTGGGGCCTGAACTAGTAAGGAGAGGCAGGACTGTGCCCAGATACTCACAGGTGCAAGCAGAGCAGCCTTTCCTCCATCCGCAGCAGCAGCCTTTGTGTACTGATCTGAGAGGCTACAGAGGAGGAAGTGACACGCCCGGGGTGGGGGAAACTTGGAGGGGGTGACTGATCTAGAAAGTGGAGCAGACAAGGGTGGACCTGGGCCAAGGGAGTTGATACAAGGATCTGGAAGAAGAAAGCAAGGAAGCTCATCTGTTGAACACCTACCTAACAACAGGTGCTGAGTGTATCATGAGTTATAATTAATCCTCACAAGAACCTCATGACATAGGTGTTAATATCTCCCCAGTCTCCTAGTTTTACAGATGTTGAGACTTAAAGGTAAGAAGTAAACATCTTTCCTAAGGTCACATAGCTAGCAACTGACTGGTCTGGGATTTAAATCCAGGTCCATCTGCCTCCCAGTTGATGATCTCTACTTCCTCATACAGGAACATGATAGGAAGGAATATGGACATAGTAAGTAGTGTAGAGAGGGGTAGTGACCATTGTTCATTTTGAAAACCCAGTGCCCACTGTATTATAGTGGGTGCTTAACTGCCCAAGTTCAAATCCTTGTTCTATCACATTAATAGTGGGACTTTAAGTAAATTACTTACCCTCTCTATGGTGGTTTTCTCATCTGTCAAGCAGAGCTCATAGGATTGTTGTGAGAATTAAACAAAATAATTCATATCTATTGCTTAGAAGAGAACATGGCACATACTAAGGGCATGATGAGAGAATCAATGGATGAGGTATAATGGAGGTGAAAAGTAGAGGCTTTGAGAAATTCAAGGTCCAGATAACTGAGAAGCTGGAGAGAGAGGCACAAGGCCAGGCTGAGAATGAGATGGGGGGCCGAGGAACCAAGACAGTAGTGGAGCCTGGGAAAGGGGTGGAGGAGGCCACCTGGGAGCAGCAGAGGGTACAGAATGGCAGCTGGAGCCAGGGCAAGGATGAAGCCTGTTAGGAGACAGCGTTTTGGAAAACATTCACCCCTGGCTCACACTTGATTACAGGGAACTTTGAGAAGGAACTGGACCCAAGGTCTATGTTCACAGGTCTCTCACCTCTACCAGAAGTGGCACTCCTTGCAGGAAGGACGGACTGAAGCCACAGCACCTAGCAAAGTGCCCATCTCCTAGCAGGCGCTCAGTAAATGGAAGGTAGATTGTAGGAGTGTAGCTCCTGTAAGGAGCCACTAGGGAGAAGGGGCTCCTTCTCTGGGTGGGTTTCAGCTGGCGTCAAGCTATGGGACATTTTACCCTTCCCCCACAACCGGAGGTTACCATGGCAATGACCCATCCTACCCCATAGGCCCTGTGGTTTCCTCTAGAGTTTCTTTCACTTTCTTCTTCTGCTTTTCCCCACTCTTCTCTTCCCTATTCTATCCTCAACCTCTCACTCCCATATGCACAAGTCATCAATGAAGAAAGCCAAGCTCAAGGTAGGCAAGGCACTGGCCCAAGGAAGAAAGTGGACCACAGGATGTGATATTGAGGGGATGTCACATAGGACAAGGGGCAGATACGTACAAGGGCACAGTGGCAGAGGCCAACGGCAGTGGGGCAAGTAGGGGCAAGGAGAGATTAGGACAGAAGGTAACAGTTGAGTCATGGAGGCTGAGTGGACATCATGAAGTGAAGAATGGGGTCAGAAGGGACAGAGGAGGTGACTCATAAAAGAGGTCATAAAGGGTGGGAGAGCTCACAGAGTGAGGGGTTGGTATAAAATAGAAATACTGTAATTTAGATTCAGGCTATGGGTCTTTTCTTCTGGGGCCAGAGACCCTCATGAGAACCAAATGAAGCATCGATGAACTTGCTCCCCAGAGACAAGCAGAGACATACATATACATAACTGGGGGTAGGGACAGTTTAAAGACCTCTGAGGCTCATTCCTGCCTTCCCAGAGATCTATAGGATCCAATATAAACCCACACTGGTAGCTGTAGGTGGCCTAGACACTCGGAGTGGGCCCTGTTAGCTCCCTTTCCTCCCACCCTACTACCGCTTCCATCCAGGCATATTATATCCTATTTCCTTGGTCCCACTAAGAAAGCTGCAAAATCCAGTAGATTAGGAGCTCCCCCTCCTCACCCAGGCCCTCTCTAGGTCAGCTGGTCCTCTCCCCCACCAGTATCTCTCCCAGGGAGCCACATCCCATGAGTTTCCATCACTTTATTTTGCAAAAATAGAAAACTCAGCAATATGCGATACAGCGGGTAGAGGGTAGATGTAAACAGAGGGGAGGGGACAGCACCCTGACCCCCCAGAGAAAAAGGGGAGCCAGTGGGAATCTTATTTGGCAGCTAAATACAAACTGGGGATTGGAAGAAGGGAGGGGTTACAGGGGCCCTGGGCTCCCCCTCCCAAGACCCCTAGAGGAAGGGGTCAATTCCAGGGTGTAAACAAAAGCTAATAAATAAATAGAGGCTTCCTCTGGGTCAGGGCAGGATCAGCTAAGCAGCATCCACCCCCTCTCCCTAGGCCAAGCTGCTCTTGGGGTCAGGGTGGGGGGGGAAGGCACTAGGGGGAGAGGGGTCCCTTGGCCCCTCTGTAGTGTAGGAGTCCCTACCCCGATGGCTGAGATGGGGGGCAGGGGGAGCCCAAGGCACATGACAGGGCTGGGGAGGGGCTTATAACCAAGGGCACAAGGTAAACTCTGAGCCCAAGCAAAGAGGTGCATCTGTCCCTTTCACCCTCTGGCTCCCCACAGAAATGCAGGGCCCAGCCTGCCCCACCCTGACCTGGTATGAGGATGGGGCACAGAGGGCAGCTTGCACCTGGCAGGTGCATTACGCAGCATTAGGCACCAAGGGCAGGGGCAAGAGGGTGGGCTCAGCCCTCCCCCTATGCCCCCCTTTTGGTCTCTAGTGTTCCTGTTTGCTCCCAGAGGCCTAAGCACCTGGCGGAGAAAGGAGCTATGGAATGAGACCCTGCTATCTGAGGGCAGTGCTGAGATTTTAGAGTCCAAACCGAGGCTCACCCCTCTGCCCTCTTTCCTGGTGGGAGTAGGGCAGGCCCCCGATACTGGAGAGGGAGCCAGTTAGAGCAGGAAGGGGATGAACACAGAGGCACCCCTGGAAACTTTGGCAAAAACAAGGAGTTCATTGGAAGGGGTAGGGAGAGAGCAGATCAGGTCCTCCCCGAGTCACTGGCGGTGTCTGGGAGATGGTCAGTCTGCTGCCTGGAGCCCCAACCCCCACGGCAGGGGAAGTCAGGGGCCCTGGTCAGGTTGGGGGCTGTGGGCCCCTTTGCCCTGACCTCCAGGAACCTCATCCTCGCTAGAGGCCTTAGGGTGGGGACCAGTCTGCGAGGAGTCGTCCTCAAACATTTCAGGGTTCTCCAGCATCTCTCGTATCAGGGGAGGCATTGGACCTGGAATCTCCATCTTCAGGGTAATGGCCCTTTCTGCTCCTGCAATGAAGGAACAAAGAGTTTCAGGGTGGCAGAGGCACATGCCTTGAGGCTGCCTCCTTGACCTTTCTCAGCTGCCCTATGACTCCTTTCTGGGGGCTCCCAGTACAAGCCTGCCACCTCTCTGTCCCAGCTCACCCTCTCCCTAATTTAGGGCTCCTGGGGACCACTCCTTTGCCTGGAGCGTCTACATGTCTTCTCTGCAAAGCTACTGCCTATTCATTCCATTCTTTCAGGGTGTCTTCTCAAAGATAACACTGTGCCCATCTTCCAGCCTCATTCTCCGGGCACTCCACCCTCTAATATCCAGAGCTTGCCAATTATGCCTATGCCCATTCTTAATAACACTAATACCTACGTATCAAACACTATCTTCCAGGCATCCTTCTAAACAAGCACTGTCCAGTAAAATATTCTGTGATGATGAAAATATATGCTCTGTCCAGTACAGTAGGCATAGCCACATGTGGGTACTAAACACTTGAAATATGGCTACGGCAACTGAATTTTTAATTCAGTGCAGTTCTAAGCCCATTGTGTGCTAATTTGTTTAGTCCTCACAGTAACTTATGTGGATAAGTATAAGCAGGAGAACAAGGCTCAAATAGTAAAGGAATTTGCCCAAAGTCTCCCCACTAGCATGTGACAGAGCTAGATTCCAGTGTAGGCTTCCTGGTTCTCACCCACTCTGTTCTTGTCGCCAACTGTCCAGCACATCTAGGAAGACAGAGGACAGGCTCACTCGTGACTAACCCTTGGTGCTGATGCCCCGGAGGTCAGTGATCTTCATGAGCATCCTCGGGAACATGTAGGGCTGGCTGGGCCGCCGCCGGCGAGCATATAGCCTCAGGGCTTCCAGCAGTGGCTCCTGCAGCTTGTCCACTTTTTCAGGTTCCTCCAGGTCCATGCGATCTATGAGAACAAGCACACTGGAGTGAGAGAGGAAGATGTGGAAGACGGTGACAAGTGGCTAATCTACAACTGGCCCTGCCTCCAGGCCTCAAACTTTGTCCCACCAGCCCCTCACTTGTTCGTCCCTGAGACCTACCCAGGCCATCTTCCTTGTTCCAAGCCCTGTACCTTCTCCCCTTTAGTAAGGGGTTTGCTCTGGTGAGTCATTCCTGCTCAGATCCCTACCTCAGCACCAGTGTCTGGGATTTCCTTAGCTCCCCCAGGCTCTACCCTTTTTAGTCTTATATTCCAGGCTGTGGGGAGCCTGCATTGGATCTAAGAAGTCTATGGATGGGGCCAGATACAACAATCCAAAGGGGAGGGACAAAGGTCTCCAGCCTGGTCAGAAATCAGGTGTGCTGGGAAAGGAAACCGAGCAAACACCAGGGGGCTCCCTCGCACCTCCACAGATGAGGCAGATAGCACTGAGCAGCCCTGTCTCTGTGTCATCCATCTCCAGTGGCAGGAGCTGCCCGGCAAAGGCAAAGACAAGGTCTGTGAGGGGACCAAAGCCAGCATTATGCATCTGGGTCCGGTTCAAGGTTAGGCCATCGGAGAAGGTCATGGTGTCCTGCTCTGGGGTGTACCTTGTGCAGATTCGCAGCATCTGGAGGTGGGCAGAGGAAGGGTTAGTGTTGTCTCTGGAGAGGGGTACATATAGGGGTGGGGAAAAGAAGGAATGACATGCACATGGAAAATGAAGAGGTTAGGTCCAAAAGGAGAGCAACCTGAAGCAAACATGGGGAGAAAAAGGCAGAAAGGTGGGAGATCTGAAGCTTGGGGAAGGAGAAAAGTCAGAAGGAGGCAAGGTGTCCAAAGTCTAGGATCAGGTCTTAGGGGCAGGGTTCAAGACAAAAAGGGCTTGAGTTTTGGGGAGATTTGGGGAGTCCCAGATTGGAGCGGGGAGGAGAGAGAATGAATTCTTTGTATGGACCAACTCCTTGGTCTCATATGAGGGTCAGGCTGTGACCAAAGACACACGATGGGGTTATTAACTTACCAGGATATCCAGGCAGGCAGCCTTGAGCAGAGTGATCTGGTCAGCAATGCTGAGCCCTGTAAAGCCAGGCAGCCGCTTGGCAAACTCCACGATCTTGATGATGCACTTGGTGGCCAGCTCACTGAACTTGTCCCACAGCCCCAGATCCAGCTGTACCCGGTGGTCTGCACTGGAGTTCTGCAGGGAGGGCAGGCGAAAATGTAAGGTTAAGACCTGCCCTGCAAGCTGTCTTCTTTCTGCCAATAGCCCAAACACTGCCCTCTGCCTTCTGATGCCCTCCTTTTCCTCAGCACCAGATCGTGGCCTCCTACACGGCCCCTACCCATTCCCCAAAGTGAATAGTCCCCTGCCCTCACTGGGGCCTTGCCCGCTCCTCACCGTGGTGTATTTGCCCAGCTGGCAGAGTGAAGGGAAGGTCTCCTGATGGGCTTTGCTGACCTTGGTGATGAGCTCTTCTAACTGGGGGCTCAGCTCATAGCTGTCAAGCAACCCTTCTTCTTTCACCTCTTTCTTTTTCTTATTTCGGTCATTCCGCACAGCTTGGGGGTGGAGGAGCAAAGAGTGGGTCAGGCAGGACTCTCAGAACCTCCCTCTGGATATACCCTTTCACCCTAATTTAATGTGCTCAGTCCTTATATGAACATCTATTCACCTTGAGAGCCTAGTCAGTGTCTCAGTTTCCCTATCTCCTACATTAGCTCCCATTTCCAGGCTGGCTCTCCCTAGCCCCACCCAGGGCCTACAGCCCCTGCTCCCTCCCCAGGCCATTCGGCTCCATCCTGCCCTTCCTGTCACCCTGCAGGAGCTGGGGGGGAGAGGGTGGGGGGGGAGCAGGATATGCAGGCGGCAGGATATCCACTTATAGCCTTGGCAGCACAATGGCGCAGGGGAGGGGGGCACCCCAGATCCACCTCAGTCTAGGTCCTGGGAGCAGGGGAAGGGACTGGCAAGCCCTCTTCTCACTTCTACATGAAACAAGGGAATGTGAGATGGTAACCTCATTCACACACTCAGAGGAAAGGTTAATTAAGCTCTGAAGCAGCACCCCAGGGCAAGCTAGATCTCAGAGGTCAGGAGAGTGGGGGTGGCCAGTGGGAAAAGGTGGCAACCACAGGCTAGGATGGGAGTGCTCCTGCCCAGGCCAGGTCTAGGGGCCTACCTTCCTTGGACATGCCCACTTCAAAGCACTTCTGTAGCCGGCAGTACTGGCAGCGATTCCGGGTTACCTTGTTGATGATACAGTTTTTGTCGCGGTGACACGTGTACACCATGTTCTTCTGGATGCTGCGTCGGAAGAAGCCCTGGAGTTGGGGATGGAAGAGTGTCAGTGAAGCAGGATGCTGAGAGCACCAGCCTCTAAGAGGCCTTGCAAGTTGCCCCAGGCCTGACCCAATCTATTAACCGCCTATGTGCAAAGCATCCCCCTCTTACACCAGAGGGATGCCCACTCACACATAGCACATCACCCCTTTACTCTGGTCCCTGGTATCTGATCTCACCAGGTAACTCTGGATGCCCAATGCATCCACCCCCACCATGTACACACCTTGCAGCCTTCACAAGAGCTGACCCCATAGTGGTAGCCAGAGGACTTGTCATTGCACACGAAGCACGGCTTGTAGACCCGAGGAGGTGGTGGGGGTGAGGGCGAGCTGGGCACCATCTCCTCCGAGCTAGTGCTCTGCGTCTCCACCGCTGGGGGGTAAGCAGTATGATATGAGGATTGGGGGAGAAGGACCCCTCAGAGCTCCAGACATCCTCATCACACACACACACACACACCCATTCCCACTTCATCCTGCTCAGCAGTGATACCATCACAACTACAGTGATTTAAAGTGCCAGTGACCATGTATGGCTCCATAGTAAACACTTCCAGAAGCCCCCAAACAACCACTATTACTGCACCTCCCACAGCCTAGCCATCTACCTTCACAATAATGCTAGCCCAAGGCTTACATGACACTGTCCAAATCTCCAAATTTCAGGCCAAGGCCATCCTGGAAGTTAACTTCTCTGGGCCTCATTTTCCCCAGATGTAAAGTGGGTAGGTGGAGTGGTTATGGTACCTGGCCCTGAACTCTTTACTCACTCTCTATCACATCAATTGATAGTTGTCAGATAATCTACTTTCCACCATCCTCTCCTCATGAGGCAATAGATCTGGGGGTGATAGGCCATTACAGGCCACCTGTAGCCAGGACCTGGCTAAGTGACCTACTAGACTACTCAGTAGGTAGAACACGACCTCATTTTCTCTCAAGTAGTACAAGGTGGATAATCCTCAAACTTTTCCCTCTCATAGTGCCCACGAAGTAACTGCCAATGTCTTTTTCCCCAGAAACCACTGAGACAGTGGAGCAAATGGGACAGAGGCATCAGAAAAGTATATTAGAGACCATGCAACAGTTTTATTTTACACATTAAGGAACTGAGACCAACAGCGGGAAGGGACCAGCCCAGTGCCACACTGCCAGTTGACAGTGAAGCCAAGGCTCTCAGGTCTTCTAACTAGATCTCACCTTAAAGTCACAGAAGTTGGGAAAGGAGAGGCTGAGATATTTGCTTAGATTCTCAGGTCTAGAAGCTGTTGGGGGTGTAGCAAACCGGAGAAGTCAGGTGACACTGGGTAAACAGGGCTGATGGGGGAGGGGAGCTATCTCTGGACCTTCTCTGAGCCTGTCTTCACTCCTAACTTCCCCACAAATACCCGTTTACAGCTCAAAAGGGGTCTCAGCCCACACCACACCACACAGAGTGTATGAGGAGGATACCCTCAGTTTAGCAAGCTGCTAAGTAAACCTTTTTTGGGTGCCTGGTCAACCTTCAGAGGCTGGAAAAATCTATAAATGATTTAACTTGTAGGACCTGTTCCCCAAAGCTGGAGGGCCCAAAGATTGCAAGAAAACCCTAAGACCCTCCCTAAGGAGTATCCCACACACCCACCTCATGAACACCTTCTTCCTTCTAACTCGCTGCAGCCCACCTGGTCAGAAGTCCACCCCATGCCCCAGAAGGACAGAAGAAAAACCCAAGATGCCGATCCAGGGCTAGCTCCACCCACCCCACAGAAGAGAAGCCCTTCCGTCCCCCAACACTTGCAGACCCTTCAATTAACATAAGAATCCTGTTGGAGGGAGAGCCCCCAATAAAAAAGGAGAGAGAGGAGGGAAGGAAAGAAGGGTGCTGATGTCTATTCAGACTGGGGTGGAAGACTCTGAAGGGGCTGGGGCTAAGAGATGTGGGACCAGATGGAATGCCTTTCAGGACCACTCCAGGTATCCTCTAAGGGCACAACTGCTGCCACAGGCCACTGTGTGGGGTGGTGGTGTCTGCTGACACCCTCCCTGCCCGCAGAGCGCTGCCTCATTTCCTCTCTTTTGAAAGGGCCTAGGTGTGGTCAGACTGGAACGGGGCAGTGCCAGCCAATTATAAGACTGGAGGCCACAAGGAGACAGGCCCAGGGGCAGCTTTTCCTGTCTAAGTGGAACTGTCACCTCTTCTTGGCACCCCTCTGGCACACCCCCACCCCCTGAATCCTAAAGTACAGACCAGTGGGCAAAGGGCAAAGGAAAGTGAATTGGGTCAACTTAGTTCAGGTCCCCTTCTCAGTCTGGGGCCAAGCCCCCACCTTTGGGATGCAGTTCCTGGGCTAGGCCGGGGCTCCTGCTGGGGGGAAGGGGGTGGGCTCTGGGTTCTTCTTCTTTTAAAGCCCAAATTGCTGAAATTGAGGAAATTCCTGGCCAGGCTGAGCGGAGCTTCAAACAAACTCTTTATAACCGGCTGTAAACGCTCCCAGCTGCGAGGCCCAGTGCTGAGAAGCCTGGACTCACAATCTGCCACACACCACCTAGGAGCCACACATTTTCACATCAACAACACACAGGGCACTGAAGCAGATATATCACCAATGGGCTCCTATACTACAACCAGACCCCAACACAGGTGGCAT
Source organism: Cynopterus sphinx (assembly GCA_030015415.1). Lineage (NCBI taxonomy): Eukaryota > Metazoa > Chordata > Mammalia > Chiroptera > Pteropodidae > Cynopterus > Cynopterus sphinx. The sequence continues at coordinate 127,122,627 of CM057380.1, read as the reverse complement.
AAGGGCACACTGACTCCAACCACCCTGTGGAAAAGGACACACAAGTCACAAAGCGGACACACATCACCCAGCAACCCACTTCACATTTGCAACTGATCAGCTCTGCTACCAGACAAACACCAGGGCCTGCCAACACAGCACCAGGACACTGAAGCTTCCAAACATGCACAAACATACCACATGGCCCTCCTCTCAAAGGACCTCTTTCCTTCCCTGGTTTAGACACCCAGGTCTAAACAACCTTCTCTCTAAAATTGTGTGGAGTAGGCATGAAGTCTACCAAGACCCTAAAGGCCAAAATTATTGGTCTAAATTGAAATGCAAAAACATACTACCAGCCAAGAGCAAAACAAAAACAAAACAAAAAACGGGGTACCTACCCAGCCTCAACAAAACCCCTTCCTGGGAGATTTTCTCCACCTCAACACCTCCCAGCATACCCCAAATCCACATCCTATTGGGCAAGGAGAGGAAGGTTAAGGATTCACAAGGATTTGATGCAAAGCAATAGTTCCATGCTTTCTCTTCCCTTTAAATACCACGCTTTTTATTATTGCCACCCCCATCCCACCCCCACCCCCACCTCCACCATCCCAAAGTACTGTCTCCTGTTTGCCACCTCCCTCTTTCAGTCTCCTGGTAGTTAAATCTGAGCAGCTCTGTCCTGGAACCAAAAAAAAAACAAAAAAAAAACACGAACTCGTAAACAGCGCTGCCGAGTGCCAAGGAGTGAGGCGCACTGGCGGGGGCTCCGTGACCCCGCGGGCGCACTCCCCCAGCGCCACACGCCCGGCCCTTCCCAGCGTGCCCCCAAGCCCCTATTCCCCAGGCGTCTGCCCTGGGCTACGAGCGCGGTCCCGGCCCCCGGTTAATTTCGGGCGGGGGTGGGGGGGGCAAGGCTTCCCTACCCGCTCCTCCCCACACCCCACACCCCACCCCCGCCAGGCACTTGGGCCCAGGCTTCAAAGCCGCCTCTCATCTGGACTTCATTTTTACTGCCTCTCAATCCCCAGCTTTTTATTACCGCTCTGGAAAGGGGTTCCAGGGCCCCAGGCCTGGCATCTCCCATTTCACAGAGAGAAGAAGATGGGTATTTGGGGACCCGGTAATGTACTCCCCACCGCCGTGCCACCTCCAGGCCACCCCCAACCATGCGCAGACTTTGCTTTAAACTTTTCGCTTCCTACTGAAGTTGTGTGTGTTGGAGCCACGGGAAAGAGTCAGCTCTGTGCACTGGACCCTGTGCACACTTCCAAATGTTTCTTTTAAAATGGGGGAGGGAGACGCCAGAGCCTAGCCGTCAGCCGGTTGTGTGCACCACCCCTTCCACCCTACACCGAGAACACACAGGATGCACGCTCGAACACAGCACTTTCCAAAGCCGCCCCCGCAGCCACGCAGGGGCACACGCCCTCCCGGCCTCACGCCACAAACATCCCCACACAGGGCCAGGCAGACCTGCCAGCGCTACCGAAGGGCGACGCTGCCTGGGGAGACCCCCTCGCTCACACTCAACCGCCCAGAGAAGGCGCTGCACACTCCTGGGATTCACACGCTCTGCAAATCACACTTTCTGCACTCCCGACTTCCCACATGGACTTCACAAACGCCACCCACGGTCCCGGATGCCACATCCCCCTAGGGCTGCGCGCACAGACTACCAACACACCTTGGTCTCTCCCTATCCCCAGGAACTCTGGAGTGGCATCAGCCACAGATCCTAGCTAAACACCCACCATAAAAGCCACACACTCCAAACACTACTGCACACACCCAAAGCAGTGGCCGCGGCCCCCGCGTTTAAAGGGCCAGTACCTCTCTTTCCTACACACCCGTCCTCGCAGAGTCAGAATCTCCGCTCAACCCCAGTCCCACCTCTTACACGCGGAAGAGTGAGCCCCTGCCCCTCCTGCACCCCACACCCCGCGCCCGGGTTCGGGTACCTACATTGCTGACTGCAGGGTTGCGGCCAGGCAAAAGACTCAAGTCCAGCGAAACAGGAGCTGCCCGTGGCTCTGCGCAGCAAGCCGGCCCCGGGCCCGACCGCTCCGTACAGCCGCCGAGGGCCCGGGGCAAAGGTTTCCATGCAGTCGTACATCGCGACCCAGCTTGGAGGGAAGCTGGGTGCTAGGAACACCAAAGACCCGCAGCCGATTCCCCCTCCTCCCCGAGCGGCGCCCCGCTCCTGGAGGGGGGAGGGGGAGGGCTAGCATAGGGCGCGGGGCTGCATGGGGGGTATGGGGTGGGCGGGGAAGACGGGGGGATCCCCAGCAGGGGAAAGGGCTGGGCGGGGCGCAAAGCCGGGGCTGCCGCTCCTGCAGGGTTCCGGCTCTCTCTGGGCGCCTCAGCGGCTAGCACTGGGGAGACCTTTTGTAAAAGAGAAGCCCGGCGGGGTGGGGGTGGGGCTTGGAGAGCGAAGGGGGCCGGGCACCGTGATGAGCAGAGCTGGGAGTGGAGCGCACGCACGTTACACAGACACACTCGCACCGCGGCTCGCTTGCTTGCTCAGACACACATCCGTGCATGCACTTATCTTGGCAGGCGCCACGATCCGCAAATAAGCAATAACGCACATGGATATCTGCACGCACATAGGTCATAGGTGCACACGCGTTTGTGCAAGCACACCTGGCTGGCAAGAACGCTTGCAGGCCTTCCCCAACCTGGGAGGCTTTGCAAGCATGTGCACCTAGGCGCGTGCCCCGGTCGGGGATGGGGGAAGGAACGGAGGAACCAAACACATGCATTGCCTTTCGAGTTGTCCCCCACCCCCAACACTCCCTTTTCCACACAAGTCAGTACAGGCAGAGGTGTCGAGGATGACTGGGGCGAGGAGAACAGGAGGCTCCCGGCGCGCCGGGGACCTGCGCTAGCTACCTCCTCCACCCGCCGGTTCCCAGGCCTGGCTCCTCCCCGCCCTCCGCGCGCGCGCGCTCGGCCCCAACAGCACATTCCTGCGGCTCCGCGCGCGCGGCCTCCTCCTTCCTTCCCGTCTTCCCCGCCCCCGGTCGGAGGGCCGGAGCGCGCTCCCGCCGTGAACTCTCCGGGAACCCCCCTCGGGGCGGGTGGCCGGGCGCGCTCACCTCCCCCTGACCCGGCCCCGCCCCGCCCCGCCCCGGCAGTCGCCAGCGCCGGCGCGGAGGCCCCCGCCCCCCCGCGCGGCCTGGAGTCCACCCCTCCCGGCCTGCGCCGTCCTGCCTCCGCGGCGTCCCCGAAACCCCGTCCCGCGACGGGACACTCCCTGAGCGCGGCCACGGCCCCTCTCAATGCCCCTTCCCGACCCTGCTTAGCTCCCCCGTCCCCACAGCCTCAGCCGAGCGAGCCGTGGACGAAACTGCCCTCCTGCGTGCCAACCGCCCTCCCCCAACTGCCCCCACAGTGCCGGGTGCCCCTCTCGGCGCTAACTGCAAGTCTTGGCATTGACTTTTCTCAGCCAGTGAGCATCCCCGCCACTGGCAGTACCCCCCCCAGTGCCACCCTGGGGGCCTTCCGACCTCTAGGGCCGCTTCCCCGTTCCCTCGGTTGCCCCTGCCGGGCACTGAGCGCCCTCGCCCGGCGGAGAAGGGGGTGAGTGGGCGGGGACTTGGCCACGTCAAGACTTTGCCCGAGCCGGGCCGGGCCAAATGGGGACCCTGGCCCCGGGACAGCGCCCGCGGCGGCGACTCCCGGAAACCGCCCCCTCCCCCGCGCCCCGCCCGGCCGCCCGGCCCAGCCGGCTCCGTCAGCGCGGCCCGCTCGGCCAGCGCCGGGAAAGCGGGAGCTGCGCCCGGCCCGGCCCTTCCCCGCCGGGCGGTTGTGGCTGGGCCGGGGCGGGGCACGTTTTTCTAAGAATCTGTTGTGCCGGGCGGGGGGCGCACTGGGGTGCTGCAGGAGTGGGGCGCCAGTTTGGAAAAATAAAGAGAGGAAGAGGTGCCAGAGTGGGCGAGGGAAGGGAAGGGAAGGGAAGGCAAGACAGGCGGCTAGGAGGGCCCCGGGTGGCTGCTGCCGGGGACCGAGGCAGGGCAGAGCTGAGGAGGGCCTGGTTTGTTGAAGGGAGGGCGTGGGGTGGGCAAGGCTGACTTGGGGTCTTGGAACAGAGATGAAGAGGGAATGCACTGCTCTTTCCAACCCAGCGTGAGCTCCCCTGCTCTTATAATACCCCATTTCTACTCCGACCATCCCCCTAACCCCAAATACCCCACTTCTAATCCGACCATCCCCCAACCTAAAAGAAAAAAAAAGGGCGATAGACTTCTGAATCACGATCTGGCTAATGGCAAAAGAAATTAAGTGCAAAATGGGGAGTACCCCCAAAACGAGGGGAAAAGAGCCCTGATTAGTCAACTCCAGGCTGTCAGTCCCCACCCACCCACCCTTCCCCCTCTGAAATCTGAAAGGTCCCAATTAAGTCAGGCCTGCCTGGTTGGTAATTAGAACCAGAAGTGGCCAGGCCACAAGGAGGGGGGTTGGAAGTGGGGCACAAGAAGAGTGGGGGGAGGGCTCCAGGAAGTCATGAGTGCTCAATGCCCCCCTTTCACTTTACCAGATGTACCCCATTCCTCATCACCCCATCTGTGTGCTTCCCAAGTATTGCAGGAAGAGGGGGGCTTATAAGGGACCGGACATTAGGGTGTCAGGCCCACCCCTCCCATCAAACCCAACCCCCAATTCTAGACAGTCTTAGTACAGCCTTGAGGAGAAGGTAAGAGAATGGAGGAACCTAGTGCCCCCTTTTTTCCCCAGTCTCCCCAGCCCTTATTGCAGCAATTAGACCCATTAGCCTTCTAGCATTTCATGGGAAACAGATGTTCTCCACCAGCCTGGTGGGAGTATGAAGGGAGGCTGCTGCCTGACTCACCCCCTTTCCTATGATCCCCACCACCAAGGCCCACCCCTCCCAGCTAGAGCCCCACAAAGGCATGGCCCAAGAGGCAAAGAGAAGTGCACCCTTCCCCCACTAACCAGGCTATTAGCACTCAAGAGTCTTGCATGGCCACCCCTCAGAGCCTGTACCACTCTGGCAAGAATGAGTTTGGCCAATGAGAGAGAGTGGAGGGAGGGAGAGCTAACTCTTTATTCACCCCTTCTTTCCCCATCTCCTGCCACCTTCTGGATGGGGCTTGAGGATAACTGGCTCTAAATTCCTCATGCTAAATTCGCCTTTTCTTCCAAAACCTTCCCTCAAAAAAACTGAACAAGGGGCATTTCAAAGCAAAGAAGGCCCCACCCCAAGGGTAAGTCCTAACTTAGGAGTCCCACCTGAAGGGCAATGGGAGGGGGCAGCAGAAGAGTTGGGGGAATAGAGAGGTGTGAATAAAAGACGAGGCCCAAAGCAGGGATGTGAGGAGTGCTGGCAGGATGGGGGCTGGGACTGGGTAGGGGGCCAGGAGAGGGGGGTGCAGCCTGGGCCCCAGCAGCGGCGGCTTGCCCGGCTCCCCCCGCCAAAGAGGTTTCCTGTTGCAATCAAAGCCCCGTTTGTGTTGGCCGGAGCTGGAGCCTGAGCCTGAGCAAGAGAGATCGGGAAGGGAGGGGAAGGAGGCAGTGGGCTGGGTTTTTTCCTGGAGGAGGCCTTACTGCCGCCTGCTCACCACCCTCACCCGCCTGCTTGTTCTCCTAGCCTCTCCCAGCGTCTGGGTTCTCTCTGTCTGTGCCTTTTGGCCTGTGTATTTCTCTCTCATCTCGTTTAAGTCTCTGTGTCTCTTTTTCGGTTTAAGTAGAACTCTATTACTTCCTGTGCCAGCCTGCCCTCAGTTTCTCCATGTGACTTAATGTGATACAGCCTGGGCTTCTTGCCCCAGGAAAACTGTCTCCAAGTTCAGAGGACAAACATGGTTCTCGGGACCATAGATAGATACATCACCTCAAGAGAGGAAGGTGGACAAGGCTTCCCTTTTCTCTTACCATATTCTGTTCCCTGAAGTCTTGATAAAGCAAACATACAACACTTCAGCAGGAACACAGACACCAGGTTTTCATGCACATGTGTGAGCACGCACACCCCCCTCTGCTTTCCCATGCATGCAAGCCCATGCTTGCCTGGCAGCACATGTTCTCCTTACCTCTCCCCTCCTCCACCACATGGTTCTGAGATGCCTGCCTCACCCACTCAGGCCCCTGGAGAACCCAGGAGGCAGAATAAGATGCCCCTTGACAATAGGATGTCTCCAAAGTGCTAGGGACCCAGCATAGGATCCAGGAGCCAGCCCCAGGGAGAAATTCAGACTCCTTCATAAGACCACCCTCCCTCCCATAGACTAAGAGACAGCGAGTGAAGAGAAGAGAGACAGACAGACTCAAGGTGAGCGCAGCTTTAGCATCCGATTCTGGCCTCTAATTCCTCTGTCTCCATTAAATAACTCCAGCCAAAAAGGGACAGTGGGTCAGAGAAACAAGAGACCACACTCTCACCCCTCTGCTGATCTCCCACTGTGGGAGGTCTCTCAGACTCCAGGATCCCTTCCCCGCCCCTCTGTCTCCCTCTTATTTACCCCAGGTGCTGCATGCCCCACTCTCATGCAAGCTGTCTGGACCCAAGCCTTCCCCTCCTCCCCACCACTGCTCTGCCCAGGCCTGTCCCCCACTGTCAGCCACACCCTCCCCAGCTACCTGCTCTGGTTCTGGCTCCTCCCTTGGAGTTCTCTTTTCAGCCCCTCTCCTTCAGGGCAGGCTTTGGAGATAAAGCCCAGTTTGACCCCTTTCTCTACCTTGACCTCACTTTGAACCCTGACCTTGATCTCAGTGCGTCGAGGGAACAGGGGCACAAGGAGAACTTCACTGAGGACTGGCTATGACTCTCAGCACTCTCCCCACTACCAGTCCCTTTCTCCTCTCCCTCCCTTGCTCCTTTCGTTGCCTCTCCCAGAACCTGGGAAAATAAAGTTCCAAGGTATTGAGCTGTATGGCTCTCTGTAAGAAGTACATTCATGTGGGGAGGGTGGTTCCTTCTCACTTCCCTCAGGCCCCAGGATAGATTCATGGGGTGTAAATGAGGTAGGGGAAGCCCAACTGAGGTTTCCAAAAAGGGGGGCTTTGTGCTCTCTTGTTCACCTGCACACCACCCAAGTAACCCCTGTTGGACTACAGACTTGCCACCGACAGGGCTCACCAACACCAGACACACCGTCAGCAGCCCTATTAAATCCCGCCTCACTCCTCACACTGACTCTTTGTTGCACACACTGGAATTCTGTATCTGAGCAGTCTCAAAGACATGCTGTGCACACACAACTGCATGTGGTCTGTGCATGCGCGTGCACACACACACACACGCACACACACGCACATACGCGCACGCCTTCTCCAGATGAGCACTTTCTTTCCAGTAGAGCTGCCAGCCCCGTCTAGTCACCCCTTTACACATCCTCACAACCCTCCAATTGTCCCCCCCAAAAGATAGGCCCCTTCTCTCCCACCTTGCCCTCTTTCTCCAAGCTTGTGGAACTATAAAGATGTGTCTTTATCTTTTTGTCTTTTCCTCTTATCTCTGTTTCTGTTTCTCTGGAACTGCTCTCTGTCTCTCATTGTATCACCTCCCTTTCGAGGTGAGGCCTTCTCTACACCAGCTCACATGCTGACCATTCACCCCACAAAGCCCAGCATCCCAGCCCTCCACTTCATGGCACCCACACCATCGATGGCCTAGTTGGGAAAACTACTACCAAGGGGGAGGAGAGGGGATACAGAGGGAAGAGGAGAAGCCTAAGGCTTGCCTGCTGTCAGCACTCAAAGGCTTAACTTAAAGTGGGCAAGCTTGAGGGACAAGTAAGGATCTGCACAGCACATGGGCACTTCGCCAGACCTAGAGGGAGGGGAGGAGTCCAGAACCCACATGGATGGTAGAGAGGATGCTTCTGGAACACCCCTTCCACCTCCCTGGATTACTTCTGGTGCAAGAGGCACCTCCTTGCAGCTGTTTCTACCCTTTCCAGAACCAACAGGAGAGTTTCTTGACCCCACACATCTTTGGGCACCTTGCACTAGATTCCATTCCTCTTTTTGCAGCCTCCCCTAATTCAGAACAGTTTCACCTCTTGATCACAGAGCCAGCTGATTGACCTCCCAGACTCCTCCACTTCCCAGCCTAGCTCCCCACACCCCCCATTACATGCCAACAGCAGCCTCAGACTTTAGCAGATCCCCTCCTTGGCTCCTATACAAAAGTATTCTCCTCCACTAGTTAATTCACTCAGGAGGCAGTATTAGACCCCTCGCAAATTTAGGCATGCTACTTTCCCATCCTATTTGGGAAGAAGAACTCTCATTTGCAAACACTTCCATTTGCTCCACATCCAGATCCCATTCTAGCCACCCCAGTCGGCTACTCCATTAGATCAAACCCCATCCCTGCCTGCCTTCATAACTGGGGTGCCAATTTTCTATATGACCCACCCTCCAAATGTCCTGTTTTCACTTGCCATTATTTCCCAATATACATGAAACTCACACAGAGAGGCCATCTCCTTGGGGAGGTCAGGCTGGCCCAGGCCCCGGAAGCTAGGACTCAGCATCTCAAAAGGTGGAGACCCCCTGAGTGCCCCTGGGAAGGCAAAGGGGAAGCCAGCCCCCGGATAGCCAGATCCAGGCCCCAGGGCACCAGCCGCAAAGAGTCGCTCCTTATTGGTGGCCATGGCAGCTGCAGTGTGGGAGGCTGAATCCCCTGGGGTCTGCAGTGGGCAAGGGAGGTCTTCAGCCACAGCCCCTGCCCATGCCCACTGCCGCCCTAGCCTGGGAGGCTCCGTGCCCGCCCTTCCTGGCCTGCCCACTGGATCTCCAAGAGTCCTAGGGAGAAAGAGAAAAAAAGGAGTATGAGAGAATGATCACTCCGATGTTCCAAGCCCATGGCCCTCTTTCAGCTGAAGTCTCTCCCCTCTGTGCTGCTACAGTTTATACTGCCCTGGCTCAGGGCCCAAGCGGGAGAAGGCAGGGCAGATGCTTAGGCAGGCTCAGAGAAACTCTTCAAGGAAAAGGAAACTGAGTTTCCAAGGTGAATGATGGTTTTAGGACTCCTGGCAAAGAAGGCTCCTAAGCCGAAAAGTGACCAATAAGCACCACAACTGGGCTAGACATTTAATTTAACCCTTACAACAATCCCATGAAGTAGGAACTATAATTCCCATTTTGCAGATGAATATATGTCTTACTGTTAAATTGTATACCTGAAACTTACTGGATTTCGTTAACCAATAAAATAAATAAACAAAAGCATTTCACAGATGAGAAATCTGCAGTTAAGTGACTGGCTCAAAATCACAGAGCTGTAAGTGGTAGAATCAAGACTCAAGCTCTCTACCATTGTGGAGAAAGCAAAGATGTCTCTGTTGTAACTTTGGGGTCCTATACCTCTCTGGAGAGTATAGTGCAATGGTTAGGAACATGGACTCTGGAGCCAGACTTCCTGATATTGATCCTCACCACTTGGCAAGCTGTGGGACCTTGGGAATGTTACTTAATCTCTCTGTGCCTCAGTTTCCTCATTTTTCAATTGGGAATAAAAATATGGCCCACTTCATAAGGTTGTTGTAAGGGTTAAACGATCTAACAGATGTAAAGTGTTTAGAATATTCTAGGGCACATACTGAATGCTTTATATGTCTCATGTTATTTCTGTTTGTATCTTCTCTTCTTTCATACCTCTCTCTAAATTAGCATTTCCTTCTCTCTGTCTTCCTCAATATTCCCTATCCGAGTTTCCACTCCCAGTTCTTTCTATCTCCAGTTATCTCTCTCTCCAGTTTTATCTCTCTCCCTAACCATTCTTTCACCCTCTGCTTCAAATCCACAGATGTTGATGGCAGCCCCACAGTTGACCAGAGATGATACCAGTGAGTTCCTCTCCTTGTCCTCAGCTCACTTTTCTTCTCCATCTCCTTTTCTCTCATATCTGAGCCCTCTGTTTCAAGGAAGCCCTCCCTACATACTCCCCTCCCTCAATTGTAGCTTGACTCCTGAGATTTTTAACCTGAGCCCAGGGGAGAAGGAGGAGAAGGAGGGAGAAAGGAAATGGGAATCCTAGGGCTAGGCAGGTAATTCCTCTCCTGATGCTCTGACAAGGTTTCCCAGGAGCTCCAGAACCACCTACCTCTCTAAGGAGCTAGGTGCTGGGGAAAGAGAGCTATCCCAGCCTGGGTACCTTTTCTATCAGCCAGAAGCATGATGGACTGAGGTAAAAAGGGTGGAGAAGGACCAAGAGATAGTGAAACACATAGAGACCACAGGGCAGGCAGGCTCAGAGGTAGGTGATAGGTATTTCTGCATCTCTTTCCTTCTAAGGTCAATATCTCTCAGTCTGTGTACCTCGACTATCTTTCTTCTTTCTACTGTCTTCTTCCTTCCTTCTTCCCTCCCTCCCTCCATTTTTTCTTTCTTCCTTTTCTATTTCTCATCTCCCTTGGCCTTTAAGTTCCTAAGAGTAAGTTGTAATGGTGGTTATAGGAACTCAGACCCTAACACCACCACCTTTAACTCAGTCTCAATTCATGAAGCAGCCCCTGCCCCTTACTAGGCAGCACCCATATCCCTAGCAGCCTCAGATTCTTCAGCCCAGTATCTCCCCAGGCCCTAAAAGTCTGAGCTTCAAGCCCTCAGGGTCCTACTCCTCTTCTTTCCCCTGTTCCCTGAAGTCCTCATCCCTGATTGAGCCCTGGTAGAGCCAGGAGTCCGGGGCCCCTGAGGCCCCTGGGCCATAGCTCAACAGGCTGGGCCACATTCCAGGTGGATTAACCTTTCCAATGCCAAGGGTGAGATACTACTAGAGCCCCCTCCCCCACCTCCACCCCACCATCTTCCCCAGACTGACTTGGACTGGGGACCCACTCTGTGCTCCAGGCCTCATTGTCTGCTCCTCACCTACAGATGGTAAACAGAGGCTTGAGGATAGGACAGGAGGATTTGTGAGGAGGGGGTCTTAGAGAGGGATATCTCTGACTCCTGGTCCTTACCAAGGAATTAAGCTATAAGGAGTGAAGAACAACCCAGCTCTGCCTGGCCTTCCTTCTATCTTGCCTCAGAGAAGGAACTTGAGAGTTGAGAGAAGACAAGGAGAAAGAGATTCATCCCATTTCTGAGCCTTGGTTTCTCTGCCTTGGCTGGGAAGGGAAGGAGAGGGTCTTAAGTCAGGGTGAAGAAAGGGCCCAAGGAATGGAAGACTGGTACAGAGAGTAAAAGGAGATCCTAAACTAGGGACCCAGATGCCTTGGGTCTTTTGGGGACCTGTGGAAGGGAAGAACACTTCTCTCCTCCCAAGATGCCACCTCAGACTGAGCGGGGGCTGCCTAGGGGAAAGGGGCCCATACAAAGCTGCTTCTCTTAGAGCTGAGGTGGAGTTGAAGGGAGGGCATGGATGAAGGGGGCTGCCGGATGGAGGTGGGGGCGTCTCCCTGCTGCCCTACCGGCTCCAGAGTCTGGAACAAAGCTGCTCTTGTCGGCTGCTCTCCACCCGCTGCCCCCCTCCCCTCTGTATAAACACGACCACCTTTTTCCATGACCCCATCCCCAGCCTGGGCGGAGAACCCAGGCATCCTCTGCTCTAGCCTGGGCCCCCAGCCTGCTCCCCAGGAGGCAGCAGTGGGCCTGGTTTTTTTGGCTTTGTGCCACCCTTGGAGGAGTCCAGACCCTTGAGTCTCCACCTCTCATCCCCAGGTGCCCTCCCTCTACCCCACTGGCCCCAGGGAGGGGCAGTGCCCAGGAGGCAGGCAGGCAGGCAATGCCAGTGGAATGTGTGTGGGCATCAGAGGGCATGGGCAGGGTGGGGCAGAGGGGGAACTGGAGGTGCCAGTTAGGTGGCTTTCTGAGCCAGGGGTGGGGGTGTGCCGGGTGGGGGTGTGTGCCCTATGCTGCCTACCAGGCTCTAAGCCACAGCCTCCGTTGTGTGTGTGCATGTCTGTGTATGTATGTCTGTGTGTCTATCTATCCGTCTGTCTACTCAGGATTCCCAAGCTCCAAGCACACTATCTCCTGCCCCCTCCCCTAACCTCTTTCTTCTTGCCTTAAGGATGTGAGACATTGCCTATGGTCTTCAACCCCAACTCAGTATCTGAGGAGGAACTAAAGGCAGGAGCCTCAGACTTGAAGGCTGAGATTGCAACTGCCTGGATACGGTCCCCAAAGGGGCACAGTCACCTCTCCTTCTTGCCCTTTAGACCCCTCCTCAGGCTCCCTTGTCCCCTTCCCCGACCCAACAATGCATATCCTTACCCTGTGGCCACCTGCAGAGATTCCCTCCTACATACTGAGTCAGGTTGAGGGGACTGGACTGTAACTGCTAAAGACAGAAAGATAGCGTCAATGGGGCTCCAGACCAGGACTCCTGGGTCCCTGCCCCAGTCTTCCTGCTCTTCCTTTGTTCTGTTTGGGCTCCCCTCAAGAATACATCCAAGGAGCTCCCCACCCCTACCTTAGCTGGAGGGAGCCAAAACTCACACTCACAGCTGGAGACAGGGAATCCTAAACTGTGGTTCAAATAAACTTCACAGATCCCTATCCCATCCACTTGTCTCTCCAAAAACCTTTGGACCCAGAGAGGCAGGATCACTCTGGTAGGGATCCTTTCCTTGCCCTGCTGATGTCCAAGCAGTGTCATTCCACTAGGGAAGGAGCAACTTGGACTAGCCTGGACCACAAACCCACCCCTCAGGCCCCCCAGGGGAATCCTGAGGGAGGGCAGGCAGTGGTCCTTCCCCACAGGAGGGAACCCTGTCTTCCCTCACACTCTACGTCCACACTTCGGCTAACAGCCCTTTGGCTGAAGATCCTTCCCCAAATGCTCTCCCCCACTCCTCACCGAAATGGAGCAACGAGAAAGCCCAGCGCGGCCCCTGCCTGTCTCAGACCTTCCCCATTCCCTTCCCACTGCAGGACTGATCCCCAGTCGGGGCAGGAAGCTGCCCTCAAACCCTTCCGACAGCCTGGCCAGCCCTGGAGGAACAGAGCGGGCGTGCTCCTCGGCGCCCGCGCCCGCAGCCCCCTCGCGGGGGACCCAGGCGTCCGGGCGGGCGAGCCCGCTCCCGCTCCCGACTCACCTGGAGGCGGACGGAGCGGAAAGGGAGGCGGCGGCGCCCCGGGGTCCCGGCGCAGGGCGACCGCGGGCTTGGAGCGTCGCAGTGTCAGAGGCTCGGAGCAACGGGGGGCTTTGGGGGGGCACGGGCTCTAGGCTGGGACTGTCCCGGGGCCTCTCGGAGCCTGCCCGCCCACGTGACCGCCCCAAAATATCCGACACATTTTCTCCCAAACCGCACACTGACTCTGCAGGCGGGGACACGGAAAATATTTTCTTTCTTTTTCTCCCTCCCCACCCCCCCACCTCCCTCCCAGCCCGGCTCCCTCCTCCCCCTCCCGCCCTCGCTCCTCCCTCCCCTGCCTCCTGCCCCTGCCCGGCTCCCTCCTCGGTGCCCTGGGGCTGGGGGGCGGGGGGGTGGGAGGGGGGCTGGGCGGGGCGGCTCCGGACGCCTGGGTCTCTCTGCCCCTCCCATTTGCTGGGCTTCCGTGGCTCCATCCCGGGGAGGCCGGGCAAGGCTGGCAGAAGAGGTCAGTGTCCTGGGCCCATGATGCCACCCTTTCTCTCTGGCACTTTCCCCCTTCCTGCCATCTGAGGGTACTGGTTGAGTTCTCTGGTCAGGCTGTGGTTCAATGAGGCCAGTCTCTGGTACCTCCCCAGAGTAGGCATTGGGAGCCCTATCCCCTTGCTCCAAGGGGTGCAGTGATAGATAGTGCAGGGGTATGCCAGAGCAGATGCCGCAGTCTTTGCCCTTTGCTTGGCTTTCGTCTGCAGAGCAAAGTAGTCTCTGCTTTTCCTTGCCTACCCTAGATGGTCCTTTGCTCCCAAGAGCAAACTGGTTTATCTAGGGGGGACTGTGGGGGGTGCTGAGGCCTGGGCTCAAAGACCTCCTCCCTTTCACCCTGCCTTGAATATGCTCCAGGAGTTAGGGCAGCTGGCTCCCTGGCTGCCAAAGTTATCCCCATCTTTAGACTTGGATCTGGAGGGGGAAAGGCTGGGGAGGAGGGCAAGAGGAACTGTGCTGGGAGTGGGAGGAGCCTGGGGCTGGGTGTGAGGGAGAAAGCCCTAGCCCAGGGTGTGTGTCTGCCTTAACCAGCGCTTGCCTGCCTGGTAGATGCGCCACGAATGTGGTTGACTCTGAGTGTGTGTGCGCGCACGCGCGCGTGCGCATGCTCACCCAGAATCAGTGTTAGTGTCTGCGACATTCTCTGACTTCATCTTGACCACCACAGACTGTCAGCCCTAGAATGGGAACCCAGGGTATCAGTCTCTATTCTACTGAGGACAGAGGGAGAGAAAAGGGCGTTCTGAAGTCCAAGTTCTATGCATGGACCTTAAGCAGTCCCACAGGGATTTGGAGTAGGAGTGAGAAAGTGGAGAAGGGCAGCAGCAGCAGTGGCTGGGCTAGGCTGGAAAGAGGCACCCAAAGGACCTTCCCAGCAAAAACCCCCGGGGGTGGCCAGCAATGGAGACTTGGACTTCTGATCACATCACATTTTCCATACTGCAATTACTCTGCTCTATCCTCGCTGCCACCCTGAGGGTCAAGTGTTCTCCCTTCTGAAAAAGGCCACTTTGGGTAGCCAGAGTCAGATGAAGGAGAGGGGAAAAGAAAGGGCATACTGTGGCTATCTCTGGAGAACAGGAGACGTCAATGGGGGGCAGACAAGGCCCTCCCTTTCACTCCAGGGGTGGGAAGAGCTGGGAATAGGTACTCCTGGGTCCCGTCCCCAGGTGGCCTGGCTGCTGTTGACTTTGCTTGGTTACCCTGGGAGCAGCTCTCAGCAGTGTGGGAGGGGCAGGTGTCAGGGAGTTGGACCCAGGCTTCTAGGCTGGGGTGGGATGGCACCCCGCCTGTGTGGCAGGGATCTTGCCAGGAGGCTGCAAAGTTAACCCCTCCTGCCCTGGGGGTGGCAGCTGGAGGGCGGGCCCAGCTGTGGTTTGTGAATGTGGCCCTGATTCCCCCATCCCTCACTCCCCTCCCTGCACATCTGTACTTGGTTTACAGTGAATGAGTCTCCTGTCCTCATGAACCAGGCGAGGACACCACTCCCTCCCCAGCCCCTAGCTGGGCATCTTAACGCAAAACCAGGAACCACCACCTCCCAAACCCTGTGACACTCTCCCTGCAGGGTCTCTCCCTGCTAGGTTTCTCATCTTTCAATTCTTCCCTTTCTCCTTCTTAGAGGGGTTCAGGGGCTGGTCCCCAGGCCAAGAGCTCTGAGACTATGTAATTAGGGTAGCAAATTGGGACAGGGAAGCTAAAATGGGGGAAAAAGAGAGAGAGCAGGTCTGGAATTCCATTTCTTTGCCCTCCTCTTTGTCCTGGTTAATTTGTCTGCCCCTGTCCTTGTCGCTAGTGGGTGTTCGTCTGTCCATCCATCTTGGTAACTGTGGCTCTGCCCTTCTGGAAGCCTCCTCGCTCCCCAGCCAGGGACAGCAGCCAGGAGGCGATGCCCAGGAACCCGCCCTTCAAGATTGCCAGGCCTCCTCAGGACCCAGTGACTGAGGTCTGTCTAGTGGCTGTAGCAGTTTGGAAGTCAAAACAAAGTGCTGAGACAGGACTAAGAAACAAGGAAGAGAGGCATTTGGAAGGTTTCAGATTCTTCTCTCCATCTTGCAATGGAGCCAGTCTCCTATCCAGGGATTTCAGGAGGAGGCTTCTGTAGGGGGCCTCCCATTCTGGAAACAGGTGAAGAGAGTTCCCCTCATTTCTCTTTCTCTTGGGTCATCTTTATTTCTAGGCTTTACTCTGTTTGTGGTGGCTCTACTTGGTCACCCTGGCAACTTAGAGAAATAGTATCTTGGGGGCCCTAGGAACAGGCTTCCTTTGCTCCCTTCATCACAAAGACTAGATAGAGTGAGAGATTGTGAGAGGGAAAGGATCCACACATCTGTCCCACCTGCCCTGACTTTGCTATATTGCCCCACCCCAAATTTTCACTCTCGCCCTCTCCCCCATCAGCATCAGGACACTGAATAGGTAGTTTTCCCCTGCCCAGTCTGGTACTGGTGAGGATGTCTTATGCCACACTTAGAGGTGGCTGGCAGATGTCTGCGGGAGGTTGGGGGAGCTCTGTTACAACCCCCCAAGGACATCATTAAGGCACGGAAGTGCCATCGGGGCTTGGAGACCAGGGCACCCGGGAGGGTGTGATGAAAACATGTTTTGTACAACACGTGTCTTCTCCTTTCCCTTCCTCCCCTTCTCTTTCATCTCCTCCCCGAGGCCGGCTCTGTGCCAAGGCTGATGCCTGCCCTGCCCTGGGTACTTGCTCAATTCCACCCTTTGTACCAGGCCTATTCTGTGCTTGCCAGTTTGTTGGCTCTCCTGGTGAAGTTTGTGTGTAGAAGGTCCTTACCAGTCTCAGTGCTGTCCAGATCCCCACATAGAATAAGGCCTTGATTTTGAAACACAGGATTTCAGAAATAACCTAAACAACTCTAGGAATTTCTTCTCTAAACATGTACTTTTCATGAATTCAACAAATCTTTATTAAGCATCCACTGTATGCTAAGCACTATGCTAGGCCTGAGAAATACCCAGGTCTGGTTCCTGCCCTTGCAGGCCTGTAGTCTAGGGAAGCAATCTGATGTCAATCAAATAATTTACCAAATTGCAAGTGATAACCAGTGTGGAAAGGCATAAGGTTCTATAAGAATGGATAGTAGCCAATTTTACCCTAGCCAAGGAGATCAAGAAAGGCTTCTGGGAAAGAGTGAGTGGAAGAGTGGAGAGAAGGGAGGGCAGCAAAAGAGTATGTGCAAAGGCCCTGGAATTGGGGTCCTGGACCCCAGCCACCCTGCTCCCCCAGAAAGAAGAGGGATCTTTCATTCCTGCTCCCTATCTAGCTTTGGATATGCTACAAAGGAGAGATGGTAAGTACCTCCTAATGGCCAAAGCAGGACCCTGGGACACCTGGTAAACCTGCCCTGGAATGATTCCATTCATTCCTTCATCTCCTCCAGAAAGGGAAACAGAGGCACAAAGAGAGAAGACGAATCTATAGGTTTAGGTCTGAGATTATACATGGAAAGCAAGGCCCCATGTTTTTGGCAAAGCCCTCTTAGTGAGGGATGCTTGCATTTGCCCAGCTGGAGTCTCACCAGAGGCTCCTCTGAGCTGTTCTACCAGACACCCCACCCCCTCTCAGATCCAGCCCTGACCTGTCTTGCTCCTGGAATGAGGAGCAAGGAGCATGTCTGCCTCCACGGTTGCCTAGAGTGTGTGTAAGGTGAGTCTGCCAGTCACCGTGTGGGTGGGTGTAGCAGTCTGTTTCGTACAGAACCTTCATTCAGGGGTTAGGGTGTTATCTCTCCTCTGTACACTGTGGGACTTCCAGTTCCTCCTGTCTAGACCCCAAGGTTCTAAGGTTCTTCCTTTCTGAAGAAAAGGAACTGAGGGGCCTTGGGAGAAAGGAGCAAGCTTCTTTGTGGCTGTCTCCTCCAGAGCTGGCAAAAAGTTCATGGGACCAATGGGGTTAAGTCCCAGCCCTGCTCTGACCCACTTTCCTTCCTGTGCCCACATCCCCTAGGGCCAGGGTATTGGGTGGGGCCACCCTGGCACCCCAGCACCCACTCCTGGGACTTCCCCTGGATGGAAACTCCCAGACCCTGGTGTCTTACCTCCCTTGCCAGCTCACACCAACTGCCTAGGATCTGTTCAGCTTCAGTCAGATCTCACTGTCTGCCAGCTCTTGACCAGACTGCATCTCAGTCTTAGCCCCAAGGAGCCCTGAGGATCTGGGCCTATCTTTGATGTCTGGTTTCCCCTTCTAGCAGACTCCTTTGAAGAAAAGGTGTGGGGCTGGGGGAAGAGGGTCGGGAAGCTATTCTTTGTTGAGTACCTAAATGTTCTAGGCATTTGCTAGGCACATACATTTGTATATCACTCATTTATCTAATCCACACAGCAGTACAGAGAGGTAGCAGTTATCATCCCCATTTCATAGAAGAGGGAGTTGAGAACCAGAGAAATTAAGTGACTTGACCAATATCACACAGCCAGGAAATGGGAACCCAGGTCTTGGTGATCCCAAGCTCTCTTCGCCACTGCAGGCTTCCTCCTCTTCTGCAGCTATCTGCCTCTCCATGGGATGAGAGACTTGGGAGAATTCAATTTCAGTCTAACTCAGCAAACATTTTTTGGGGATCTGCTATATATCAGACGATGATAGGTGTCAGAAATACAAGGAATATTGCTGTCCTCAAGGTTTGATGTAAGATGTATGAACTAGGAATATTTAGCTTCAACGTAATGATTTGGATGAGGCAGCATGGAGCAGTAAAAGAAGTGGTACTTTATTTTCTTTTCCTGAAAGAGCATATAAATATATTATGAACAGTGTACAGAATAAATTGGAATAAAATTAATACCTATTCAGCTGCTACTCAGGTCAAGAATGAGAGTATTGCCTACACCTCAGAAACTTCATGTGTTTCTTCCATAACTCCTTCCCTCACCTAAGAAGTAACCACCATCCTGACCTTTGTGATCATTATTTCCTTGTTTTTCTTTATAGTTTTAACACGTCTGTATACATTATACAATTGCTTAACTTTGCTTGTTTTACTTCTTTTGTGTCTTGTTCTGTTTGTGAGATATATCCAAGTTGTTGCATGTAATTGTCTTTTTCATTGTTGCATAATATTCAGTTACGTGCATATACCACAGTTTTTGTTTGTTTGTTTGTTTGTTTTGTTTTACTCTACTCTTGGTAGATGTTTGAGTTGTTTTCAGTTCGGGCTCTCGAATCCTGCTGAGAACATTCTTGTACATGTTTCCAAGTACACACATTCAAGAAATTTTTGAGGCTACTAAACTAAGAATCAGTGTATGTACAGGCAATCACAATTTTATCAGATAATGCCAAACTGTTTTCCAAAATCGTTTTATCAGTTACACAAGAAGCAGAACATTCTAACCAGGGGCAGGAGTAGGACCAAGAAGATCCTACACTTTCTCGCCTAAAACCGTCAGTGGTTTTCCCTTTTTCTTGGAATAAGATTCATGTCCCTGCTGTGCCTCCCACGGCCTCTGCCTCCTTCTCCACCTCTGTCATTATGACTCCGCTTTACTCTTTGCCCTTGCTGTCCCTCCTCAGGAATGTTCCTTCAGTAGATATCTCCATGACCCCTCCCTCACTTTCTTCAGGTCTTTACTAAAATGTCACTTCTCAGTGGCACTTTCCCTGATAACCCAATTTTAGATTACAACTTCCAGCTCTCATTATCCCCTTCTCAGCTTTATTTTTCTCCATAGCCCAGCCTCCTGGATTTCATTCAGCCTCAGGCGGCTCTTCCCTGGACTGTCAGGGCTTGACAGATTGTGTGTCTCTCAAAATCCTTAAGGGCTGTCATACCTGACTGTGTGGGGGTGATCTAGCTGTCCCTCTGATGGATCCACCTCTCTGAGTCACTTTTTTTATCACATCACCATTTTTTTTCGTTGCCATTTGCATGCTCTGAAATAAGCTAATATATTTGTTTGTCTACCCTCTTTGGTTTTGGTCCCCACTCCTCACTCACTACCCCCCACTTTTCATCATAGCTCCATAAGAGAGGAAACCTAGCTGTCTTGTCCAATCTGGTTGTCAGTCTCCCGGAGAAGCCGGGGATCCGCACACCCACGCCTGGGGCTTGCCCTGTCTGAAAACACTCAGGCATCCTCCCTCAGCTGCCAGCTCCCACCAATATCCTTGCTCAGTCTCAGAGCACTTCTATTGCTGCTGCTCATTCTCATCCTCCTCGTTCTCCTCTTTCTCCTCGTCCTCCTCGTCGTCATTGTCGTCGTCGTCGTCGTCGTCGTCGTCGTCGTCGTCCTCCTCCTCCTCCTCCTCCTCCTCCTCCTCCTCCTCCTCCTCCTCCTCCTCCTCCTCCTCCTCCTCCTCTTGATTCTTCCCTAAGCCCCCTACAGAGACTGTTTGGGAGCCTGAAGCAGCCATTCTGGCTATCAAAACTTGAGAGTGATGGGCGGGGTCCTTACTTATGCAGTTATCAGGTTCCTGGAGCTCAAGAAATACTTTTTGATTGAATAAAGGAGAAAACTGCAGAGACTATAGGACCTCACCAGGTGGAAAAAAGAGAAAAGGCACTCCAAGCAGTAGGAGCAGTGTGAACAAAGGACTAAAGGCATGAAAGTGCACGTCTTATTTGAAGTACATGTCCTAGTCTGGTGCAGTTGGAGGATTTTCAGTGCAGAGGAGGGTGGTTGAAGAGCATTGCCGGACAGGCCTGAAATGGGAGGACTGGATGGGAAGGTCTGAGCTCCCTGAAGGATCAGCAAGGCTCAGCAGAGTCTTAGGTTTAATCCTGCCCCCACCCCTGCCCCCACAGCCCGCCCCTCCTACTGCACCCCTGCCCTCCCCTTCACCCAACCCCCAGCTCGCCTGCTCCTGCAGCCTAATGGACTTCTCTCTAGGCCTACGTCTGGGGCCTCGGAACAAGAAGGCAACCCACCAACAGCCTCCTGCACCCTCTGGGCACGGCCCACCAGCTGCCTCTCCTTGTCTGTCCTGTCCCCTTTCTGCGTGTGCCTGCACCTGCCCTGGCTGTCTCCCTCCCCCCTGCTCTTGTACTGCCTATCCCTCTTACGCAGCTACCTGCCCCTCCTGTCCCAACCTCCCTGGACCACCCTGCTCCTGCTCCTGCCCTCCCTGCCCTGCCTGTCCTCCCTCAACTTGTCCACACAGCTCCTGTGTCCCATGCTCTGGTGCACACTCTACCTGCTGCCACCCCTCACCTTGCCCCATTTACCCTCACTCCAAGGGCCAGGCTGCCTGTCCAAGCTCCTGCCTAGGCTATAGTGACAGCTGTGGCCAAGGGCCTGCCTGGGGAACTCCAGGCTCCACCAGCCACTGCAGCTGCTGCTTCAGGGGACAACGCACCTCCCAGAGGCACTGTCTGATAGTCTAGATGGGCTATTTCCCACCCTTAACCCCCAGGCAGGAGGCAGAAGCTCTGGGTGGAGTGAAAGGGGTCACCTGGACCCCTCACCCAGGCAGGTAAAGGCAACAGGTTGCTAGAGCCCCTGGCCTTCCCGTCAATCCTGGGGGTGAGAGCAGGTATCGGCTTTGATGTTAGTTTCTGTATATGTTCTTGCTGGTTCCAGAACCTCCTCTTCTGCAACTTCTGGAATGGAAACTGTTCTTCTCGGAGCCTCCTCCATGGCCCCTGAAGGTGAGCATGTTGACCATTTTCCCCCTCTAGTAAGCCTCCCTTGGAGCCTTCTTGGCTCAACTCCTCTGTAATTCACAAGGATAAGATAGACTCTTCCTCTAGAGGTGGTATGGGAATCCTTTGAAAAGGAGCCATTTCTTTCCCCTTGGACCTCTGCCCATATCTCCAAATGACCCAAGAGTCTCTTGACCTCTTACCTCTCATCTTAAGTCAAGTGAAGATGGTCAGTGGTTCTTGGACCAGAAGAGAAGGCTGAACAGAAGGTTTCTGACTCATCCCTCACCTTGGATATCATGGCATCTTACAGGGTCCTTTGCTTCTAGAAACCTGGCGTTCTCTGTCTGGCTGTCTTGTCTTTCAAATCTCTGAGTGCTTGCCCAGCCTCATGACCTCAATCTTCCAGGATTAATTCCATCTGCGACATCTATGCTCATCTGGCACGCGGGTGAGGGAAACTGGGAACCCTTGACTCAGGTTCCCAATGATCCCATTCACACAGGGCTGCCCAGCACTAGATCCTATGCTGAGAGCCTCTGAGCCCCCCTCCACATTTCTCAAGTTCTTTGACACTAGTGTTTTTCAATCTTCTCTTTCTCATCCTCCTTCTCTAGGACCCTTTGTTCTTTCCTTTTTGATTTCTATCCTTCCATTTATCTTTCCTTCTATTCTTTATTAATGTTTTCTTCTTACTCTCTATCACTGGGGCATTCTGCTTTCACTTAACTGTGTCTTGACATCTGGTTTTTTCTACTTTCTATCTTTCTAATTTTCTCTATGTCCCCTTATAATTTAAAATCTACTTAACATATATGTCTTTTTCTTTGCCCCTTCCCTGTCTCATTTTGTGTCTTTATGTCTACTTTCTTTCTTTGTCTTTCGGTTCTCATATTTCTATCCATTTCTGGGTGCATTTCATTCATGATCTCTCATTTTGTTTCTTTTTCTGTATTTATCTCTCTTCCTGTCTCTGTGTCTAGCTGTTTGTTCACTTCCTATCTCTCTTTCTGCCTACCCATATCTGACTCACTCTCTCTCTCTCTCTCTCTCTCTCTCTCTCTCTCTCTCTCTCTCTCTCTCTTCTGCAGCTACCTGCACACTAGGCCTGTCACATGTCCATCTCATTGCTGTCCAAGCGCCAAGATATCAAGCCTTCCAGTATCTGTCTGTCCCTCACACACCCCATGCCCTGGAGTAAGTGAGGGCTGGACACAGCTTCAGAATAATCCCTACTTTCCCACCCACTATCCAGGCCATCCATCCCTATTCAGCTCTAAGCCCAAACTTTTGAAAAATGATGCTTCTTCCAACTTCTTATTCTGAAAATTGTCAATTAAAAAGAAAATGAATTAAGCATTTATCCTGCCTATCCTATGTAAACTATATTTCAGGGTAGCCAAATAGCTGTAAGTGGTGGAAAAATTGGTATTTACAGAAGAATTCCAGCTAAAGTGGAAAGAATATGGAATCTAAAAAATCACCATTTTGCAACCCTTAATGAAATAATTGATCAAAGCAAATATCTACAATGGATAAAACCAAGGATGATGGTTGATGGAGAACTTTACAATGGAGGAATCAAGCTGTCATCACCTGACATCCTGATGAATCTTAGCATCACTAAAAGGGGCACAGCCACACACTATGTACTTCCTGTTGTGATCCAGTCTGAAGGACTCTTGCCAAACAAAAACATTGAACATGATGCTAATCAAAAGTCTAGAGCTAACTTCCATTTAATAGGAAATACTTGGGATGGAAGAACAGATTAAATGACATAACAAGGAAGTAAGAAGACACGTCCAGAATGTGGGACATTCTAAAGGAAATCTGACCCAATTTCTTCAGTTAGTCCATGGCGGGAGGGAAAAGATGAAAAGGCACATGAAAAGACAACTACCACATGGAACATAAGGATCCTGTTTGGTTCCTGATTTGGACAAACCAATTGTAAAAAGACATTTTCAAACAGTTTGGGCCAGTTAATTATGGACTGAGTATTTATGATGCTAAGAAATCAGTGTTGATTTTGTTAGATGTAAAAATGACTGTGGGATTAAGTAAGAAAAGGTTCTTATTTTCTGAAAATTCATACTAAAGTGATTAGACATATTTGATTTTAAATATTTTGGCAAATAAAAAAAACAGTAGAAGGAACAAAGTGACAAAATCAATATTGTTGAATTAAGTATATAGAGGTCCATAGAACTATGCTCTCTACCTTTGTGTATGTGTAAACATTTTCATAATAAAAGTTTTAAATGTTGTTCCTTTGTATGGTTCCTAGTAATTCCCAGAGCATCTTCCTCACCTGCCCTGAAAGCCAAGACTTCCTTTGTGTGACTCCCACATATACACCCCAGACTTTCCTGCCCTCTACTAGAAGTGTGTCTTAGAGATGAATTGCACTCATAGGCTGCCCTTTGTCCTTTACAGTCATCTGCTGGCACATTCCCCATATCTAAGATCTTTCCCAGCTGTGCCTCACAGCTCTGAGGGGCCAGGGGAACTTTAAAGAGTAAATGTATTATGAATAGGTCCTAAAATAAACAAAAACAATTCAAAACAATGTAATCTTGCTTTAAGTCTCTTGAACAGAATGCAACTCAATAATAGGAGAAAACTGGTCTCAGTCCTGGAAAACAGCAGGCAAAGAATGTAAGGTCATCCTATCCCACTCTCTGGCCTCATTCAGGTTAACCTCCACTTCCAAAGAAAAGACCACCAAGAATTGAGAGACTGGGTGTCATGAGTTCAATGGGCTTCAGTCCAGGGCTGGGATAGAGGACATTTGGGTCACTCATGATCTCACTCTCTGAATGACCTTGGAGAAATCATAAGTTCTGAGTCTTAGTGTTTCTAGATGAGTGCATGGGAACCACTACCCCTTCCTACTCTCTAGAAGTTTGCCATTTAGGGATGAAGTCTCTCTGGAGCTTGGATATAAATCTCAGCTGTTTCCTTTATCATAAGAAAGTACTTCTTGAGATGTAATCCCAGACCCTCCTACCTTCCAAACCTTTGTATAAAGAAAACCTACATTTACTAATTACACGTGCAGCTAAGTGAACTCATTTAATCCCAGAAACCATATGAGCATGGAATTGGAAAGATCTGGGTCCTAATTTTGACTCTACCTCTTGCAATGTGACTCTGAACATGTTACCTAACCTTCCCAACTCTGGGGGATAATAGCAGTACTTAACTTAAGGGTTGTTGTGACAGTTAAATGAGTTAATTCATCTATAGCTGTTGGCCCAGGACTTCTTAAAATAGAGCTTAGGTACATAATAACCATTTGATAAGTGTTAACAGCTAACACACACCAGCACTTTTTAGAGTAATTTACATGGATTAATTAATTCATTTATTCATCAAATATTTATTGGATTTTTTTTATGTACCAGTAACTGTTTTAAGTACTAGAAATAAAAGTAAACAAAATAGATCAAAATCTGTTGGGAGACAAGATAGTAAATAAATAAGTAAATTATATATATGCCAGGTGGTATTATGTCATGAAGAAAATGCAGCAAAGGAGAATAGGGAGTTGTAAGGAAATCAGGTAGATTACTGTAGTGGAAGTAGTGTTGTTGCTACTTTAAACAAGATGGCCAAAAAAATAAGGGACTGTAAATTGACAAGGTCCTTGCAATCTGTGAGGTCAATCAAGGGTTGCCTTGCCTAAAAAAATAAAATAAAATAAAAAATGATCAAGATGGCCAAGGATAAGGGACATTTGAACGGAGGACTAACTGGTGGCCCTGAGGAAGGGAATCATGTGGATACCTGGGAGAACCAGGGCATAGTGTGCAAAGGCCCTGGTAGTAGCCAGTACAGGAGCTGGAGGGAGAACAGTAGGAGATGAAGTCAGAGAAGTAGCAGAGAACCCAGGACAGAGGGGTTTGTAAGCCATCCTAAAGATTTTGGCTTTTATGCTTAGTGAGATGAGAAGCCATTGGAGGGTCTTGAAGAGGTCATACTAAGGCTGGAGAGAGGTTAAATATAACTTTTCCAAGGTCACACAGCTAGTAAGTGGCAAGAGGTGGGCGGTCTTAACCCCGTGCTGCCGCTGAACTTCAGCCTTTATATTTGGGCAATGCTTTCCTAAGACTTCAGACGGAGAAACTGGGGCACCGAGAAGCTCTGCGGCTTGCCCAAGGCCAGACAGCTGGTAACTGGGATTTGAATCTTTGTCGGCAGCCGGAGTCCCAGTCCTTTACACGACACTGCTGCCTCCCTCAGGTGTCCGGGCCTTACTGACTTCTGGCCTGGGAGTCACTATAATGGAGAGGGGGAAACAGGAAGCCGCGGATTCCTTGGGAAGCTCCAGTCCCTGGGGCTCTGCGTGACCGTGGGCATTTTCCCGGGTACAGTCGCGCTCTCTAAGCCACGGCACAGAGGAAGAGAGAGAAAATGGGCCCTCATTCAGGGGTGGGCCCGCAGGGACCGAAAGCCGCAGGAGCCGGTGTCACCGGAGGGTAACGGACGCCGACGGACAGGGAGCAGCAACGCCCCGACCTCCAGCAGCAGTGCCCCAGCCAGCGCCGGGCGCTCGGCGGCGCGCGGGGGCACAGGGAGGCGCAGGGAGGCGGGGCTTGAGCGCCGCGCCCCTGTCACGTGACGCCACTATCATGGCGGCGGCTGGAGGCCTCCCCGGCTCCCGGAAGCAGGCTGCGAGGGGCGGGTGCGCCGCTGGAACCCGAACCGGAGCCGGAGGTAGAGCGGCGGCCGGGGTGGCCGGGCGGCCTGGAGCCGGACGTGTCCGGAGCGTCCCCGCAGACCGGGGCAGCAGGTGAGGCGGGGTCCGGGCGAGGGCCGAGCGGGTGTGGCGGCACTGGGTGGGGGCTAGGGAGCGCGGGGGGCTGCCGCTGACCTGGAGGAGGAGGAATCTGAGATACGCGCGCGTGACCCCGAAGGAACTTGAGAGGCCCGCGGGAGGGATGCCTGGGACAGATGACAGCACGTGGAGGGCAAAACGGGCTCCTGAGAGGATGGAAGGAAATAGTAGGAAGTATGAAGAAGCTGTCGTGGAAGAGGACAGCAGCCCCTTAATTTGCGGAGCTGGGATGATTGAAGGGACTCCCTCTTTCATGTGCCAGGCCAGGGTGGGGTGAATGCTCATCTTCTTCCCTCCCCTCGTACCCCTCCCTGCCCCACAGTGTCCTAGGAGACCGCTCTGGCAGGCCACTCCTCCCACCCACCCAACTGGTCCCTCCGGTCTGAGCTCTGGGGGAGTGGAGTTGGCAGGGGGGTAGGGTGGAGCTGCCTTCTCCTTAGACACCCAGCCCCTTGACAGTGTGACTGGGCAATGGATGTGACTTTGAAACCCCTTCTTTCCCCAGGTCGTCCGGGGGCCCGCCATGCTGGTGACTGCCTACCTTGTCTTTGTGGTTCTCCTGGCCTCCTGCCTAGGATTGGAACTGTCAAGATGCCAGGCCAAGCCCCCTGGAAGGGCCTGTAGCAATCCCTCCTTCCTCCGATTTCAGCTGGACTTCTATCAGGTCTACTTCCTGGCCCTGGCAGCTGACTGGCTTCAGGCCCCCTATCTCTATAAACTCTATCAGCATTACCACTTCCTGGAGGGTCAGATTGCCATTCTCTATGTCTGTGGGCTTGCCTCCACAGTACTCTTTGGACTGGTGGCCTCCTCCCTTGTGGATTGGCTGGGTCGAAAGAAGTCTTGTGTCCTCTTCTCCCTCACTTACTCTCTATGCTGCTTAACTAAACTCTCTCAGGACTACTTTGTGTTGCTGGTGGGCCGAGCACTTGGCGGGCTGTCCACTGCCCTACTCTTCTCTGCCTTCGAGGCCTGGTACATCCATGAGCATGTGGATCGGCATGACTTCCCTGCTGAGTGGATCCCAGCTACCTTTGCCAGAGCTGCCTTCTGGAACCACGTGCTGGCTGTAGTGGCAGGTGTGGCAGCTGAGGCTGTGGCCTGCTGGATGGGGCTAGGGCCTGTAGCGCCCTTCGTGGTTGCCATCCCTCTCTTGGCTCTGGCTGGGGCCTTTGCCCTTCACAACTGGGGAGAGAACTATGATCGGCAGCGTGCCTTCTCAAGGACCTGTGCTGGGGGCCTGCGCTGCCTCCTGTCGGACCGCCGTGTGCTGCTGCTAGGTACCATACAGGCCCTGTTTGAGAGTGTCATTTTCATCTTTGTTTTCCTCTGGACACCTGTGCTAGACCCACATGGGGCCCCACTGGGCATTATCTTCTCCAGCTTCATGGCAGCCAGCCTGCTTGGCTCTTCCTTGTATCGTATCGCTACCTCCAAGAGGTACCACCTTCAACCTATGCACCTACTCTCCCTTGCTGTCCTCATCGTGGTCTTCTCCCTCTTCATGTTGACTTTCTCCACCAACCCAGGCCAGGAGAGTCCAGTGGAATCCTTCATCGCCTTCCTACTTATCGAATTGGCCTGCGGGCTGTACTTTCCAAGCATGAGCTTCCTGCGGAGAAAAGTGATCCCTGAGACAGAGCAAGCTGGTGTACTCAACTGGTTCCGGGTGCCCCTGCACTTACTGGCTTGCCTGGGACTCCTAGTCCTCCATGACAGTGATCGCAAAACAGGCACTCGGAATATGTTTAGCATCTGCTCCGCTGTCATGGTGATGGCTTTGCTGGCAGTGGTGGGGCTCTTCACCGTGGTAAGGCATGATGCTGAACTGCGGGTGCCTTCACCCACTGGGGAGCCCTATGCCCCTGAGCTCTAACCCTGTTCCAGGACAAGGGGCCTGGGAAAGACTCTTGAATCCCACCTCTCCAGGACTGTGCAGATCTCTCTGACTGACTGTGACTGTCTGGCCCTTCAGCCTGTCCTTGGGCCACCTCCTGTCAGTGCTTTGGGTTGAGAAGCACGTGGGGGTGATGGCCTGGAAAGAAGATGCCAAAAGTTGCCTCTGTGTTGTTCCCTTCCCCTTAAAAATAAATACTTTTAACCGATCATTGATTTGATTTACTCATCCTCACCTGAACCCACCTTAATAGTTTTTGGTGGGTGGGCAGCTAGAAGTTTTGAAGGTACAGATGTGGTTACCAGTAGAAAGTTTTCATTTCTAGCCTCTTCAAGACTCCAGCTTAGACTGAGAGCAATGGAATTGCTTCTCTGCAGAAATGGATGGGAAATGCCTGAGGCTCCTAAGTCCTTCATATCTTGTTACCCTGGGAACCACCACCCTCCCCAGTAGCCAAGCAAAACCCTTGCTCTACATCCAAGGTGAGACGATCTCTGGAGCATGTAGAACAAAGATTCCAGGGTCTTGAACTGCTTCTATGACCACCCTTTGGGGCAAATCAAGGGCCTTCCTACGATTTCGTCTATTATATATAAGATTCGGAAGAAGATTGCAGCTCAGCACATGCATGCTACCTGCCTTCTACCTCTGTGGCTATGAAAGCACCATTTGTCCAGCATCACCTGGGCCCATCAGGTTCTGTATCCTTGCATGAAATCTAAATGAAGGGCTTCCAAGGGGAGAAAGTAGTGACTGGCCTAGGGACTGGGACATCTTGTCTGTACCTGAATCTTCCCCACCCAGACTGAGGGTGAGTGAGCCATCAGGACAGGAAACAGTACCAGTGGGAACACCAGTTCTGTGGGCCCCTCCCTGCCTCACCTCTGATGGTATCTGCCTTTCCTCCTCCCACCAACACCTGGGCTTCGAAGGGGAAGCGGAGCCAGCTTTAAGAAGGGTGGGGATGGAGGGAGTGTAGGCTCAAGGGTGTGTCCTGGAATGTACTTGAGATGGGCATGGGGGACCCACTCTTCTGGAAAGGAATTGGCGACCTTTCCTTGGGTCTCAGACTACTTCCCAGACAGGAAAAGGCAAGATATTCCAAGACCTGCAAGTCCCAACCTGTGGAGAGATAGCATCAGCTAGTACTGGAGGAATGCAGTGTGGATGGGCATCTGTAGGGTGAGGCTGAGATGGAGGAATGAGGGGTGGTCTCAGGTCCATGCTTAGAACAGAAAAAAAGACATGTTCTCCCACCAAGGCTGCAGGGAATAGAAGTTGAGATCAAGTATGGAAAAAACAGATACCTTTGTCTTCTCCCATCTTGAGGCTAGGACAGTCTGTTACGATAACCCTACTTCCTCTTCTGCCTTCTTGAGCTGGACCTAGATATATTTTATAGTTATCTGTAGACTTTCTGTCTCTTTTTATGGTACTATGATCTTGAGGACAGGATGAAGTTGTGTCTTATTTGCCTTTGTCTTCCCATATATGCACACAAGTAGGTGCTTTGCCTGTGACTATGCTCAATAAAAGTCTGGAGAGGAAATGAGCTAGCTCACACCTGGCTTTTCAAGAGCTGCCCATTAGGGCCTAGTTAATGATTTGTTATTTTGGATGACAGTAATTATTTTTGATGTAAGTATGAGGGGGCCCCACATTTCAAAGTGATGGGGTAGACAAATTAATGATGTTCCTTTAACTCTGTCCCTGCTGAACCTTCTTCAAAGGGGCTAGTAGCAGATGGACTGGGGAGGGTTCTTTCCTGTCAGACTCACAGGGTGTTAAGAGCTCAAAGGCATTTTAGAGATTTTCCATTTGGCTTTAAATATTTTTTAACTATTTTATTGAGCACTTACTATATGCCATGGATTGTATTAGCGGGTTCTGGTGACTTTTTTATTCAAAAGCAAAATCCCCTTTAAGAAAGGGCATATAGCAAGTGAATGACAATGCCAAGGCTGAACCTTGCTTCTTGCTGCCTGCCCAATGCCTCTTCTATGACATGTACTGTCTGTGAACCCTGGGCCTTCACCTACTTTGCCTTTCTCTCTCTGGCCCTGCTCCCTCATCCCAAGCCCTGTCTTTAGAGAAAGGCAAGAGAGTGAGGGAATTTAGCCTTGGCTGTCTGGTCCACTTTTGGGTTTCTGTCCATATGGGTCAAATGAGGGATTGGTTTAGCAGATGCACACTGCCTACAAAATGCTGTTCATGGTACTTAGCTAATAGGTAGCATAGGGAGCTGGTTAAAAGTGTGGAGCTAGAGCTTGACTGCCTGGGTTCAAATTTGTGCCTCAGTTTCCTTATCTGAAAAATCATAGTATCATTTCTACTCCATAGGGCTCTTGTGAAGATTAAATGCTTTACTGTATTTAAGTGCTTAGAATAGTACTTAGCCCACAGTGTAAGCACTACATAAGTGTTTGCTTTTGTATTTTTTAAAACTTTTTCAGTTCTACTGAGCCCATCGGATTTGAATGTGAGAATGAGTAGCTGAGGCTGTAATGAGGTGTAGAACTTTCCAACAAATCCCAGTGGCTGGGTGATTCCCAGCAGTGTTTATCTTTGGTGCTGGCCCAGAAAGATATATCCAGCTATCTGAGAGGCCTTCGACTTTGGGGTATGTGAGCAACTGAGTAGGGTGTCAATATGTTCCACTTGAACTCATTTCCTCTTCCTCAAGCAGGAAGGTCAATTGGGTGTCAGACTTGATACATACCATCATCTTACACTAAAGAGGCTCCTGATTTTCTGACTTTCCACCCAGCTGGACACATGATTATTTGATTTGGAGCTTTTAAATGATGTTGAGAGCAGAAACAGCCCAAGAAACCAGGAGCCAATGGGCAAAAAGGCCACCATTAGCTGGGTCTAGGTTCCATTCTCCAGTACTCTTCCCCTAAACCCAGTCTTGTGGTTGTCCTTGTCCCTTTTAATTTTTTTCCACCACTTCCCCACAGAATCATGGAATAGAATTATAAAATAAAAGTTTGTCTTGCTTGGGATCAGATCTAATGTTATAAAAATACTTTCCTACTTGTAAGAAGTAGAAAAGGAATAAAAAAGGGTAAGTTCTCTACCCTTGAGGCACTTAGAATCAAGTAGATATAATAAATGCACTGGAAAATGTCCTAGCACCCTTGCTACATGTAAATGAACACTGATTGCTAAGATGTAAACAAGAGGAACTGAGTACTGGGGAATGACGTATTCATGATTTATGAATACCTCCTCTCTGCTGGGTCCTTTACTCTATAAGAGATGTATGTGAATGTCTATAACAGAGCACCTGTGTTAATATGACCATTCCAATGCTGAGATTCTTTGGAGATGTTGTTGTTCTTGTTTTAAATAGTCTTGTCTACTAGATTCTCAGCTCATAAAAGAGGTTGATGATGAAGAAAGTCAGTGATAGAAAAGGATGAATTATCCAATAGTGCTCATCAGGAAAAAGCTAACTGGAAGACAAGAGTTTTGAATTCTTTGGTGGAGGAAGGAAAGAGAAGCACACCCAACTGAATCTGAGTTTGAGGATTTACTTAGAATTTACCAAACATAAGTCATTAAAAACTATGAAATATCCCGGTGAATAAATTTTCCTAGTTCTTCCCATCACTCACAATCCCCTTTCCACCCGCCAACCTCCATCCCCCATCAAAGAGCGCTAGATTCTCTATCTTCCTCATACAATCCAATTGATGGAAGGAGAGAGGCTGGAAGGTAGAGAGAGCTAGACGTCCCCACGGCACTCGTGTCAGTGTCCCCAGCAAAGTATACTTTAAAAGAATTCCATGAAAAGCTATGCCCTGTTTTCCTAGTAAGCTAAACCTTGTGAATTTCCAAGGAAGTTTTTTGTTGTTGTCTAGCCTATCTATTTCACTTCCCTTGAAATGTAAACTTACTGAGCTCTGAAGATAAAGGCGAGAAGGAGGCATGCGGCTGGCTTTCCAGATAGCTCCTATGCGACCGGTAGCGAAGAACTCCACCTTGACCGGAAAAGGTGAGGAAACTCGCGCCCCCACGAGGCCGTGATACCCAGAGCAGCCGAACCCCGCCGTCCTACGTCACGTGACGACGCAGCGCAGCGGGTAACTACAACTCCCAATACGCCGCGCGGCCCGACAGCGTCACGCAGCTCTCGCTGATTGGTCGCTGTGGATATTTGAAAGGAGGGGCTGGCGCGTAAACGAAGGTTACATTTGGATCTTTGCGGAGTGCTCTGT
Source organism: Cynopterus sphinx (assembly GCA_030015415.1). NCBI lineage: Eukaryota > Metazoa > Chordata > Mammalia > Chiroptera > Pteropodidae > Cynopterus > Cynopterus sphinx. Next base: position 127,090,522 of record CM057380.1, on the reverse strand, counting down.
CTGCCCGGTAAGTCCTGGACCTGGGGGGGTTGGGAACTCTGGGGCTAAGGCCCGGTGGGACTCATGAGCGTGTATACGCACTGAGGTGAATGGGGTCCCCAAAGCTGACCTGAGAAGAGGCGGGGAGGCCCTGCCAGGCAGGGTCGGAAGACCTCAGGACGGCCTGGTAGGCGCTGAAGAGCTCGATGCAGGCCTCCGGTGTGGGAGATTGGACTAGGTAATGAGGCCAGGGATCGGCCCGGAGGAAGGAAAAGGGAAAGCGACGGTTTACAACGGGACCCCGGCGTCCTAGCTTGGGCTTTTCCCCATACCGTTTTGACGAGATTCTTTGCCTACTTTTCTCACGGTCTTCAAGCCCTTCACCCGCCCTTCATTTAACCCCATTACGAATCTTCTCTGCCCTCTCTCATCCATTTCCTTTCCCCTAGCCCTCCGGCGCCATGAGGAGCTTCAAAGGAGTCAACTTTGGGACTCTTCTAAGCAACCCGAAGGAGGCAGAAGAGTTGTTGCCTGACTTGAAGGTTGGGGTTGTTGTTTGGCTTTGGCTTTGGATGCACCTGGCTTTGTTTTTTGTTTTTTTGTTTGTTCGTTTTGCCTTATTTGAAGACAGATTAGTAAATCTTCTGAGCAACCCCATTTCCAGTTCCTTTCCCTATCCCTTTCCCTCTTTTGGTAGCTCCATTCACATCTTCCCCTTCTCCTAGGAGTTCCTGTCCAAGCTTCCAGCTGGTTCTTCCAGCTGCCGATTTGATGCCGACAGGAGACAAGCTTGTGATGCCATCCTGAGGGCTTGCAACCAGCAGCTGACTGCCAAGTTGGCTTGCCATAGGCACCTAGGGAGCCTGCTGGATCTGGCAGAACAGGCTTGCGATGGCTACTTGGCATCCAACCCCCAGCGCCCACCTCTCTACCTGGAACGAATTCTCTTCATCTTTCTGCGGAATGTTGCTGCACAGGGAATCCCAGAGGCCACACTCCGACTTGCTCGGCCCCTTCATGCCTGCTTGGTGCAGTGTTCTCCCCAAGCTGCTCCCCAGGACTATGAAGCTGTGGCTCGGGGTAGCTTTTCTCTGCTTTGGAAGGGGGCAGAAGCCCTGGTAGAGCAGCGAGCTGCATACTCAGCTCGACTGAAGGCCTTGAGCTTTCTAGTACTCTTGGAGGATGAAAGTACCCCTTGTGAGTTTCCCCACTTTGCTTCTCCAACAGCTTGTCGAGTGGTAGCTGCCCATCAGCTCTTTGATGCCAGTGGGCATGGTCTGAATGAAGCAGATGCTGATTTCCTAGATGACCAACTCTCCAGGCATGTGATCAGAGCCTTGGTGGGTGAGGGAGAGGGCTCTCCTGGTCTCTCTTCCCAGAAGGCCCTCTGTCTCTTGGAACTCACCGTGGAACACTGCCGTCGCCTCTGCTGGAGCCGCCTCTACACAAAGGCCACCAGGGCAGTAGAGAAAGCCCAAGATTACCTAAGGAAAACCAGTCTGGGCCCCAGCCTCCAGCTGTGCCAGCTGGGGATTAAACTGCTGCAGGTCCAGGAGGGAGGACCCCACGCAGTGGCCAAGCTTCTGATCAAGGCATCAGCTCTTCTGAGCAGCAGTATGGAGGCACCGTCACCCCCACTGCGGGCATTATATGACAGCTGCCAGTTCTTCCTCTCAAGCCTAGAGCGGGGCACCAAGAGGCGCTATGGACCTGATGCTATTCGGGGCCTCTTTGCTTTTCTTGGCGGATACTACTCCCTCATTCAGCAGCTGGAGGATGGTGTGAGTTAAGGACCTAGAGGGAGGGTGGGAATGTGGTTCTGTGGACTTTCAGGCTAGGGTCTTTGGTAAGATCTGGAAGCCCTGCCTCCCTTCTTGGTAAGGTGCTCTCTAGACAATGCCTGACCAGCCAGCAAGCAGCCTAGTCTATCCTGAAAGGGCAGTGGCCCCTCCTGATGTCCTTCTTCCTATACCCTAGGCTGCCTCAGCTCTCCAGGACTCTATTTCTCAAACCAACCTTCCCCTTACTTCCTCAGGTCTGTGGGGACTCCTCAAGGCAGCACCAGTCTTTGGTTCAAATGCATTTTCAGGGACTTCACCTCTACACTGTGGCGGTTTATGACTTTGCCCAAGGCTGTCAGGTACTGTCTGGGAATCAAAAATCATGGACATGTCCTAGGGTAAGGGTTTGCTCCACTACCCTCAGTAGTGTCACCTTGAGCTATTATTATCTCCTCACCCTCAAGCCCTTTTTGTCTCTTCAGGTAGCTGATTTGGCTGACTTAGCCCAGTTAGTGGAAAGTTGCAAATCTACTGCTGTCTGGATGCTGGAGGCCTTACAGGGCCTGTCAGGCGGAGAGCTGGCTGACTACCTGGGGATGACTGGTTAGTGCCTTGGGACCCAGATATAGGGTTCTTGGGAGGGTTGTCACTCATTAGGCAGGCACATAGCACTTGCTTAATGGTTGTGACCATTGTGGGGCTCATTATGGTTTAAGGAGCCAGTGAAAAAGATGTTTATAAGTATCAATTACTCTATATTTAACAGCAGAAGAGAAGTGATGGTGATGAGGCTAACTCATAATAGCAAACACAAATTTTTATCGTTGACTTTGAAATCTTATTTGGTATTTGTTTCATTAAAACATTTGTACCCGATATGCAACTTTATGACCTTTCTATACATTTAAATTTTAAAGAACATTTATAACTTAAATTTTTAAAAACCAGTTAACACTTTCACGTGGTTCACTACATGAAAGAGCACGTAGTGAAAAGCCTCTTCTAATCCTAATCACCCAAGTTCCCCTCTACAGAGGTAACTAATATCAATTTCTTATATATTCTTCTGGAGATATACTATGTTTCTGTAAACCAACAAGCACATATACTTCTCCCCACCCTTTTTATTGAAATATGCATACAGAAAAATACTAAAATCATAAGGGTACAGCTTGATGGATCATTTTACAAAGTGAACATACTCTGTAACCACCATCTAGGTCAAGTAACAGCATGATGTAAACCCTAGAAAACCCTTCCTTATACCCTCTTCTAGTCACTACCCCCAATAGCAACCACTACCCTACCAGCATAAATAAGTTTTACCTATTTTTATATTTTATAATAAATTGTCTCATTTTACAAAAAGCATAGCCCTTTAAATAATACAAACCTAATGGGTTCAGTCACTGGAAGGTTTTGGAGAACTTGTCATGTTTATGTTTTCAGCAGTTGAACCTAGCCAAGATGAAAATATCACCAGCAGTCATAAGAATTAGTATGAAAATTCTTCCCACAGAGTATTGAAGAATGACTTTATTTTGTCTCAGCCATCTATGTTGATATCCAAGAAGCTGCATAAACTAGAATTTAAGAAAATTTTATTCATTCAACAAATAACTTATTGAGGATCTACTATGTGCTAAGCACTGTTCTGAGTACTTGGATATTGTCAGTAAACAAAAAAATATTCCTGTCCTCATGGAGCAATATCCTGGTTGGGGGAGAAAGATAATAATAGAATAATTGATTATCAACATGTTAGAAAGCGATAAGAAAGGAAAAGTAGAGCAGGATAACAAAGAGAATTAGGAGTTCAGGGTGTGGTAAGGGGGTCAAGTTACCATTTAAAACAACAGAGTGGTCAGGGTAGGCCTCATTAAAAGAGTGACATAAGCAAAACTTTGAGGATGTGAGGGAATTGCCTATATAGACACCTGGGAAAGTACATCCCTGGCAGAGGAAACAGCCAGTGCCAAGGCCTTAAGGTAGGAGAGGATCTGGTGTGTTCAAGGAATATCAAGGAGGCTATGTGGCTTCGGCAGAATGAGAGAAGGAAAGGAAGGTAAATGACAGGCCAGTGTGTTCCCTTAACATGCTTACTTTTGAAGCAAGATGAAGACAGATTGGCATGTGAGGAGAGATGAACTCTGTAGGAATGAGGACTCAGCTCTTATAAAATGAGTGCAGAGGGGGCTAGCTGGTGTGTGATTGTCTTACTGGAATGGAGGGCGTGGGCTGACAAAGCAGGAAGGGGAGTGCTGCCCCCTTCTCATTCCCGAGCAACAGGAATTCCTGTCTGATCTGGAAGCTGCTGAGCTGACCGCAGGTTGAGCTTCTTTCTACTGCCTCCTATAGGAGAGGGCAGTGGGAATTATTCCAGTGGTAAACTTTCCTTTCTCTCCCCTGCAGCCTCTTACACTAGTAACTTGGCCTACAGTTTCTATAATCACAAGCTCTATGCCGAGGCCTGTGCCATCTCTGAGCCCCTTTGTCAGCACCTGGGCTTGATGAAGCCAGGCACCCAACCTGAGGTGCCTCCTGAGAAGGTATGAAGGCAGGAAGGGAGGTTATGTTGGGGGAAGAAAGAGGCTTGAGTAGCATGAAAGGGCTTGGCCGGGATTCTGCCTTGGAATAAGGTGTTAGGAGCTGCACGTTGGCACCATACCGGGGTGGTATTTCCCAGACCTCATTTATACTGTTACTTATTATTTTGATTAATTCACTTTTTATATTAACTTTGACTCAATCCAGTGGATCTCAACCTGACTTCATGTTAGAATCGCCTGAGTAAACTTTAAAAAAAAATTCTAACACTTGCCCCTTAGCTGATTGCATCAAATTGCATCAGAATCTCTGGCACTGGAGCCCAAGTATCTGGATATTTAAAGTGTTCCCCTGAGTGATCCTTTGGGCAACCAGAGTGAGAACTAGTGTCTTAAAGCAAGAATACCTATGAAATGAGGGGTTAGCTGGATTGGCAGGCAAGGTGGGTCATAAAGGGCCTTGGGTTCCATTGTGAGGGAAGTTGATGGGCCTCTGATGGATTTACGTGGAGGCATGATAGCAGATTGGCATCTTGGGTTTCTCTGGCATCACTGTGGTGAATGAACAGATTGCAGTGACAATACTGGGCACCCAGTCTGCCCTACTAGCCTAGACAGAAAAGGGTTGGTTTCTGAACTGAAGTGACTTCCCAAGGGATAGAAAGAACCGATAGGAACAGGAAGTCAAGGATTAACCTAATAAGTCACTGGAGGGAGAAGAATCAAAGATGGTCTTATGTTTCTGACTCAGGCAGTTTGTTGAGAGACGGATTACAGGAGGAGGAGTAAGTTTTCAAGGGTATGGATGATGAATATATGGGTAGAACAGATGGAAGCCTCAGGCTGAGAGCACCCAAGGTATTTAGTTCTTACATGTATGCTACCTTGGGGTAGAAGTCATAGCCAGAGGACCCCCACCACAGGTGGTATTTGTACCTGTGCATACCTGTCCTCTTTCACTGTACAAATTCATTGGTTCCCCTCTCCAGTCTGATATGTTCTCTTTCTCTGGTCAGTTACACAGGTGCTTCCGGCTGCATGTAGAGAGTTTAAAGAAACTGGGTAAACAGGCCCAGGGCTGCAAGATGGTGACTTTGTGGCTTTCAGCCCTACAGCCCTGTGACCCCAAATACATGACTGAGCCAGTCACCTTCTGGGTCCGGGTCAAAATGGATGCTGCTAGAGCTGGAGACAAGGAACTACAGCTGAGGTAAGTTGGCAGGAAATGGGACAACCATGTTTGCCACGTGGCTAGGGATGGCTTTTTGTACTCTTGGTCATGTTCATACTTATGTCTGTAAAAGGCACTGATTCTCCTATCATTCATTGAGTGCCAGCCACTCTGCTGGATACTGGGGGAACAGGAGCAACAGGCAGCATTCTTGCTTTCACAGCTGGAAACTCACTAGCTCTCAGCAAGCCAAGGCTGGGACTCCTTGGCATGAGGCAGAGGCTTTTTGCTTCACAGTCACCCAGTCTGAGTCTGCTCTCTCTCAGGACTCTGCGAGACAACTTGAGCAATTGGGACCCAGAGACCCTGGCCCTCCTTCTCAGGGAAGAGCTGCAGGCCTACAAGGCAGTGCGGGCTGATACAGGGCAGGAACGGTTCAACGTCATCTGTGACCTACTGGAGCTGACCCCTGAGGAGACACCAGCTGGGGCCTGGGCTCGAGCCACCCACCTAGTGGAACTGGCTCAGGTGCTCTGCTACCATGACTTTGCCCAGCAGACTGACTGGTAAGAAGGAAAGGCAGGAGTCCACTCTTGCTTCTTGTCCTAGGTCCTCTGACCCTTTACAGAGCCTATTTCCCTCTCTCCATCCCTAAGTACCCCCTTTTGTTTGTGGCCAAGGGAGCTCATTCAAAGAATGAGACCAGCTGTTCTGCAGAAGGCCCTGCTTAAGTGCATCTTTTCCCTACAGCTCTGCCCTGGATGCTATCCGGGAAGCCTTGCAGCTTCTGGAGTCTGTGAGGCCTGACGCTCAGGCTGAGGATCAGCTCCTGGATGATAAAGCACAAGCCCTGCTGTGGCTTTACATATGTACCCTGGAGACCAAAATGCAGGAAGTGAGTATGGCTGCTGTGGGGCTGAGCAGCATTGGATACAGGAATTGTTCTCCCTGGACCCCCAGTAAGCTGGCACCGGCCCTGTTTTTGACCCTGATCTTCCCATCGCAGGGTATTGAGCGGGATCGGAAAGCCCAGGCCCCTAGTAACCTGGAGGAATTTGAAGTCAATGACCTGAACTATGAAGATAAACTCCAGGAAGATCGTTTCCTATACAGTAACATTGCCTTCAACCTGGCTGCAGATGCTGGTGAGAGCATAGTGTGGTGGGATAGTCTCTATGGTGCACTGATAACCGAACGGGGACCCCAGGTGTGGGAGAGACTGGCCCTGTAGGCTGTAAAGCAGGTAGGCACAAAGAGTAGAGGGTGTTATGGAGAAGGTGGCATTCTTCCCAAGTGGTCCTTGCTGAGGGAATAGCTGGTCCCTTTCTTCTGACTTATAGCTCAGTCCAAATGCCTGGACCAAGCCCTGGCCCTATGGAAGAAGGTGCTTACAAAGGAGCAGGCTCCCACTTTGCGGTGTCTTCAGCAGACAGCAGCCTCACTGCAGATCCTAGCAGCCCTCTATCAACTGGTGGCAAAGGTAAAGGGGAAAGACATTGACTCAGACCAGAAACCCAGCACTTTTACCTTCTTTGGACTGTGTACCTGCTGAGAAACCAAATAACCCAGTGTGGGCTCTACCATCAGCCTCTCTGAGTTTAAATCCAAGCTCCATCATTTATTAGTACATGGTCTTAGTCAAGTTACTTAATCTTCTAATAAGATTGAGTTTCCTTATTTCTAAAATGAAGGTAATAATAATACTATCTCATTGCATTGTCAGCATTTGATAAAATAAAGCTTGGAAGACGTGCACAAAAACAGAATACTCAAATATGAACCATAATTATTATATTAATTATTAGATAATTTGAAACCTGTGTACTAAGAAAAATACATAAAAGCCTTTGAACATATTTCTGCATGCAATTTCAGGATGTTTTGCAGATTCCCTAAAGCTTTTCCCTGGATTCCACATTAGAAACCTGCACCTCACATTAGGAACCTCAGAAAAAGAGCATTGCACATAAAGGATCTTTGCTACTGTGGGCTGTAAGGCTGTATTTCTAGCACAAGGAGCCTGGAAAACTACCTCAGCCCTTGATTTTGAGTCTTGGCTCTACCACATACTTATTACGTAAACAGAAGCAACATAACCTATGTGATTCTTAGTTTGCTCATCTATAAAATTGGGATTAGAGTTGCTATGAAGATAAAGTGAGTTAATGCATGTAAACCTTTTTGCATAGTGCCTGGTACATAGTAAGTACTCAGTAAATCCTGGCAGTTCATGACAAGCATCTGGAATTTCAAACATAAGGGGATAGGATGGTTTGCAGGCTCCCTGAGGATGGCTAATTGTTGCTCTTTCTGGATAGCCACATTCCAACAGTCCCTGAGGTTAGACCAAGATCCTAAAGGGCTGGGGAGCAGTGGGTAGAAACGAAGGCTTAAGAGAAGCTAGGTAAACTTCTCCTGGCCAACCAGCCCCTGCAGGCTCTGGATGTCCTGCTGCTTGTACGGATTGTCTCCCAGAGACTGGAGGACCATGCAAAGGCAGCTGGCTCCTCCTGCCATGTCACCCAGCTCCTCCTGACACTTGGCTGTCCCAGCTATGCCCAGGTGAGTGCCCAGCCAGCCTAGCCTGGGGGGACTACAGAGGGGAACCTGGCTGTAGTGACACTTCTTTGAGAAGATAGCATACTGAAAGGGCAGCTTCTCGGCCTTTACTGCCATTTTTGGCTGGAAGATCGTAAAGTGTGGAGTGGTGAAAGGCAGATGTGAGACAAGGAGGTGTCTTTCTCTGCACTGCAAAACCAGTTGTTCATTAAGTCTTACAGATTCTGCACCAGGAATATGCCACTAATCCTGTATTACCCCTCCATTTCTGTTGTCCTAGTTGATGCTTCTTCACTCGCTTTAGTACTATCACAATGTATCCTAGCCTGTCTTGCCTTTGGTTTCTTTTCTACTGTCTTCTAACCACTACTAGTGTGGTCTTTTTAGGCACAGATCTGATTTTATCTCTTGCCTGCTTAAAGGACTTCACTGGCTTCTCCATGACTTGAAGGATGCTGTCCAGACCCTTTACTTTGTATTGCATACCTTCTATATTATTTTGGTTCGTACTTTTTCTTACTGCCCCCTACCATGAGCCTTATGCCAATCTGTCCCGGTTACTTGATATTCCTGTCTGTCTTTGGTTGTGTTAGTTCCTCCACCCTAAATATAGCTTTTCCAACCCCCTTCCCTTTTTTATTCAGAAAATCTGTACTTTCTTTTCAAGGCGTAGCTCAATTGTCTCCTTCTTTATAAAGTATTTTAGATATTCTCTTCTTCAAGGGCAGAATCAACCACCTTCTCAAAGTCCCCATAGCACTAATGATCACATAGGTATGCCTGCACTCCCACTGCATTGCAAGCTGTTGATTGGAAGGTCCTGCTCACTCCTTTTCATTTGCCTTTCTAGCATAGTGGTTAACTGAAAGGTACTCAATATTTTAGTGAGTGAATGAGTAACTCCTATGTAGATTATAATATTTGAAATATTTAATTGAACGTGTTTGGCATTTCACTTGTGCCTTAATCCACTTTAATTTGAAGAGTCCAGTTGCCTCTCTTCATCAGCATGCTCACACACCCCCTGACTGCTTCCTCAGTTACACCTGGAAGAGGCAGAATCAAGTTTGAAGTTTCTGGATCATACCACTGATGCATACCTGCTCCTTTCCTTGACCTGTGACCTACTGAGAAGCCAACTCTGCTATGCTTACCACAAGGTATTTCTCGCGTTCTTATACCCAAAGATCTTGGGTATTGGAAGACTTTTAGGATTTTCTAGGTATTTGTCTGGGTTTTGAGATTTCCCTGGAGCTAAAAATATTCCTGACCCTGAGAAGCAGTGCTATTTCTTAGCCTTGCCCTTCAATGAATTGTTCACCAGTGTTCTTCTAGTAGAGATTCTTTCCTTTTCATTCTTTTCTTCAGGGGCAAGGAGGAAAGTCTCCCTGAATAGAAACTGGGACAACACTGAAGTCTTAGACTAGAAATCCAGTGGTTCCAAAAGCCCTGAGTTTTCTCATAAACTAGCTGTGTGACTTAGCCAAGTCTTATGCCCCTCTCATGCTCTAGTTTTCTCTACAGCTTTATCATTCTTGTAAGCAGAGGATTGGACCAGGTGATCTCCAGGGGCACCTCAAGCTATGAATTGCCAATCTGACCTTACTGCTCTCCTCTGGACCCTTCTTCCAGGTGACAGAGGGTGCCTCTCTGTTGCTGTCTGTGCTTCAGGACCCTGCCCTCCAGAGATCATCCAAAGCCTGGTACTTGCTGCGTGTCCAGGCTCTGCAGCTAGTGGCAGTCTACCTTAGCCTCTCATCAGACAACTTCTCAGCCTCCCTGTGGGAGCAGCTCTGTGCTCAAGGTAAAAGAATAGGGTAGATGGCCTTCCTTGGTTGATATGTGTGATTTGTCTGCTCTCAGCTTTTCTCAGCCCTAATCCCCTCTGTTGTCCAACTGTGAATGAGCCTACCTGGAAGCTGCACAGAATAGTCCTGGGATAGCAAATGAGTTTGTTTGCTGGCTGATGTTAATTGTTTGCCTAGTAATTGCCTGGAGTACTATACCAAAAGGATTCTGAGACCCCATGTGGTCTCAGGGGGAAAGAGTTCTGTGACTGATTAGCTCTGTTTGCCTTAAGTGCAGAAGGAAAAGAATAGAAGCATTATTTGCATTTGCTATCTTAGTAGTTGAAGGTGGTGGAAGTTCTGGCTATATCATCTTGTCCTCCCCTCCCTCACTTGCACAGGCTGGCAGACACCTGAAATAGCACTCGTTGACTCCCATAAGCTCCTCCGAAGCATCACTCTCCTGCTCATGGGCAGTGATGTGCTCTCAATTCAAAAAACAGTTGTGGAGACACCTTTTCTGGATTATGGTGAGTCTGAGGAGGGGAGCAAGGCCCTGTAGGAATGAACAGCCTAGATAGTGGGGCTGGCAGTTTTGTCTCCAAAGGAACCAGGCTATAAATGAGTGATGATGGTCTTGTGTCTCTCCTTTGCTACAGGTGAAAATCTGGTACAAAAATGGCAGGTGCTTGCAGAGGTGTTGAGCTGCTCAGAGAAGCTGGTATCCCGCCTGGGCTCCCTAGGTAGTGTGAGTGAAGCCAAGGCCTTTTGCTTGGAGGCCCTGAAACTTACAACAAAGCTACAGATACCACGCCAGTGAGTACAGTGCCCAAGAGGATGCCAGTTTCATAACCTAAGTGCCCGTACCCTTGACCATGAGCTCATGGAGGGGTTGGTAAAAGAATACACTCCATAGCTAAATAAGGTGAAAATACTCAGTTAATCAAGGTTAGAAATATTTATTTACTATAGGACTTCTCAGGTCCTCCAATATGCCAGTACACATTATAAATCTCCAGAAAGAAAGATCCAACATACAATATTTCCCTAAATCCCTTTTTCTGAGGAATGATTTTTTGGAAATCCCGTCCTCATGCACAAGGATGAGTTTGTTCGAGAGGGCAGTGTAGAGGACTTTCCCCAGGGAGCTGTGAAATCAGCTTTAGGAAGTAAAGGCCTTTTGGGGCCTGGAAAAGATGGCTCTGCTTGAGAAAGGTGAAGACTCTCCAGGATCAAAAGGATTTCACTAATTTGTTCTCTCCCAACAAGGTGTGCCCTGTTCCTGGTGCTGAAGGGGGAGTTGGAGCTGGCACGCAATGATATCGACCTCTGTCAGTCAGACCTGCGACAGGTTCTCTTCTTGCTTGAGTCTTGCACAGGTGAGCACCCATGCCCCTGTCCCCATGGGCAGTGGTGAAAGTGACACATATATTATATAACACATCTGTATATGTCAAGGTTTGGTTCCCTTCTAAATCAGAGATTTATTTCTGATTCCAGGGCAAAGCTCCCTTTACTTCAATTGGACCATTGATATCTCTCCTTCAGCTAACCTGTCCAGAATTAAACCTACTTGATTCTAGTTATCAGCGTTGTCTCTCGTACATTTTAGCTATTTAAATTTAAATTAAATAAAATTTAAAATTGAGTTCCTTTGTTAACTCGCCACATTTTACAGACTCAGTAGCCACATGTGGCTAGTGGCTATTGTATTGGGCAGCATAGTTGAAGTTTCCTCAGGAGACTTAAGCTAGTAACATTTTATTTATGGTGCATTTTTACTTACCAACCATTTTTGCCTCTAGTATTTCATTTGACCCAGACAAAACCCCAGAAATTCAAGTGTGAACATAGATATTTTTTTCATCTGTAAAATGAGAAAGTTGAGAAATTCAATGTTTTGGACCAGAATCATGGGGCTAGTCAGGGGCAGAAGCCAGGATCAAGACTTGGGCTTCCCAGAACTAGCTTGCTTTCCTGAACCATGCAGCTTTCTGAGCTGCACATATGGGGGTTTTGTGGGCTATGTTGGCCCATTGTTGGAAGAGAAAAAGACATTAGGGATTATATTTAAAAAACAAGCCATACTAATATGTACTATGTTAGTACAGTAATATATGTGAGTAATTAGTGAGTAAATAACACATATTAGAGAATTAGGTCCTGGAGTAGCTCAGGAAGCACTTGGTATCATTTCTCTCAGTTTTGTAATTCTTGTTCTGCTTTCTCCTTAGAGTTTTGTGGATTAACCCAGCACCCAGACTCTGTAAAGAAGGTCCGATTGCAGAAGGGGCAGAAGCAAGCCCAGGTCCCCTGTCCTCCAGAGCTCCCAGAGGAGGAAGTCTTTCTAAGAGGCCCTGTTCTGGAGCTGGTGGCCACTGTGGCCAAGGATCCTGGCCCCATAGCGCCTTCTACCAATTCCTCCCCAATCCTGAGAACAAAGCCCCAGCCCAGCCCCGGCTTCCTGACGCATTTGCCCACTTGTGACTGCTCACTCTGTGCCAGCCCTGTCCTCTCAGCAGTCTGTCTACGATGGGTGTTGGTCACAGCGGGAGTGAGGCTGGCCTTGGGCCATCAGGCCCAGAGTCTGGATTTTTTGCAAGTCGTGTTAAAGGGTTGCCCTGCAGCCACTGAGCGCCTCACTCAAGCTCTACAGGCTTCCCTGAATCACAAAGCACCCCCTTCCCCTATCCCGAGCCTCTTTGATGAGATCTTGGCTCAGGCATACACACAGCTGGCACAGGAGGGGCTGAATGGGCCATCAAACAAGAACCTGGAGAAGGTCCTGGAGTCAGGGCTGAAGTTTGTAGCAGCGCGGATACCCTACCTGGAGTCTTGGCGAGCCAACCTGCTGCTGATCCAGGCTCTTGCAAAGCTGGCTGGACTCAGCTGCTGCACTACCCAACTTTTTGCAAGCTCCTGGGGCTGGCAGCAGCCATCAGTAAAGACCCCACCAGGCTCAGAGCCCTCTAAGCTTCGGAGCCAAAAACATTCTAGACGAGGGCACCAGCAGGCCGTCTCTACTACCCTGACCCTCCATAATACCTCTCGGAAAGGTCTGGAAGGTGGAGGACCACCCTGTACACCTAAGCCCCCAGGCAGGCTTAGGCTGGCCAGCCCTCGTGTCCCTTTCACTGTGTTTGAGGATGGCTCTCCTACACAGAACAAGCCTGAAATTCCCAAGGCCCCCAGGGTACAGCAGAGGGTCCAGACCCGCCTGAAGGTGAAGTATGACGGTGGCCAGTTGGTGTTGATGTCGGGTGGGGGTGGTCCTGAAGTAGAGTTCTGCAGAGCAGATGTCTGTGGAATAGCTTCCCAGGGCCTGGTGGGACATTAACTCTCCAGTTACTCGCAGGATTCCTACATCTTCCACAACAAGACTGAGTTCCAAGTCTACATTTGTTTCAGAGAGAAGGCAGTTTGCTTAACTCTGGTTTCCTTTCCCCTTTCATCCTTCCTCCTTGGCTTCTAGTGCCTCCTTTTCTCCCTCCTTCCACACCCAGGAGTTTCTGCCCCTGATTGAATGTGCCAGTATATGTGAGAGGTTAATTCTTAAATTTCTCCCAAAGGCCTCAGTGTTGGTGCCTCCACTGTGCCACCTGCTGTCAAATGATGTCACTAAAGGTTTCTTGGCCCTTCTTTTCCCACCCATCCCAGGTGAACTTTAGTGATGACAGCGACTTGGAAGACCCAGTTGAGGCACGGCTTTCAGAGGGGCCCAAAAGACGGGGCATTGCTTCCCGGGGCCGAGGCCAGGGCCAGACTAGGAAGGGCCCGAGCTTGAAGACTGATACAGTGGCTGCCCCAGGTAGAGCCCCTGGGCACTCTGGCCTCAGTGGCAGGAGCCGGAGGGCCAAGAAGGTTGTGTCAAGACATTGTGAGAAGCTGGGTCCCGAGATTATGAGGACCATCCCTGAGGAGTTGCTGACTGACAACCAGATGGAAATGAGCTTTGAGATCCTCAGGGGCTCTGATGGGAAAGACTCGGCCTCAGGTATGATGGCAGGGGTGGGAGATAGAAGGTGCATATGTTTTGGGGGGCTGCCATGGACCAAAACAAGGAATAACTGCTGCCAAAGACAGTACTGAAAGAACTTCTGCTGGCTCTGGACTGGATCCTAGAAGGGAGAACAAAACGGATGGCAGGAGGAGGATGCTCCATAGAAAAGTCATGTTCTCTCCCTAGGTGGGAAGACATCAGCTTCAGGGCCTGACACAGCCACAGGAGAATGTGAGGTGTTGAGACGAGATTCCAGCAAAGTGGAGCTGCCCCTTCTGTGCCCAGATAAGGAGGGAGACAAGGATCTTGGTCCTCGGCTCCGATACCCTTCAGCTCCTATAGCCATTGGTGAGGTCTGGTCACTTGGAAAAGGCTGAGCTTCTAGATCTCTTTATCCCAATGCTTTTCCAGTCCTTGGTTCTGGCATTGGATCCGCACCTGGATCCAGCAGCCTTTGAACCTGGGTTTGAATTCTAGCACTCTCTACTACCTGTGTGCAAGTCACTCAGCCTTTCTGAGTTTCTACTGACTTAACTGTAAAGGGGGTTTGGAGAAGATGGGGTGAGTTGATGCATGTAAGGTATGTAACACCCTATTGGCACATTGCCCTTTGTAAATGGTACCTACTTTCCAAGTGGGAGATGATATAGGGACTCTTTTGGCAAGTTCCTATCAGCTGGGAAGTGTAGCAAGTGCCTTGACCGTTTTCTAGGTGCCTCTACCCTGGATTCCATCCATGACTCACTGAGTGTTGCTTTCCGTGGGATCAGTCACTGCCCTCCTAGTGGGCTCTATGCTCACCTCTGCCGCCTCCTGGCCTTGTGCTTGGGCCACCAGGATCCCTATGCCACTGCCTGGCTCATCACTGAGTCTGTATCCATCACCTGTCGCCACCAGCTGCTCACCCACCTCCACAGGCAGCTCAGGTGAGTTCCCACCATCCATAAGGCATTCAGCATGGAGGGTCCAGACTGAAGGAGGGATAACTCACCCCTACTTGTGTTGCCTGCAGCAAGGCCCAGAAGCACCGAGGATCACTTGAAATAGCAGAACAGCTGCAAGACCTGAGTCTCCAGGAGAAGCCTGGAGATGTCCCCCTGGCCCGCATCCAGAGCCTCTTTTCCTTCAGGACTTCAGGATCTGGCCATTTCCCCCAGCCTGAGAAGGAGAGTTTCCAGGAGCACCTGGCTCTGATCCCCAGTGGTATGGTGGCAGGCTTCAGCTGGTTCTTCTGTCTTTTTATTTATCTTACTAAAGAGTTGGGTGTAGGTTATTATAAGGTGTTAGTTAGCTTACATAGACTTAGGACCTTTGTGGAAGGACATGTTCTACCTTTTCACTGATTAGTCATTTTGTTACTCACCAAACAGATATGCCCTTAATCTGGAAATCTTTTTTTTTTTTAAATGTCAACTTTGAGTTACCAGCAAATTCGATGTCTTTATTCAGGAATAAGTTCAGGTGTCCAGGGTCTCACTATACTAACATGAAACATATTAACAGATGATTCAAGTGCCTCCTTCTGTGCAGGATCCTTTGTTCATTTCTGCAAGGGACACAAAGAAGTATAAGACATGGTCTCTGTCCCCAGGGAGTTAAGGCAATTGAGAGCACCTTGAACGCCACTGACCAGTGAAGACTTCTTAGAGTTGTCTTGAGTGATTGATAGGGATTAAGTACAGAAGACAGGGAAGGAAATTCCTTGTAACAGCTGAAATGATTCTGGGTATGTCCTGTATGTCAGGGGTGACGGTGTGTGTGTTAGCCCTGGCCACTCTCCAGCCTCGAACGGTGGGCAACACCCTCCTGCTGACCCGGCTGGAAAAAGACAATCCCCCAGTCACTGTGCAGATCCCCACTGCCCAGAACAAGGTAGGTTTCAAGAGCCATGGAGCAAAGTTGGGCTGGGGTAGGCTTTTGGTCAAGCTGCTTACATTCTGTAGCTGGGGAATAAGAGAGATGGTGATCGGTGGACACACAGAAATCTCATAACCCCATCTCCCAAAGTTTCCTCTGAGTTTAGCCCTGAAAGAGTTTGATGCCATCCAGAAGGAACAGAAAGAGAACAGCAGCTGTACTGACAAGCGAGAATGGTGGACAGGGCGGCTAGAACTGGACCATAGGATGGAGGTGTGTGCCCCAAATGTGGGGTGGGGTTAGGCTTCTTCCAGGAATGACCTGGGGGTGGCAGTGTCTTTTCTCTGAGGGATGCCAGGGGTAATTGAGCTACCTCAAATCCTTTCTGGAAATACAGGCCTAAATAAAAAATTAATGTCACTTGAAAAGGACTTTAAACAAGAGCCCAAAAGTTGAAGGGATTTTGACAATGGAATGTCTAAAGGTACATATAAGAAAAAGGATTTAAGCTCAAGAATCAGCCTCCCAACTTTAGCTTTCATTGTCCACCGATTCATAGTTGCCAAAACAGAGTGATATGTAAGAAATCATCTTATCTATACTCCTCCCCTAGTGTCTCAAGAAATGCAAAATGTTTGTAGCTTCTTGCCTTTATGAATGGCAGAAGGATATTTAGACAGTTACACACATTGGGAAATCTTATCTCCAAAATATATGTACTTGTGGAAAAAGAAACTCAGCTTCCTCTCTAACTAAAGGTTCTATTTTCTGCATTCAGGTTCTCATCACTTCCCTAGAGAAGCATGTGTTGGGCTGCTGGAGAGTGCTGCTGCTGCCATCCAGTGAGGACCCTGGCCCTACTCAGGAGGCCTCCCACCTACAAGAGTTGCTGCAGGAATGTGGCTGGAAATATCCTGACTCTACTCTGCTGAAAGTGAGTTGAGAAATCAGGGAAGGAGAAGAAGCTAGACTTAATTCTTTCCCACCTGCCATTGTGAGTAGAGGTGGGGAACTATGGCACTCACTGACCACTGTTCCTCTACAGATCATGCTCAGTGGTGCCAATACCCTCACCCCTCAGGACATTCAAACCCTGGCCTATGGGCTGTGCCCAGCCCAGCCAGAGCGAGCCCAAGAGCTCCTGAGTGAGGCAATAGGACGTCTACAGGGGCAGACAGTACTAAGCAATAAGCACCTTGTCTTAGTGCTGGACAAGGTAAGGAGCTAGAGGCCAAAAGGGCAGTGTCTGGTGGGCAGTGGGTACAAACTCATCCCCAGCCCCTTCTGACTTCTGCATATACCTGGCTAGGACCATAAGTAACCTCTGAGTGCTTTTGCCCAGGACCTGCAAAAGCTGCCGTGGGAGAGCATGCCCAGCCTCCGGGCACTGCCTGTCACTCGACTGCCCTCCTTCCGCTTCCTACTCAGCTACACCAGCATCAAAGAGGTGAGGTTCAAGGCATGTGGACTGGGGATGATTGGTGATTGGGGGAGACCTGTGAAGATAGGAGAGGTTCTTAGGACTGGACCAGTTGTGGAATGGGGCTTGGAGTTTGTTGGAGGCTGAGCCCTCTGGCCAGACCACCATCCTGATTGCCAGTGTCTCTTCCTCAGTCTGGGGCCTCGTCAGTGCTGAGCCAAGGGGTGGATCCACGCAGTACCTTTTTCGTTCTGAACCCTCACAATAACCTGTCAAGCACAGAGGAGCAATTTCGAGCCAATTTTAGCAGGTCAGGAGGATACGAATAAGAAAGGAAGTGGGAAAGGGTAAAGACAACATATAGGGCAACATGTCTTTTTCTCCAGAATCAGATGTTGCAGCCCACCTTCTCTCTTCCACATGACCCCTAATTCTTACTCCTGCCTTTTTCCTTCAGTGAAGCTGGCTGGAAAGGAGTGATTGGGGAAGTGCCGAGCCCAGAACAGGTGCAGGCAGCCCTGACAGAGCACGACTTATACATGTGAGCGCTTAGGGCAGGGAGGGGTGGGGAGAAGGGCAGTCCAGAATAGGGTATCACTTTGGTTTGCTTTAAAGCCCCTGGCTGACTCAGGACAGGTCTGGGGACATTAGCGGAGGCCTAGTATGGCTAGGTCAGACTCATCTCACCTTCTGCCTTAGCTATGCAGGGCATGGGGCCGGTGCCCGCTTCCTGGATGGGCAGGCTGTCCTGCGGCTGAGCTGCCGGGCAGTGGCCCTGCTGTTTGGCTGCAGCAGTGCAGCCCTGGCTGTGCATGGAAACCTGGAGGGGGCTGGCATCGTGCTCAAGTATATCATGGCTGGCTGGTGAGTCTCAAGGGTCAAGACCCATCCTAGTTTGCAAGCCCAGGTTCTTTTCCAGGTCTGAATCCTAAATCTTTCCCCTTTTGTGCACCACCTTCATTGCATCCTAGTTCCCTGGCATCCCTGGGCCTTTAACCCTTTGCCTTCTTCTCTCCTCCTAGAACTATGAGCCAAAGGACTTCCTCATTGGTTCAGTCCTCTCTAATCACCCACCACTACCTCAATAAGTTTTCTTATGTATTCTGTTTTAGAGCCTGCCTTTTGTATTTCTTCCTCCTTTTTTCTCAGTCCCCTGTTTCTGGGTAACCTCTGGGATGTGACTGACCGTGACATCGACCGCTACACAGAGGCGCTGCTGCAGGGCTGGCTTGGAGCAGGCCCAGGAGCCCCCCTTCTCTACTATGTCAACCAGGCCCGCCAGGCTCCTCGACTCAAGTATCTTATTGGGGCAGCACCTGTAGCCTATGGCTTGCCTGTCTCCCTGCGGTGACCGCTTAGAGCTGTCCTATCACTGACAGAACCCATGTGAACTGTTCTACCTCCCATACTTAGATTTAACTCTTAGTATAAATATTTTAAGTAATTTTCCCCAGTGTTTTATATGAACATTTCCTCTTAATTTAACTTTATTATAATAAAGATATATTACTTAAAATCTGTTTTGTGTAGTTCATTTGAAAACAATTGAAGACTACCCCCCCCCACACACACACAGTATGTGGTGCTACAAAAAGAACCAGCTTGCAGGAGTTCAAATCAGAGTACTGGGAAGGCAAAGCTGGGCCTGGTTTGGCCTCAGCAGACAAAGCTAAAGGAGAGGGGCCTCAAAATGCTCTAAGTGGAAACAGGTCAAAGAAGGGTAGAGATAAACTCATTGAGAATGTCTTGACCAGGTACCATCATGTCTGTTCCATCTTCCTGCCCTCGGATATCCTGGGAGTGACGCCAGCTCTAATGCCTGAATTCCCCTGCCTCCCTCCTAAGTGGATATTAGAAGCTGCAGTTCCCTCCCCACATACCGCTGTTATACTTGTCAGTACACTTTGGCAGGAGATTCTGTGGGGTTCTGCTTGTGTGTCGCTTTTTTCTCCACAATTAGATTGTTACTCTCAGAATCACATATACCTTCATGTATCCCTCACACCTAGCACATGGTAAAATATTGTGTTAAACCTTGTGCTATGGTTGACAACGTGCCTCCTTATTGTTCCCTCCGCCGCCAGATTGTATTCCGCTTCATCGACCCAAAGCACCACTCTCCTGAGGCTACTCCCCTCTGACCCGAGAACTTTACAGGCTCCTGCCGTCCCTGGCGGTTACTAGGTTTATACCACCCACATGGAGTAGTACACACTGCTTTGCAATGTCGTGCTTACGGCCTGAGCACTTTTAAGATTTTTAAAATCCCCGAAGGCAAGAGCCCTGTTTGCTACAACTTTACTACGCTAGGCATGGGATGTTTTATGAAAAGAACACGCCGCCGTTCTCTCTAACAGGCCACTCTCAGGTTCCAGCTCCGCCGCCCACTCCAGGACAGGACCATAGAGACGTGTGGCGCAGCGAGGCCTCCTGGCGCAGCCATCGAGATGCGCAGAGGACGGCTAGAGCGTCGCTCGCAGCGCTGGCTTCCGCAGCCTCGGTCCTCCTTCCCAACATGGCGCAGTCGGTTAACATCACCGAGCTGAACCTACCGCAGTTGGAAATGCTCAAGAACCAGCTGGACCAGGTGAGGGTGGGCTCCAGAGACACTCCTTTCCCACCTCACATCCCTCGGGCCCATGCCTGCGCTCTCGCCCTCCTCCCCCCATTCGTCCCCACTTCGGGCGGCTTCCCTTCCCGGGCGAAACCCCCGCCCCTTTTCTGGCGGCGACCCCTTTCCGCCAAGCCTCCACACCGCCCCTCTTTCCTGAACTCTGTAGGAAGTGGAGTTCTTGTCTACGTCCATTGCTCAGCTCAAGGTGGTACAGACCAAGTATGTGGAAGCCAAGGACTGCCTGAACGTGCTGAACAAGAGCAACGAGGGTATGGGGTAGCACGCGAAGGCAGCCTATGGGATGTGGTGAGCCGGCTTCTCTCGTCTCGCCTCCTAATCCCGTCTAATTTACCGGAGACGAGAAAAAAAAAAAACCCATTCACATTGTGTACTGCGACGGGAGCCCTGGGCATGTTGCCAACCTACACTTGAAGTGTCCGGTTCACTTCACTGCTCCTGTTGCCCGTTTCCGTGCTTTTCATATTGTGCGGGGTGCCACGGTTGAGATTCCCTTTAACGTCTTAACGTTGGAGCTGCCAACCTTCCCCGATGTTTGTTTTCATTGCTTTCACAGGGAAAGAATTGCTCGTCCCGCTGACGAGTTCTGTATCCTTTCCACAGGAACTACCCTGCCCTCTCCTTTTCTCCCTCACCCCTCCTCCGCAAAAATAAATAAATAAATAAATAAATAAATAAATAAAATTTTTTGAAAAGGGCGGGGTAGTCTTGATAACTCCAAAGTGGCCCGAGGATTCTGAGAGCACTCTTACTATACACACTGCCTAGCTCTCCTATCTGTTACCTGGGGCAAACATCCAACTAATACCTTGTGAGCACCAAAGAGTATGTAGAATTGAGGGTGATTATTTTGTTTGAAGATATAATCTAATATGGACATGAAACTGGTGGTTTACATTTTTACTAAGAACTTAGAGGACATAAGTAATAGAAGACTGGAAGGATTTAGAAACAAGGATGTTGGCTCTGTTATTAATCCTCAATTTCAGCTTAATCGTGGATCTTATTCCTCAACTGTTGTTACTAAGAAACCTAGATTGTGCCTATCTGTTGATTGTTATACTTGAATGATCAAGTTATGACAATACAACACCTGTAAACTGCAGTCTGAGAACTGACAGGCTAAAAGAGAAACACATAAATAGCAGTTTAGTAGGGATTGGCTAAATATTGAACACTGAGTCCATTAGGAATTAGCTAGTTCATGATTGGGGGTGTTGGAGGGAAGTAAGGCTGGCTTTTCAATTTTACTCCTCTACAGCAATAGGAAAATAAGTTGTTTTCAAAGCCTTTCTGGAGGGACTAATTGCGAAAGAATTGAAAGAACTGCTTGGAAGGGGAGTAATGGGGTCAGAACAAGAGTGTTTCAGTGGATGTCATTTTCTCCATAAGGAACCAAATTCTCTGTTTCTCTACATCTGGAGTTTATAGGTAAGGCCTCCAAATTATTCAGTCCCTGTGCCTTGTAGCTTTTTAGAAAAGGAGGGTCTTAGGAGGCCAAACCAGCTGGCTGACAAGGAATCTGATTCATGCTGGGCTAGTTTTCCCTTAATCCTTGCTTCTCAGATGTATGTCCCTGGGAAGCTACATGATGTGGAACACGTGCTCATCGATGTTGGAACTGGCTACTATGTAGAGAAGGTGAGTGGAAGGAAGCATACCCCTGTGAGCAGAGAAAGGAAGTTTAGGGGAAGATTTAGAGTGCAACATGGAGTCTTCTGTTAGCTACTCATTCACCTCTGACATTTCAGACAGCTGAGGATGCCAAGGACTTCTTCAAGAGGAAAATAGACTTCCTCACCAAGCAAATGGAGAAAATCCAGCCAGCTCTGCAGGAGAAGCATGCCATGAAACAGGGTAAGCTTGGCCTGGGGCACCTTCACCCTGTCTACCTCCATGATAAATAACATGGATTGCAGTGTGAACCCTGGGGGTATCCCCTTTGCTGAATTAAAACTATGCCTTTCTATTTATTGTCTTGTGTTATTCCCTAGATTCCAATGTTTGTAGATACCTGAGTTGGGTGCTTAAGAAATTTAGAGGAAGGAAATCATGTCTGTATACTTGTGAAGTTCCTATTTAATGGAATGGGAGGAGATATGTGTAAATCAACATACAGGAAAGAAGTATAACCTTGACTAAATAGTATCAGTTGCAACCCTGGCTGTACATTGGCATCACCCAAGGAGTTTAAAAAGAAGGCCTGGGGCCACGCCAGCTAAATTGAGCTGAGTAGTTGTGGGGGTGGGGAGTGGGCAAGGATTCCGGAGTTCAGTGTTTTTATAAAAAACTCCCCAGGTGATTCTGTCACACAAAATTAAGAACCACTGTTCTAAATGCAAAAATCTTTTCCACGTTATAATTTTCTGGTTATGTCTGACCCATATAATCGTGTATTTTGTTCATTTTTATATCCCAGTGGTTGTCATATTTGCTGACACATCGTAAACTCTAAAATTTGTTAGTGTGTCCCCTACAGTGGATCACTGTGCTAAAAGTTATCTATTTGTCCTTAAACTTTCTTGTCACTTTTCCTTAACTCTGTGTTCTCCCCTTTAGCTCTTGACCAGAGTCTGTCATTTTTTCCCCACAGCTGTCATGGAGATGATGAGCCAGAAGATTCAGCAGCTCACAGCCCTGGGAGCTACCCAGGCTGCCAAGGCCTGAGAGCTTGTTTCGGAAGCAGAGTAAAGGGACTCTCCTGAGGGCCCTGGAATTGTGGTGGGATTGGGAGGGCGGGGGTGTGTAATGCTAATAAATGTCCCAGTTGGGCAGAATGTTGGTCTTGTCTTGCATCAAGCAAAGGACCGGTGAAGAGAGGGTGTGCCCCCTCCCGGAGCCCGTTGCAGTCGGGGCTTATCTCGGAGGTTCCCTCGGGACCTCGGGGGAGCCGGGAGAAAGCCTTCCCTGCGCAGCGCGCGCTCCCTGCCGGGTCCGTTGCCGTGGGAACGGCTGGCAAGCGGAAGTGGGGCTGCGCGGGCGCTTTGTCTTCCGGGTCGGCGCCCCCGCGTGCGCGGGGGGAAGCTGCATGGGCCGCCGCTTCCTGCCCGGGCTCCTACCTCTGTTGCTGCCGCCGCCGCCGCCCCTTCTCCGTGTCTGGCACTGCAAGTTCAGCCTGGAGTCCGTCCCACCCTTCAAACGACCCCGCAGCAGCCTCATGGCACCGCCCCGAATTGGGACACACAACGGCACGTTCCACTGCGACGAGGCCTTGGCATGCGCACTGCTGCGCCTCCTTCCGGAGTACCGGGTACGGTCAGCCAAAGCTGGCCGTGGGGCTGCCCGCGTCCCCTCCTGGGTCCTCCTACTTCCCCGGCTCCCCTGGAAACCCAGCACTGACCCCCACCCCCGCGACCTCCTGCAACCCGCTCACGTACTGTAACCCCCGGTAGGATGCAGAGATTGTGCGAACCAGGGACCCGGAAAAACTGGCTTCTTGCGACATCGTAGTGGACGTGGGTGGCGAGTACGACCCTCAGAGACACCGATATGACCATCACCAGAGGTGGGTTCCCAGGTACCTTTTCTACTTCATTGCTCCGATTCAGCCATCCAGTGTACTGGTCCTTGTCAGTGAAGGCATTGCCGCATCCTTGAAAGCAGACTCGGGTCCCGTGGGACTACTGCTTTCCATCCTAGCTCTCCACCAGCTCTGCACCCGTCTACCTGGCCTTGGACCTCCCTGACCCCTCCAACTGTCCAGGCCTCCTTTGACTCCCCTAAGGCCCCTTCCAGCTGGGATTAATCCATTCATGTGTCCTTGGTGCCCCACTTCAGACTGCTGGGTCCACATGATTGTGGTGGTTGGTGATATAATTCAGGTGTGTTGTGGTCGTCTACTTCATTTACTCTCTCTTCTCTCGGGAAATCTGTCTTTTACAAGGTTAGACATTTTCCACAGTACCATTCCAATCCTCTCTTCTCCCCTACCTCATCAGACTCCCTCAGTGAGCCAGCCTGCCTCTAACTCTTCCAAGGAAATTGAGTTTTTCCTACATGCACATCTGTTTGCCACCCTTAAACACCCTCAGCTCCCTCCTTCCAGTTCCAGAAACACTTTCCTTATTTGCCCCCTTTCCAATGTATTACTTTCTTCTCTTGCACTTCACATCACAGTTCTTCCACCAGTTTTTCTACTTCTTGTTCAGTTTAAACCTGCTCAGGATTCTCTCATCTTGAAAACAATGGAATTTAAAAAAAAATCTTTCATGTATACTACACTGTTTAAAATGGTTATCTCTGAGGGATTAAGATATTTTATTTGAAGTCTGAAAGTATTTTCCTCTCGATATTTTTTAAAATTATGCAGTAATTGACACACAAGAAAGTACTTGACAATTCTGGAATATAAAACCTAACACGAAACAATATCCCAACCTAAGAACAAAGGCGTTACCATTACCTTTGCATCTGTACCTGTGTGCTTCTTCCCTTTCCCATACCCTGCCTCCTCCAGAAGCATGCAGTATCCTGAATTTTGTGTTTATTATACCCTGTTGTGTATAGTTTAGCACATACGTCTCCTTCCATCAACTATTAAGTTTTGCTTCTTTTTGAACCTTATTTTAGGGGTTATTTATTAGTCTCTACACCTTATGAATATTTTATAAATTTTTGTATTTACTCAGAGTTTAACAAAATCATTAAAACAAGAAATAAGCTCCCTAGGTGATTCTGATGGACTAGTATTTAGAAATTACAGCTACAGTTTCTACTTCACTAACATACTTTTCCCCAATTTTCTGCCCCACTGCTTTTCAAATTCCTGCCCTCCCCACTTACCTGGACCACTGCAGGTAATCTCCTTGCATCTATTTTCCATGCTGGCTGGCACAGTACTCTAACATGCATTTGCTTGTTTAAATTCTCTTAGTGGCTTCCAGTGCCTACAAATGAAGTCCAAATTCCAAAAGCATACAAGTCCTGTCACGATCTGGCCCCTTCTAACCCTTTTCTTTTGCCACTCACCCCTCATCCCCACATAGCCTTTCTTGCAATTCCATGAAGAGACATTGTACATGTTATTCCCTCTACGTGGAGTACCTTTTTTTCCTTCACCTTTGTCTCGCTGGTGAATACCCACTAATTCATCCTTGAGGAATGACCTGAAGGCTCTTCTCCCGAACCCTTCCTTATCCCCTCCCCAATTTCCTTGTTTATAACCTAGCTAGAACATATGCTTGGTTGTTTGTCTGCCTTTAGCAGATGAACTTGAAGACAGGGACATAGTCTTAGATTTTTTTATCCCTAATGTCTAAACACAAAGCCTGGCATATAGTAAGCATTGAGTTAACCATTGTCAAATGAATTCATGGAGACTCCAAGCTGAAGTCTGTGCTGACACCTGAGGAAAAGCCAGAGCCTCCCAAGCTGGGCTTTCTCCACTCAACTCCTGCAGTATTCCCCAGCCTTCCCACCCCAACCTGTACCTGCACATGCACACACACACACTGTGGGTTAACTTGGGCAACTCTACCTCAGTCCTACCTCCCTGTGCTCCTCAGGTCTTTCACAGAGACCATGAGCTCCCTGTCCCCTGGGAAGCCATGGCAGACCAAGCTGAGCAGTGCAGGACTCATCTATCTACACTTCGGGCACAAGCTGCTGGCCCAGTTGCTAGGTACTAGCGAAGAGGACAGCACAGTGGCCACCCTCTATGACAAGGTGGGGACCTAAGGACAGAGTTGTTCCACACATGCATCTCCACCAGGCCAGCTGAGAGTGGCACTCAGCATTCAGGACTGGGCCTCAGGCCAGGGTTCCTGAGGTGGTGGTAAGTGGATAAGGTAACATGGGGAGACGCTTTGAAAATCATAAAGCAGTGTTTTCCAGTCTTTTTCTTGACCTGACACAAATAAATCGTTGTTCAACAACTTGGTAATGAGGACACTGCTTATGTTTGGGGGCATACAGTTCAGGGGTTCTGGGTGCCCTGAAGGTGGAGGGGAACATATCTTAAGGCATTTTAATTCACCACAGGCACACGAGTTGGAAAGATCAGCTGGGAAGGGTATGATTATGAAAATAACCAAGTTCTACCAGCATCCCCTAAAAGCAGCTCAGCAGGTTCCTGCTGTTGGGAAAGTAACAGGGGTAGTGGCCCTGGTATGCATGTCAGATCAAATAATGATTCTGAGCATACCTACTTGACTATACTCCTGTGTAGTTCACAGGTCAAACTTCAGATTTAGTCAGCTGTTTTTTTGCAGATAGGCTGTTGAGTTCATTCATCTTCTGCCCCTATGATACAACATTAGTACAGCCCAAAAAAGTGAGGAAAAATGGTTAAATTGGAGCTTTGGGAATAGTAACACTTATAGACTGCCTAGGTCAGTTTTCTATTGCTGAAGGATTTCTAAGCAATTGAACTCAATTAGACGCAAATTCTGAGTATCAGGTTGGGGTCCAGACCAAGAAGTGCTTGGCATAGTTTTCTTCTTTGGCTCTCCCAGAGAGCAGCACTTTTTTTATGTACCAGATATGTTGGTATATAAACCTGCTGTAGGGTAATTTCGCATTAAACTGTGATACCCTATTATTATTCCTGCCCCCAAACTCTTGAGGCATTGTCCTACCATTCTTTAGGTTCAGGAGATGCAGCAACTGCTGATGACTCATGGTACATCATGGGTTTCTCTGGGACCACACACCAGCACTTGATGTCTAGTCTAGCACCCATTCTCTCCCACCCGACCTGTTCACTTGGCCAGACCCTCCTGGACCTCATTAACCAGGTCACTGAATAGCCTACTCAACGCCCCCTGGCAACATATCCTCCTTCAGCCATAGGGATCCACTTCCAGAGCCCCTCATGGAGCTCAAGATCTTTGTTCAGAAGTTGGCATCCCCCTCCCCATACATGCTGGCCTCAGCTCAGGCTTTGTGTGATAGTAGAATGAGCATTAGATTAGAAATCAGATTATGTTGAGATCCCCACAAGGCTATTGTGAAGAGATATGCATATACTTTGAAACGTGTAAAACTATGCAAATGGTAGGTATCCTCAAGAATGTTTCTCCTGCTGCTGCCTTAGATGTACGAGAACTTCATAGAGGAAGTAGATGCAGTCGACAATGGGATCTCCCAGTGGGAGGAGGGAAAGCCTCGATATGCACTGACCACTACGCTGAGTGCCCGGATTGCCCGGCTCAATCCAACCTGGAACCAGCCCAACCAAGACACTGAGGTAAGGAGGTCCCCAGGGGAAGAGACTGTGAGGCATGTAAGAGCATCAAGGGAGGAAATTAGTGGTTGCCCACCTCCACCTCTCCCCCAAACCCTAGTAAAATCAAAAGTTTGGGCCAGCACCACTGTTTCGATTCCCACAATTCCCAGGCTGGGTTCAAGCGTGCAATGGATATGGTTCAAGAAGAGTTTCTGCAGAGATTAGACTTCTACCAGCACAGCTGGCTGCCAGCCCGGGCCTTGGTAGAAGAAGCCCTAGCCCAGCGATTACAGGTACAGGCCTGGGAATAGGTGGTGTGGCTCAGGGAATAGTGACTGCTGGCAGGCTGCTGGTCAACAGTGGTTCCTGCTTCCACCCTAAACCTTCCAGCCATGCCCCACTTCCCTTTCAGGTAGACCCAAGTGGGGAAATAATAGAACTGGCAAAAGGTGGATGTCCCTGGAAGGAGCACCTGTATTACCTAGAATCTGGGCTGTTGCCCCCAGTGACCATCGCCTTTGTTGTCTATACTGATCAGGCTGGACAGTGGCGGGTACAATGTGTGCCCAAGGAGCTCCACTCATTCCAGAGCAGGTGAGACTCTAACAGATCACCCCGCAGATCTTCATGACTGTTGTAGCCCTACAGAGGAGGCCACTAAGTTTGGCCTCTGCTCTCCTCCCTCTCTCAGTTCAAGGCCTCTATTTGCTCTTGCCAACTCTTTCTGCTCATTTGTAGGCTGCCCCTGCCAGAGCCATGGTGGGGTCTTCGGGATGAGGCCCTGGACCAGGTCAGTGGAATTCCTGGCTGCATCTTTGTCCACGCCAGCGGCTTCATTGGTGGGCACCGCACCCGAGAGGGTGCCTTAAGCATGGCTCGTGCCGCCTTGGCCCAACGCCCAGCACCTATGCCTCCCAGAAATCCCATTGTGCAATAAAATTTGTCTCATACTGACCAAGTCCTTGCCCCATTATTGCCCTGTACCATTCTGGGAATTTGCTGAAACTTGGGAACCGTAAAACATTTATTACATACCAGAGCCTATACCAGACTTCCAAGTCTATTGGTATTTTCTCAGCTTTGCTTTCCTACTTAACTGAAAACCATCCAGTTCCTAAGTTTAGGTAACTTGACCAAATCAAAAGAAGTGGCTAAAATGTGACAGAACCAAGATCTTAACCCAAAGTCCATGCCTTTTTTTTTCTTCACTATAGCCCAATGCAACTCCCTTGAAAAGTCTTGTAATTGAGTGGAAAACAAAGAAGGAGATTTTTTATTATTAGAAGTGGGAGTGAGGGGAGTGGGACCGACCCGGCGGTGGCCCTGGCAGAGGGTCCCAAGGAGCAGAGATTGGGGATGTCTCCGTAAAGAGGGGCAGATCATGAACAGAACCTCCACCCCCAACTGGGGGCTCTTGGGTTCGGCCAAGCACTGGGCTAAAACGAGGAAACTGGGCATTGACAAAGTACAGAGGGATGTGGGCAATTCGGCCTGTGGACCAGCACTACAGAAGGAGGGGAAAAAAATTCTTATCAGACTGGGCTCAAAGGCCATATGACAGAACTACACAGTAACCAAACCCTCAATTCCTCCACCCAACTCCCCAGATCTCAGCAGCCTTGGATACTCACCACACTAAGCAGAGCCCCTTTGTTAAAGGAAGGATGAAAAGTGATGAGCTGGGCTTGGGCTTCTGGCTCCCCCTGGATAATGCCACTAGGGGAAGAAAAGGTAAGCAGGCAACTGGAAGCAGAGGCAGGTGTAGTGGGATGTGGATTTTGTTTGGGAAGGCTAGTGAGGAGCCCAGACCAAAGGCCTACCTAGCACTTACCAAGGAAGTAGCTCAAACACAGGGTTGTTTCGAGTACGAAAAAGGAGGATGACTGGCTTACCATTCTGGACTCGTGGATTTCCTAAAAGGAATGGACACAGGGCAGGAAGGAACTCGAGGCAGAATTCCAGGGCAGGGGCAGAGAAGAACTACAGCCAGGGCATGGACACTGAATTAATGCGAAGATGGCTGTGGCCTAAGCAAAGTCCTTCCTCCTACCTCTTACCTTTCATGAGCACAGCCAGACGTTCCCCACTGGGGTCCCAAACCATGGAATGAGCCTCTCCCCCAAGTCTGTGGATCAGAACAGGTTGGGAGAGCTCAGCGTGGTCCATCCCACCTTCCTTTCATTGCCTCTCCCTCACCCACTCAGCTCACCTTTCTTCTCCATCTGGGGTGTGTAATGTTGTCTCAGATAGATCTGCCACAATCGTTGCTGATTTTGCACCTCCAACACACCCCTTTCCTTCACCTGTGGATAAGGGCAGAGACCCTTCAGTATAGGAAACAGGCCTCTCACTGGTCCCCTGCCACCTCTCCCATTGTTGCTATCAACAGTTCTCAAGGCTCCCAAGCTGCTTTACTTCCCTGTATCCTTCAGAATAGCACATTCCAGAGGGTTCCTACCTCCCTCCCATTACTCCAGATATTCCACAACCTGAAACATTTCCCCTAACTCACCACAACGTTCTGGGAATGACAAGGAGTAAATCAGTGGCTCTCCTAATACAGTGAATAACAGCCGGTTTCCATCTGGGCTCCAGCAGCCAGTCTGGGGTCAGGGAGCAAAAAGCAGGGGGAAGGGTAGTCTATAAGGGACTGTAAGAGGAAAAGAAGTAGAGGAAGTGGGGAGACAAACTTGAACCAGGGGACTACCTCCTCCCCAGCTTCTATGAATCTTACCTGACATCGCCCTGATAGCGTAGGCCACCTCTCGCATGTCCACATCTGGGCCTCCCAGACTCTGCACCAGACAAACAGATCACAGCTTAGGATCTCTGGGTTCCAAAACTTGGACTTCCCTCTCTGTCAGTCCCAGGATGAGGTCAAAGAATGGAAATGGGGACAGAATGTTCTGCCTGCTGGGAGTTCCAGGAGCCAAATGCCTTGCTCTAGGTCATTCTTGCCCTCCCTCTGTCCTCTTCCCACTCACCGAAATACAGCCGAGGGAGTGGTAGCCAGGACTTTGCTGCCATCCGGTGACCAGAGAAGGTTGGTAACCCCCCCTCCCCGAAACCAGGGAAGGGGAACACAGGTCTCTGTTGAGATATCCCATACCTAGGAAAGAATGGACAAGAGAGTAAGACAAAGGAAATTCAAGCACCCTATTGTGTCACAGCCAGATCCTCTTCATTCAGGTACAAAGAACCAGAAATGGAGGAAGCAGGAAAAGGGATGTTAAAACAGGAGGAGATAGGTTTCATAATTATAGCAGGCACAATTTAAATCTGAACCTAGATGGTACAGCTCCCACCCTGGTTAATTTTAAGAATATATGGACAATTAACTCCTTACTGCAGGATATTTTCTACCATCTGGCAAAGAATGCTCTTTCCTTAATCTGAGGGATGGCTAAAATGACCAAAAGGGGTGGGGACCAACTCACCAGGATAGCAGCATCCACAGGTGAAGCTGAGAGCAGCCGCCCCCCACTGGGGGCCCAGGCCAGGCTAGTGACAGGTGTGTGTCCAGCATGAGAGAGCACTTGGGCGCAGCCAGAAGAGGGTCTACCAAGGGGAAGTGGTATGGAGTCAGAAGACAAGAAGAAGAAAGCCCCATGATTCTATTTCCTTGCCTCTTCCCACTAAAATTTCCAAATCCCATTGGCCCCTTGGAGCTCAAATCTAGACTGGGAAAAATGGAAGTTAAAGAAGAAGTTAAAGAAAAAACAAGGGCAATGTCAACACCAGCAGGTCCCAGAGGAAAATGGGTGAAAAGGAATAAGCTTTCACTATAGGTCTCAAGAAGACAAAAACTTCTGACCACTAAATCTAGGAGTGCTGAGCTAGGGAGATGTCATGCTCTGCCTTAGATGACAGCCTTCCCTCCACAGGACCATCCCACCCAGGGCCTGGGATAATCCATGATATTACTTCAAGGGTCCAATCTCTTCCCTTTCCACAGTCATCTGCCACCCTCTAGAACTCATCCTGTGCTCCAAAACTTATCTTTCTGCCTTTCCTTGTCAAAATTAATCTCCCTCATCTGCTCTTGAATTGTTTTTGGCTTGTCATAAAGATGCTGCCTGTGGGTCCGCCTCCATCACTAGACTGGGAACTACCTGAGGGCACCACGGTGTCATTCAGCTTTGCAACTCCGGACCACACACTTGGTCTGACAGGTATAGTCTTCTGCCTGAGTTAATGCCACCCTCTCCCTTTTCCACCTAGCTGTAACTACCATTAGCTCCAGTGAGGTCTTAGGCCACTGATCTACAATTTGTTCTTTAACTTCACAGTAAATCTTGGTTATCTTTTCAGGTCAGTTCCTAGAAACCTCGCTCATTCTTTTCACTGACTCCACTATATTCCACTGAATAGATAAACTATAACTTATTTAGTCATGCCTCCACAAATGGTCATTTCAATTGTCTGTAATTTTTATTACAAACAATGCTACAAAATATATTCTCTATATTTTTATGAACTCGTCATTATTTGTGTAGAACAAAGTATTAAAATGGAATGGTGGGGAAGCTTTGCACCTTTAAAAAAATATGCCAACAAATTATTTTCTGAAGTTTGTACCACAGTGTATTCCCACCGATTGTGTATAAGAGTACTTGTTTTCCTACTCTTGCTACTAGATATTATCAAACATCTTAATTTTATTAATATTATCATTTTTAAATAAGCAAAAAATGTTCTATATTTTTTCCTAGCCCTTTTAACATTTATTATTTTGCTGCTTAGTATTTATTTGCATAAATGTGAAGAACTATTATTTTCTAAATGTATAGCAAATTATCCCAACACCACTGAATAAAAGAAACCTAAACTTCTTCTTCTTAATTATTATTATTTATGCTTACAGCACCTGGTCTTCTAGGTAGTCTACCATCCAAGTACTAACCAGGCCTGACCCTACTTAGCTTCTGAGATAAGACATTGGGCTTGTTCAATGGGTGGCATGGCTATAGACCATGGACTATGGCTCCACCGGGGCGCGAAGTCAGGGCCTTTTGCATTGTAAAGCAGACGTGCTAACTGCTACACTATGGAACCACATCCTCTAAACTTCTTTATTACAGTGAAAGCCACATTCATACATTAAATCTCCATATATTCTTAGATCTGTTCCTGAATGTTATTCTGTTACATTGATCTTTTTATCATTCTTATGCCAATAACGTCCTATTACTGTAACTTCATAAAATATTTTAATACTTGTTAAATAATGTCACCATAATAAGAATAAATATATATATATATATATATATATATACACACACACACACACACACACATACATATACATATATATATATATACACACACACACACACACACACATATATGTTTTTTAATACCTGGTAGGACAAGTCTCTCAATATTCTTCCTTTTCTTTTTTCTTGGCAAGTCTTCCACATTTATTCTTTCATAAAAACTTAAATATAATTTTGTGTAGTTCACAAACATCCCATCAGAATTCTGATCAGAAGTACACTTAATTTGACATCTTTATGATTAAACTGTCTATCCAGGAATATAGCTTATCTCCATGTATTCAGCTCTTGTTTAATATTCGTCAAATTTCTTCAGATATTTAATATATCAAATAAATTTAACAATTTATTTCTAGGAATTTAGTGATTGTTTTACCTATGGTAAATAGAATTTTTTTCCATTTCAATATTTCAACTATTACATTTTCAATGTCTTGGATCCAGTCACTTTACTACATTTATATTTCTTATTAAATTAAACAAGTTTTTTTAGTTGAATCTGTTTTATCTAGGTATAAAATATCATCTTCAAATAAGAATAATTTTCTTCTTTCAAGATTTTACCACATTTCTTTTTCTTGTCTTACCGCACTCACTAGAACCTCCAAAAATAATGTTGATTAATAATGGTGACAATAATATCTGTCTTTATCTTGACATTATTGAAAATATTTTTAGTACTTTGTATATCAGTTTAATACAGTAGCTGCTGATTTTGAGTAAATACTCTTATGTTTAGGTTCTCTTTGAATTCCTATTTTACTGTTTTCAACTGAAATGTCTGCTTTTTGAGGACATTTATTGATATAAGCATTTTTTCTCCATTAATTTGCTAATGTAATAAGTCATGTGACTAGATTTCCTAATGATGAATAGTCTTTAATTTCTGGAAAATCCTACTTAAGATTTTTTAAAATATACTTTTGGACTTTATTTGCTAATATTTTACTTAGGACTTTTGAATATGTGCTCAAATATTTATTTTCTTGTACTACTTTCAGGTGTAGGTTTTTGGGTTACATATGCTTTATAAAAATAAACCAGAATGGATCCTAGGACACATAAAGGACATTAACAGAAAAAGTAGTGAAATCTGAACAAAATCTGGTTTAGTTAATAACAATGTACAAATGTCAGTTTCTTAGTTTCGACAAATGTTAAAATGATAAGATGTTAAAAACAGAGGAACTGGGTGAAAGGTATACCACGCTCTCTCTTTGCAACTTTCCTAACAATCTAAAATTATGCCATAATGAAGTTTATTAAAAGGAAATAAATAAAACAGGAGACTTTCTAAGTTTTTATATGGTCTGGATTAGTTCAAATAACATTAAATTTTGACACTTAGAACTCTCATAAAACCATCTCAGCCTGGCATCTTTTTTAGTGGTATAATCCCACCCTTTAATTTCTTCTATAATCCACTTTAGTAACATATTTTGTTAGAAAATCAAACACTTCCTTTAGATTTTCAAATCTGTTGGTCTAAACTTGTGTATATTTTCTAATCTTTTATTTTCCTCTGTATCTGTGGTTATCTCTTCCCATTCTGAAAATAGTGTACTTTGATATATTCTCTTTTACTGGCAAAAAGGTTTACTTCTTTATTCATAATTAAAAGAACCAGTTTCTGGTTTTATATTTAGTTAGTCATCCTGGTTTCAACTTACATCCATTTTAATTCCCTTTCCACCTTAGTTGAAAACTACATCTGACAGGCTTTCTACTTTATAATCCATAGGTACATACTTTCCACAATCCCAGAAGCCCCTAGTTCTATCCCTTCCTCTAGATTATTCTCAACACCTCCACCTTGACCTTAGGTCTGCTTCTCCCATATGAAGTGCTATGAGGACAAAGAACTTCTCCTTCTAGCCCTTGTCACTACCCCTAGCATGGCCACAGCCCTCAGGCCAAGGTTAAAGACAAGCTGCTGGAACTCACCTAGTAGACAAGGAGGTGGGGTCCAGGGTCCAGATGAGAATGCAGCTTTGGCAGGCCACAGCCAAGATAGAGGCACTAAGGGGCTTCCAGGCCAGAGCTGCCACATTTCTCTGTAACCGGTGCTTCAGAGAGGGGACTATAGTGCTGGGGTAAAAGGGTAGGGGATTGAGTCAAAGCGGGAACACTAAGGCTCAGGGGACCTAAGTACAGCTAACAGACAAATCACAGACCAGAAAGCTGATCACCCAGGGCCCCAGAGTATTGTGGGACAGAAGGATAGGATAACAGATATGAATAAAGGACACATCCAGTTCTGGAAGGAGCCCTGTGGACCAGGCCCAGGAACTGCAGGATTCCCCTGGGCCCAAGGCTGGAGAGTGAAGGGGAGACTAATCTATGGAGCCTGAAGAGTCAAGAGCCAGCCCAGTAGGACCCCACATACCTGTTAGCATTATACACACGGATGGAGTCATCTAGCAGGGCCACTGCAAACTTGTTGGTATGGGGATGCCAGGCAAAGACCCGCAAGCAGCAGCTGGACCTGGAGCAGGAGTGAGCATTGAGTCTGAACCTGCACCTACCCACACCCCAGCCCAGAAGCTCAAATTCCCTTTCACATGAGCACACTTTTGTGTTTCTCTTTTTCTTTTGTTTCTTATTTTGGAAGGTAGGCGTGAGAATGTGGGCAGCAGTCTGAAAAGGAGAGGAGTCTCTGCCTTGATTTCCCTCTCCTCAAAAGAAGTTCCAAGGTTCAGGACTTCCTTCCCACAAAAGCCCCAGAGCTTATACACTCACCAGTTCGTAACTTGAGCAAATTCAGCAATCAGATCTTCACTCCTGAGCTATAAGATCAAGCCAATAGAGGACACACTGGGACAAAGGAAGTTTATCCCCTCGATAGTTCCACAAGGAAGTTGGACCACTTCCACCATCTACAGTCTTTCCACTCCACCCTGCCCTTAAAGGACAGGAAATGGAGAGGAGGGCAGGAGTGGGGGGGGAGGGCAGCAGGGAAGGAAGCCACACTTACAGACAAATGGGGGAACAGAGACCCATGGAGGGAGGAGGCCCATTGACAGAGTGCCACAGCCCAGCTGGATGCAGTCTTCACCCACTCAAACACTGTGGGGTTGAAAAAGCAGTCTGATTAAACCATTCAAAAGGCTCTCACTAGGCACCCTCTTAGGTGAGAGACAAGTGAGAATGAGTACTCCCCTGGTCCTTCCACCCAACAATTTATCTGGACACCCACTCACGTAGGTAGAAGGGAAAAGTGAAGATGACACCAATGTAGACAACTGGGCCAGGGAAAATAGGGCTACAGGGAAAGGGGCTGAGCCAACAGGTAATTGGGATGATTTAGGGAGAATATGGAGATGAGATGCCAACCGCAAAACTGGCAAAGACTGGAGGGAAAAAACTTACCCTCCTCCTCCGAGTTTGCAATTTCTTTCAGCACCCCAAATAGGCCCATATCACGCCTGATGAGAGGAAGCTGTGAGTCAAATTACTCTGACCCTCTTCAGTCTCCCCTCTACAAGTTGCATTCAGTCAATAAACATGTATTAAAAAGAAGAGCATTCACATTTAATGAGTGGCAACTATGTGTCATGAACTTTATATATTGTCCTTTAATTATCACACTAAAATGGGCAGAATGCCAATGAGGCAGCTAAGGCTCAGAGGTCCTTCAGGGCTTTGTGAATAGGTCAAGGAGTCAAGACTTTCCCCAAGATAGTGAATGGAAAGCCACAGAAGGTTTTTAAGCAGAAGAATGAACTGATCACACTGGCATTTTAGAAAGATCAGTCTAGCTGCAAATTAGAGGGCAACAATAATGGAGAGAAAGAGATGGGTTAAGAGTCTTGTTCAGGAACCTAGATAAAAAGGCCAAAGTGACCTGAATAAAGGGGATGGAGAAAAGTAGATTTGAGAGCTTGAAGAAGTAGAATGCCAGGATCTGAGAACCAATTAGACATTAGTAAAGGAAACAGTATCAACAGAAACACCTAGGTACTAACTATAGCAGCTAATACTGCTTACACTGTGTCAGAGCTGGGCTAGATGCTTCAAATGCATCATCTAATTTAGCCACTATCACAACTCTACAAAATAGGTATTGTTATCTGCATTCTTAAATGAGAGAACAGAAAGCAGGAAGAGATTAATTATCAAGGTGACCTAGCCAGGAAGTAGCAGTGTCAGAATTCAACCTGTCTGCCTACCTGAGAGCCTGGGTTCAAACCACTCGTTTATGAATGAATAGTAAGGCCATTCCTTGAGATGAAAAACACAAGGAAGGACATGGTTTGGAGAGGAAAATGAAGAGATCAATTATGAACATGGTGAGTGTGTGATGCCTGTGGAATATCCAAAAGGGGGTGTTTGGTAAACAAGTGAACGCCCGGGTGTGGAGCATCAATTTCAAGTCCAGTCCAGGACACCATCATTTAAGGGACATCAGGAAGAAGAGAAGCAGCAGTAGCTGGAGAGGCAGGAAGTGTGATAGAAACCAGAACTGAACAGCTTTCAGACAATGAAATGATGTTTAATTTCACTGACACAAATAGACGTGCAAATTAAACCATACTTCACTACCAACTTTCGAAGTCTGATAGCACGATTTGAGAAACAGGCACTCTCACGCTCATACACTGCTGGTAGGGACTGTAAATATGTACAGTTTCAATGGTGGACTATGTAGCAACAGCTCACAAAATTACAAATGAACATACCCTTTGAACCCAGCTACTTCATTTGTAAGAATTCACCCTACACGTGACAGTGACAATAACAGCTAACCCTTGAAGGGATTAATAAGTGTTTCATGTCCATTAACTCATTTAATCATGACAAACTCCCATTTTACAGATGAAGAAACAGGGACAGAGTGATTAAGTAACTTGCCCAGGGTCACACAGCTAAAAAGCTGCACAGCCAGGAAATTAATCCTACATGTGCGAAATTAAAGACCTATGAGATTATTTATTGCCACCTTATACCTAACCTTGCTGAGCTTCAGCTAAATGCTCTGAAAGTGCTAATGACACGAGGTAGGCATAGGGAGCAGGTTCACATAATCAAACTGGAAAGCAAAGCCAAGTCATTGGAGATAAAATGGAAATTCTGTTGCACCGCCTTGAGTTCCACAATAAGAACTGACAATTTGATATACTGAATGACATAAGGCTCTGAGCTAGAGAGAGCCTGGCAGCCCGAGGCAGACAGGTGGTGACCTCATTTGCTCCAAGATATGCAGACCATGGCCCTGAAGACTCTTTGCCATGTCTCACCAAATATTGATGCATCTCTTCCACACTTGCTCCCGATGATGGATGAAAGCAGTTCTTGTGCCATGGTCCAGCCTCCCAGGGGTTTTCAGGGGATCCTTAGTCAGGTTTAGGACAGGAAGATTGATCCACTATAGCCCAGAAGTGAGAGGTGTAACAGTTGAGTCAGTCTCTTCCCCAGATCTCTGCTGAACTCCCTGCTATCTCCAACCCATGGCTGAGTTTAGTTTAAGAGGCTCCAGAGACTTGTTTCCCATTTCCACAGACATAACACCTGTGAGACTGGAAAACAGGACTTAGCTTCTTTATCTGTGAAACTACGATAATATTTCACAGGGTTGCTGTGATTATTATATCTTATAATATCTGTGAACACCTGGCTCAGGGCCTCCTTACATAGCAAACGCTCGATAAATGTCAGTGTTCTTGCTTTTCCTTCCCAGCAACACCATGGAAAAAAGTATTCCATGTTGTGCCTTCTCTACTCTCCCAGATACTGTCCCCAACTTTTCAGTCGTTCTCCTGCGCTTTCACGTTCTCTCGGTCCGCCCTCATTCTCTCCTCCCTCTAGGCCTGCCGCACCGCTCCTTAGCATCCCTCATCCTCCATCCAGCCCCAGCCCTTCTATTCCCCAGCTGCGGCCAGGCGGTCCAGTCCGCCCGGGGGAGGGCTGCGACGGCGCCCCCACGCCGCAGCCTCAGGACCCAGGTTCCCCCAGACTCCGCCCCTTCCCTGAGGTCCTCTCCCTCCCCGCCCTGGCCACCTGGCCGCGGAAGTCAGGCGGCGGACTCTCATAGTTGCCGCCGGTCACCAGCTCGTTATTGTGCTCGTATAGGGTGACTTGACCCCTACGCGGCGGCGGAGGGAACAACCCCAGGGAGCACATCTTGCCGCCCCGAGGCTGGCCGGCATCCGCAGCCCCGCGGGTCCCGCGCCTCGGTTCCCGGGCTGGATTCGGACGCGGACGGCCTCCCGGAGCGCGACGGAAGCGGAGGGGAGGGCGACGGCGGCGCGCGCGTGCGCAGTGCGGGCCGGGCGGCTGGCGCCCCCTCGCGCGCCGCCTGGCGGCTGGCGGGAGAGCGGCGCCCGCACGCTGTCCGGGCCGGGCCCCGAGTTCGCAGTCGGAGCGCTTTTCGTCGTGTTTTTTGTGTTGTTCTGGTTCGTTTTCCTGTGAGAGAGACTGTTTTTCCCAGTTCCGGATTCCCCAACACCGTCTCCCACTCTCTCAGTGCTCGGAAAGTCCCAAGTAGTGGCTTACCCCCACGCTCCCAGGACTGTGGGTGGCGCCCAGGACAGTCCGGACCGTGCCGTGCACCGGCCGCTAGCTGGCTGGAAAGCCGCCAGGGGGAAGGCAGAGGCCCACCTGAACCGAGGGCCCACAGGGTTAGGCCTCCTGCAAGGAAAAACTGGAAGACAGTAACATTTCCTCAGCTCGTGGACCTTTACAATGACCCCATGAGGGAGGCACTGTAATAACACCATGAAGAGAATGAGGCCCAGAGGAATCTCACCTAAAAACACCAAAACCAGGCATGCTGGCGTCAGAATAAGAAAGTGAAATTGATCTTCTCCCTCTAAGGGCTGAGACTGGAACTGAAGTCTAAAGAAGAAGGGGGCTCCTCTGCTTACAGCTGTGTGGCTTTAGAGAAACAGTTGAATTCTTTGAGCCTCAGCTTCCTCACTTGCAGTGGTCTATAATTATTTCACGTGGTTGTTTCCCACTCAACATAATGGAAAAGAAGCCATTTAATAAATTATAAAGTTCTAAACACATTAGGGATCATTGGCCATAACTGCCATGACCTGGAGGACCTTGGGCATTGGTTCTTTCATTTAACAAATGTTAATAATTCCAAAGACCATGCTCTGGGGACGGGGATGTATAAAAGCTTAGTGCAAACTTCCAAGATCTACTAGCCTCATGGGATAATTAAGGTGGCGTTGTAGTTTA
This sequence comes from Cynopterus sphinx, assembly GCA_030015415.1. Taxonomy (NCBI): domain Eukaryota; kingdom Metazoa; phylum Chordata; class Mammalia; order Chiroptera; family Pteropodidae; genus Cynopterus; species Cynopterus sphinx. Next base: position 127,051,164 of record CM057380.1, on the reverse strand, counting down.
GCATTCTTGGATTCTGTTTACTCCTCCTTTCTACATGAAAAGTTCCCCCCAAGTGGGTTATCCCACAGTCAAAAACAGGGGGCTCAAGACTGTTAATGGCCACAGGACTCACCTGAGGATGTTCCTAGAATGCAGATTCTGGGTAGAGCACTGAAGCTGAATTTCCAAAAAGTCCCCTGGTGATACTGCACAGACCGACCGCACTTGGAGTAGACCCCTTTAAATTTGCTGTCACCTGGGGGGTCCCAGAAGACTTAAAGAGCGTAATGTAAAGACTCACCTGAGGAAGCTGGCTGGGAAAGCTCTCCTTGAGAAGGGAAAGCACGACAGGTTTGAAGGAAAATAGGGAGCTTGTGACTGACAGATCAGTAGAGAGAGCCGACCCCACCCCCCAGCGGGTGGACCTGCAACTTCCATCTCCCTTTAATGAAGCCCGATGTTCACCAGCAGGTCGCATTGCAACGACCAGGTGGGTGCCTGCCTCTTGCCGTGTAGTGTGAGCTGGAGAGGAGCGACAGCACTATGTGTGTTCCCATTCCGCCCCCACCGCCCCCATACTGCTTAGTTAACGTTTGTTGAATGAGTTTCACAGTCAATCGGCCGGTTCTGCGGAGGCTGAAGTCCAGGCCCAGCGCACTCTCCGCCAACTTCGCCAGGGGGCGCGGCGGCCCCGGCGACACCGTGACTGTGACCCACAGCGCCGGGGGCGCGGGGAGCTTCGCGGGCGGTCTGAACCGCCCCTCCCGACGACGTGGGCAGGAAACCGAGGCAGCGCCGGGGCCGGGGCCGGGCCCGAGACTTCCAGCGTGGGCCCCCCACTTCGGGGGGCGGGGGCCGTCGCCGGAGTCTGGGTGCCTGGAAGTCGGCCCGCCGCCCCTTCCCGGGCGCCCCGGCCGGGGCCGGTAACCAGGCGCACATGGCCCGCCCGGCCCTGTTTGTCCTGGCGGCGCGCCGCCGCTATTTGAGGCGGTTTTTATCTCCCAGAAACCAGCAAAACCCCAAGCGGAGTCTAGGGAAGATGAAAGGGGCCGAGGGGCTGGGGAGGGGGGCCGCGGCGGCGGGAGCTGGCAGCGGGCGGGCGGGCGGAGACCGGGCGGGAGGCGCGAGGGCCAGGCCCTGGGGGGTCCCGGGAGCTCGCCGAGCGGGCGGGGGCGGGGGCCGGGGGTCCGCTCGGGGCCGCGTCCTCCCGCCGGCCGGTCGCAGGCGCCCCAGCCCCCTCCGGCCAGGAGCGCGCCTCCCGCACCGCCCCCAGCCCACTGGAGGTGTCCTCCGAACGCGGACGGCTTCAAAGCAAGCGCCTTTGAGGCCGCGCCCGCCTGTGCGCAGACGTAGCACCTGGCCGCGGTGGGGCGGGGGTTAGCGCCCCGAGTCCGGCCCCGCCCGCCGCCTCCTTCCCCGGCTTCGGCGCGGGGCACGGCGCGCCGGGCACCGCCCGCGGTCGGGCCAGGCCAGGGGGCGCAGCCGGGGCGCCCCCTCTGCCCAGCGGGGGAGCTCTGGAGGCGGGGGCCGCACAAAGCCCTATTGTGGGTGAGGGATGGCCGCCACAGAGTGGCTTTTGTTCCTCCGCTAGCTCCGTGGCGGGCACGGCTGACTGCAGGCCGGCGCAGGGGGCGGGGTACGGGCCAGGCCGCGCCCGCCCGCCGGGAGCCGCCCCGGCCTGGGCCCCAGCCGGGCCCGGCCGCGCCGCAGTCCGCGCTGCGCCCACCAGGCCGAGCCACTGCCAGGGGCCGTTAGCCCGGAGTCCCAGAAAGAACCCGCGAGAAACCGCGCCGTCTTCCCAGCTCTGCAGAGAGCTCGACAAGGTCAGAAGCTGAGTTCCGCCGCCGGAGAGCCTGGACGGGGAGTCCTCCACCGCGGACACACGGTGCACACAGGCACCAGGGGACGCCCGCGAAGACTCCCCAGTTCGTAAAGAAAAAAATAAGAATCCTGGGGCTCACCCTTCGCCCGTCCTCTTACCCTTTTCTCACCAGGACAAAACTTTAAATCGAACTTTTATTTATTAAATTAAAAAAAAAAAGACTCCATGAGGACACGATTTCTTTCCTTCCATGATATTACCCTCTCCCCAAGCTACAACGGCTTTAACCCTTTAACTTGGGACCTCGAGGGAGCAGGAGATAGAAAAGGAGAATCCAAAGTCACAGGAAAGGCATTCGAAGGCACAAAGCGGTTTTAAAAGTCACTGGAGGTGGAGTTGGGAGCATCGAAGTCCCAGGTTTGGGGCCTGTGTATGCACCCAGATCCGCTTGGGGACCTCATTCATCCTAGTTCTATCAATTTGTTCTCGTGGCTTCTAGCCATCCTTGCACAGTGCCTTGCGCAGTGCCTTGCGCAGAGTAGGCACTCAATAAATACTTGATTTATTCGAATCTGATCCCAGAGAAAGCCTCCACCTATTCTTCAGGAGAGGCACCTCCAAACCAACGTCCTCCTCTGTTAGGTAGGCTTCCCCAAAGAGCCTAAGACGGCAACTATACACTCTCCATAACCATGGCAACAGGGGATTAGCCTGATGGGGTCATGGTGTCAGGGAGGGGCAGTGGAAGAACCTGTTCTAAGGTCGAGGGAGCTGGGATACATTCCAGTCATCCCCTCCATAGGACTTAAGGATTCACAGCTTCTGGCTGGGGTGGGAATATTAGGGATCCCCTAATTGAGAGATACCCCATCCACTCTTTAACAGAGATCTAGCTAACCAACCTTATTAGCAAAGATTCTATTAAAAGAGAAACCCCATTGACTGAGACCCTGACGACAGAAATTCTATTAACAAGATCTGCACTAACGCTTTCTACAGAAACGTATTTGTCTAAAATTCCATAGCAGAAATGGACCTCCTCCCTCCCCAGCTCACTCTATCTGACCTGTCATCATAACTTAGATAAATAGAATTATTATTATTACTATTCATTTCTCTTGGAATACAGGGGTTAAATATACAAGCCTGGGGGCAGCCTCCCTGACCCTGGGGTCACCCCATCTTTGGGATCAGATCCCCACTGGTCTGCCCCCCTCTTGGCACCCTGCTCCCTGCCAGGTCACTAACCCCAATCCCCCTCAATCTGGTCCCTAATGAAGAGGCCACCAGGGGGCAATAAATTATCATCATCATCATCATCATCATCATCATCATCATCATCATTATGTTTGTAAAAAGGAAGAATACTGTGGAGCATGGAGAGCAGTGGAAGAAGTTGGAGAGACTGGAGCCTGGAAGCTAAGGGATAGTGGTAAATAAGCTTGGGAAGCAGGATGCACGTCAAAGAGTGAAATGGAGAAATAAAACGTTCAGAGACCAAATGAAGGGAGTGAGCTGGTGTGGTAAAAGCAAAGGAGAGAATCTGTGAAAATGGGGAAGGGAGAGTTTAGGAGTGCAAAAATCAGGCACAAGGTGAGGGCCTAAGAAGAGAATTTGTGTAATGGGCTCAAGGCAATGGAAAGAGGAGAGCTGAGGAGGCATGCAGGGAGATATCCAAGCTCAGAATAGCCAAGGGAGAGATGGAGAGAACCCCAAAGAACAGCATGCATGGGGCAAAAGGAGTGAGGGGCAAGCAGTGGTCCATGGAGCCAGGAGAGGCTGGCAAATAGCCTTAGGGCTGGAGACCCTCCACCCAACTCAGATCTCCAGCAGGTTGCTCTGCTCAGGGCTGCCTTCAGGGGCTTTCTCTGGGGGTGCTGGAGAGGCTGAAGGTCGGGGTGTCAGACTGGCCTCCTCTTCCCCAGTGCTGCGGCCCTCTCCCAGCTCCTTGGGACCACTGGGTGGAGGGCCTGGGCCTGGCTCGCCATGGGTGCGTTGGTGTTTGCTCAGGTGATCACTCCGGGTAAAGCGCTTGGAGCAGAGCAGACAGGTGAACTTTTTCTCCCTGGTGTGAGTGCGCACGTGGCGCTCCAGCTCATCTGAACGGGTGAACCTCTTGCCACAGAACAGCCAGTTGCAGACGAAGGGCCTCTCGCCCGTGTGCCAGCGCAAGTGGGCCTTCAGATGTGAAGCCTTGCCATACACCTTTCCGCAGCCTGGAATGTGGCAGCTGTGGATGGGCTTCTTCCTTAGCCCAGCTGCTGCTGCCCCCAGGCGTTCTAGCTCCTGGCAGTTGGGGCAGTCACAGGAGGAGCGCCCTGCTCCACTGCCCCCATATCCTCCACTGCCCCCTGTGCCTGCACCCCGAGGGGGTTTGGCTCCACCGCTCCCCTCCAGCTGCCCACTATTGCCCACTGCCTTGGGTTTATAGACATCTTGGGGTAGGACATGCTGGGGTCCTGGTTGTAGGAGATGAGGAGCTGGGTAGGGGGCTGGATTAAGGGGGGCAAAGTCAGATGGGTAAGTGGGTAGCTGGGGGTTCAATGGAGGCTGAGTAGGGCCTGTGGGCAGTGTCCCTTGCAAACCATCACCCTGGCCCTGCCCACCACCTAGCCAGTTGCCCCCAGGGTGCATGTCCCACCAAGGTGTAGCATTGCCTGGGCCTGGTGAGATGCCTGCATGGATGCCCGCCTTGTACCAGGAGCCATAGGGGTGTGCCATGTCCAGAGAGGTGTAGACACTGGGCAGGCAGTCAGAAGAGCTGTGACCTTTGGGCACTAGTAGCCCAGGGTCCTGGGTGCCCGTGGGCCCAGGGAATGAGTGAGAAAAGGGAGGGTAGTCATTGGCATAGCCCGAGGTGGGTGCTGGAGGACTGCCTGCAGGTGAGAGGAGCCCATTGGTGCTTGAGAAGGGGGCTGGGTAGGCATCCCCCATGGTTTTGGGGGCTGAAAGGTCACTGCCCACAGAGTATGGCTTCTTTGTGCTTGCTTTGCTCAGTGTCGTTGAGTCCCGTAGAGGGCTGGAGCCACCAAATTTGCTGCACGCTGCTGTCAGCATGGCCAGGGGACTGGAGCCATAGTGAGCTTCCTCCTGGGGAGAGAGGGAACACTGATTAGGGGAGAGAAAGAAAATGCAGAGGGAAAGGCAAACTCTAAGACTGCGACCTAGAGACATGGAGAAGAGAACAGAGATATCAGGGAAGAATTGAAGAGATGGGAAATCAGAGGTAAGGGGGCACAAGTGAGGACTGGGTCCCAGGGCAGAGCTCAGATAGATTGTGGAAGGAGAGCAAATGCCCAAGACTGCAGCTTAACACCCCAAACCAGGAGGTAGGAAGTAGAGCTCACTGTAGAGTAGCTGGGGATGTGCAAGAGCCTCCAAAAAAACAGGAGACACCTCTTAAATAGCTGTGAGAAGATCTGGGGATAGAGGCAGCACCTGAGTGAGGTAAAAATTAGGGATCCTGAGCCCTGGGAAAGAGTTTAGAGTAGTTGCCATGGTCAGGAACTTGAAGAGGAAAGATGAGGCTCAAAGAGCAGCATGGGAAGGGGTAGAAATATTAGGAGACTAGCTGCCCTCATTCCAGATTTTCTTAGCATTACCCCATATTCCACTCCCTGTCTCCACTTCATCTCTTGTCTAAGGCAGTAGCCTGCTCTCCCTGAAGCCTCATCCTCATGTCCCTAGTAAGGAATCTCTTGGCAGGGACTCTGGGGCTGGGAAGCAAGAGGAAGCGATGGCAGAGACACTGGGACATTGAGAAGGAACAGGGCTGCAGCCAAACCAGGGCTGTGGCTGAGGCAAGAATGTCTTTCAAGCGGCAAATGGGCATCTCCTGCTTTGTGGAGCTAGTTTGTACCCCTTTTGGTGGACTGGAAGAAACTGAAATCCTTATACCTCACCAGGGTGGAGAATTGGGGGAGCTAAGATGTTGTCTCACAGCCAAATCCCTCTGTGCCTCAGTGTCCCCTAACATGTAGCCCACATATCTGGTCTCTCTTCACCCTTCTAGCACAATGAGCAAAAGAAGATACGTAGATGTGGGGCATGGGGGCCTTTTAGAAACACAGAATACCCATAAAGCCCATCCTGCTGTGGCTATCAGGCCAGGGCCCCCTGAGATCACCATCCTCAGCAGCTCCTGGTACCTGTCCCTGGGTCAGCCTCAGGATATCCCAGGAATATCCTGACTGACATAGATATGTGTCCATTAGTGAGAATCCCATCAAAAAAGATGTCTTTTAAAGCTGACCCTGGACAGTTCTCTGACTGGGCTCCTCAAAAGCTGATGTACCTGGTGCCTTCTTGGGAAAGCTGAAAAAGAACCTGACAAGTTCCCAGACCTGCCTGCCAGATCCTAGCATGTGGTGTGTGTGTGACACCAATCCTCAAGGTAGGTCTGGAGACTTAAGGTTGCAGTGAGGGGCGTGTGCTCCCCAAGTGCAAACCTGCTGCTCCCCCTGCCCACTTACCTCTCTCTGAGATCCTGTTGACCCTTGTAATGAAATGGACTCCCAAATCTGAGCCACCAAAAGCTTTCTCGATTCCGACCGTGATAAAAGCCCTGGTCTTTCCCAGCCAAGCCCTAGAGCCTCTGATCTCCAAAGCAGAGGGTGGCTGAGGCAGGTAGCTGCTGGGTCAGGAGCCCAATCCCAGCAGAAAGGAAAGGTAGAAACATGGAGTAGGAAGAGGAGAGTCACAGACTCAGAGACATGGGAGGAAAGCAGCCAGCACAGAGTGAGGAACTGACATAAAAGCCCCCAGGAGTAGGAGAAGGGAAATAGACAGAGGAACTGGCATTAGGGAGCAGAAAAAGGCAGGGATCCAAAAAGCAGAAAGGTAAAAAGACAAAAGGGAAAGAGAGAGGAGAAAGCAGTATAAACAGAGGTGATGGAAAGAGAGTGGACTAGGAAGGCAAAGGAAAACAGGAAAAGAAAGGAGGAAGAGAGAAGAAAAGGGGGAGGAAGAGGAGGAAGAAGACAGATTTCCTACCTAAGACAACCACTAGGGGTTCGGGCCCCAGAAAACCCCCAGACCAGGCCACATACCCCGCCTTCTCCCCCTGACCGCCCCCTCCCCCTCTGCCCAGCCCTGCCCGGCTCCGTTGGTTTCCCTGCGGTCGGTTTATTTTTAAAAACGCCGACGCCGTCCCCCCCCCCTCCCGCCCGGCCCTCACACTGTGGCCACAGGGGCCTCAGCCAAGCCCAGGGACCCCACCCAGCTGTGGGGAGGGAAGGAGGGGTGAAAGAAGGCAAGCAGTCCCAGGCCAACAGGAGACCCCAGACCTGGGGAGCAGAGGCCCACAGGGCTCCCGAGGGCAGGGAAAAGGGAGAAAGCACCAGACCTATTCAGACTGTTCTAGAGGCCAAGGGCTGGGTACCTGGCTGTTTCACCACGACCTCAGTTTCCTTTTCTTACTGCCTGTGCTCGCTCCCCTGAGAACTGGGGAGAGGGTCCTGGTGAGGGCTTGCTTTAAATATGAGCCTGCTTACCTGATCAAATGCATTACCTTTCCAGGGACTCAGGAGTCCCATTTTCAAGTTGTTTTTCCTCCTACCTCCACTCACCATCCATTAAAAACAACAACAACAACAAAAAGGCAGGCTTAAAGTACAGAAAAGGGAGCTGTCCCAGCTCTCACCCAGATGTGCAGCCAAGAAGGGAGCCCCTCTTCCCATGCTTTTCGCAGCGCCCCCGGCTGACCTCCCACTGGAATGCTCACTGTGCATCTGAGGGCTGACTGGCCATGGGTTCTGAGTACCCAAGGTCTCAGTTTTCAACTCTCTACTTTTTCAGCCTCCTCCCAAGTTGTTTAGTTCTCCCAACTTATAATTCTTCATCTCCACGTAGCCCCCCTCCCCATTTCTCTTTCCTCTCTGTTCTCCTGCATCTCACTCAGCCCAGGTTAGCCTCCCATCAAGCAGCAGCTGCTTCCCTCTCTGAACCCCAAGTTCTTCTCACTGCCAAAGAGCCCACCCATACCAGGCAGAGGGCTTCCTGATGGCGGCGGCCTGGGAGGGAAGATTAAGGGCCCAGGTGCCCAAAAATTGGTGAAAGAGACAGAGGGACTGGAATGCCTTTGTATTGGGGCATCTCTAGCTCACAGGGAGTGAGGGACATAGAGGCCCACTCTCCATGACACCCTTTTCTTGCCAAGTGTTATCCCAGTCCAGTGTCTTTCCAGCAGGCCCTTGGGCCAGCCCTTCCCCCAGGAACCAGTGCCACGCAGGCAACTCTGGCATAATGCTCACACCCACTGACACTGCCTCTGACTTGAGTAGACCCAGGATTGCCATATACCTTGGTCCTCCAGCTTCCTCAAGACTAACCACAGTGTTTTCAATGATGGCTCAATATAGAGTGTAATGAGGAAATGGCAGAGTGAGCAGCCTGTCCTCATTGCAGCAGAGGTTTAGCCTAACACCTAGGGATCCCTGACTGGATACAGAGCAATGACAGGGACATGGTATCCACCCCATTGGCTTGCATGTCATTCACTCAAACTTAGTCACAAGCTCACTACTCCCAGCCTTACAAACATACCATTCCTCATTTAGACTAAGGTATCCACATGGCCTGGCTTATACACACTTATACCTGTGTTTTCATAAAGCCAGCCATGCATGCAGTCGCTGGTTTACATTCTAACACTTACGCTCAGGCCAATGAACACAGGCGTTAAGATCCCGCTCCATCTCAAACACACCTCTCCTACAGGCTGAATGAGTTGGCTTCCTGTTTGGCTCATCACCCCTGGCACATGAGCTAGGGCACTGAGAACAGAGATAGGGTATTCCGAGGGGCCCAGGAATATGGAAGGTTCAAGGCTACTGAAGGGGGCTGACTTTAAGGGAGGCTCCCTGGCTCTAAATTCCTATGGAGGGACCTAGAAGGCATGACAGAGATGGTGACAGAAAAACAAAGTCAGAAACCCGGAAGCAGGGAGAACTCAGGGTGTTCAAATAGGCTCTGAGTGGCTTTGAGTCCTCTTTTCCAATTATGTGCCTTGAGTCCCCCAGAAGTCCTGGTAGAGTTAGTGATTTCTCAGGACCATAAACCCTGACCCCCATGGTACCCATGTTCCTTCCATTGCAGTGCCAGAGGCAAGGGATGCTGGGGTCCCAGCCTGGAGGGGAAGTGGCCTAGCCCGCCCTGGAGCCTCCCACTCCCAAAATAGAGCAGAGTTTGTCTTTGGCTGAAAGCTAAATATTTGTGAGCTGGGCAGGCGGCCTCAGACCCTGGCCCTCCTCCTTGGTTCCCTCTCAGGCCTGGGCCCAGTTCCTCTGGTCAACCCCCCCAACATGCAAAGGACTGCCCTTCTCCCTTCTCTCATAGCCCACTTCCTCTCCTACACATACAGTCCAGAGGCCCAGCCCCCTCTCCACCTACAAACCAGACAAGACACTGCTCAGGCTAAGAGTTCCAGGAGACAGGACCCCAAGGAACCATACCCAATTGCCATTCTGTGACCATTCAACCAGCCTTCTGGCCTTCCCTCTCTCCCCTGTCTGCTACCAGCTTATCTATCTCCCACCCTTCTTTCCCCACTTTCCCTTCCACTCGCTCCTCTATCCATCCTTTTTCTACTCTTCAGAGTTGGTGTGCTTGGCCGACCTTAGGGTCCTGCCTTCTTCTGACCTAATCCCCTCTCCTTCTCAGTCTGCTCTCTGACCCCTGGCCCTGTTCTCTCCTCCCCTTGCTCTCTGCTCATTTGACCCCACTCCTCTCTACTCATCAGAGGGACCTCTTAAAAGTGACAAGCACCACAGCAACTATGTGAGTTGGGAGGTGGGGGGCGGGCAGGGATTAGGACCATTAAGATAGTAGCTGGTGTCCTGGGGGGAGGAGGGGCAGTTACCTCAAGCAGTGAGGACGCCATCCTGAGGCTGGGGAACGGGTCCCAAGGAGCCAGGCAGATGGAGAGAGCTGAGCCGGAGAGAGAGGGAGAGGGAGAGGGAGGGAGAATGGGAGAATGGGAGAGAAGAGATCTAAAGTTAGAAGGGACTGGGGGGTGGGGGTGGGGGGGCTGCTCTCTGTCTGTAGGGATCCACCCTCTAATTACAGCTTTCCCAGTGGAGAAGGCTCCGGATCCAATGAGCAGGGCGAGAGAGGGAGGCAGAGGGTCCAAATTTCCTGCTCCATTTGCTTAGCTCCCCAAAGAAGGGATCTGGGCGGGAGAGGAGAAACAGGGCTCTCAGGGAAGGGGTGGAAGCAGGAGGGGGTAGGGACATGGGCAAGTTGTCAGGGTGTCCTGGGGTGTGCTGAAGGGAAAGATTGAAGGGTTGGTCAGTCCAGGTGTCCCACACCTTGCCCCCCAGCAATCCCATGGGCATCTGCGGGAACCCCTACCAGAGCTCCCCAGTATCAGATACCTGGGGGATCTGGGGCTGAGTGTCCTGGGTCTCTCCTCTCTCGAGGTCTGGCAGTGGGTGTGCAGGCAGGAGGTGGCCTGAGGGCCCTGGGAGGGCTCGGCTCCTCTCCCAGGCCAGCTCCACTCCTGCTCTCACTCGGGCTCCGATCTTACAATCCTACTGACTCCAGAGTCCTGGCTGCTCGGCTGCTGCTGCTTCTGCTGCTGCTGTTCCTGCTGCTGCTGAGGCTGCCGCTGCCGCTGCCGCTGAGGGAAGGAACAGGAGGGAAAAGGAACAAACCCCAAACCACTAATTAGAGATCCGAGGGGGGGGATGGGGGATTGGGGACGACACTCACACAGAGAGACTGGAACACACTGACATACACACTCATGGACAAACACAGGATGATACATGCACACATACACACACACACTGCTACTCACAAGGGCACAGTCACTGTCATGAATGAATGCAGACAAACTCTCACACAAATGAGCTCAGTGACATGGCTGGAGGCACACACACCACACACACACCCGAGTTGACCACAGAGATGCTTGCTTCCCCAGTAACCCACCTCTAGATCAGAACAGTGTGTATGTGCTTGTGTATATGTGCATTATAACATGTATGTTATGAAAGACAGCAGGGAGAGTGTGTTCTGGGGTAACGGCTTCTGCTGTTCAAGCTTTTAGGGTCTAGTGACCCTACAAAGGTTCACAGCAAGGCCTGGAGGAAGGAACGGAGAGTGGGGGAGGGCTTGGCACAGGCCTGGGGGTTCCCCAGCCTTCCTCCCAGTGTCTGTTTCCCTCCTAGGAATTGTCTCCTAGGCCTATGTCACTATGTGGGGCAGAACCTGGATCTTCTGATTCTGAGGAAACTTAAGGCAGGAGTGAGGGTGGGAGTGGAAGGTCATTGGGTCAACTCATCTGTACTCAAACCTAGCCTATTTCGATTAAGCCCCCTAAAAGATATGCCCTAGCCTCCATCATTCCTTGCCAGTTACCCTTCCCAGCCCCCTCTTGGCCACACATCAAATCTCCATCCTTTGACAGGTAGTTCTCGTGAGTGATCGTGCTTTCTTTGGAGGGACTCCTGGTTTCCTTTCTCATTGCCATGCATCAGTTTCCTCTGCAGCAGGAAGAATTGAAGTTAGAGCATAAGCAGGACTACCCAACTTTGACTTCTCATCAAAATGGGGAAGAAGAGAAGTTCAACAGGATTGGGAGAGGGAAACCAAAAAGTCTATTAACTGAAACCTGAGTCTTGAGGTAAGTTTGTGGGAGAAAGAGGACTGGGCAGCCAAGTGGTAGAACCAGCATCTCTCCCTCAGAGGGGCCCAGCCAGCTAGGGTTGTTTTACAAGTTATTCCCCAACACACCCCTTTCCCCCCTCCCAGCCCTGCCCATCAGAGGAATGGAGCCCTGTCCTTCCCTTCCCACTCCCCCAATTCTCCAACACAACCCCCCACTTTCTCTTGCTGAGTGCCCACTCCTTGTATCTTTTGTGCTGCCAGCTCTCCAAGGAAAAGGTAAGGAAGAGGAAGGAGCTGATGGATGTCCAGGGAGGGTTAAGGAAACATAACCAGCAGGCAGAATCAAAATTCAAGGTAGGACCCAGGAGTTCTGGATTCCAGCCCCGTTTGACTTCCCTCAAGGAACTGTCAGGGCCCAACTTTTGCAGAGAGGGTTAGGGAATCAGGGTGGCTGGCAGACTAAGGAAAGGAAGCAAAAGAAGAACCGCAGAAAAGACCTGAGAGACACACAGAGCAAATGAAACAATCCGAGAGAATAAGAAACGCTATGGGCTATAACAGAGAACGAGAAAAGAGAAAAACAGAAGACTAGGTATGTGGCTTAAAAAACAAACAAACAAACAAAACAGAGAGCAGAAAATCTAAAAACGAAAAGAAACCAGCCTAGAGGAACAAAGATGAAGAGACAATGACTTCGAGAAAGGACAGGACAGGGGAAATAGCATGAGGCCTCGTCAGGTCAGGAGGAGAAAGAGGAGGCAGAGGGTTAAAGCAGTCAGGCAGGTGGGGGGGCGGGGATGGAGTATAAATAGCACATAATTGTGTCCGATGATTACACGGGCCACCCCACCCGTCTGCCCAAGAGGAAGTGCCCGTGGTGGGGTGTCCCATGACCTCAAGTCTCTCCCTGGTTGGGGGGGGCGCTCTGAGCCTGAGGATGTGTGATGGAATTCTGTTCACCCCTTCAGAAGTTGAGAAGAATGGGGAAGCTCTGGAGAAAACTGTGCCTGCAGAAAAGTCCAGGGCCAGTTAGATCAGACAGACAGTTAAGGAAGACGAGAAAAGTCTAGACTACAGAGGAGAAATGGCAGGTAAGAAAGGTGTTAGGGCTCAAACTAGATTGGGTAGGAAAGCAAGAGACTGACAGGTAAAAAGAGGACTAACTAAAGGATGAAAGAAGGTGCAGGGTTGGGGAGTAGAGATGAAGAACAGAGAGGGTCAACCTCCACTTCCTTGTGGGGCCTTCAACCCTAACCCTACCTAGGAAAGGGCAGGAGTGCCAGGGAAGAGAAAGGAAGAAGTAGGGTCCCCAGGAAAATATAAACCAGGGCCCCTAATGTGTCAACCCCAATAGGACATAGAGTCCCCTCCCAAAGGTCTGTGCCAAAGCCAAGCAGAGGGGCTGCTTTAAGTCCCTGGCTGCCTCTCTTAGACCCCGGGTTCTGACTTCCACACCCCTTTAAAGAAAATCCTACAGCCCAGCCAAGGCACTGGTAGTTCTGGGTCCAGACCTCCAAACACCTCCCAGTGCCCCCAAGGGCCAGAAGCAGCAACTGGGAGCCCTGACCAAGGACCTGCCTCCACCCTCACAGGCCTCCCTCAGCCCAGCCTCCCAGGGGGTGGGGCAGCCCAGGCAGAGGCGCCATGTGGCAGGGGCGGGTAGAGGCTGCGGCTCTGGTCCTTCCAGTATAAACCCCCTAGGCATCTGGTTTCTATCCACCACCCCCCACCACCCTGGGGGCCCCTAAGCCTCCGCCCATGGCCACCCAGACGCTGAGCTCCCAGAGATGGACGCCCCTGAAGGAAGGGGTGGGACGGTGCCTTTCTGATCTCTCAACCCCAGGACTGGGCTGAACCACAGGGACCGCTCCCTTCCCTCCTTCCCCTAGAAGAATCAGGGTGGGATTTCTAGGTTAGAGGGGGTTGAATCTGGAACCTGCCTCGGTTCTCTATAGATCTTTTTGGAATAATCAGTGGAGATGAAGAAAGAGTAAAAACTGGGGAGAGTGGAAGACTTCTAGCCCCCTACTCCTCAGGGAAGCTGCCGTCTTCCATACTACTGTCCTCTGCTCACCTCTCAGGCTGGGCTCCTTTGAGATTCCTAATCCAAAGAGACTACTAGCCCTTCCTTTGATGTTATTACAGGTTTGGCTCCCTTAGAGAGAAGCCCTGGTGAACAGAGAACAGAACCCCTAAAATAAAGATAGACACATACTCTAATACAGACCTAATGAGTGACACACTTTCAGATACACTTGCACACATACTGAATGATAAACATATATACACATATACACATATATACTCTACAGGCACCCACATGGATACACACTTACATACATACAAAATGCAGGTGATGCTTACACCAAGACACTCACCCTAACCCCCAATCACAGGAATGCACATACCAGTGTACACACATACAGAGACTCACAGCCACCTAGATCACCACCCACAGGGACTCACACAGACTCACATCATACACAGAGTTACAATATAGCAAATATCCCGTACATATACACAGGCCTACCATCACAATTGTACAGCTTTAGAGATCTCTGAGCTCTCCCAAAGGAGATTTATGAACCCCTCTTTCTACAAGAATCCTGGGATAAGGGTGATATAGAGGGCACTGCCAGTCCTATGAATTGTTATCTGCAACTCCGACTAGTGTAGGAACCTCTAGAGTACCTTTAGGAGACTCACTGATATTTTACTCCCAAATTCACCAGAGTTCAGGGCCCCAGATGGCCCCAGTGAACTCCCTGGCCCTGGGGAACCCCAGCATCCCCACCCCCACCCAGACCCCCCCTGCTCTGCGGCCCAGCTGACTCATCTCTCCCTCTGTGGAGCTCCCCAACCACAGGGGCCTGGAAGAGAAGTTTGGAAAGTTGCGCTCATGTCCCGGGCCCCTGATCTGGCCACTGCCCACCCCCCCCAGAAACCCAGACCCAGCCCTTGTCTCCAGTGGAGACACTGGTGACAGAGAACCCAGAAGGGACAGGAAAGAAGGCACCTGGAGACAAGGAAACAGAAAGACAAAGGGAAAGACTAGGGGAAAACAGAGATAGTGGGAATACAGATAAGAAACTCCAGCTACTAATGTGATCGGGCCCTCCAAAAGCCATGGGACTGAGGACCAGGAAAACTCACTCCTTGAGCTAGGGTGGATCCATGGCTTTGGGATGTGGACACTATCCAGTCCCTTGACCTAGCATCATCCTGAGCCTAGACTCAGGGAGCTTGGGGAAGGGTATTTGAATCAGGGAGGCAAAGCTGAGGATATAGAGAAGAGAGAAGCTTTTAAGAAGCCAGCAACCTCTGTGTAGGACAGCTTAGAAAAGGCTCTTCTCACCCCACCAGGTACTATACACATTTACACATCCATACATACCTCAACTCCCTCTCTGTCTGCTAGGTCTCCCTGTTCCCTCTTCCAGGACCAGGGCCACAGGTCAAGAATTCTGGTGCTCGCCTTGGCTCCCCTGGGCTCTGAGCCTCACTTTCCTTAGTTGACATTTGAGCCCTGAGATAATACTAAAGGAGGCAGATCAGAATCAGAATGAGAAGTGCTATGGGAGGAGGAGGAAGGAGCAAGGATGGTAGAGAACAAAGAAGAAAAGACAGGGAAGGGGAAGACTGAGGCCTGATCCTGAAATGAGGAAGCCTACCCTGGGTAGGTGTTTCACATGGCTCAGCATTGAAGACTCAGGGTATCTTGAAGAAATGCCTTTTTGTAAAAAAGATACCCTGGAATCTGAAATGTGAAATATATTAGTGTCTTTAAGCAAAGAGAACTTGGTGTGATTGGGTCCTGATCACATCTTCAATCCTAGGCAACAGGGCTAAATAACCCAAGGCAAAGGTACTTCAAAATTTTGGACGCCACCACCCACATCTTGTTTTCTCTGAACTGCTCAGAGAGACTTTAGGCTGGACCTGAGGAACATTCTTTAATTCAACAAATGCGCGGCAAACACCTATTGTGCCACAAATACACTGCTAAGCTCAGGCACGCAACTATGAACAAGACAGGCCCAGCCCTTTGCCTTACACATCAACGACTAACATAAAGAGTGGGAAGTATCTTCATAGAGTAAGCACTGGAAGTTATTGGAGACAAAAGAGTGACTTTTCACTGGTGTGGGGGGGAATCAAGGAAGGCTATTTGAAAAAAAAAAAGACTAGGTAAATAAACTGAAGGAGGAATAAGAATTAGTCAAGGGAAGAGATGGAGAGTATTAAAAGTAGGGGGAAGAGTTTATGCAAAGGCCCAGAGGTATGAGAGAATAATGACATTTTTGAGGTGCTGAAAGTGGAGTGTGACTGGAGCACTGAGAGTGGAGACTGAGGGAGAAGGTCTATCACCTGTGCTAGGGATCTGAACTTGATTTTAAGGGCAACATACAGGAATATTTTTGTATTAGAAAGATGACCCTGGCTGCAGAGAGGAGAATGGAATTGAGGCTTAGAGCCAGGCAGTTCTGGGTAAATCAGTTGTTTATTATGGTGTAAGCTTGGGTTATTTTTTTTGATAGTTTAGATTCTTCTTTAGAATGGGCAAACGGTAATATAGCAACCTCCCAGGGTTGTCACAGGGATTAGAAATAATACACGTGGAACTCTTACCACAGCGTCTGGCACTTAGTAGTTGTTCCATCAGTAGTGCCTATTAGTATTGTTAAAGTTCGGAGGAGGGCAAAATTAGAGGCAAATTTGTTGCAGCAGTCCAGGCAAGAGGTGAGAGAATGTGTGGCCTGAGCAGAAGAGGGCATAAGGAGAAGTCAATGAAAGGCTGATGTTTAGGAAATAGTATAGACAGGTCTTGGTGCCTAATTGGATGTAAGAAGTGAGGGAAAGGGAGCAGTCAAGAATGACTTCCATTGACAGGTGAGGCTAGGGCATGTGAGGAATTTAAAGGTATCTGTTCTTCTCTGAGAATGGTTCTTGACAGCAACTAGATCTTTCCAACGCAGTAAAGGTGCCACACTATCTGAGGACCTGGCCTCTAGCCTCCCAGGAGGATCCCCCCAAAGACAGACACACACACACACAGCTTTAATCCCTCCTTAGCTACTTCATTTCCCCCTTTTCATCCACCCCTGCCTCTCTCCACGCCCCTTCTCTTTTCTCCGAAGGAACTAACTCCTTGTAAGTTTTCGTTCGGAGTCTGCCTAGGCCACCCTTGCCCATCCTTCCTTTTCCCACCGCCGGGGTTAATGAGAGTCTTTGCGACTCAGCCACCACCACCACCACCTCCTCCCCACACCCCTTCAATCGTGTGCCCCGTCTGGACCTCACAGCACATCGCCTGACTTTGGGGGCCTGGGGGTTTGCAGCAAGGCGAGGAGATACGCTAAGGCAGGCTTGGGGATCTCAGCCCCAAGCTCCAGCTGTGGCGAGGACAGGCGCCCCCAGAAGCACAGCCCGTGAGACCTGGGATGTGGGGCGAGGCCGAGGACCGCGCCAGCCGCCTCTCGAAGCCGCGGCTTGGCTGGGCCCCGCGGGGACCTGCCTCGCCTCCGTGCCTCAGTGTCCCCGCGCGGCCGGGAGGCGGCGGGCGGGGCGGGCCGGGCCGGGCCCGGCGCCCGGGCATTAGGCAGCTGCATATCTGCGGTCCCGACCACAATTGCCGGGAGTCGCGTCCCGGAGACTGGCGGCGCTGACTCTGCCCGCTGCGGCCGCCGCGCCGATTAGGGCCCGAGAGGGAGCGCCAACCGGGGGGGACGGGGGAGGGGGGAGCAGGCGGCGGGGGCGGGGGCGCTCGGCCTGCCCCTCGCCCCTCGCCCCGCCAGCGCCCCCGAGGCCCCGCCCGGCCCGAGCCGGTCCTGCCTCCCAGCCCCGGCTCCCCAGTCCCGCTCCCCAGGCGTCCCCCCCTGGGCCCTGCAGCGCCGGAGGCCCCCAGGAACCCCTGGCCGCCAGCCTCCCGGGCCCCTTCTCCTTCTCATCTCCCTCCCCACACCGAAAAAGAGCCTGGACCTCAAGGCTCCTCCATTCCCTCATCCCCCCAACGCCCGCCGCCCACAAGCTCTCTCTGGGCACAAGTTCCAAGCAGAGGGGGGGCCCGAGCCGCGACGGGACAGGTAACAGGGGCCAGAGCACCCCCTGCTGGCTGGCCCGGTCCTCGCCCCGCCCCCTCCAGCTGTGACCTCCAGCTGTGGTGGTTAGGAAGGGCTGGCCCCTTTGATCTAGGAGCGTGGCCACCCCTCCAGGCGCCCCATTAACCTCCATTATCCCAATTAGGCAGCCCTCCCAGTCCTGGATCTCAGCTTCAAAGCCCCCTTCGTGGGGAGAAGAGAGGGTTGAATCTTGTGCCCACCCCCCTCCACCAAGCCACACCACTTTCAGACGAGGCCAAGGTGTCCTGCTCCCTAGCTTGGATACCCGCTAGCAGCGCCAGAAAAGGGACCCCTAGGGGCTACACAGACCCAAGTCCTTAAACGTCACTAGAGAGAGAACCAGATAGGAAAAGGAACTCTCTTTTACTGGCTCTCCATTTTCCTTCGTTAGATGATTTAGGCAGCAGCATACAGGTTTCTGGCTGACCTGAGTTTCCCATCAATTTGTCCTGCTTTATTTCATAGAGAAGGGAGCCAAGGGCCACCCTCTCCTCCCTTAATCCTATCTCAGCACTCCCTTCCCTCCTCCCTCCTGGAACAATTTCCGCTGGGGGAGCAGGAGCAGGGCCCAGCACAGTGGCCGCTTCCTGGAACATTTTCCTGTATCCGAAACCGCGGCTCCCTCCCCAGGGACCGACTGATCAAGGCCAGATGGGAGCAAGGACGGGGGAGGAGTAGAGGGAACCAGGCTCTCATCATCACCTTCTCCCAACACATACCCTTTACAGGGAGCCCCTGCCCTGACACACAAGGCGCACACCACATGCCACAGTCACACACCCATGGGCATTTATGGCGACACACAGCAAACACAGGGGACAGGTTTTAGAAGGAGACATACAAAGTCACATAAATACATTCCACAAACACATAGATGATCACACACTCTTTCTCCCTCTACCCAGTCCCTTACGCCTCTAAAGTCTCCTTGAACCCTGGCCCTTCCTCTACCAGCTAAAGAAACCTTAGAAATAAAAGAACCCAAGGGTAGGACAGCAGGGAGACCTTAGTTAACGGAGGGTGAGGAGTCAGACAGAGACATCTAAGACTGCCTGTGCCCTGCCAGACAATACCCCATTACACCTCTGGGTGGCTCTTAGGCCCTACCCTTCTCTCCAGGATCCTGGGAACCACTGGGATAGAAGACTGGGATGCTCCTGTTCTTGGTGCTACCCTCAGAATACTTTCTAATTGCTTCCAAATTCCTAGAGAGGCAGCATATGGTATCCAGTAGGCTCACCCATGGCAGCCAAGGGACAAAGAGCAGAAAAGAATATGCAGCTTCAGGGAGCTCCAGGAGCCTGGGAACCTGTGGCCTCATTGGTGACAGTACATACACCCTCCACCCTTCATCGCTGCTCCCCCTAACCTCTTCTATCTCAGCTAGAATGGTTAAGAAGAAGAGCATGGAGATTGTATCCCCAGCTCAGTCTATTCTTGAGCCTTATTCTCTTCTGCCCACTGCCTTTCCAGTACAGGAGCCTAATTCTTATATCCCACATGTTTGTCTTTTGCTGAGAAGGATGCAGATTTGGGCATGGATACAACATAGAACAGAAAAGCTGAGGATAGAGATACATAAACTACTCTCTTCTGGAATATCTCACTTGTTTAGGGGGAATATTTGAAATTGTAAAGTTCTGAAAAATTTGGGATAGAGGGAAGAAGGAATAAGGTAATAATAAGAACCAAAGCTAATCAGTCTGGTCAAAAGTCATTGTGTTCTTTCCTGGGTCTCAGTGGCCTAGGAGGAAAGTATATCCTCCTCTTTCTCAAGCTCACCTGGGGAGGATTTGCCTCAAGCCATTTTTACTCACTTGTTTAATGGTTTACCTCTCTAACTATCTAGAAGTCCTTTATTTGGTGTAACCTTCATCTTCCATCCTATTTAGCTTGCAATTTTTTGCTCTAGCTCCACTATAAAAACCTATTAATCAACTTAGTAGTCAATAGCATTTATTGAGTGGCCCCTTGGGTGAAATATTATAGAGAAAATGCTACATAGGACCCTCAGTGCTAGCTCTTTGAGATCTTAACAGCTTGCTGAGGGAAAAAAGATACTTAAAAAAACTAAGGACCATATTTGAAAGCATAATGACCCACGTTATTTGTCAGTGCTTCTGCTTCCTTATCTGAAAATAAATGAATTTGGCTACATCTAATTGAGAACCCCTGACCTCCATGTCTAAGGCTCTCTTTTTAATTTACTTCAGGAATGCTAGAATGGGTCTTTAATAATGGAATGTATTAATAAAGAGCACATTAATATGGTAAACTAGAAAAATCACATGATCAATTCAATAGATGCAAAGAAGACATTAGACAAAATTCAAAATAGTTATTCTTATCAAAACTCATCTGAAAAGAGATTCAACAAATGGTAGAAATTGTTAGTATTTTGGTTTCTTCCAACTCTAAAGTTCTAGGGTTTTGAGATCGTTTCTTGGAACTGAAATTAGGTTTCTTGAAGGGGGTTGGGGTTCTGACTAGAAAGATAAAAACTAAAGATTCAGAGAGATAGATATGTAGGCATTAGGCACGGAGAAGGCTGTGATAAGGTAGAGACAGGTTCCTAAGGGTACTGACAAGAGGCCAGCCAGGACTTACTTTTACTTCCAGGTAAAGACCAAAAAACAAACATTGATTATTATCTCCTATCATCTCCCAGGCACTGCGGGGTCCCAGGAAAGACAAAAACATAAAATACAACCCTGGCCCTCTAGTAATCCACAGGCTTAAGTTAGGTAGGTTCTCGTTCCCAAAGCAGGATCCGTGGTGTGTTACTCAGTAGTACCTGGCAGTACCAAGTCATGCTTAGTGCACAGGGCTGCAAAGCAGGGGCAATAAAACAAATAAAAATTTGGAAATAATTTATAATTTTTAAATTATTCTCAAATTAAAAAATAAAAGCATTAAAGTAGTCATTGTAAAAGAAATGAGATCTTTGTGGCACATCCTTACTTGGCTTTATGTTAGTATTGTTTCTGTTTGGAAGCCCTTATGGTGGAAGTGTGCATCACAACCTTTTCGGAGCTCAGAACTTCAAACCTTTAAGGGACTTAACGCCATTCAATTCATCTTGTTGCGTTGGAATGGCAGGACTGTCGATGCGTGCTGTGAATGGGAAGGCATTCCAGAGAAAGAAGAACCCTTGGAAGGAAGAGCAATGTGCAAAAACACTTCTAGACATGTTCAGAGTCCACCTTCCCCTAGAGCTGCGGCTCTGGAGAAAGCAGATTGAACAAGGCCAACTATCACCACCAGGTGGCAGGAGTGAGCTGCTCAACGACTCCACCTATCACCATTCTCGGGCTTGTTCTTGGGGTCAGAGGATTGCCAAGGTTTTGCGGGGGTGGGGTGGGGTGGACGGGGGAGGCAATGCAGCTCTCAGGCAAGGGTGGGTGGGAAAAAGTCTGATTCTAACCCTTCCCAAGCCTTGGCTCAGAAAGGGCGCGCTACTGTCAAAGTTCCAAAGGGTTCCTGACTCCCAGGCCAGAATTCAGCAAGCAAGGGTCTATTTCCTGTTCCACCTACCTGTCTGCCTTCCTTGCACAGACATTTCCTGAGTATCTACTGCGTGCCAGGTGTGTGCTGGAAGTATGCAATATAGCATTTCACAAGAAGTGTGCAATCTAGTGGAAGATAACCTGGTAAACAGCTATGCTCCTATGACAATGGGAGCCAGTTTGAGGTGGTGGTTAAAGCACTGTCTTGGAAGTCAGACGGACTAGAGTGTAAATTTAAGATCCACCACTTGTTAGCTGGGTAAACTCTGGTGAGCCTCAGTCTCCATATCTGTAAAATGTGGGCAAACGACCCTCTTAGAAAACGCATAAAATTGTATATAAAAATAAATCACTGCCAAAAAATTTTTTAAAATAGAATTCACTGCCTGCTATGTAGCTGTTGTTATAACTGCTGAATGCTAGGGAAGCAACTCCATTCAGACTTGAGGAGTCTTCCCAGAGAAGGTGACCACTTTTCTAGAAACCTGAAGGATGAGTAGAAGACATATAAAGGAAGTGGGGAGATAAGGTAGGGGGTGGAGGGAAGTGGGCAGGAAAGAAGTAGACTGACAAACTCTGGGGAGCATAGATGCACATCCTCTGGTTCACCAGCAATGGGGACAAAAACAAGGATGGCTTCCCAGATTTTAGGCTGGCATGATGTGGATTTTCTCCACAAATCAACACGCATTTAGTAAGCTCCTTCTATGAGCCTCTCTCAAAGGTTGTAAGAGATAATGAAGATAAATTAAAAAAAAATAAGGCCTGGTCTTTGTTCTTAAGAAGCCTATAAAAATTGGGAAGAAAAAAGGGCAGGGGCTCAAACCTGCTCTAAGCAGGATCTACTCACCTCCAGCTTTCTCATTCTCTCTCCCTAATTACCTACCTAATTAACACTTAGGCTGGGTGCTGCCAAGAATGTCCAGTGAGTACGTTACCTGTTTCTTGCCACATACATTTTTATATCACTTAAATCTGGCTAAAGTAAACATGAAGCCCACCTTGAAAGGGAAAAAATGTATTAAAATACACTCTATTAATAAAATCAACATTTTAATAGTTCTTTGCTGACTATAGAGGCAATTCCCCTCAAGCAACTCATTTGATCTTCACAAGTGCCTTATCAACTAGGCAAGTATTGTTAAGTCTTCTTAGGAAGGAATGAGAAATTTAGAGATGTAAAATGACTTATTCCTTTGTCATCCTCAGAAGTTTGTGCTTTTTATTCTAAAGGAAAGGGAGTAACTGAAGGATGTGGAGCAGAGCGGTAAAATGGCCATATCCTTATTCTAGAATCATCACCACAAGAAAATATTGCATAGAACTATAAGAGAACATGTATGAGTATATTCATGACAGCTTCATGGTATAAAAAAGCTGATTCTCCACCTCTAGGGGAATGATGAACTAGATATATCTATAACAGCATGAATAGATCTTTAAGAGTATTGTGTTTTTCCAAAGTAAAATGATTAGACTTATAGCATGATTAAATTCTACATGCAAATTAAACATACCCATAAAACAAAGATACATACATATTCAGGGACAAATGAACACATTAGATGGTGCTTATAGGGAGGAAGGGAACAGTGTGGAAATGAAGGGGGGTATAAACTAGAGAGGGGTCTTGTGTGATTTCAAATGATGATAGTTTACTATGAATCAAAGAATATGATTAATTCATTGATTCTTTGCACCTAGATTGGAAAAAAAAATTCCATATACCAGACTCTCATTTTCCCATTTAAAATCCATCAAACATTGCCAAAAAGACAAATAACAAATGCTGGAGAGGACGTGGAGAAGAGGGAACCCTTGTGCATTGTTGGTGGGAGGATATATTGGTGTAGCCACTATGGAAAACAGTACGGGGGATCTTCAAAAAGTTAAAAATAGAACTACCATAAAACTCAGCAATTCCACTTTTAGGAATATATCTAATGGAAACAAAAATACTAACTTAAAAGATATCTGCACCCCCTGTTCATAGCAGCAATATTTATAATAACCAAGACATGGAAACAAACTGTCTATTGATAGATGAATGGATAAAGAAGTTGTGGTATATATATAAAACTAAATATTATTCAGCCATAAAAAATGAGAAAATTCTACCATTTGCAACAACATGGATGGACCTTGAGGGCATTATACTAAGTGAAATAAGTCAGACCAAGAAAGACACATACTATATGATCTCACTTATACGTGGAATCTAAAAACAAAACAAAACAAAACAAAAATCAAACTCATAGAAAAAAGAGATCAGACTTGAGGTTACCAGAGGTGGAACGAAGGGGAGGAGGAACTGGAGAAAAGTAGTCAAAAGTTACAAACTTTTACTTTTGAGAAAAATGAGTGCTAGGGACATAACATACAGCATGAGGACTATAGCTAACCCTATTGCAAGACACAGAGGAAAGTTGTTTAGAGAATCAATTTTAATAGTTCTCATCACAGGAAAAATTTTTTCCTCCATTTTTACTGTATTTATATGAGATGATGTTAACTGAAACTACTGTAATCATTTCACAATATATATAAATCAAACCATCATGCTGTATCCTTTAAACTTATTCAGTGATGTATGTCAATTATTTCTCAATAAAAGTAGAAGGAAAATCCTTCAAGGTTCTCTATAATCTAGAAGATAAAATCCAAAGCCCTTTGTGTCTAGAACTTTATGTTCAACAATATTTAGCTGCTTTGCCTTTGCTCCCTGGAATCTAATTCAATGGTTTTCAACTCTGGCTGTATATTGGAATGACTTTATGAGCTTTTAAAATGTATAGATGTCTGAGTCTCAACCCCAGAGGTACTGATTAATTGGACTGGAGTGGGGCCATATACAGGTGTTTTTTAAAAGATCTTCAGGTAGGTTGATTCATAATTTCCCCTTCAGTTTAGGTATTTCCAGGCTGGATGAAGGTCTCTTTAGGTGGTCATTCTATCACTGTGCAATTTCTACTGTCAATTTATCCAAACAGTTCATCTCAGTCTAATAGGATTGAAATATGTGCATATTACTCTTCTGCTTCAAATTTTTCAGTGGCTCCCCTTAAACCCCAAGATAAAATTAGAGTACTTAATGAATCCTATAATTCCTCTTGGTCCTGTCTTACCTTTAATTCATTCATCCATTCAATCTTTATCAAGTGTCTTTTATGAGCCAGGCACTCTAGTAGACAGTGGAGGCAAAAAAGATAAACAAGAACAGCACAATCTTGGAGCTTAAAATACTTTGGGGAACACAAAAGTTGAATGAGTATTTACAGGGTTATGTGGGACCTAAAGCTGTTTCAGAATTTGGGGAAGGAAGCCTGCCTCGAGGAGATGAGAGTTAAACTGAGTCCAGAAGGGCCACTTAGAAGTTAAATGGGACTTGAAACTAATACAAATAAAAGAGGGGGGGGAGGAGAGTGGAGGTGGAAGGAGAAAGGAGTGTTCCAGGGAAAGGAACAGCACAAGCAAGGGCCCTAGCTTGGGGATAATCATGGTACATTGGAAGAACCTAAAACATGTATGACTGGGGAGAAAGAAAACGGTGGACAAACTTGAAGACAGGACGACTCAGTTTTATAGGCCAAATTAAGGTTGAGGACTTTATCCCAAGGGTGCCAGAAAGTCTGGAAAAGATTTAAGTCAGGGAGTGTGATAGAATCAGATAAGCATTTTAAAGAAGGATACAGGTGTAATATGGATCTTAGGTTGCATTGGGGTGTTGCCAAATCTCATTAGTCTTTCCTCTCCTTCACAGATAATATTTTGGAGCATTTTACTAGTGGTTAAATTCGTCTCCTGTAACTTGCTTGTGTTAGCTAAGTGATCAGAATGTGATCCTTTTTACAAACTTCTAGGCATAGCTATGGAATTCTTCACTGTTGTTGGCCCATTCAGTAAACATTTACTGGGGGGCTACTTTGTGCCAGGCACAGGTCCAGGTGATGGAGATGAGACCCAACTTAAGGCACAAAAGGAAAACAGACCTGATCTGTAAAAACTAAGTTCTATTACACAGATAACAAAATTAAAAGGCGACCGACAGGAAGAAAATATTTTTTAAAAGGGTATATTTAAAAATGTAAAATAGTACAGCAATTTTGGAAAACAGTTGGCCATTTTTTATAGAGTTAAACATGTATTTACCATAAGACCCAGCCATTCTACTCCTAAGAATTTACCCAAGAGAAATAAAAACAATCCCCACACAGACTTATATGGGATTCATAGCAGCTTTATTCATAATAATCAAAACAGTGGAAACATCCAAATGTCTATCAAAATGCAAATGGATGAACAAATTATGGTATATTCATACAATGGAATGCTACTAAGTAATAAAAGGGAATAAGCTACTGATACACCCAATAGCAAGCAAGAATCCGAAAACCATTATGTTGAATGAAAGAAGCTAAAACAAAAAAGAATTTTTTTAAAGTATATACTATCTGATTCTAGTTCTATAAAACTCTAGAAAAGACAAATCTAATTCTTTCCTAGACTCAAATCTAGAATAAAATCTAATCAGAAAGTGGGTCAGTGGCAACGTGGGTGCTGAGGTGAGGGAGGGGTTGACAAGGATTATCTGGGAGAATGGACAGAGAAATTTTTAGAGTAATGTTTAATATCTTGATTTTTGCAATGGTTACACAGGTACATATTTTTGTTTAAACTCATCAAAACTCATTTAACTGTAATACATTTAAAGTGGGTACATTTTACAGTGTAAAAATTATAGTTCACTGAAGTTGATTTTTTTTCATTTTCAAAGACAAAACAAAAAGACAATTGACAGAGAGAAAATATTTGATATATTTTAACAAAGAATTAATATCTAACACACATAAAGGGCTTCTCTAAGTCAAACAAGTCAATAGAAAAATGGACAAAGGACATGAAAGGACAATACACAGAAGACACAATACAAATGGACAATAACACAGAAAAGACACTTGTCCTTATAAATCTTGATAAATCAGGAAAAAAACAAACATCAATAATGGAACTATCAGATTGATGACAATTTTAAAAATTGGTAAGAATTCAGGGAAACTATCATTGTCACAGTGTGAGTATGAGTGTAACCGGCAATATTTTTTAGAAGATAATTTGGCAGTGTATCAAAATTTTAAATGCGCATAATCTTGACTCAGCAATTCTACTTCTAGAAATCTATACAGATAACACTGATATGTATGGACTGCTTACTATGTGCAGAGATTCTAACCATTCCTCAACCTGTTCTATGGAGTAAATATTTCCTCATTTTACAGATGTGATAAGTGAGTCATGGAGGTTGAGTTGCCTAAAGTCTTAAAGCTAGTAAGTGACAGCCAGGATTCACGCCTATGGTCTGTCTTCAGAATCTGTCCTCTTAACCCCTCTGCTATACAGGTCTCCACTCTCTCTTAAATGCCACACCTACACACTAATATATATGTATACAGAAAGGTGTTTGCTGTAGCAGGATTTGAAATACTAATAAAAAAATTAAATAAACACAAAAATATCTTTAATATATTTTAAGTTAAAAAAACAGCAAGTTCTAGAATACTTATAATCCCTATTTACATAAAAAATACCAACAACAAAGAGATATATATGAACATAGCAAGTAAGGTCAAAAGAGCAGAGTTTTTATTTTCTTCTATTTTGTTCGCTGTTGATTCTTCATTGCCACACCAGAGCAGTGCCTGGCACTTAGTAGGCATTGAGTAAACATCTGTTGAATGTATATAAATATATGTAAATACATAGAAAGGGGACTGAAAAGCTGCAAAGCAAGATGTTAAGTGGTGAAGGTGGTTCCCTTCCTTGGGAGAAGAGAGAATGTGTGTACAGGATAGGTTAGTGAAAAAAAATGTACACGTATGCACTACACTTTTGACTTTCAATCGTTGTATACAAAGAGATGATGTTCATGTGTTACTTAGGTAGTAAAAACAACAACAACAAAAAAAACCAGATATTTAAGAAACCACAATAAAAGCAAAAATGACTGACCACATTTTCATTTACTATCTCTACAGCCCTTTCAAGTAAGTAATATCTTCATTTTATAGATGAGGCAAGTAAGGCTCAAACAGGTTAAATAAATTGCTGCAAATTGTTATAAGCCTAGATGTGAACTTTGTGACTCCAAGACTCAGGTTCACTTCACTCTATTGTGTTTATAAATGTACAGACAAGTAAGTGCAACAAACAGTTGAAGGCTGCAAGGTAGACGACAGCAGAAGTGGCAGTACGGACACGTGGAGAAGTGTGGCAAATTCTAAAGAAAGAAGGAATATTTCTGGAAATGACTGCAGAAAGGAAGCTTGATCTAAGACTTGAAAGGTGAGTTCTCCTGCTCCCTTTGGTATCTTTATTTGTATTAAAATTTTTTTTAATTGAGGTGTAATTGACATACATTAGTTTCAGGTGTACAACATAATAATTCAACATTTGTATATATTGTGAAATGATTACAATAGGTCTAGTTAACACCCATCACCTTGTATACAGAATATTTTTCTTGTGATGAGAACTTAAAGATTTACTCTCAGCAATTTTCAAATACACAATATAGTATTATTAACTGTAGTCTCCATGCTATACATTACAGCCCCAGGACTGATTTCTTTTATAACTGTACCTTTTGGCTCTTTTCAACTATTTTGCCCCCTCCTCAGCTTCTGGCAACCATCAATCTGTTTTCTGTATCTACGAGCTTGTTTTTTTTTGTTTTTTGATTCCACATGTGAGATCATATGATATTTGTCTTTCTGTCTGACTTATTTCACTTAACAAT
Source organism: Cynopterus sphinx (assembly GCA_030015415.1). Lineage (NCBI taxonomy): Eukaryota > Metazoa > Chordata > Mammalia > Chiroptera > Pteropodidae > Cynopterus > Cynopterus sphinx. The sequence continues at coordinate 127,023,336 of CM057380.1, read as the reverse complement.
GTCCTCAAGGTCCATCCACGTTGTTGCAAATGGCAAGATTTCATTGTTTTTTATTGCTCAATAATATTCCACTGTATATACACATATTTGTTTATTCATCTATCAATGGACATGTAAGTTGTTTCCATATCTTGGCTATTGTAAACAATGCTGCAATGAACACGGGGGTGCATTTATCTTTTTGAGTTAGTGTTTCATTTTCTTGAGATATATATCCAGAAGTGGAATTGCTGGATCATATGGTATTTTTAGTTTTTCATGGAACCTCTATGCTATTTTCCATGGTGGCCACACCACTCTCAGTTCCCATCAACAGTACACAAAGGTTTCCAAAGGTGAGCTATTGAATTACTACTACAAGGGAGGAGGATTTCAGGCACACACCTATGTGTATATCAGTGGATGTCACAGAGGAAGCTACTTGGCCTATTTTATTAATAATAAATAGGTGAGTGGCTATGGCTGGAGCTCTACTTAAACATTTCTAGGTGAAAGATAGGGCCTGCAAAGATTTGATTTGTACCAAATAATGAGATCTATGTTCAGTAAGATAAGACTCCCTGGGGCCAAAACATGGAGCCTATTTTGAAGAGAATCAAGCTGGAGACAAGGAATCCATTCTATATAATACCACCACCAAGTAAGCAATGATGGCTATGCTGAATTAAGGCAGCAACAAGGGATATATATATAGAGGAAGTGATAAATCTGAAGACATTTGTGGAATAAGATTGATAGGATTTGATGACCGATTACTACTGTGAGGGAGGATGGTGGGAGTCTGAAAAGGGAAAGAAATTTGTAGGGGAGAAAACTGATCATGAGGTCCCTTAAAAAGGGATCACTGTGTATCTCCTTCATTGCATGTAGGACAGCATATTATAATTTATTACAATTAGCTGTGTATGAGTCCTAGTAAGCCATGACTTGTTCATCTAATCTCCCCCAATGCCTAGTGACCTATCTTGCACAGACCATGTTAACACTGAATGAAAGAGCACAGCAGAGAGACTGGGTCTGGAATGCATAGGGTAGCAGGGAATGGTGGGGGATAAATAATCACAAAGGTTGAGAGGCAGGAAGTTCTCCAGCCTACTGCCTCCCCACTCAGCCTTAGTCAGAAGTCTGCCCCAAGGGAAGATTGCTCAATTTTCTGTCAGTCTTCCTTCTTTGGGTTAGCCGCAGATTTGATAGTTTTGACTGGCTGAGGCATGGATGGCTTCAGCGCAGGGGAGAGGGTTCCCCCAAATTCTGCTACCACTACCTAGAAACTGATACTAAAAAGGTGCTGTAAGAGAAGCCTCAGACTTCTACTTTTCTCCTCTAAACCACCAAACCTTAAGATGTATGGCAAGAGGTGACATGTCTTTGGCAGGATGCCATAGGCTGATGTGGAAAGGAGAAAAAGGGAGAGCAGCCAGGAAGGTGTGAACCTCAGCAGACAGGAAAGGAGGCCAAGAATCCAAGACCAGAGATGCGAAAGGAGAAAAATCCAGTGGGCAGTTGAATTATTATTTAATTAAAATATTTCAACTACTTATATTATTAAGAAATCATTTAAAACAAAATAGAGAAGAAAATGAATCTGACTTTTATCTGGACTTAACAATTATTCATATTTGCCATATTTAGGTCAGTTTGGGGGAAGTATTTTAAGATAATTTAGACATGACATTAAATTCTTAAATATTTCAATATGCACTGCTAATAAAAACACATTAATACACAGGGTATACAGTCAATAATATTGTAATAACTATTGTCTAAGAAACGTCTGAGTCTGTAGAGGATTTTTATGAGTTCATTTGAACCAAACTGACAATGCCAGGAAGCAAGATCTTAAATGTTCTGGAGAATAATAGCTTGCAGTTCCTTTTATGCATTTGAAATTAAGGAGGGAACAGGGAATGTAAAAAAAATTACAAAAGGTTGGAGAAAGCAAGGAGGGATTGAATTATGGAATAGTTAATAAGATTATGTGTTGAGGGCGGTTTTCCTTGAGGGGTCTGAAAAGTATTTCAAAAGTGTGTTAATCTAGGTACACAGAAACAATTAACAGGGCTTGCTTAAGGCAAAGATAAACCTTTTACTAAAGTTATACGCCTGGGGTGTGACTACTCACCATGACATGTCCAGCTAGGAATTTATGATCAGATCGCCCTGTCAGATTACTTTCCATAGGACCCCTTTTTTGTCCACACTATGTATTGTGTCAGATGGGTACTAGACTTATTGAGGTGATCACTTCATAAGGTGAGGTGATCACTTCGTAAGGTATATAAACGTCTAATCACTATGTTGTACACTTGAAACTAATGTAATATTGCATGTCAAGTGCAATTGAAAAATAAATTTTTAAAAATCAAATACGTTCTTATTTAATCCCAATAGTATTATCACATCACCCCAATTAACAATCATTCCTTGATACCATTTAATACCCGGTCCATATTCAAATTTTCCCAACTGTCCCAAAATGTCTCTTTACAGTTAGTTTGTTCAAAATAGGATCATGTTGCATGTGACCATTTTGCCTCTCAAGTCTTTTTTAAGCCCTTCCTCCTCTTTCTGTTTTTGATTTGTTGAAGGAACAGTCAGTTGTCCTGTAGAACGTACCACTTTTTGGATTTCATATTTGCTTTTGTGTTTTCACTTACCTTGTTCCTCTAGTCCCCAAATTTTCTGCAAACTGGAAATTAGATCTAAAGACTTCCTAAAATATTCAGGTTCAATACTTTAGAAGAGTATTTGTTAGGAGTTCTTCATATTATATTACATCAGGGCCACATAATGCACATGGCCGGTGGTTGATTCAGTGTTTTTGAAGTTGCTGGCGGAGGCTAAGCTTGAGGGGACCTAGACAGCCACCCACCTCTGGACCTTGAAGCTGAGCTCCAACTGGGCCTCAATCATCATGGCTGTTGGTCTGCACAGGCAGAATGGGTTGAGGTTAAGGAGGAGAAACTCGGGGAAGGATTAGCTTAATGTTGGCAGTTTGGACTGGCTCAGTCCTTAAAAAGGACTGAGCAACAAGTCCTGAGACGTAAATACCACATAGGCAGCATACCACACAGGCAGCGGTAGCTCGCTTCAACCTTTCTGTGTGCTCCTTGCAAGAATGAGGAGACTAAAATTCCCCAAGGCTGGGTGGGGTGGAACCATTCCAGGACCTGTTCATCCTGTCCTGCATTTTCCCCTTGTGGAGAGCAGGATGGCCTCTTCAGCTCTGGGCTTTTTGGTGATGGGCTTGGGATGACGTGGCTCAGAGAAAATTCCTGCCTCTACTAGCACAGTTTTTCTTGTTCTCAGGCTTGGTGCAGTTTTTGGTTTAAAATAGTTTCTGATTGCTTTTAAACTTTAGAATATCAGTGTTGAAAGGAACTTCGGAGATCATCTAGACTAGCCCCTTCACTGAAGAACTCTAGTTTTCCCTCATTCTTCCCTAGAAAGAGCTGTATGTAAGATGGAGAAACCAGAATGGTAGTGTATTTCTCCAGACTTCAAACATTCTTTCACACTTCACCTTCATATTTTTTACCATTTTCAGGTTTCCCCGTTCCACAGTATTCCATAATTTTTTTATCCTAACAACAACATTTGTGAAATGATAGGTTTGACATGTAGTTCAAATTCCTTTGAAAATTCATTAAAAGGACACATTCAGAAATGTTCAAAATCCATGGGCAGTAAGTGCCTCACACTTTGGGAAATGCTGTTGTAGAACTGGTGTCAGGGAGTTCCATTAAGTCTGCCTTGAGAACTTGGTTGGGCACATTTCCCAAGTTCTAAGCTACCTTCCTAAATCAGTAAAGAGTAGATACTATAACATCTGCAGGAGTTAGTTACTAGTCTTGTGAGTGAGGAAGGTAAGTTCTTCCTGGAAGACTCCCAAGGACCTTTGTGCAGGCACCTCTTATCATTTCCAGTGCGAGGGGAGGAGAGGGGAGAACAGCGAGAAGGAGGGCTGTGGTTAAAGGTTCTTCCTAAACTGGGCTTTAGCAGTAGGGAAGCTGTGGGAAAACCTCTTTTGAAGAACAAGTCTGTGAAGCTCCTGTCCTCTCCCACTCATCATGTCTCGGGTCACCCCAAGAAGGAATGAACGTGGTGTTTCAGGGCCTTTCCCCGACAAGAACCACCTACTCACCCTGGGGACAGTGAAAACTCGCGGAAGAAGAGAAGTCAGGTGTCAAGTCTCAGCGAACCGAGGCTGGCTTCTCGGCTCGAGGGAGGGAGGGAGAGCAAAACAGGAAGGAGGGGTTTGTGGTTGGGGAGAGCCAGATGGTCCACCTCTTGCCGGAAATTGGGGGTGGAGTGGCCCCGGCCCAGCCCACACCAGTCATCCAGCTCAAGCTGGATCCGAGAGGCCGGCAAACCCCACCCCGTTCCTCTGGGCACCTCGTGGCTCAGGAGGGTTTGTTTATGAATCCAGCTCCCTCCTCCCCCAGCCCAGCCCAACGCCCGCCTCCAGGGTGGCCCGGGTTCTGTGGGAGGGGGAACTGGGCCAGCCCCTTCCCGGCCCCCCTTCCTTTCCCTCCCCTTCCTTCCTCCAGCCTTTGCTGTGGATACCAGGGAGGGCAGGTACTTTTTCCAGACCTGTTGAGCTTGTCAGGGGGTCATTCTCTTTTCCGGGAATGGGAAGCTGGGAGTGGCGTAACTCCTCAACTCTGGACTCTGGAGGGGACTCAGGGCTACTTGTCCCAGAAGAGGAAATAGAAAAGGAAACTGCTTCATTTTTGGTTAAAAGAGAAACATTTTTAATGCTTTACTGCCAGGCAGGACCCCAGTCGTCCTTGGGGTGCAGAAGTCTGGGTGGGATGGGATGGGGGGACTGACGATGGTAAATTGGCATTAAGCACCAACTTCCTGACAGATCTGATTAACTATGGATCCCTGAGGAGCCTGAGGGGTTAGGATGGTTTGGGGGAGGGAAATGTTTTGATTATCTCTTTGTTTCCAGCTGAAGTCCCTAAAGGTCAAATTTAAATGTTCAGAAAATCTCTCTTATTGCTCAGTTTGGGGTCTCGGTTCCTCTCTGACTTCCTCTCTGAACTCCCTGGGTAAGGAGCATGCTTCTCTAGCTCTTAAGAGTTGCAGATGGATTGTGGAATTTAGTCTCTCAGCAATTTCTCTTCCTCTTCTCCACTATACCTCAAATCACCTCTGCTTTTATATGTCAAAGAGTCTTCAAGCTCCAGAGACCAGCTGGGTTTACGTATTGTCAGGTTGGACCAGAGTTTAGCTCCAACAACTAAATAGTGTTCTTGAGCATGCCTCTCAAATCTTGGACAAAAATCTTCCCCCCACCCCAGCCTTTCTTCCCTTCTTCATGGCCACATTGAACAAAGGCCTTCCTAGTAAAGGGTACAGTCTAGGCAGGGATCAGCAACAGTGCTTCTCAGATAAGGAATGAAAGATACAGATGAGTCATTTTAAATAATGATAATAATAAGAATATCTGCAGCCAGTCCTGGATTTCTCATCAACAGGTTCTGGGTTTCCCAAACAAAAACTCAACTTGGTACAGTTCTCTTTTTAATTTTTTAATTTCTATTTATTTATTTTTGCACCTACAGCACTTGGTATTCCTAGGTGGTCTCCCAGGTACAGTTCCTCTCTTAGTTTCTTGCCTTTGCCTTTCCAGGGTCCTAAAAAGAATGAGGGATTTGTTTGATGATCCATTCATCTTCTACAGTCACCATTGCACTGTAAATGACCTTAGACTGCATGATGTGAAAAACCTAGGCTTTACTTGTTCAGAGAGCTAGAATTGAAAGTTTAGAACATTACCTGTTGAGACTTAACTTGTCAGAGACTGTCTAAGCTCCTTTATCCTAGAGTAGGCAGGACAGGTAAAAGAAATGTTAGTCTGTTTTCTACTCAGCTGTAGTTGAAAGCTTACTTAGAGGGAAGGTTACAGTGATGGTGTAAAAGAGGTTTTAAGTCATCTGTATTTAAATTTGTAAAATATGTCCAGTTACCGGATTGCAAAGTAGAAAATTGATTAAAGCTAAAGAGCAGCTTCATAATCAGGACGAATTATTTAACTTGTAAGGACAAATAACTGAATACTGAGAATCAATTTTTAGTGTAACATATCTGGAAACCTATTTAAGATGTTTGAGAACTAAGAACTATGCTTCCCCTTCCATTTAACAAGTGTTTACTGGTGTCAACTATATACTGGGCCCTGAGGATATAAAGTGAAAAGGCATCACCTGGCCCATCAGATTGCTGTGTAGTTGGAGATCAGATATTTAGATACCTCTAATGGAGGTATGTAAACAGAACACTGGATAGAGTATTCAATACTTGAGGGAGGTAGGAAACACTTAATAGAAGTCTTTCTTGCCAAAGATTAGAGTAAGAATTTGGTAGCCCAGAAGGAGGACAAGCTGAATAAACTGTTTCTGGACTTTGGAGATCCAAGAAAGCATGCTTTGAGGGAAAACAGCAAAGAACAAAGTAAAGAGTAAGAGAGTACAGTGGATACAAATGGAAGATGAGCCCAGATAAGTACAGGGCAGACCACTAAGATCCTTGACTGCTGCGCTGGAACGTTACTACTTGGTATATGTGAAGCTTACATATTATACAGTCAAACATAATTCATGTTCTAGGGAGTGGTTTTGTAGTGAAACAACTCTCAAATGATCTATCTACGTTGCCTTTTAAACAGTTGTTATGAGTTAAATGATTTGAGAAGGCTTGAAATAAATTTATTCATTTTTGTTTTTTTGTGTTTAAAGAAAATTTGTTCAGGTTTTCAGAGATGAATTGGACAAGACAGATCATGTCTACTTGCTCTAAGGGACCATCAATAAGCAACCAGGTATTGAGGACATCGTCACTGGCCCGGTTCTGAATTCTGTTATTCTAGAGAAGCAAAGAAAGAGTACTGGAAAAGGGATGATGGCTCTTGAATTTCTGAGTCTAAATCTAAGCCTTTTTCTCAGTACCTAAGATAAGATCAAACCCTAATTCCCATTTTAGGTGTTGACTTAGAACTATGGAAAATAAAACAAAAATCAAAGTTTGGAAATAAACACAACAGTCATAATTTAATGAAGTATCAGAGCCTCAATTTTCTCATCTGTAAAAAGAGATGGCAGTTTCTTAAATTGATTGAAAGGATTAAGTTAGACAATATATGTGAAATGTTTAGAGGACTGCTCCACAATGCCCCTCCATCTTGCAAATTTAGGTGTGGTCTTTGGCTCCTGAATGCACTACTAAACAGCTGTTAAAATCTCCAGAGCTTGGTTTACAAAGATGAGTAATGCAGTTTTTTCCCTCCGGGAAGTTTCTTCTCTTCTGGAAATTTCTTTGCTCTAGTTTCTTTCCTTAGTGTTTCATAATACTGGTTTAAGGACTAATCACTTGAAAGGGCTACTGAAAAATGCATATTCTCAAGACCCACCCCAGAGAATCAGATTTACTATGTCTGAGTTAGGGTCTAGGAATCTGCCTCTAGAAAAGCAGCCCACAGGATTCTAATAGAGACTGACATATTTTGAGAAGTTTTGATCTAGGGAGAGATGTTATTATATTGTAACGTGATGTTTTATAATACAGATATATGAGAGGACGATGTCATTTGAATTAACCTGGAAATAAGGGCAGGACTTTTTTTAGGAGCTAGAAAGTAACAATAAAAAAGAATTTTTATTTTTTAAAAAAGTTTTAATTATTTTTAATTGAAGAAATGATTAATCCCCCCCAAAAAAGCATTTTTTTTTAACACCTACAGCTCCTGGTCTTTCTAGGTGGTCTTCCATCCAAGTACTGACCAGGCCTGACGCTGCTTAGCTTCCAAGATCAGACATGATCAGGCTTGTTCAGGATGGCATGGCCATAGCCCTAAAAAGCATTTCTAAAAATTAATAAAGGCTCAGATCCCTTCTGGGAGCTTGCCCTTTTTCCTTTGAGGAGGAAAAAGCCCAAGGAAAGAAAGATGGGGAGGGAAGGGGAAAAAAATAAAAATAATTTTTTTATTAAGTCCATTTTTATAAATGGTTATACAAGGCATTGCTTTATTCAGTAAAGAATTTATAAAAGACATTTTGTGGGACTGTTCTTGATTGGGACCTGGAACTACATTAGCTTTGTGACCTTGGGCAAGTGATTTCCCCACCTTAATTTTTTCACATAAAATGTGTACTGTCTCTTAATACTAATGTCTTCGTTATGAGGATGACATAGGAATGCAAAATACCTAACTGACCTAGGCACCTAACACATTCGAGTCACTTCACTTTCTTCAGGCCCTGCCCAAAGCAGCGGGTCTGTTTTAGTGGAATCCAGACTTTAAAACATGACAACACATCCACAAGTGTGGAAATTATAGGTAGTGAAGTGATAGCATGTAACGTACAAGTGCTGGAGAGAATGACCTTTTCACGTCAATGACAAGCCACACAGGCTGCCTCTACTAAAACTGGGATGAGAGTCAGGATGAGAGAGGCCAGAAATTCAGGTGCCTCGGGAGAAACCTTTGTAGCTGCAAAAAAACAGGAACTCTTACTATCTTGTTTTATGCTTAGACAATATTTACAATTGAGAACTTGAGTGTAGGGGCGGAGTAAGTGGCTTATAGGATCTTGACTTCTGGAGGTTCTTCAATGCACTTTGCCCTCAAAGACAAGCTCCGGAGAAGTTAACCCCGCGGTAAACTAAGTGGTCAGCACCTTGGGGAAATTTAGTAAAATGGTGTTTTCTGGAGTCTCACAGAAGACCTTGCCAATTGGTCAGCTCAGCATTGACCGATGGCGTGAGCACCGTCGCCAAACCTCATCGGCTTGCACCCCGGGATCTACACCCACGTTCGGAGCTATCCGCCTGTTTGTCCGCCCAGCCCGGGAGGACTGAGGCTGGAAAGCTACTTTGAAGGGACGTTAAATGAAGACGCAAACGAGCCCTGGTGGCGAGACAAACGGCGCGCCGAGTTTCTTGGCCCTGACACTTGTTGAGGTGGAGGGGAACCGCTGAAGTGCCCCACTCCGTCACTGCGAAGACGTCCCCTCAGGAGCGCCAATATGGCGACGGGCTCCTCTTGGCACCACCCTGCTCCCTCAATGACAGGCGGCCCTCGTAACGCCCATTGCCTAAGACGGAGGCGGTGCCTGGCTCCCTCCGCCACCTCATTGGGCTGAAGGACTGAGTGTGACGCCAGTTCTCCTCTGCTTACCCCAAGTTCCCGCCCTCAGGGTTCCTCCGGGGTTTAATTGGCTTTGCGTGCCCGTCAATTTGCGTCTCTCTTCAGTGTTAATCCAATTACAACTTTCCTGGCTGCCCGCCTGATTTCTGATTGGTTTTGGTCAGCTTCATCCTATCCCATTCCTGCCTACTACTTCTCCTCCCACGAGGACTTGGCTCAGGCACGTCCAGGGTTCTGGTTGGTCGTTGTTCTGTCATTCCAGTCAAAGTTCTCCCTATCGCTACCGCGCAGAGAGCCCGCCTGGCGGTTGACTGGTTGCTCCCCAAGCCTATCATCTCTAGCTCCCGCCCATCGTCACTTCCTGCGTTTTTCATTGGTTTTTAAAACCGAGAGGGCGGTCTTTTAGGGCGGACTCCCAGCACGTAACTTTGTCTTACACGCCTTAGAGAGCAAGCGAGTCTTGCCATTGGATCGCCTGCCCGCCTTTCTTCTACAAGTTCCGCCTTTCTCCCTCCCTCATTGGGCGGGGCAGCAGCGAAGGGGCGGGGCCTAGGCCGGGCTTGTGGCGCGCTGCTCCCTCCTCCTCACCCCCCCCTCCCTGTCCGGTCCGGGTTCGCTTGCCTCGTCAGCGTCCGCGTTTTTCCTGGCCCCCCCCTACCCCCCCGGACAGGACCCCCTTGAGCTCGTCCCTCAGCTGCCACCATGAGCGGTAAGGATGAGTCCACTCCAAGCTTAGGGGTGGTAGGGAAATGAGGGGGCGCGCGCGAGGGCCGACCGGGCGGTCCCCGCCGTGAGGGGGGGCGGGCGGGAGGCGGCGGCGGAGGCCTTGGTCCCGCCCGGGGCGGAGGGAAGGGAGGGAGAAGGGGCAGTGGCGGAGCCTCCGAGGAGGAGGGGGATGGGCCGCCCGCCCCGGGGGAGGGGGCAGAGTGGCCTCGCCCGCCCCCTGCCCGCCCCGGCCACGGGGGGCCGGGCCTTACCCCCCACTAGTCGGCCGCCCGCCTGAGGCTCCTCCCGCCGGGGGCTGGAGCCGCGGGGGCGGCCTGAGCAGTGCAGGCCCCGCCCGGGCCAACCGCCTCCCTGGTCCGCCCTCTGGTCGCCGCCTGCCCCAGGGCCCTCCCCACCTTCCGTAGATTCCCCTCCCCCCACCGTCCCGCCCTTTCCACGCCCCTCACCCCGAAACCGCCCTTTCCCTCTAGGGTCCGCCCTCTGTCCGCCGGAAACCTAATTTCTAATTCTTGAACCCCTTTAGTTCCTTACCAGTGTTCACAAATGTTCTCCCACTCACACTACTTATTTATTTTCTCCTTTCCCTTCCTCTCCTCTTGTTACTTTTTACACTTGAATTTTTCTCTTTCTCCATTTCTTTTGACGCTAATTTTAGCAAGCTTTCCGTCCACCCACATGTTTCTTAGCCTTACCTATCTTTTTATCCCCCAGGATACCTTTTATTTTGAAGCTCTTTCAGCATGCCCATTGTCCTTTTTATTTCGTATACAAAACGCACCTTTTCAATATTTTCTGATTTTAATTTTGTGCAAAAGGGAGTTGAACCCCAAGTTTGGCAACATTGAACCTAGTTCATGTTCTCGTCCCACAACTGTCCCTTCTCCAATCCATTTTTTTTTTTTACATTGTCGCCTTTCACCTTCTTGTTAGTCATGTCTGTTTCATCCTAGTCTTTTGTATTCTTCCTTACCTTACCTTACCTTTTTCTTTCCTTCAACAACTTTAGTTTATTTTTCAATTATTTTTAGACCAAGATCACTCCATGGATGAAATGACAGCCGTGGTGAAGATTGAAAAAGGAGTTGGTGGCAGTAATGGGGGCAATGGTAATGGTAGTGGTGCCTTTTCCCAGGCTCGAAGCAGCAGCACAGGCAGCAGCAGCAGCAGTGGAGGAGGAGGAGGAGGAGGAGGAGGACAGGTACGTGGTGATCAGGACATTGGGGGAGGTGTTGAAAAGAAGTACATAGTCTTAGATGATTTTTCACAGAATAAATTTTAGTAAGGGGCTAACTAGTTTATAGACCAGGAAGTACTTACAGAGGCAAGTGACTTGGAGATATCTAAAGATGGAAATTTCAGCATTATAGGAGGTCAGCTTTTTGTTTGTTTTTTTTATTCCCTCCATTTTTCTGTACTGTTTTATTGTTTATTGGTTATATACTGTCCCCTATGCTGGCAGCTGGGTGTCACTAAACTACTTTTTCTCTCCCTTATTATTTGGTCAGGAATCCCAGCCATCCCCTTTGGCTCTGCTGGCAGCAACTTGCAGCAGAATTGAATCACCTAATGAAAACAGCAACAACTCCCAGGGCCCAAGCCAGTCAGGGGGCACAGGTGAGCTTGACCTCACAGCCACACAACTCTCACAGGGTGCCAATGGCTGGCAGATCATCTCTTCCTCCTCTGGGGCTACCCCTACCTCAAAGGAACAGAGTGGAAGCAGTACCAATGGCAGCAATGGCAGTGAGCCTTCCAAGAATCGCACAGTCTCTGGTGGGCAGTACGTTGTGGCTGCCACCTCCAACTTACAGAATCAGCAAGTTTTGACAGGACTACCTGGAGTGATGCCTAATATTCAGTATCAAGTAATCCCACAGTTCCAGACTGTTGATGGGCAACAGCTGCAGTTTGCTGCTACTGGGTCCCAAGTGCAGGATGGTTCTGGTCAAATACAGATCATACCAGGTGCAAACCAACAGATCATCACAAATCGAGGAAGTGGAGGCAACATCATTGCTGCTATGCCAAATCTACTCCAGCAAGCTGTCCCCCTCCAAGGCTTGGCTAATAATGTACTCTCAGGACAGACTCAGTATGTGACCAATGTACCAGTGGCCCTGAATGGGAATATCACCTTGCTACCTGTTAACAGCGTTTCTGCAGCTACCTTGACTCCTAGCTCTCAGGCAGTCACGATCAGCAGCTCTGGGTCCCAAGAGAGCAGCTCACAGCCTGTCACCTCAGGGACTGCTATCAGTTCTGCCAGTTTGGTATCATCACAAGCCAGTTCCAGCTCCTTTTTCACCAATGCCAATAGCTATTCAACAACTACTACCACCAGCAACATGGGAATTATGAACTTTACCACCAGCGGATCAGCAGGGACCAACTCTCAAGGCCAGACACCCCAGAGGGTCAGTGGGCTACAGGGGTCTGATGCTCTGAACATACAGCAGAACCAGACATCTGGAGGCTCACTGCAAGCAAGTCAGCAAAAAGAGGGAGAGCAAAACCAGCAGTCACAGCAACAAATTCTTATCCAGCCTCAGCTAGTTCAAGGGGGACAAACCCTCCAGGCCCTTCAGGCAGCACCATTGTCAGGGCAGACCTTTACAACTCAAGCTATCTCCCAGGAAACCCTCCAGAACCTCCAGCTTCAGGCTGTTCCAAACTCTGGTCCCATCATCATCCGGACACCAACAGTGGGGCCCAATGGACAGGTCAGTTGGCAGACTCTCCAGCTGCAAAACCTCCAAGTTCAGAACCCACAGGCCCAGACAATCACCTTGGCCCCAATGCAGGGTGTTTCCCTGGGGCAGACCAGCAGCAGTAATACCACCCTTACACCCATTGCCTCAGCTGCCTCTATCCCTGCCGGCACAGTCACTGTGAATGCTGCTCAACTCTCCTCCATGCCTGGCCTCCAGACCATCAACCTCAGTGCTTTGGGTGCTTCAGGAATCCAGGTGCACCAGCTTCCAAGCCTGCCGTTGGCTATAGCAAATGCTCCAGGTAAGGCATCCAATTTTTTGAATTTATTTCCATAGCTAACTAGCACTGCAGCTGAAACTGTTGCATCTAAAGAGGGGAATAGAGCCTTTTGGGGGTGGGGTGGGGGAGTGGGTAATAACTTTCTTGAAGGCTAGTCATTTAGGCAAGTCACTTAGAGAAATAGCAGTGATTCTGTTTAAGTAATTTGGAACCGATTTAATGGAAACTTTTATTTTCAGTTAATCTGACGAGAAAGGAACGCTTCTGGCTAATATCCCTTGAGTTTCTGTTCTTTCAATGCCTGTAGTGCTACAGAACAAGGTCCTGTAAACTTTTTCTATAAAGGGCCAGATAGTATATATTTTAGGCCTTGTGGACCACATAGGGTTTCAGTCACACATTCTTTTTTGTTTGTTTTTTTACAACTCTTTAAAGAGAGAAAATAATTTTTAGTTTAAGGGTTTTATTTGGCCTGCGGGGCCCACCCCTGTGTAGTATAAGAATTGATTATATACTTGTCCTATTTGTAGGATAGTTATTAAGTCATCAGATATTTCTCATGAAGAACTGTAACTCTTAAGCAAGGGGAAAAGATTCCAGAAGGATTTTTTACAACAGAATAATTTTCCTGGTTAATCTTTAGTTAACCAGAATATCCTCCTTTCTGAGCAAGCTGGTTGTTAATCAGGGTTTAATTTTTTTTTTAACTCCTATTTAACTTAAAAGAAGAATCCGTTCACTTTCACTTACACTAATGTATATTGTTAACAAGTTTCCTAGATGATTTTGGTACTTCCTAGATAAGAGAGCCACTTCCTAGATTGCTTTGAAAGTAGTATTGTGTTTGAGAAGCATGGGGAGAGAAAGGGAGTGGGGCTTGGAATGGAATGGGGAGGTGGAGTTGTTGAGAGGAATTAGGAATAAGGAGAGCATTGAAGGGAAAGTCTCAGAGAAGAGGGGGGTGTGTGTGTGTGTGTTTATGAATGTGTTGAATCAGTTGATCACAATATTCCGTCATTTATTTTGAACTCCATTTTTTGGTTAATTTAAAATTTAAGTCATATCCATTTAAAAAGGTGAAAATTAGTCTATTTAGAATTTATTTTAAATTTCATTGTGATGAAGCTAATCTTTAATAACACATGGTAAAGGATACCTATACATTTCTATATTCTGACATGATATATAAAAATTATGAGAAGTCATTAATTTAATACCACCAAACTTCTTAGTCCTATTGGAATATATGCGGTCTTAAGAATTGTTTACTTTTATTATAGAGTTTTCATTCCATTTAGACTGGTTCTTATGTAAGTGAGGATAACAAATAGGCAGCTGCCATATTTTTTGCCTTCTGCAGTTTTGGAAAATTGGGGTTGGGGGAGGAGTGTGCTCAAGTTCCCAACTTTTCAAAATTCTTGTGTGGTGTGTTTATAATGACTACATTTTGAGATTTAACAAGACAGTAATTTTTTTGGTGAATTGGTGATCTTGGAATAGAAAGTTAGAACTGGAAGGGACCTAAGAAGTCATCCAGCACAACTGCTTCATTTTCTAGATGAGGACATCGAGGTACTGAAAGCACTTAAGTGATTAGACTACAGCCAGAACTCTGGGGCTTGTGTTTGGTTCTCCACATTTCATTTACTTGTTAGTTTTAGCTCTGGACATGAGAAATCCTTAAGACGGTTAAAAATGTGTATCTTTGCTTCTTCGAAATTTCTAGAGCTTGCAAGCGTTTTATAGGCTGAAAAATTATGGGAGTAGAATTTAGAAAAGTTTAATAAAAATAACTTAGCCTGGAAAATTAGACAGACACTTTCTGGGTGATCTATATTAGCATATTTGTTTCTCTTTGCTCTGAGGTTGTATCTAGCAGTTCTGCTTTTCTTCAAAGGAAAGCAAAGCTGTGGGATTGTTCGTGTTAATAATAATTTGGATCCTTGGATTTTCTAAAAGATTTATAATCTAAGCTCTAGAGAACAGTTATGAGTTACTCTCATTGCTAAATCATGCTCTGGGGAAGTCTGCCACTTAATATGTCATAGGATAGGGCTACCTAACTGTTGATGTACTCTTGAGTTCAAGAAAATACATGTCTTTCTGTAAGGTAGCAGCAGTTTGACATTCACTAATGAGAATGAGGCACTGAAAGGCCATTTTGTGAGAGTTGAGATTGTTTCATTAATAGTGGTTTCTGAAGATAGAAGTTTCCTCCTTTCTGGTTAGTCATACTTGTGCAACATCTTTGTTTCCCTTTTATTGATCTGACTTCATCCTTAATGAAAGATGATAAAATTATTTCCTGAAGCTTAGTGCTCTTCAGCTATTGCCTGGCTGCTACAAAGTGTCTCATTTTATCCCCTTTTCTGATATGTAATTATTTAACTGGAAAGGCTCAACCTCTTGGCAGTATGATATAGTAGAAAGAGCATTGGATGTAAAATCTTGTAAGATATAGTTTAGGTAGGTAGGAAGCACTCTACAAAGTGAGACATTCTTGTGAAAGACTGCAGCTTCCATGTTGTTCACTTAGTCTGTTTACATTTATTATTTTTAAAATTGCCTTTTAAAAATCTAAGCTCTCCTGTTGATTTGCACTCTTGTTTACTTCTGTTTGTTGGATACACAGGCAAAGGCATAATCTTAGAAACAAAATAAACCAGCCACCTCTGTATTCCTATAGTTTTCACGGCTCTGCCCCTGGTGGGTTGACAGAGAGGGAGGGACCACCCAGTAAACTAAGTTCAGTTTCTAGAGAGTGAAATGATCTATGGGCTCTTAGTTTTTGTTTTTAAAAGTTAGCAGCAGCTTTTTTTTTTTTTAAATCAACACCCTTTCCCCTTTATCAGCATTCTTCTCATTTTGTAGCCATACTCTGATAGATCTTATATTTTAAAAATATTTTTTTCTGTTTAAAGCTTCAGGTTTTTTTCTCAGCAACTGCTAAGTCCAGAAAATTCTTACTGAAGGTTAAGGGGAGCCGGCTTTGAAAAGTTTTGAGTTTGGATGACTTCGTGGGAGTTCTGCCTTAATAAAGAGTGCAGGGCAGGGCTTTGGCAGGAGGATAGAACATAATTTCTTGATATCTATAATTCGCTCAAGAAACAAATTTCAGGCACTAGAAATAAAAATTTCACATCTGTTCACTTTTATTAGGGTCAGGAAAATGTCTTTTCTTAGAAGTTGAATGTGATACCAGAGTTGGGTTTGCCAACAGAGTCACTAAACTTGGGGTCAGATTGCTGAGACCTAATTTGTTAAAAAGTTGTACTTTGCACTAGTGCATTTAAACATTAGTGATCAAGGTTTAGATGATTTAAATGTGTTTCAAAATTATTTTAGTGCAAAAGGTCATATAAGAGAACTTTCTATTTTAAAATAATATGCTTTATCAAATATAATGTCAAATGTTTCTGCATCATCGCCTTTGTCAAATATTATACTTGTTTCTTAGGGTGATCATAATGCTTTTTAAATGATTTTACTGTAAAAAGAAAAGGTCTCCTTTAAAATCTGGATGTTTTAATTAATCTAAAGGGACTGAGGAGTCTTCAGACCTTTTTGAAATATTTTTTTTCCAGTTACAGTTGACATACAATATTATGTTAGTTTCAGGTGTACAACATAGTTATTAGACATTTATATACCTTATGAAGTGATCACCCTGATAAATCTAGTAACCATCTTCCACTATAAATAGTTATTACAATATTATTGACTGTGTTCCTTATGTTATACGTCCCCATGACTATTTTGTAACTAGCAATTTTTACTTCTTAATTCTTTTCCTTTTTTCACCCATCTCTCTGACCACCCTCCCATTTTGCAACCATCAAAATGTTCTCTGTATCTATGTGTTTGTTTTTGTTTTATTTGTTCCTTTATTTTGTTCGTTAGATTCTACATATAAGTGAAATCGTATGGCATTTGTCTTTCAGACCTTTTCAATTACTCCTATTCATTCCTGTGGCTTTGGTAAATGACGTCATTATTAAATCACATTACATTGTGTAATGGGGCGTTTTTAGTTTTTAATTAAATACCGAGAGCACAGGGTGCCTCTGTTTCAGAAAAGTTTAATATCTGTTCTGTTGTCCTATCTCCTTTTCCTTTAATTGTTCCATTCTATATAGTAGCATGTAAATGTTGCCACTAATGATTTAGTTCTGCTCAATCCTTGCTTTTAATTGTTTTTTCTCCTTGAAAATATTTAAAAATTTAAGGTGAACATCTATAGAAAGACTTTATATACATAATGCTTTGTAAGTTACTTAGTGCATATCTGTAAACAATAGATAATAATTAGTTGAAAAATTTTATTTTGCTGTTTAATTGAAAAGCAAACACATTGTTTTTACATATTTCTTATGAAAGGTGTGTCACAGTAGTACTATCCCTTTCTCTAACACTCAACATTATTATATAGGCCCTGGTACATAAGACTATTTTAAAATTTATTTGCCCACACTATGCAAGGTTTTAGAAGTTGTTCCGCATAGAGAACCTTGAAAAGGTTTCTGTAGGAAGAGTATTTTTCATAGTTAATTGCAAATATGGACTATGATTTGAATTTGTACTTTTGCTCCAATGTTTTTAAATTCTGAATGGTTTATAGAAACTGAGCGGTATTACTTGTTTGACAATTTTAGATGTGCCTATCTTATTTACTCTGAATCTTCTTTCTCATTCTGTATCTTTATACAAAATAAATAGTAATTTAACAATTTGAGGGAAGGAGTTAAAATATAAAATATCTAGGTTAAGACCAAAGACTTGACCTTTAAGAGATGAAAGAACTATATTAAAAGTGTACACATCTTTGAAAAAAATTTCTTTAAAAACTTTTAAAAAATGGTTTTCATAGGCAAGCAAATGTTTTTTGCTAAAGTTAAATGCTATTGAGATGGATCTTTTAAAATTATTTAATGTTCTTTATTGAATTGACTGTTTTGATTGCTTAAAAGTTACAGCCTTTACAAATATAAATCAGTTAAATCAGACTGTAATAGCAATTAAATTAATTGAAGGTTGCTAGAGCTGGAAACCTTCATGCCCTCTATACCGTCATTCTGACATCCTAATGTGTAGAAAGAAGCAATGACTTGCCAAATGTCACTGACAAAATTTACAGTGACAGGGAGCTTTTGACTTCAGATCAATATCCTTTCCTCTCCACTACTTCCTCATTTTTTGCTATGACTTCTCTCAAGTAGAAGAATGGATTTTTTTTTTTACCCAGTTCAGTTATTTTGAGGTGTTACTAACATTTGTAGCCTAAGACAGGTAACAGGAAAAAAAGAAGCAAAAGACATGGTTAATCAACAACTTCTTTATAACTTTGTTATAAAGCAGAATTTGTTGTAACCAGATTAATTTAGATTTATTTAATCTATAAATAAATGAAGTATAAATAATCAATAATAATAATGAGAACAGTAGGAAAGGAGGAACAAGATGGCAAAAGAGAAATCAAAACATAACTAGTCTTTGAACATGTGAAGGTCAGCTGTGCCATATTCAGGGGTGTATGTGTATGAGGGTGTTAACCTCTTTTTTTCACAATTAGGAAGATGTGATTGTTTTCTTGACTTTTTATTTTTTTCCTCATATACTTGAGACATTTTGACAAACTTTATTTCCTTATTCCTCTCCATATATTTTTCTTTTTATTTTATTATTTATTTTTTTAACTTTTTTTTTTTTTTTTTAAGGCGAGGTAGCTGTTGATTGACCTCACAGATTGTAAAGACCTTGTCAGCTTACAATCCCTTATTTTTTATTTTTTACGCTTACAGCATCTGGTTTTCCTAGGTGGTCTCCCATCCAAGTACTCACCAAGCCCAACCCTGCTTAGCTTCAGAGATAAGATGGGATTGGGTTTGTTCAAGGTGGCATGACCATAGACTATTATTTTTCATGTTATTCTGGAACTTCCTTTCAGGGCCTTCCTTCTCTTACCCCCTTTATTTCTGATTTAAAGCCCAATTTTGTCCAGGCCCCACGTGGTTAACGGTGGTGGTATATCTAAAAGTACTCTGCTTAGAATTCTTTGGGAGTTTCTTTCACTCATGAAAAAAATGTATTTTAATTTTATGCAGACCATTTGTCTTAAAGAAGGTAAAGGCCCATAGCCCTGAAAACTGTATTTGGAAATTTTCCATATTATCAAGAAATTTCTTTGGTTTGGTGTTCATTTCAAAGAATACTTGTTGGAATTATCATGTTTTGAATAGCCTCCTTGTTTAACCTTAAATTCTGTTAAAAAATTAAATAATTCTCGTGGTTTTGTTAACTTACATAGGCATTTACTGAACACCAGTATACTTAGTAATGTAATTGCCCCTAGCAGCCTTAGGAACTGCATACAAAGTGTTAACAGTCAAAATGGGTTCCAGTTGTTGATGCTTTATTCATAGATAAATTTAGCAAAATTTATTGAGCATTTGTTGTGTGACAGAGGTGCTAGGCTCTCAGAATTCTTTGGTCCCTGACTTCACAGAGCGCCAGTTGCTATTGTGCTATAGTTACCTACCTTGATATATTTCAGAGGGGACTACTTTTCACACAGCTAATCTTGACAGTTGCAGCAAAATATATGAAATAATAGGGCCATAAGTATTTTAAATTTTTTTTTATAGTCTCCTGTTACTGTGTTATTTATTGTCAGGTTATTTATTTATTTTTAATTTAAAATGCCATCATATCCTTTAATATTTTATTAACTCTTTATTCTTTTACTTATTTTGACTTAAGGTAGTAAAAGCAAATGCATGGAAAAGAGAGAATTGCATAAATGTTATTTACTTAATGTTATTTTTGTTTCCTGTTAAATCTGTAGCACTTACATATTTTTAGGGAAAAATTGTTTAAAATGAAATAGTATGAAAAATTTTATTTTAAAAATAATTATGATTTTATAAAAAACATAACAAAATTTACCACCTTTACCATTTTTAAGTGTGCAATTTAGTAGTGTTAAGTATATTCACATTGTTGTACAACAGGTCTCCAGAACTTTTTCATCTTACAAAACAAATGCTATACCCATTAAACTTATTTCCCCCTCCCTGGGACTGTAGCAACCTTATTCTACTTTCTGTCTCTATGAATTTGACTACTTTAGCTATGTCGTATAAGTCGAATCATAGAGTATTTGTCTTTTTTTGTGACTGACTTATTTAACTTACTATAATATCTTCAAAGTACGTCTATATTGTAGCATGTGACAGGATTTCCTTTTTAAGGCTGAATAATATTCCATTATATGTATTTATCACATTTTCTTTACCCATTCACCTGTGCTGAATATTTTGGCTGCTTGTGCCCTGTGGTTATCATGACTAGTGCTGCTGTGAATTTGGGTCTGAAAATACCTCTTTGGGATTCTGCTTTCAATTTTCTTGGATATACATCCAGAAATATGCCAGATCATATGGAAATTCTATCTTTAAATTTTTAGGAAGTATAATACTTTTTTATAACTTTGCTTTTAGCTTCGATAAACATTTTTTTAAAATATATTTTCATACTATGTTTTAGTCAAAACTATGTTAAGCTTTTCTATGTGAAACAGTTTTCTTATAAGATTATTTCCAAGTTTCCAAACATAATGGAGCAAAATCATTAATACATCGTAGCTGATATCCAGCTGCTTTTATATTATTTAAATCTTAGATATTTGTAAAGTAGATGCTGAAAATGGAGCCCAAGGGTTGAAACTAGAAACAGGAATTGCTGCTTAGGATTGCACACACACAAAAAATTGTCACGATATACAGTGTTTGAACATGCTTTTAAAGGTACATCATTCTTAGTGACTATAATCACTTACCTCTTTGTTTTAATTATTTATACAAAAGACCACAGAAAGCAAAGATGGCTTGTTGCTGGCAAGCATTTCCCTTTTTGGAATTAATTAAATGACCCCCTCCTGAGCCCCACAAAATGACAAGTGTTCAGTCATCCCAGACAATGGATATTCTCATATTTAGCTTATATAGATGCTTAGGAAACTGCAGCATGGCCAAGCTTTGTGTAGTGGTAATTAATCTTTTAGTCAAATGCCTGATCAGAGCTATCTTAATAAAGGTACTAGCATATCATCACATTGTATTGCTTTTAACTGAAATACAAAGCAAATTTAGATACATGCATCTAGCATCTAGACTGAGGTTACTAATGGTTCTTGATTTATACCTGAAACATTCTGACAACTAATTGGCTTAAGTCTAAAATTTTTATTGCTGTAAACAAAATGGAGACATTATAGAATATTATCATCATATCACATAATCTAGATGTGCCTTACCATAAAAATTTAAGAAACAGACATCTAAATTTAAGAAATATTCACATGTAAAGGGGTTACATGAAATAGACATCTTCATTTCCTATACTTCTCTTTTGGTATTGAAAATATTTGCTTCATGGACTTTGCTGGCAAAGGAATTTGATGCTGTTTAAAATTGTTACCAGCCAAGAAAGTTGTCCTTTTCCAAAACACCAAGAGCATCAGACTTACAGCAAACTTTTCATTTTGTTTAGCTTCCTTAAAGCCTCATTCCTACAGATAGCATTATCTGGAATGATTTCCTTAATTAGAATGTTACTGAAGACCCATCCTCATACAAAACAGGGTCTCCCATGACCCCAGTAAAGGATTGTTTGGAGATAACCTGGCATTGTGCTCTGCATGCTCTATAAGATTGTACCTAGTGGAAACAAAAATATAAAGTTTATACTTAGAACACGCAAGCTTTCCGTTCAGTTAAGAAGTTAAGTTTCAGAGGCTTTTCTAGTTCTGGTTTAAAATTGTTATCAGCTGCTGAAACGGAGACTGACAATGAAACCTACTACTGCACATAAATGGTTCTATTTATAAATGAATCATATTGTGTCGTGTTGCCTGTTTTCGTATACCTCCCCCCTTCACATTACCCCATTTCTTTTCCCAAACTCCCGTGAGACTTTGGTACTATGAACAATCTCAGGAGTTTGGTAAAGAGTACTGTTTTTCTACCCATTTGTTATATTGCTGTCATGAGAGGAAATGAAATGACTCTTTGAAAGTACAATATAAAAATCCACAAAATTGTTGGATAATTGTTTGGGTTGAGTTTTTCCGCTTGGTTAGTACTCTGTTGCATGGGAAGTTACAGATGACTAACTGTTAAGTTGGAACTTAAACCCAAAATACTGTTTTTCTTTTTTCATGTACTGTTTTTGTTTTGTTTTCTTTTTGCAGATGAATGTTTTACATCCTATGTAATATAGGTTAAATGATTTAGCTATGAGTATACTCTTTATTTCATCTGATGGGTGAAGTTACTCCAGCTGTGAAACTAGCAGTAATTGATCAAAAATCCTTTGTGAAAGAAAAAGAAAGCTTGTCCTGAATGAGAGATTTAGTATGAAAAAGAGAGTGACAGCATGAGATTTGTAGAGAGACAGACACTCTAGGGTCCAAATCAGAACTTTTCTTCTTACTGGCTATGTGACTTGCAGGGTCTTTATACTCTTTGAGATGAGATGTCTTTATCTGTAAAAGAGAGTTAGTATTAATATTTACCCCCATGGGATTATTAGAATTAAATAGGATAGATACCATTGGAAAGCATACAGAGGTGCTCAACACATATTAGTGCCCATCTCTCAATAAAAGTTCCATCCTTTGTAGTCTTCCCATCCAAATAAAAGTAGGATTTTAATCGCATTGTTCAAGACTGCTCTTCCAAGGTGTTGAAAAGCCCAAGCCTTTACATTCTTTCTTCCCCATTATATTCCTTGTCCATCGGTGTAGTTGGTAAACCACCACAACTACCAAAGGAAATAAATTCCAATACCGTATGTTTTGTTCTTTAATAAGCCATTTTGGTAAAAAATGGCATTTGACAGTAAACAGGTTTTTAGAATTACCCATGGAATTTGTTTATTTATTGCTCATTGGCTGGGTTATGAACTTGATGTAGAGCACATACCTGTGTTTTCCCTATAGACTGTTTGCTAGAAAAGCATTCTCCTTGATGAACCTGTTGTTGACACCCCATCTAATGATAATTGTGTTACTCCATTTTCTATTTCAATTAATTGTTCTGTCCCTATTTTCTTAAGAGTTTTCTATAAATTAAAAATATTTTTTCTTTTTCCATTTCTAGAGCTTGGTTTTACTAAAGCACTTGCTTAACTTTCCTCCTCTAGGCTAATTCTTCTCACCTATCACCCACCCCCCAAAAAACTCGACACTTCAAAGTGATTATAAAATAATTTAATACATCTAAGCAGTTATAAAGAATAATATAGTAGATAGTCTTTTACTTACATCCCAGTTCACTAAACAATACGATTACTAATATTAAAGCTCACAAAATAAGTCTACTCTTCCTAACACTTTTTAACATTGCTGCTGAACTATGTGGTTTTATTAAGTAATGATTGTTTTGGTTGTATGTATATACTTGCTTGCTTTAATTTTCTATTGCAAAATGAAAGTAGAATTTGATTAGGTCCAAACTGCCTGTTTGGTGATTTTTAGAATTTTTTGACTTCGTTCATCCACAGAACAGGAATGGTTATACCTGCTCAGTTCTTTGTGGTGGTGTAGATTCATAGGTTCAAATATATACAAACAACATTTAAAATATTTGTTTACCCTTTGTACACTTTTAGGTATGCCAGTTTTTAGATCTTAAATGTCTGTAGGACAGGAACCACCTCTTGTTTTTCTTTATGCAGAGTGTGTTTGGTACCATAAACATATGGGTACAGAATATATGATCTGAAGGGGGTCAAATATATGGTGATGGAAGATTTGACTTTGGGTGAACACACAATGATGCAATTTGCAGATGATGTATTATTGAATTGTGTGCTAGAAACCTATATAATTTAATTAACTAATGTAACCCCAGTAAACTTAATTTAAAAAGAATAGGAAAGGAAAAATAAGATAAGATACTTAATGTGTAAATGCCTATTTACATGATCCCTTCAGGGATCCTGGCATGGTGTGGGTCTGAAGAGTTACTTCAATATTAATTCAGATTTTTATCCATAATGTAACTATCATGATTACAAATAGGTAAAATTTATTTGTGCATATGAATCGTAATTGAAGTTAACTTGTTGGAGTACTAGGATTTTGAAAGTTTTCACCCTCTTTTTGGTTTCCATTACTGTTAATAATACTATAAATGTTTTTTTAGAATCTTATTCACAGACCATGATAGATAGATACTATTATTCATTTTTCTTCAGGCCGAACTAGAGAATTAATTTGGTCTTAATAGTGGGAGCAGTTTCTTCAATACTTGAGTTTTAGATACTTATCTTGTGTGCATCTCTACCTTGCTTCATTCAGCATTCTTTCATGCTTTTATCATCATACAACATCTCACTGCTATATTTTATCCAGAAAATTTTCTGAAAACATAAAATTTAATTCATGCTGTTTCTCTTTTCAAGACAACACTTTGCTTTCAGAATGGTTATTTCTGTATTATTAATCAAGCCCAAGCAATTTTTAATGGGATTATATATAATTTGAAGGTTCCAATATGATTATCCTTTTCAGTGGTAAATCCTGTGCTTAGAAACAAAATATTAGATGGTTGTAAATTTTATTTTTTGTTTCTTTTATAGTATTCTTTTATTACTGCTATTTTAGAGATATTGGTGATTAATTTTGATGTTATAACTCTACTACATAAATTCAAAATGACGTATCGTAGTAAGGGTGTGTGTATAGTTGAGAAAGGAAACATTTAAAGTGATTTGTTAACCCTCATTTTATTTTCCTAAAATACATTGATTTATCGAGTATCTCCTGTGTGCCAGAAAATAATAAGTATGCTTTATATTAATTTATTACTTAGTCCAGTATAATTATATATTTTTTGCTGATGAGAAAGGTAATACAGCTAGGTAAGTGGTAAAACCAGGATTCAAACCAAGAGGTTGTTCAGCTGTACCATAGAGTTCATTACAGTGTAATAGCCCTTACTAATTTTAATTATGAGGGGCTGGCTCTCTAGTAATTTAAAATGTCAGTTTATGGGTACAAATAGTCCAAAAGTCAGAAGAACCTGATTTAAAACCCAATGAGGGAGATGAATTGTGTTTCTCTCTTCAGTAATTAGGGAAATTACTGGAGACATGAAATAAGTCCAAAGTTAACTTTATCAATCTATTTATTTCATCACTTTCCTGCTCTTACTAACCCAAACTACTGTATTATCTCAGTCCTTTTCCCCAGGAAATTGCCACTATGGTGAATTGGGGGAAAAGATAAGACAATTCTAATTTATTTCTCTGTCTTGAAAAACAGTTTTCACTGTTGAATGACATTTACAGAGGTGGGAAGAAGGTACAAGTCTTAGAATTTAGAAGAATTTTAGCGTGTCACTAGTGGTCAAATTTAAAATTTTTTGGTTTTCTTGGACAGGAAAAATAGGGAATCTGTACTTTTGGGTTCTTGATGGATGACAGAAAACTATAATAGAGTGTTTAGTAAGGAAGCATTATCAAAGCTGGAAAAAATCTTGTTTCAATGGAGAGATGTCTGAATTATACTTATGCACATGGCCTCCCATTTAAAATTTGTGTCTCTCCCCTCCCCACACACACTCTTCTTAAACCTCTTTCTTGCCTGGGAGGGTCAACTTTAAAAACACCTAAACACTCGTTTATTACTTAATTACAGTGACACCTACTGGTGAGAGCCTTTGCCATCCATCATTCTGTTGACTGCCCTGCACTTAAGGAAAAACTACCCATTTTCTGAGATGTGAAAAACTAGTTTTTAAAGCTATAAAAAAGTTAATATAACAGAAAGAGAAGAGATGCACAGGCTGATTTTTTTTTTTACTATTTATCTGTTTTTAATGATAAAAAATCATATAATTACATTATAAAAATATGAGAAATAGGAGAAAAATAAAATAACACTCATCACAGTCACCAGATTGGTGTGTTTTCTTCTACATTATTTAAATTTTAATGTATGTGTTTCTTTAGCATAGTTTTATCCCAGTATGTATGTAATTTGTTCCTTTATTTATTCAGTGATATGACATAAGCATTTTTTCCAAGTTGTTATATTTTACTTAACCATAAGTTTTACTGACTGCTTAATATTCTATCAGGTTATTTAGCAATTTCCTTATTATTTACATTTAACTTATTTCTTGTGTTGCTGTTGTAAATAATTTGTCCATGAATATCTTTTCAAGTGACTTTTTCCAATTATGAACATTTTTATGGACTCTGACCTTTTCCTAAAGGTTTTTATGTTCTTGCTTACAAGTGAAGTTGAATATTTTTCCTTCTGCTTGTTTACAAGGTATACCAGTTGATGCATTTACTGGCATGATAATAATATTCTTAGGAACTTGCTTGGGCTCTTTTTAAATAAAGAAATTTTTTTTTATATTTCCTGAAAATAACTTCTTCATACTCTTGCTTGCTTTTTTAAATAACATATGCTTTTCATTTTTATATGTCAAATTATTTTTTTGTGTATGATTTCTTTAACACATGCCTTCTAAAAGTTTGATAATTGTTTTCTTCATATTTAAACATGTGTGTATATATTTAACTTCCCTCTATTTTTCATTCTATTTTATTTGGAAAAATATAAAGAAGGCAACCTATTATTTAAAGAAACCAGTGTTAGTGTTTTTTCTTTAAAATTTTTTTTGCCAGTCTGTCTTTCCAGATATTTTTGTAAACATTGAACTTTATCTTCCCAGTATTATTTTTGAAGTGTGACAAGGGCAGAGATATCTACAGTTATTTTTAACATAAGGTTTGTCTTTGAGCCTCTTGACATCTAAAACAGAAAAGCAATTGGAGATACCTCTTTCTCTCTTACGTGTTATCTCACTAGATTTTGGCTCCTTGACTGTAGCACCTGATGTTAGTGTGTGGCACACAGGAAAAGTACAGTAAAGATTTGTATAAACAAACAAATAAATGAAAATAAATATTTATTTGTTTCTTTGTTTATCATTTCTCTCTTTCTCTACTCTTATGGTACCCCTCACAATGTATGTTGTTTTTGTTGTTTCTTTTTTATTTTCAGTTTCTCACTTTGAACCTTTTCTTTTCCTTTTTTAAAAAGAATTTTTTAAACTATAATTTGCTTTTTAAAACAGCTTTATTGAACTACAACTTATATACCATATAATTCACCCATTTAAAATTTGTAGTTCAGTGGATTTTGGTATATTCAGAATTGTGCAGCTACAACCACAGTCTAATCTAAGAACATTTTCATCACACCCGAGAAGAAACACTACATGGCCCATTAGCTGTCATTTCCACTTCTCATCCCCAGTCTGAGGTAACCACTAATCTTGCCACCTCGGTGGATTTGCCAATTCTGGTCATTTCATAGAAATGAATTTGTACAATATGTCATCTTTTGTGACTGATGCTTCTTTCACAGCACCATAATTTTAAGGTTCATCCATATTGTAGCATATATCAGTATTTCATTATTTTATATTGCCAAATAGTATTTTATTGTGTGAATATACCACATTTTGTTTATCTATTCATGAGTTGATACACATTTGAGTTATTTTCATTTTGGGCTATTATGAGTAATGCTGCTATGAACATTTATATGTAAATTTTTTTTTGTGGACATTTTTATTTACATGTTTTGGTTATATACTTAGGAGTAGAGTTACTGGATTAAATTCAGCTTTAATGAGTTCCTTAGTCTATATCTTTGAAAGATCTTAAACATACTTGTTGCCTCTCTTTTGTTCATATCCTTAGCAGTCTTACTGTTTCACTTATATACCAGAAACTTTGAAACTCCAAGTATTTGGGGACTAAATCTTGCCTTTTTTTATTCCTAAATGTTTTTTATCCATGCTTTTCACTTGAATCTCTGCCCTACTTTAGACCTTTATTATTTCTCACCTTTATTTACTGGTACAGCCCAGAATATTTCACTTTTCTTTCTTCTGACACTGCCCCTCCCAACTCTTAAACTTCTATCAGAATATTTTATTAGTACTTTATTATAAAAATTATAGGGCAGGTATTATAATCGTTTGATTTAGCTTTTTTTTTTTTTTTTTTTGAGCCACGCTTCTCTTGCGCAGGCCTGCTTCCACATCTGGAAGTGTACTTTACCTTCTAATAAAACTTATACTCTAAAAAAATTTTTTTAAAATAACTGTTGATTTAATTTTTTGTCTTCCCAGTGAGATAGAAGCTCTGTCATGGTCATTATATCTAACTATCCCCAGACTATAATATAGTATTTGGCACCTGTCCTTATTCCTAGAAGTATACGTGCTGGGTTAAAAATTAGTAACATTTTAAAGACTTGGTCAAATTGCCAAAATACCCTGCACACACACCAAGCTGTTTCTCTGCTATGTGTTTTTGTGCACTAGAAGTGTATGAAAGTGTGTCTCTCTTCATACTCTGCCTACCATCACTTAAAAAAAAATCATTTAAATGTCTATTCTTGTGTCTGATATCTGTTTTGAAGTTCATCTCTTCACTCTGTCTTCTCCCTCTACTCTACCATTGTTCCACATACCATGTTTTACTCCACTACATTCTTTTATTCTGCTAATAGTATTCCCTCTGCCTGGGACACCCTTTCCTTGCCAACATTCGTCGCTTGGCTAACTTCTGTACATTCTTTAAAGTTTGGCCCAAATGTCAGCTCTTGTAGGAAGCAAGCCTTCTCAAATTCCAGACTAAGGAAATTACCCTTTTCAATACTAGAACATCCTTTGAATGGCTTTTTCCATAATAATATTTATATTATTATCTTTAAATTATCTGTTTCTTCTCTGGTGAACTACAAGCTCTTCAACAGCAAGAGCTATTTCTTTGAATCTTCAGAGCTTAAAATGTTCCTGGAACAAATAGTAAATAATTACTGAGTTCACATGATATAGGGCACTGTAGGGATAAACCCTAAAGGAAATTTATATAGTTTATGTATAACAAAGCCTATAAATTATAACTTATACATATGTATATAAAATATGCTGTAGTAATTCTATAATCAGGAAAGTTTTGGTAGAGAAGAAAGAAGTTTTATAAGTATGGTATGTGGTTTTGTATAGAGCACAAATTATTAATGAATTAGTAAGGGTTTGCATTCTGGAGCAGAAGGAAATAAGTTTCTGGTGTCCGTTCTTTGTTCTTGTGTGGTCTAATTTAATATAAAATCATTAGAATTTTTTGTCAGATGCTTTTTCACTTGTAGCATAGTTCTGGGAATTGGACAAAGAAAACTAAAGGCTCTTATCAATTTGACACAAGACAAACAGTGACACAAAATATTGGTAGGACATACTGAGATGTAGACTGCACAGTCAATAAAATTGATATGCCCAGCATGACTAGTCATGACTCACTTTAACAAAACATAGTTTTCTTTTTTTTCTATGTAGTCAGGGAATGCATTTAGCTGTATGTACCAAAAGATCTATTACAATGGCTTAACTAGGTGGGGGTTTATTGTTCTCATAGAACATGAAGTCTGGAGGTGGTGTGTCCAAGCTTGGTGTTGCAGCTCCAGATAACAGTAGGAACACCAAACATGTTTACTTTTGCCTTAGAATGGGACAGTTGCCATGCTTGCAAGGCAGCTACTCCAGTTTTTGTCATTGTGACCTTTTTCTAGACAGGATAAAGGAGAGAAAGATGAAATTTGATAAAAGAGGAAGCAAGCTTAGTTCCAATTTAGAGAATTTTTCTTAAAGTCTTACCTAGCAATTTCATTTTACACCTGATTGATCAAGATCTTGTCACTTGGCTACTTCTTATCTGGAAAGGAATCTGGGAAGGGGAATATTTTTAACCTGGCATATTGTTACTCCAAACAAAGTCAGGCAGCTTTTAGGCAGGAAGGAGAGAATGAAAACTGGGAACAAATAGTGTTAACTGCTGTTGAGCACCATAACCTACTGTCCATATGTACACATACCACTGAAACAACTGCAAATAGTAAACGAGGAGTCCACCTAAATAATTTTTTTTAGATGATGGCAGCTTTTTTTATTTTAAACTTACATTTAAAACTTACTGAAAATTGTGAGAACATAATGGTGGCAACCAGTTATTTTAATCTTTCTGGAGCTTTCTCCTAAAAACAGTACGTTGATATCATGTACCTGCTAATGTGATGTGATAAGAAGGGCACTTCACTTGTGTCAGTATTCTTCTCCAAAACCTATAACTTCAATCTAATCAGAAAACATCAAACAAATCAAATTAAGGGACGTTCTACAAAATACCAACCAGTTTTCTTCAAAACTGTCAAGGTTATAAATGACTAAGACACTGAAAAAAATTGGAGGGGCCAAAGGAGATGTGAGAACTAAATGCTTGGATGGGATCCTGGAAGAACGTAAGGATGCTAGTGGAAAAACTGGTGAGGTCCAGAAAAATCTATAGTTTAGTTACTAGTATGGTACCAATATTAGTTTATTCGTTTTGATTAATGTACCTTGGTTATGTAAGAGTTAACATCAAGGGAAGCTGGGTGAAGAATATACAGGAACTTTCTATCTTTATAATGTTTCTACAAGCCTAAAATTGTAACAAAATGAAAAATTACAACAGCTGGAGAAACTAGGATAGAAAGGAAACCTTATATCTACAATGAACAGCTGATGGGAACAAACTATAAGATCTACATATTATTGGCACTTGGGAAGGAGAGGAAGCAGAGGGATGCAACAGGGCTTCTGATGCTCCTGAGAACAGGAACACCTCTAAATCACCAACAGATATTCACTGGAGAACATCTAGAATGAACTGGGAACAGTGTTCTGCGGGATTCACTTAGAAAATGAATACAAGGGAACGAAGATAGAGTCTGACAGCTTTTGAAATTAGCATACTGAGGTTCTAACAGAAAACTTAGAACTGAGGAGAAACTTGTAGTAGAATCCACATTGAGCAAGACAGGGAGAAAGAAAAGGACAAAACAAAAGAGCAGAGGGGTAGATATCAGAAAGAATGAAGAGTTGTTATTTTTGTTTTTATCACTTTGCAAAAATAGGAGAAAAAGAATCTCTGAAGCCATGAAGCTTGGAAAAGTCATCCTACCTCCTACCCCTTGCTCCTAAATTTTAGGAAGACTGATTTTGCTTTAAAAGTGAGTTTGAATCCATATAATGTTACTACTAACTAGCAAAAGATGCTAACAACAACAGAAAGAAATAGAAAAACACTTCTTCGGACAGTGAAGGGACCCTGGAAAGACATGGCCTACAAAATAGATGAAAATTCATAATTGTCTAAAAGAAGTTAAGGAAATAATAGAAGTAATGAAAGTACAAATTCAAATTAGATACATCTCAGAAATGAGGTGATTGGAGAAAAGGAAAATTTGAAATGAGAAGTGACAGACTTTAGTAAAAAAATTGAAATAAGAAATTGCCTTAGAAATAAAGATGAAATTAAAAAGAACATAAATAAGCACAACAGATAATGACTCAATAAAATAAGGACAAAGTAAAACAAAATTAACTTATATATAGTAGAAAGGGAATCTTTTAAAATAAAAGAAACAAAAAAGAGGTACAAGGGATTGAGAAAAAATAATATAGGCAAAGAAGAACCAACATTTATATGAAGTCCTCAAGGAAAAAACAATGAACCCCATGGAACAAAGATAGCTTTTCTAAAGTGTACTCGGGGAACCTGACCCAGAATGGCTAACAATGAGACAGAGCATAGTAAAACCAGTGGATTTTAAGGGAAAAAAAAATTATTTGGGTACCCTAGTGTAAAAAAAGACCTAAGCTTTTATAAAAGAAAGAAAATGGATTATCACTAGACTTTTTGGCATGTTTAGTGTCAGAATACAATGGATTAACATTTAAGAGAATCAAGGCTGTAAAATATGAACCAAGAATTTTATATCCAGACAAATAGACCTCCAAGTGTAAAGACCACAATTTAGTACTAACATGTAAGAATTTAGGAAATAGTATTGACATGGTTACTCTTTATGGAACCTATTAGAGCTTCAGATAACTAAAATGACTTAGGGAACCAGATTGCAGTATCTAAATACTAATTTTCTATTAAAAGAAACTAGGAATACTTGAAGAAATAGCTGATTCTAGATCTAGAACAGGAAATTAATATCAAAGGACACAGGAACCAACTTGATATTTTTTTATGACTAAGTGTAGGACAGTTTGAGGATCAATGAGGATAAAAACCGCAATTGATTGAAGTATTAAATATGTTTAAATGCATGAATTCATATTAATGCAAAGAAGAGTTATTGCAGAGGGGTGTGAGGGAACTATTTGAGGTGATAGAAATAGTTTGTATCTTGCTTGTATTACACTATTTACTGTATACAATTCTCTAAACCATGTTTCTCAACCCTGGCTCTATTAATATTTTGAACTAGATAATTCTTCATTCTAGGGGAGGGACAGGCTGTTCTGTGCATTGTAGAAGAGTTTAGCAGCCCTGGATACTAGACCTAACAGACAAAAATGTCTCCATACATCATCAGATGTCTCCTGGGGAGCAAAATGGCACCAGTTGAATTTTCATTGTTTGTAATAAACTTGATTTTTAAGAAAAGAAAAACTCATTGTCACTTTTTAAGGATTCTAGGAAAACAACTGAGTATTTTGAAAACCAGGAATTGACAGAGCCAAGCATTTATCCTCTTTCCTACATTAAACTGTATCTCAAGAGTAACCATGTAGTTAGTATAGGGATGAATTTGGGGGCCATCTATCTGTATATTTTAGTATTACATTTTATTACTCATAGTTACCAGTTTTTCTGTCATTAAAGTACAATTCTTCTATTCCTCTTTCTCTGATTTGCTACCTCTAATTCACGGAGTGGGAAACCATATTAATAAATTATTATTATTTAAAAAGCTAAAGCACCATGTATTATGAATTCACTCTATTACTAGAGTTGTTTTTGTTTCTTGATTTGGAGTAATAGTCTGGATAACTGATGTTCCTCATGCCTAAGTGATGTTAGCGGTATTCTGTTTCAACATGGCTGAACATGCAAACACTTCATGGTCTGAGATATACTTTTCTGGATTAAATCTGTTGTGTAAATTGAAACATGTTCAGAAAACATGTGCGCTTAATATAGGTATAATTTTAAAATTAAGTTTTACTGTATTAACACTTACTGAATTGCAGTACACAACATTCCCAAAGTCATTCCAGAGAGCAGATGAATAGGGAAGTATATGGGAACCAACCTTTTGAAAATTATTGAGGAGGTTTATATTTTATTTTATTTTATTTTATTTATTTTATTTAGTATTGCTTAAGTTTTTTCTCAGAAAAGAATAGGGTGTTTGACTTATCATGGTAGTCTTTTTGCAAGTTCATGACTTTAGCACACTTCTTCACTTTGAGGAAACTTAAAAAAGTGTGTAACTGCCACAGCTATTTCAGAAACTGATACTCGAGGCAACCACTGGGCTGGGCAAAACTGTCATTAAACTGTGCCTTTGGTTTACTGGTTATTTTCATCTTGGAAAGGAAAATCTTTAATTTATTTCATTGCTTAACCCAGTACATTTTAAGATAAAACTGTTCTTTTTCTAAAACTGTTACTAAAAGAAGCTGGGAAGAGATTCTGGTCTGGTGTTGATGCTTTGTTGGTGTACCATTCCTTTTTGTTAAGTGAACTTGAAAATTGTTAATTTTATCTAACCTCATTCTCCGTTTTTATATTTTAAAAAGTACTTTGAAATCATCATAGTGGGGGTCCAGGAGGATATTAGTTTTGACTATCCATTTTATAATCATTTTCTAAGTATTTCTTTGTTTCTCTTATGTTTCAGTGGTGTGGAGAAAAGTTTGCCTTTTTCCAGTTGTTTGGGACAGGGAGAATTTTGGAGATTTAATGAATTGCTTCTAAAATTTTAATGGAGTTAGGTTAGCTTTGAAAATAGGTCAGAGAAAATGATTTGTTTATGTGCACCACCATTTCATCTTGATTGTAAAGACCCGTTGTAGATAGCTGGATCTACAGTTTCATAAATTTCTTTTCTGAAGGTAATTTTTGGTAGGTACCATTGGTGATATGAACTAGCATTCTAACTAGCCATGTCTACTGAGCTATTTGGGCTTATTTCAAAGAATACATTCTCCATCCCCCACTAGGGGGAGTTTCCACTCAATGACACATAATAGTTAAGGCAAGTTGATTAAACAAAATATTGGTGTATATCTTATTCTGTGATTTCTCACTATGGTTTTCCCACAAGATATTTTCCTAATAACATTAGCTACAATGTGTTGAATGTTTGCTATATGACAAGTACTATCTAATAAAACGTTTTATTTCATTTGTTTTTCACAGTAACTATGAGGTTGCTTACTATTAGAAGCTAATTAGATGGTGGTACAGGAACTCATATCTAGGTCTGTTTTACTTTAAAACCTATCTTAACTCTGTACTCTAATTCTCAGTTTTAGCTCTGACAATATCATGAAACCCAAAACATTCAAATTTTTTTAATGCCATAGGCTGATGTTTGAAGTTGTAGAGTGAGCAGGAAAGCACAAGGAAAGCTTATTTTTAGGCATAGTAACTCAAAATTATGTTGATGAGCTGAAAAGAATAAAGTACAGAAATAAAATGAAGAGCCTAGATTTTAGTTGGTAAGTCTGATCTACCCCTTTTACTTAGTTTCCTTCTTTATAATAGATTTGAAAAAGCAGGTCAATTCAACACTTCATTTATAGGGATCTTAAATATAGATAGAGTCACTAACTTATATGTAAGGTGCTTTTATAGGTGATTACTTACTGATAATTGATGCTTTGAAAACCTGAGAAGAACGTAATCTATTCCTTTAAAACGTTTCTTTTTTTCTACTGGCCTTGAGCAGTGTTTGAAAATGTCAGGTGTAACCAGCCCATTAGTGGTTCATAAAATCGATGTAGTGGGTCGTGACCAGTATTAAGGCAAAAAAATTTTGAGTGTGGAAAATTTAAGAATATGCTCTGCTTATTGTAAAGCATTGTTCATGAAACTTTTGTTTCAGTTATATGTGTATATACTAGGAGATAATGTCAAATATATTTTTTACTTTGGGTTGCAAGTTTTAAAAGTTTGAAAAACTAGAGCTTTATAACATTTATCTATTTAAATTTATCCAGGACAGAAATTAGTGATTTTATACAAATTTTAACTTTAAAAATAAATGACTTTACATGACATAATAGAATGTATGCTTTATATTTTATTCTTTTTTTCTAAAGTTCTGAAAAGCATCCCGACCCAAATCAAAAGCATTCTGGGGTATATAGTTAGCTCTTTCCTTATTGTGTCAAAATTTATAATATACATGTGTTATTCCCTGTTGAATATTCAGCACAGATTTTTGCCCATTTCAGGAAGTTTCTTTCTTCTCTCAGGTTTTGTATGATTTCTGGTTTAGCATCTCTTAAAGTCTTATTTTCAGTCATTTCCATTTGGTTTCTTCCATAGCACCTTAGCTCTGGGAATGAGTAAGAGATTTATATGTCATCTTTTTGTAATAGTACACACTGCTATTCTATTCTTTTTAATGGATATATAGTAGTCCATTTTGTAAGTTTATTACGTAATTTATTACGTAAGTTTATTTCGTGATTTTTTTTTAACTAGTACCTCAATGGTGTACATTTTGATTGTTTCCAGTTTGTTGTTATGGAAAACACTCTTGTCACATGTCTTTGTATATTCATGAGTGTATCTATAGGACATTGCTGGTTCAAAATAGAATTACTTTGAAGATATGCATTTAAATGTTTAATAATATTGCCAAATTGGCCTTCAAAAGGTTGTTCTAATTTATCACCACCTATATATAAAAATGCCTATTTCCCCATACCCCTGCTGATGCTATGCATCTTTAGTATTTTAACTTTTTGTAATTTGATAGGTGAAAAATTACAGAAGTTTATTATAGAGTTGCATTTTTAAAATTAAGTGAAATTGACCATGTTTTCATATACTTATTGGCTCTTTGTATTTTTAAAGACTTTTCTTGAGATTTCAAGTATGGAATGATGTCAGTGAATTTGACTTAAAATCTTTGAAGATATGTACATGTAAAGTGTCACTGAGCTGTCTGCAGCTCTAATAACATCCCCATCCCTTTACTCTTTATTTCAGGTGATCATGGAGCCCAGCTTGGCCTCCATGGAGCCGGTGGTGATGGAATACATGATGACCCAGCAGGTGGAGAAGAAGGGGAGAACAGCCCAGATCCCCAACCCCAAGCTGGTCGGAGGACCCGGCGGGAAGCATGCACCTGCCCCTACTGTAAAGACAGTGAAGGAAGGTAAGTTGACTCAGCCGGTATCTTAAGAGTAATATAAAGAAGAAAAAATGAATGGAATTGGAAGTGAGAAGAGCATTAATTTTTTATCATTTAAGAGTTGACAGTGTTGCAGAGGAATCTGAGATAAATAGAATACATTCGATTAGGTTATATTATAGTATCTTAGTTCCAGCTCTGATTCTTTCATCAACTCTGAGATCTTGACCTTAAAAGGTTCCTGCTTTTTCCTAGAGATAAGGAAATCAGGTGGAGCCAGCTGGTTTAATGATTGTTATTGTATGTCTGTTTCAAGTGGTTTTAACAAGGTGTTTACTTGTAAGAGAGCCTTTCAAAGGAAAAAAAAAAAAAAGTACCTACTGTAATGTATTTTTACAGTGGCTGTGTGAGAATAAGTTTTCCAGAGTCTCATTTTCCTCTCAAAATAGACAAAAATGTTTAGTCCATGGAAACAGTTCTTTCATCAGAGAATCTAACACACTCTGAAAAACAAAGTTCTAGTGATGTTCTCAGTAGTACCTACTATTCAGTATTATTTCTGGAGAGTTATAAGTTCTATCCTTTTCCTTAAATTCGCTGCTTTTGAAAGAGAATAGAAAGTCATATATGTTTGTGTTTAAAAAACACATGTTTACATGCATTTGAAAAAAATCTGTTAAAATCTTGTTTCAATAAAAATTAAGAAGAAAAGTATCAAAACAAAAAATAATTTGTTATTTGCAGATTAACCCTACATTATAGGGAAAACCTGATTCAGAAGCAATGAGTACAATAGTGTTTCCCTTTAACAAAGCTTAAAGTGGATTTAAATTTTTCAAGGAAATTCTCTGATTTCCACCTGAGAATGATTTTATTTCCATCATGTTTTTTTCCCTCTGTTAATATGTGCTCTTAAAACCCAAGAAAAGTCCCTCATGGAAATTTCCCCAGTGCCCACTAATATAACAAATTGATTTGGCAAAAACATTTTAAAACTAATACCTGAGAGATGCTGAGGATCTGCTTCATATAGGGATTGTTTCATTCATTCATTCATTCATTCATTCATTTATTATCTGCAATGAATTAGCAAGGGATCTTATTCCCCACT
Organism: Cynopterus sphinx; assembly: GCA_030015415.1. Lineage (NCBI taxonomy): Eukaryota > Metazoa > Chordata > Mammalia > Chiroptera > Pteropodidae > Cynopterus > Cynopterus sphinx. The sequence continues at coordinate 126,986,052 of CM057380.1, read as the reverse complement.
TTTGAATTTTATTTAGCCCATCTTCCTCCTCCACTGAAGTTCCTGATGTTGCTCCAGCTTTTAATCTTCACCATTGAGCTCTTGACTATATTCTATGAAAATTTTCTATAGTTGTAAAATAGTATATTTTCCTTAAAGTTCTCCAACAGATGTTTAAATGGAAATACGCTTTGCTCATTAAGTAAGTTCCTTGACGAAAATATCACCATACTCACAGTAGTTCTTCTGGAAAATGCTTGTATTGAGGCTTAAACTTTCTGAAAAATACAAGAAAATGCCCTCAAGACTTCACAAGTCACTCTGAGAGTGATTGTTTTTTCAAATGTTAAACATAAAAATTGATTAAACAGTAGAAAAGCAGAAAAGAGCAAATAGCCAGTAGAGAGGAAACCTACAACTTGAATTTTGGGTGTTAAGAACCAGAATTGACTAAAGATTCATCTTTTGATACTAAAGAAAAGCCTTTCTTTAAAAATAAAAGTTTGGGGTTAGTTTCAAGTAGGTTGGGTAATTATTATTGACACTTTGCAGTTCTTTAATTTTTATCTTTAAAATGAATGATGAATAGTTTTAATTTCACTTTCAGGAGTTCAGGGGATCCTGGCAAAAAGAAACAGCATATTTGCCACATTCAAGGCTGTGGCAAAGTATATGGCAAGACCTCACACCTACGGGCACACTTGCGCTGGCATACAGGCGAGAGACCATTTATGTGTACCTGGCCATACTGTGGGAAACGCTTCACACGTTCAGATGAGCTACAGAGGCACAAACGCACACACACAGGTAAGCAGGAACCTGGGGAAGAAAGTAGTAGATCAGAATGGAAAGACACAAAATGTACCTATGAAATAACTAAAATTACTGAGTCACTTACATTTGAAACTGACTGTGTGAATCACAGATACAATTGGAGTTAATCTGGAAAACCTTTAAGAAGGAAAGAGAGCTAGGTTTAGAGTGGGATTTTGAAGAAAGACCTCATTACTCTTCTTAGTCTCAGCCCTGCCTTACTTTTTTGCTTCTTATTTTTCCTTTCTGAATGCTCCCTAACTTTTTTTTTTTCCTTTTCATTTATTCCCCTCCTCCTGGGAACCAGAATACCAATTTTCCTTTGAAATCGATGCCCCTGTCTCTGTTCTTAGTTATATGGTGGAATTAACTTAGGTGGAATTCACCCTACCCCTAGCTCCAGGTATTGGCCATAATTGGCTTAAACCAGTCTCTGGATCCCTTCCTCTCAGGATATTTGGTTCAAGGTATGTATGGGCAGTTAAGCTTGTCCAAGAAGAGTGAATTTGGGACGTAAGCTGGGAATGCAGGACCACAGATACTTTCTCCTTGGGAGTTTGTGGTATGAAGACATACGGCTAGGAAAATCTACTCCCCAACCTTTACTTATTTCTCTTCCCTTAAAAAGCATAAGATACCAGATTTTCTTTTTTTCTTTTTTTTCTTTTATTACTTTCTAAGCCTGGACTTATTCTGCTTAAGAAGTTTAAAAGTAATAATTGGACAAGATACCTGTACTTCCTGAGATGTCAGTTTTTTATCTTTCTCTTTTTTTACTTAGGTGAAAAGAAATTTGCCTGTCCTGAGTGTCCCAAGCGCTTCATGAGGAGTGACCACCTGTCGAAGCATATCAAGACCCACCAGAATAAGAAGGGAGGCCCAGGTGTAGCCCTGAGTGTGGGCACTTTGCCCCTGGACAGTGGGGCAGGTTCAGAAGGCAGTGGCGCTACCACTTCTTCGGCCCTTATTACTACCAATATGGTAGCTATGGAGGCCATCTGTCCAGAGGGTATTGCCCGTCTTGCCAACAGTGGCATCAATGTTATGCAGGTGGCAGATCTACAGTCCATTAATATCAGTGGCAATGGCTTCTGAGATAAGGCACCGGGGCCAGAGACATATGGGCCATTCCCATCAACCCTGGGATGCTAGGTAGCATGGGTCCAAGAGACATGTGGGAGAGAGAGCCATGAGGCATTAAAATGCATGGTGGTGGGAAGAATTGGGGGAGGAATACAAAAGAAGAGATGAGGTCCTGGCACCTACCTATTATCATCAATACCTCCTCAAAGTGGGAAACATTAGTGAAGATTCTGTTGGTGCCACCCTTTGAGCATTCGTTTGACCCCAGACAGTTTCTTCTTATATTTCTTACCCCATCCTCCCTGTCCCTGGTTTTTCTTCTCAGCTCCCTCATGATGGATCCCCCCTTTCCTAAAGCCATCATGCCTTGATAAATATATATGATCATTGAAATACTTTTTAACAAAAAACAGATTCTATATTATATATATATATATATATATATAAAAGATATATAGAGATGCATTTGCAGGGGTTGTCTGGGAGGAGGGAGGAGACCATTCTGTGACCAAAATACCTTGGTCATTTTTTTTATATTGCCTTATTTCCTTATGGCTGAGCCTTGTTGTGACACATCAAGCTTCTATAGATGTTGTCTTGGCTTCCCACCAGATTAAGCATTCGTATGCTCTGCTTTTAGTTTATATATACACACATAATGTTTTTCTTTTCTTAATTTTGTCTTTTTATTTGGGATCAGCTTCTTGCACTCCTTTCCTGACTCAACCCTTTCTCACCTGATCATTTCATGTTTTGTTTTTGGTAGTGATCCCTGGATGAGGCACCTCTATGAATCTTTTTAAGTTCTTAGTTCCAGCAGCAGAATGGAGAAACCTTGAAGCCTAGGCTGATGTCTGAGGTAGCTGTGGAGAGAGTGTTCAAAATATTACTGACGCAGGCACCCTCTTGGTGCTGGAGAGTCAAAGGCACCTCTCTTCATTAGCTCCTCTTAGCATCAAGAATCAGAAGTATTTCTATGGAATTGTATAAGAGACCCTTTGAAGGTTATAATCTGGGATCAGTTTTTATAAACTATCAAAAGATGGTCAAATAATAGGTAGGAGTTTTTAATAGGAAAATGACGTGCCCAGAAATGGAAGTGGCTCGTGGTAGTCAAGTTCAGGAGTTAGTGGAATATTTGGACTTTTGTACAGCTGTCTTCCAAGGTGGCTAAGCTTTGATTTCACATAAGCTTCTGAGTTCACATTCTGAAAAGAAATGTGCTCCTTTTTTGAACATCCCCAGTAGTTTTTTTCCTATGTTATTAAGCAACATCATCAGCCAATGAATCTGTTCTAGGTTTTCATTCTGCAGAACTCCTGTAATAGTGGCAAGGCAGTGGTTCTTTGATCTTTTCCCTTAACTCTTCTTTGGGTGGTTCCTAAGGGAAAAGGAAGCACACGATCATGGGAATGATAGCCAAGAACAAAAAGAAATCTTGTCTTACCACTGTGGCTTGTAGGGGAGGTTGGGAGAAACCATCCTGCTTTCTCCACTGCCTGATTCCTGAAGAGACTGATCCAAAAATTATAGCGGCAGGGAACTCTTAGTGCATTTGGCACTGAGATTTAAATGCAACCAGAGTTGTCCTCAAGGCCCAGCCATTAAAACATCGTCTCTCTTGACCTTCTGGTATCTTGTCAGAGGGCTTTTCACTGTGAGGAAGTATGGAAATGGCTGTGTGTATGTGTGTAATCTGTTAGGTTGGGGATAGGTTTTCTGTTAGCCAGTACTAAAAGAGACCTGCAATAAAATTACCCTGATCTGATAGAAAGTTAAGTGTTCGTGTATGACTGTGTATGAATGTGTGTTTGTACCTGTATATATCTACACACAGATGAGAAATTATATTTAAAATTGTTGGAAAATAAATCAACTTCCGATCAAAATGCCTTTCAGGCCCATTACCTAGAAATCTATCTTAAAACCTGGGTATGTTCCTGAAGTCATTTTTTTGCTTATGCTAAATTAGTTACAATTATGAATGGGGGATATTCTACTGCACTTTTAAAAAAAGAAACTATTTTTGTGTTTGAAAGCGAAACCAACATTCAGGTCTATAGCAGAGTCCTAGTTCCCTTCATATAATCTTTTTACCTTGACTACAAATAGATGATGCTATGATTCTACTATATATTTTGTATAATAATCTATCCAAATTAGGGTTTGGTTAAGTTTGTGTTGTTGTTTAACCCGAAATACAATAACTTTAATAATCTAAACAATAATTCACTCCCTTTAGTCCGTTTTCTGCAGGCTTAATATTGTTTTTAACACTCAGGAACCATTGCAAGGAACTTTCCCAAGATCATATTCTGTTAATACTGAAGTAAAAGTCACCTATGCCCAGCCACTTATCACACCTTTTATTTCCACTGAAAGGCAGAACTCAGAACATATTATTTTATGTCTGTAATCATGTACATAGTCATCTTTTGGAGGAAAGGGGCAGGATAACTCACTGGAGTGTGCAGTATTTTGCTAGAGCATTTCAAGAATGGAATCTTTCCCAGTATGAAATGATCAGATAGAAACTAGCTTAATAAAGCTGAAGACTACAAGCTTTTAGAAGGTTATTTTGATATTGTTTCTCTCTGGGATGGAATGCTGGTTTACCCTCAACCCCTTCATTAGCATTACTATGAGTGAATTTATATCCAGTTCTTTCCATTTGGCCTATTCTTACCAAGGACGCTCCAGATCCAGTATCTTGTTTGGCCCAGCAACTGAAGCAGCTTCTGCTTTTGTCTCCCAGCAACAGTGAGCCACTCAGTCTTTTCTGCAGGAACTTAGGAGCCTACATTCCTTGAGTCAGGAGCTTATTGCTGAAAATCCCTTTCTCTGAACTTTTGGCTGGCAAAAATTAATGTAACTGACAGGCATAATGATTCTAATTTTTTTTTCATGAGTTCTTATTTAAGTTTTTTAAATGACCAAAACTTGCAAAGCAGGGCGTGCCCAATGAGCAGTAATATTAAAGCACTCATTTCCTTGTCCTTTCAGATTGCCCATTCACATTCATTTACTTATCATTTGACTGTCTCACTCTTTACCCTGAACAGTAACAACCCACATCTTCCTTCAGGGACCTTCCAGCTGGCACCCTGTTTGTGGGTGCTGTGCAGAATGAAATTGAATGGGTATCTCTCAGCCTGGTTCAGAGTAAATAGAACCCTTGATCCCAGAAAATAAAGACTGCAGTGTGGGGTAAAGATTATGGTTGGGGAAGGGTTAGAGACAAAAGCTGTAAATTACTATGGCTGATTGATTTATTTCTACTATATACGTATATATATTTTTTGCTTTTGTATATCCTATATAGGAAACTAAGCATTGTATTTTTTTAACAAATCTGAGAAAGCACTATGAACTGCAGGTGTTTGACTTTCAGAATATATTTTGTATTGTCAATATCTTCACATTGTGTGAATACTGGAAGCTGCAGATCTTTGCTAGGATGCAATAAATTTATATACTTTTTGAGGGGTTCTTCTGGGGGTGTTAATCAGGCCCCTGTTGTGCTTTTGGGGAGCCCTGGTGCTACTTGCTTAAAGTTTTCATTCGGTTTTAAGTACCCTGATGCCTTTTGGACCTTGGAATCAGATCAAACAAGTTTCGCACTTCAGAGATCCAGGTACCAAGGAAATGAAGATAGTACTGCTGCCTCAAGTGAGGGGCCCTTTGTATAGCTCTCCTTTCCCTCATTCAAAGCTGGGTAGCCTCTTGAGATTGGGAGGAGAAACGTGAAATCTCAGTTTCATCTCCCTTAGAAGAGAGCCAGTAACTTATGTGCAAGGATGAAAGGTAGCAGCAGTAGCTTTGGAAAGGAGGAGGACATGGCACTTCTCCAAACCCGGAAAACATTGCTTTTGAAAACTGCTGATAAAATACGGGCAGGTTGCTTTACTTTTTTTGGGAGCCTGTGCTCTCTCTGGTGCCTCTTTTGGCTCTACTCCTGGGGTACAGACCTCTTCCAGGAGGATGAGCAGACCAGCTTTGAGGTTGACCTGTTTCTTTTCTTTGTCTGCCTTCCCTAAACACCAGCCCCCAGGAGGACATTAAACAGCCTTAAGCTTAAATTCCTACTCCCTCTCCCAGATTTGGCTTTCTTGCCTTAGAGTGAAGGCTGGGAAAGGAAGAAAAGGGGAGCCCTTGGATTCATTCCTCCCATAGTTCTTCAATTTGACTTTCCAGGCCCAAAAAGATTTTCCTCCACAATGTTCACTTGAGAGAAATGAGTATATTGTCCCATTTCCCTCTTTCTATATTATCAAACAACCTCAGCCTGCCTTGTCCCTGCTAAGTGAGAAGAGGTGTGGTGATTTGTCCCTCAGCTCATTATAGTATCAGAAAAAAAGCATAACAAATGAGGTTAAACTGGGGCTGCAGGTAGTGAGGACTGTTGATACGTCTCCTGGGGTGTGTTTTCCTCTCACCTTCAGGAATGACACTGTGCCTTCTCCACAGGGGAATGGGCTTCATCTACTTGGCCCTCTACTTTCCCAGCAACTGCTCTTGAACAGTGTGGACAAGAGCAGGTCTTCATATTTCTGATCACCCCTTTCTCCCAATTGCATCCCATAGCCCTTACCTGGAATCTAGGGCACAAAGACTTCGGGGAAAGATGGGAAATATATGCTGAGATTGCCTTGAGGAGTACCCTTCTACATACACCTATGGCAGCTGTCCCAAGGCCTGTTTCCTCTTCCCAAAATGAGAGTCTCATCCTTTGGGGGGAGGGACAGTGCTCCAGTCTCTGGTGCCTAAAACAAGCTTATTTCTCTCTCAACACTTGCAATAACCTGTCTTCATACCACTGTTGCCTTTTTAAACATCTTGATAATCTCATGCTGTGTTTGTTGTTAGTTCCAATTCAATTATCACCAGGGCTGTGTGGGGAAATACTTTCAAATGCTTTCATCTTTCTTGTTCTTCCCCCTGATTCTTTGTATGTATGATGCTAATCTTTTGTCTTTCAGTTTCTTCCTGCTCTTTTGTATCTTTCTTTCTTGTGTCTCCTACCTTTTGTCTCTGGGTATTTTGGGGCTTTTCCCCCCCTTTTTTGTACAAAGATTAGTTTCAATGTAGTCTGTAGCTCCTTTGTAAACCAATTAAAAAAAATTTTTTTAATAAAAAGGCATGTCTCTGGTGTGTTGAGAGGATTGGGAGTGGGGAGACTATGGATATAACTTCATATACTGAACCCAGGAAAAGATTCCAGTTACACAGTTGTACTCCCTACGTGTTAATCATCATGATTGCCCTACACTTAATTCCCAGGTAGATAGTGTCATGACCAGATCAGTGTGCCACGACTACGTAGAAATGTGGAGGACCAAGAGGAATGAGGCAGCCCTAACTTTTTTTAAATAAGCTTTTTATTCTGCAATACTTTTAAAGGAAAGTTAAAAATTTAGCACAAAGTTTCCGTGTACCCCTTACCTAATTTTTCCCATTGTTAATATGGTACATCGTCAAAACTAAGAAACTGACATTGGTACATAACCCCAGGCTTTACGAGTTTCACCGGTTATAACATGGTTGCCTTTCTGTTCCAGGACCCATTCCAGGATGCCACATTGCATTTAGTTGATATGTTTCCCCAGTCTGTGACAGTTGTTTGTTTTTCATGACCTCACAGTCTGAAAGTGTTGGCCAGGTGTCCTGTAGAATATCCCTAAATCTGAGTTTGTCTTGATATTTTTCTCATTATTAGAATGAGCTTTTGGGTTTGGGGAAAAGATATCAGCCAGGTGAAATGTCCTCATCACATCCTATTAAGGGATCTGCGATATAGCCACATGACGTTACTGATGGTAACCATCAGTTGGTTAAGGTAGTGTTTGCCAAGTTTCTCCAGTTTCTCTTTTCCTATTCTTCATAAGCAAGTCAGTAAATCTGGCCCACTTTTAATGGGAATTAAGCTTACTGTCCTGGGATGGGGGCAGTATTTTACAAAGAACATTTGGAATTCTGTGAGGAAGCTCTCTTCTCCCCCATTAATGTACATTAGTACGCACTCTTTTTTTTATAATTGGATTAATTATTGGGTATTTTTATTTTATACGTTGTTATAAGCCAATACTACATTGTTCAGATTGTCTCAGCTTTGGCCTTTGCAAGCTCTTTCAGCTTGGCTCCTGTGTCCCTTTGGTATGTCTATGTTCTTTTATTTTTTTGAGCACTTTTTAAACTTTCTGTAAACAAGATGCTTTAGGTTCATTTTGTATTTTCCCTGCCCTAGCCCTAGAATCAGCCATTTCTCCAAGGAACATTGGTTCTTTTTATTGGAGAATTATATTGGAACCAAGATCTAGTTCCAACATATTTTACATTCAGTTAATACCAGCCTGTATCTAACATGATGGAATCTGGATTGTGACATCCTTTCTGAAACTGAAATTGAAGTTATTCTGACAGTCTTTCCAATTTCCCTACAGTTTCACTTCCCTTCCTACCTATATAAGAAGCCTTGATTGTTTATACCGTGGCTACCAACATTATTATTTTGCTCAGTTGACTTCCTGTATCTACTTTGTTGATCACCAATGGGTAAACTCAGCTATTTGATTTCCTTATGTAGCTGGCAGCAATATAACATTTTAACATTTGACTTTATTGGGGAGGGGTTGTTTGGGAATTTTTTTGTTTTTGGTTTTGCAGCCTTAAATGAGTGTTTAATAGTAATGCCATCTATTCATTCAATAAACATTTCTTAAGTCTTTACTGGGTACTTAGTACTGGATATTAAACTAGGTTGAGAATAAAAATGAAATAAGACAGGCAGACCATGCCACCAAGTAATTCACAGGCTGGCAAGTGAGACAGATACCACTAATTTCAAGTTTCCCAATTCTGACCCAGTATTTCAGCAGATTATCTGCTTCTTTGTTTATGGGGAAAATGGAAGCATGAATTTTCTCAAACTTCCCTGTCCTATCCCTACATCTATGTATTCACCAGTTTCTTAGGAGAAAATATTTCTCATTACGAGGCCACTTGTGCTCATTTTCTTTTATTTCTTTTTTGTCCTTTGTTTTGATATTCCTTTTTATCCTCAGTCTCATTTTCTTTTATAAGCCTGTAAGTATGTTAAAATCCCTTCCCTCCATTTTGAAAAAATCTCTGCTTTCTCATCAAGCTGCTGATCTAGTTTCCATTTCCAAAGTGAAAATAGTCGACACTCAATTTTTCCCTTTTACTATTCCTCAGGCCACTTTGTACAACAGCACTCATCATTTACCAAATTGTTTCTTAACATCAGCCACTTGGTTGCCAGCTTCAGTGGTCTTTAAGTCAGCCTCATATCTCTCTGCAGCAATGTGCATCTTAGAGCTTTCTTCCATGCAGTGTGGAACTGATACTCTCCTGGTTGTCCTTTAGCTTTTCTGACTATCCTTTTTAGACTCCTTTGTAGCCATTTTTTCCTCTGTCCCTTAATCGTTGATGTTTCTCTGTCTCGTGTCCTTTCCATACTTTACTTTTCACCCCCTTAAACAAGTTGCGTTTACTCTTTAGTTATTAAATACATGTTAGTGACTCCCAGATTCTCTCTCAACCTGGCAGCCTGCTTACTAGATGAGATAACTCAAACTCTGCATGTAAGAAGGGGAAATAACCCTTGTGTTCCCCATCTCATTTAACAGTATTACTACTTCTTGAGCATTTATTCTTTTTCTTTTTCTTCTTTATTATTTTTTTTAAAGCCTACAGCACAGGTATTCCTAGTACTAAGCAGGCCCGTCTCTGCTTAGCTTCCAAGATCAGATGAGATTGGGTGCATTCAGGGTGGCATGGCCGTAGACTTGAGCATTTATTTTTGATGCCACAGAATCATCTTTTAATTCTCCCTTTTATCTGCCAACATTTATTTGATTACCAATCCTGTTATTACCAATACAATGTATCTCTTTTTTTTTTTCCTTTTTTATTTTTATTTCCACTTTCCTAGTTATCACCTTGGCTACTGCTTAGGTCTTGTAACTGATATCCTTGCTTCTAGTCTCATTGAGCTCCATTCCTTTTACTTGTTTTGAGTGTGTTTACCTTTGGGACAATTTAAAGATCCCTTTCTCTGTGAAATCCTCTGATACCTTTCTTCCCTTCTCTTTTATTCCCTGGACAGAATTAGCTTGTTCGATCTTTCTGCTTATATAACTGCTTGTTCATACCCGTCGTCTGATACATAATTTTCCGATTGCTTGTTGATTTATCTTCCTGCCTTTCTAGATTGAGTTCCTGGAGGGCAGGAATCATCCTTGTAGACCCATCACCTAATAAAATACCTTTTATGATGGGGACATCTAATTGATATTTTTTTGAGTTGAATGAATAAACAGTGCACTTTAGCCTTGTAGTTAGTGAGGTCAAATGTTGATTATTGGGCCACTGCAGACTTTAATTGGGATTCAGATGAAGATCTTGGTGTATGTGGAATCCAGGAAGACTTTATTACTATGAGGAGGTCCTTTCTCAGGACTTTCCTAATCCCTTAGCTCTCAGAGTTTTACCCTTTCTATCACCATCTCAACTCTAAACTCCACACAGAGCAGGTATACTTCTAGTAAATATGGCTGGAATGTTTCTATCTTTGAGAGGAGTAATTATCCAAGCCTGTGGTTGAGGAGATTCTACCTTCCTGCCTGATCCTTACCTTCAGGAGATATAGTCCTGAAACACTCCAGATACAAGAAGTTATTTGACCTTTAACTCTACCACCCACCCACCCATTTATGTGATCTGGAGCTGGTGAAGGATGATAGCCATAGCTAAGTACATTCCAGTCATCTCACGGGCAGGGTCCTGCAGACTCCCAGAAGCACCCATGGATGGATGGGCAGCTGTCCATCTGCCTCTAGCCCTCATTTTTCCTCCAGCTTTGGCCTCACAACTACTGGAGCTTTTACCTCTCTTCTTTCATTCAGGCTCCCTAGGAGAAATGCTCCAGAATCAATCAATACTCAAACCTTCATCCCTGTTCTAAGCCAGACCATTTCCAGAAAGAATTTCCAGGAAGCCACCAGAGGAACAGAAGTCTCTGAAAACAGGAGACTAGTCCCCTCTGATTCTAATTTTCATGGGAACCAACTGTTCACAGGTGCAGGAATGATCTGTTACTATAGTTTCTGAGTCTGGTGGTGTTGGAATCCTGTCCCTCTATTGCAGCACAAACTACAGATCTCTCTTTCTATCTCCATGCAGACATTCCCTCTACACACCCTGTGCCCTCCCTTCACATTTTACAGTCCTTGCAGCTTAATAGATAGAGGAAGTGTACATTTAGATAATTAGAAGAGACTCTTGCTGCCTCCTCACTAAACACCCAAGTTTCTCCTGTCTGCTGACCTCTGGTGGTGATAGTTTGAACTGTCCCTTCCCTTTCTAGTTAGTGGCCTACTAGCAGGTAAAGTGCCTATTTTCTCAACAATCCAAATCAAATTCAAATACTGTATTCAGTGGAAATTTTTAGTGCTGCATTTGCATCATGGCATAATGCAAAGAACAGTGCTTTGGAGTCAGACTGACCTAGGTTCAAATCACCTTGTGCTAGATACATATAAGCTCAGTTTTCTTACCCATAAAGTGAAGATAATAAATAGTTTAGTGGGAGAATTAGATGAGATGATTGTAAAATGCATAGCCCTAGCTGTGCTGAAGCACATAGGTGCTCAATAAAAGTTTGTTACATTCTCAATAGTGGTGATTTGTTCAGTGTGACTCAGTGATTTTTTTAATTTTGGTAATATAAAATTTACCATTATACCATTTTAATGTTTTTTTTTTAAACTCAGAAATTTTATATAACTGCTGTCTAATGTTTAAGTTTTGAAAATGAGGTCAAACCTAGTATGGGCTGTGAAACCTCTCTGCCCAGTGAACCGTGGATCTGAACCCTGAAAATAAGGGTTAGAAGGGACCTTAGACATAACTGACTGGCTCTGAGCACTTCACTTCACCGTGGTTTCCTGGCTATAGGATCCAGTACTTTCTTCCAGGATCAGCAAAGGGCAGAGGTTTGAAGTTAAGCATCACTTGGTTCTCAGCTGGGCCTCCAAGGCCTCCTCCTCCCACTTTGCAGAGAAACGAGGAGGTGGCTGAAGAGAGGAGGATATGAGATTGGTTCTCCACTCCTCCCTCTCCCTGCTTTTCCCCACACCCATCCTCTCCCCCACAGCAGCCGTCTCCCCCACAGAGACTGGGAAGAGGGAGGGGGGCGGAGTTGGGGACGGAGGGATCAGAAGCCCCACAGTGCCCAGTATCTGAGGGAAGCTCTGGGCAGGGGCAGTTGTGCTGGCTCATGCTTCCTCCTGTTGCTGCCTCCTTCGAAATGATGCTGGGTACTCTGGGGCTTTGGGCACTGCTTTCTGCAGCTGTGCAAGGTAAGTGTCTTTCCATTCACCCATTGAAGGAAATGGGCACTTGAAGCACCAGCCACCCCTTTAGAAGAGTGGTGAGTGGGGTGGGTGAGTGAGGGTGAAGGGTAGAGACATGTCCCCATGGTGGGGGTCAGGTTCCAAAACTCTGCTGACCCTGTTCTCTCCTATGGCTTTACCATGCTGGCCCTGGGATATGAAACATGCTTTGTCTCCTTTTGGCTGCTGCTTTTCCCCTGTATTCACTCCCATCTTGACCCCTCCCCTTTCCCCACCCTGGGCCACAGCACCCCCAAACAGGCGGACTTGTGTGTTCTTTGAGGCCCCCGGAGTGCGGGGGAGCACACAAACACTGGGGCAGCTGCTAGATGCAGGACCAGGGCCCCCCAGGGCTATCCGCTGCCTCTACAGCCACTGCTGCTTTGGGATCTGGAACCTGACCCAAGACCTGGCACAGGTGGAGATGCAAGGTGAATGGCAAAGTATATGGCAGGTGACAGGGTGGGAGACAGGCACGTCCTGGGGTGGGGGTGGCAGCTGAGGGAGAGGAGGAGAAATGAAATGTGCGGAAGGAAAGAAAAGCCATATGAGTTGGAAGGGATGCCTCAAAGAAGGAATTTACCCTCTGTTCCCAGACCCCATTATATGCACTCATGCTCCAACCCCACCCCCACTCCCACCCCCTTCTCCCTTTCTCTTTTTATCTCCCGTTTTCCTAATCTCATCCTATCAGGATGCCGAGACAGTGATGAGCCAGGCTGTGAGTCACCTCACTGTGACCCGAGCCCCAGAGCCCAGCCCAGCCCTGGCTCCACTCTCTTCACCTGTTCCTGTGGCACTGACTTCTGCAATGCCAATTACAGTCATCTGCCTCTTCTGGGCAGCCCTGGGACTCCTGGCTCCCAGGGTCCCCCGGCCACCCCAGGTAGACCCCTGGGGTGCTTGCTGAAGCTGGGTGGGTGCTGGGGCCCAGGTTAGGATGAGAGGTAGAATCAGGATCAGTTCTCACTCTACCCCTGTCTCAAGCTTCCTTCCTTCTGGCCTTGAGAAGTTGGTTGCCCTGGTGACTGGGAGATAAGGGGGCTTGTGACCAGGGTGGGGGTGGGTTGAGAAGCAATATCTCTGAGGAAGGGGAGAGGAGCAGAGAGTGGATTTGGGGCAGGGCTCATCTAGCCTGAATCTTTGCCTTAACACCCAGGCGAGTCTATTTGGATGGCGCTGGTGCTACTGGGGCTGTTCCTCCTCCTCCTGCTGCTGGGCAGCATCATCTTGGGTATTAATCTGCCTCCTCCATTTTTTTGTGACCCCAAGACACTGCCCTGGAGTTATGACCCCTCTCTAGGGTCCCCTGACCCCATGGCTCTGAGACCTCTACAGCCCAATCCCTATTACCTCCCACAAAGCCCCCTTCCCAGTCTCCATGCCTGTGCACCCTGACCCTAATGCTCTTCTCTACTCCAGCCCTGCTACAGCGAAAGGTCTGCAGAGTACAAGGTGTGCCAGAGCCAGAGCCAGAGCCAGACTCAGGCAGGGACTGGAGTGTGGAGCTCCCTCAGCTGCCTGACCTGTGCTTCTCCCAGGTGCCCAGGGAGGAAGGGAAGGGTCCTGCTGGGGAGGAAGCCTAGCCCTGGTACTAGCTAAGGCCTGCACCCAGCACCGTGTTCTCACCAGGTAATACGGGAAGGAAGTCACGCAGTTGTGTGGGCTGGGCAGCTGCAAGGCGAGCTGGTAGCCATCAAGGCCTTCACCCTGAGGGCTGCGGCCCAGTTCCGAGCTGAGAGAGCGTTGTATGAGCTGCCAGGCCTACGGCATGACCACATTGTCCGCTTTATCACGGCCAGCAGGGGGGGCCCTAGCCCCATGCCCTGTGGGCCCCTGCTGGTGTTGGAGCTGCACCCCAAGGTGAGGACCAAGGAATGTATGTGTTTGCCTGTGTATGAATGTGGATGGAAGGGAGTGCTGGTTGACAGCTGGGCCCTGTCTACGCTTGTTCTTCTGCTTTACATTTCTTCTTCTCTAAAACATTAAAAATTATTTTTATTATTTTTATTGTTTATTGCACAAAAAACACCTGCTCATGTTTAACTCATAAAATGGATAAGGAAAGGGGGAAATCAAAACTATTCATATTCTGTACCTTAAAGAAAATCATTGTTAAAGAAATACCTCAAGGCACAGCCCTCCAAACCCATTCATATATTCATTCAACAAATATTTGTAAGTTGTGTGTTAGATATTGTGCTGAGTGCTAGGAAGAACATACCCAGTCCCTCCTTGCCTTTACAGATTTTATAGAGTAGCAGGGAAGACAGAAGTGGGTTAAGTAAGTACAAAAATAAGTATAAAATGTCAAGTGTGTTAGGTGCCGAAACAGAGGGCCATGGTACTATAAGAGAAAAATAAGGAGACTTGACTCAAAGGGAGGACAGGAAACAATAAGGATAAAGAGGAAGAGGTAGGCAGGGCCAGGCCACTCCCAGCCTTGTGGGCCTACTAAGGACTTAGGACTTTATCAGCACCTATAGCTCTGCCACCTCTGAAATCTTGAATTCTGGAAAGTTCCTTCTTTGATCATGTGCCTCATTGCCTACCTGAAAAATCACTGCTTTTTTGGTTTTGTTTAACTTTCCCTGCACACTGAAAGTGTTCAATGTTTGTCGAATGAGAGACTCTATTGTTTCTTTCCCTCCAATTCATACTTGCTCCCCACCCACTGCTCTCCTACCTATTATTGTTCTACTCATCTGATAGCTCTATCATACAAGCCTGACACCTCAGGCCAGGTGGTTCATGAGAGGTACCTCTTTTGCTCTGTCTTTGTCCTAAGCCCCCTGAGGCAGCATAAGATGGTTAATAATGAGTGATACTAGAGTCAGATTTCTTGGGTCCAAGCTCTCTTTCTCTCTCATGGAATGACTTCTGGCAAGCTTACTTAGCTCCCTCAAGCTTCTCATCTGTAAAGTGGGAGTCACAGGAGTCTCTACCTCTAGGTGAGGATTGCAAGAGGCCTGGCCCACAGAAAGTGCTCGGGCCACTTAACTAGAATTACTGTTTTTCCTGTCAGTCTGACTGATGCACATTCTCACATCTCTACTGTCTGTTGTCTTGGCTTGGATGTGTCAGTGTGTCGGTCTGCTGAGAGATACAAGAAGTCTGTCAATTGATCTCTGCTTCCTGGGCTGGATCAGCCACCTTCAGCTTTGTGTTTTCCTTTGTTCTTTCTACTTCTCCCCAGGGCTCCCTGTGCCACTACTTGACCCAGCACACCAGTGACTGGGGAAGTTCCCTGAGGATGGCACTCTCTCTGGCACAGGGCCTAGCATTTCTCCATGAAGAGCGCTGGCAGGATGGTGAGTGAACTGAGAGCAGGAAGTCGTGGGAATTACTGCTGTGTTTCTGATTCTCCCTTAACTTGGAGGGGAAGGATTGGGTCAAAAGAGAAAGGAGGAAGATCCATACCCATTCAACTTTGGCTTTTCCCACAGGCCAGTATAAACCAGGTATTGCCCACCGAGATCTGAGCAGCCAGAATGTGCTCATTCGGGAGGATGGGTCATGTGCTATTGGAGACCTGGGCCTTGCTTTGGTACTCCCTGCCCTTACTCAGGCTCCCACCTGGGCCCCTACTCAACCCCGAGGCCCAGCTGCCATCATGGAGGTGAGTACTCTGGATAAGGATGAGGCCCAAGATGATGGTGGTGGTGCTGATGAAGATCCACCAATTGCTATAGCAACAGGGCAGCAGTACCTATAGTGTTAGGGACATTTCTAAGTCTGTAGTTGGGGTGATGTTGCATGGACCAGTGTTATGGTGAGGGTTGCCAAGGAGATGATTCTTGGCCTCCATGCCTTCCTTTCCAGGCTGGTACTCAGAGGTATATGGCACCAGAGCTCTTGGACAAGACTCTGGACTTACAGAACTGGGGTATGGCCCTCCGGCGAGCTGATGTTTATTCACTGGCCCTGCTCATATGGGAGATCCTGAGCCGCTGCCAAGATTTGCGACCTGGTAAGGATGGGTACAGTAGTCCCCAACTCTTCCCAGATGCCTCACCCATCCATTCCAGACCCACTACCTCCTAACCCAGGAAGCTCTGTCCTAGTCCCTCTTGTTCTTTCCACAAGGAAGGCACCCCTAGCGCTAGTGACACCTAGCCCCATGTGCTTTTCTCCAGACAGCAGGCCACCACCCTTTCAACTGGCCTATGAGGCAGAACTGGGCAGCACCCCCACCACCTGTGAATTGTGGACCTTGGCAGTAGAAGAGAGAAGGCGCCCCTACATCCCACCCACCTGGCACTGCTTTGCCTCGGTAAGAGGCCACAGGCTGGTGGGCTGGGGATTTGGAGAGTCTGGGCATGGGCTTCAAGGCCTCGTCTGCTAGAACCAGTCTCTCTACTCTTATCTCCTCATTTCCCACCACTCATGTTCATCCAGAGCTGGGCAAACTTTCTCTGTACCTCAGTTCATCCTCTTTCACCATAAGTCTCACACAGCCCATTCTGAGACTCCCACCTTCCTTCTGCTCAGTCTTGTTCAGTCTGTCTTTCTTCTCCTTTCCATCGGTTAGCCCTCTTCCTCAGCCCCCTACTCTAGAATGCCCTCCCTGGCTTTGCTGCTGCCCTGAGCTCTGCCCCCAAGAAGGCCCCTCTCCTGGTACACTGGAGCCCAACATTCAATCCAATAATTCTTTGTTCTGTTCTACACATCTTTGATTGTGCCATGACTCAATAAAATCCAGTTCTAGATATAAAGGGTTAAAGAGTTAAAGCAGTGGCCTAAAGTGAAATTTCTGGGGTCCATACAAATAGTTTCCTAAAGAAAGCCCTTTACTCTGCTACCTGGCCTGAAATACATGGTATGAAATTCCCAATGCATAAGTATCTTCTGGATTAGAAAACAGACCCCCAGGAATTGTTTTCAGAAGATTTGCCTGAAAGGAAAGAGAACAATTTCCCATCAGCATGTTTAGCAGTTAACCAGAATTAGTGCCTCAGAGGAAAAGGTGGACTCTTTGGAAAGCCTCCAAAAACCTGTCCCAGTGAACAAGATGCAGAGGGCAGGATTTCAGTGAGGGGGAAAGGAAGCTTGCTCCAGGAAGGATCAGAAGAAGAGTGTTGAAAACGGGAATGGTGGATCCCTTTTAATCCTGGGGGCCACTCAGGATCTTGGGGTTAAGCTTACCTCCTGGTCACTCTTCCTAGGACCCCGCTGGCCTGAGAGAACTCCTAGAGGATTGTTGGGATGCAGACCCAGAAGCACGGCTGACAGCTGAGTGTGTACAGCAGCGCTTGGCTACCCTGACCCATCCTCAAGAGGCCCACTCCTCCCCAGAGGGCTATTCACATAGCTGTCCACCTCTCTGCCCAGAAGGTTGTCTCTCAACTCTTCCCCAATACCATTCTCCCTTGTAGATCTCAGCTGAGAATCTGCCACTTCAGCGATCACCAAAGCCCTTCTTCCAGGAATTCTTAACTTACTGGTACCATTTCTCATGTGTAAATATGCAGTTTATGTGTAATCTATGTATGTGCAAACATAAATATGGTGATCATATGCCTGTCCCCATCACTGCCTTTCCAAATGCATGTATGCTTCTGTGGGCATCCAGTCCACTGTAATTATGACCAGGGACTGAGGGTAGGTGTGTACAGGAAAGAGATAGTCAGCTTTCCTGGGTCTTCCTTCGTTCCAGTGATCCTGCGCTCCTGTCTCTCTTCCTTTTCCTCCACAAACCTTTATTTGGTGTGATGTCATGCAGGGCACTTGGGAAAGGATGAATACAATGAAATTGCTTCTCTGAAGATGTTCAGAGACCCACAACTAACTTTGTTCTGTACAGTAGGGGGCCCCAACCCCCAGGCCTCAGACCTTACCATCTGTGCCCTGTTAGGAACTGGCCACATAGCGGCAGGTGAGCAGCAGTGGCAGCAAAGTTTCATCTGTATTTGCAGCCACTCCCCATCGCTAGCATCACTGCCTCAGCTCCACCTCATAACATCAGTCATTAGATTCTCAGGAGCCTGCCCAGTTGTTGGTGCCAAAAAATGTTGGAGACCGCTGCTCTACAGTGTCCTGGGAGGGAGTGTCTTCTCCTGAGGCTTGAATGAGAAGACCTCACAGAGCCCATGATGCTTAAGCTGGGTCTTGAACAGAAGTTTTCCAGGAGCGTTGGGGGGCAGTAAGGCATTCCTGGCCCAATAAGGTAGAGTATCATAAAGTGCAGTAAGAAACTCTAAGTAACCTGGGTAGCAAGTGTGGGGTGTATGGTGGGGAAAGAAGAGGTAATATGGAAAACTGTAGGCAAGACCTTGTGAATGAACCCTGCTGGGAAGTTCTTCCTTCATTTCTTTTTGAGTGTTTTCGCTACTGGCTTTTCTTATCTGCCCAGGTCCCTCTAACACTGGGTGCCCCTCAGGGTCAGTCCAGTTACAGATACCTGGTTTATAGCCCTAGCTTAGTTTCTGACTACCTGAGTGCCCTTGTGCAAGTTACTTTCTCTTTCTGGGGCTCAGGTTCCTCATTTGCCAATAAGGGGTTGGCTTTCTGGTCTAATACTGGAAGAACAATGGGGAAACTCTGACTTTATTACAACGGGATTGTCTCCTGCTCAGTGACCAACTACTCTATGTCCTCAGGCAAGATACTGAACACATGGACTCTCAGTTTTATCCTTTGTAAAAGCACACATATTTTATCATGTGTAAAACACCCTGCTTACAGGGTCGATTCAGGGTGAAAAAAAAAAGTGACAGGTCTTACACAGAACCTGGCCTTAGAGGACACTGTAAATGGCAGCAGTTGTGATAGTGTTGAGATGATCTCTAGCCCTTTTCTAGCTTGGTTGTTCAGAGTTCCGAGATTATTAGCCTCTGGAGAGCCCATCCACTCTGAGCCCTGAGATTTCACCTTCCTTCAGGCCCAGATCTCTAATTCTCTGTAAGACATCATTGCTTGGATAGGCAGCCACCAGCTGAAATGAAACACATCAAAATCCAAGCACCTGCCTCCCCCTTGCCAACAGGTCTGCCTTCTCCTCTTCACTGACCCTCAAGGATACTAAATTTCTCTTAGTCCTAGGTCAGGGGTCCCCAGCCTCTGGCCACAGACTGCTACTGGTTTGCAACTCCTTAGGAACCAGGCCACACAGCAGGAGTTGAACAGCCTGCTAGCCAGCAAAGATTCATCTGTATTTGCAGCCACTCCTCAGTGTAACATCACTGCCTCAGCTTCACCTCATATCATTAGGCATTAGATTCTCACAGGAGAATCCTAATCCTTGGTTCCAAAAAAGTTTGGGGACTGCTGTCCTAGAGGATCCCAACAAGGAAGGTATTCGTGTCCCCTCCTGTGGCCCCAGCTTATCCCATCAATATCCAGTCAATTTTCAGGCCCCACTGCAATTGCATAGACAGGGCCTGCTTCTAGGCACCCAACAACCCCCTTTCCTTCTTTCTAGGTCTAGCAACCTCACCTACTGCAATTGCCTCTTGGCTGCCTATTTTTCCCCAACTCAGTAAAACACCACCCTGAACAATCTTTAAACATAACTTTGCATTGTGTTTGCCTGTGCTTAACAGTCTACTTATCTGTTTTATGATAATTCTGTGAGCATCATTTACAAAGGAGGAAACCAAGGACTTAGAGAAGTTTAGGAATATGTCCAAAGTCATGCAAATCTTAAATGACAGAGCAGAGATTTTCATCATTAAAAATGATGTTCAAAAATGCTATATTATTATTGAAATGGATGTCACTTGAAAATAATGTCAAACTTCTGTTGACAAGCATAGTGTTATATTAAATCAAAAATAAACCTATAATCACAAGAAAAACAAATCCCGAAAAAGGAGCATTTTACAAAATACCCATATACTACTCAAAACTATTAAGATCATCAGAAACAAAGAAATTATGAGAAGCTATCACAATCAAAAGGAGCCTAAGGAAACATGAAAACTAAATGTAACATGATATCCTAGATAAGATACTGGAAGAGAAAAAGGACATTAGGTAAAAACTAAAGAAATCTGAATAAAGTATAGAGTTTAATTAATTATCATGAATCAATATTTGTTCATTAAGGTAGCAAACATATCATATTAATGTTAAGATAAGACAGGGAACCATGTGTGGGGAATATAAATTGTCTGTATCACCTCAATTTTTCTATAAACCTAAAACTGTTCTAAAAAAATAAAGCTTATTAAAAAAATAAAACAACAACTATGACCACCTCCAGAACTTCAGAGGCCATAAATACAAGGAACAAGGGGAGGGTTGTGGGAAGCATCACAACATTTACTTGCAGTATTTTTGAGTGGGCATGTTATAATGTGTTGTATTGAAGGAATTGCTGACATAAAAGCCAGAAAATCTAGATTACCATCTTAGCTCT
The DNA here is from genome assembly GCA_030015415.1 of Cynopterus sphinx. Classification (NCBI taxonomy): domain Eukaryota; kingdom Metazoa; phylum Chordata; class Mammalia; order Chiroptera; family Pteropodidae; genus Cynopterus; species Cynopterus sphinx. The sequence goes on along the minus strand of CM057380.1, from coordinate 126,965,406 downwards.
CCTAATTGAACTCTTAGAAAAGTTTATTTAATCTTCTCAGGAAGTTGAATGAATGATTCTGTAAGTCATTTCTAACCCTATAATTCCATGATTCTATGAATTAAAGTCCCTGTCATGAAGATTACTTCACCAAATCCAGTGTTTGCCTAGTATAATATTGCCATGATTAGTGACCTCATGCTCTTGAAGAGGCAATATACATGTAAATAAGTTTTTTAGAAACTTGAAAACAAATCTATGAATAGAGATGGACTATGAACATGGTATGGCTAAAGACAGAGGTGGTGGATGGTGGGAAGAAAACTGAATTTTTACTATTTACCTTTGTTTTTAACCTCTTGAATTTTGAACAATTTGCATGTTTTGTCTATTAAAATTAAATACAGTTGACAGTTGAGCAATGAAGGGGTTCAGGGCACTGGCCCTGCGTGGTTGAAAATTGCTTAAAAGTTTTGACTCCCCCCAAATTTAAGTTGTGCTTTGGTGTTCATATGAGATTGGTTCCAGGACCTCCTGCCGATACCCAAATCCACAGATGCTCCGGTCCCTTATACAAAATGATAATACATCAATGCATATAGATTGAAAGCAATACATATTTATTGAAAAAAATCAGTGTGTAAGTGGACTGCACAGGTCAAACCCCTGTTCAAGGGTCAGCTGTATTTACTTATTAATTTTAAAAGTCTCTACCTAGAAAAAAAAAGATTAGATGGAAAAACACCAAAATGTTAACAATAGTCATTCTGTTTGGGTGATGGGACCTCAAAAGTAGTTTCCTTTTTCTTTCTACTTTTCTGTTTTCCAACTTTTCTTTAATTCTCATGAATTGCTTATAGAATTTAAGAAAAACATGAAAACAAATTTACTATCACCAGGAATTATTTCTTGAAAAACCATGTGACTTTATACTGCCTCCCTTTGGCATTTACTAACATAACTTGTAGCATATTTTGTGTGTATTGATATGTTGTTTGCTGAAATTATTTCATTCGTGAGCATCACATTCTCATCTAGACTGTAATTGAAAGCATTGAGGGTGTGGAGAAATACTGTTTATAGTCCTTCTGGTTCCCAGTTCAGGACTCTGCATACAGACTGGTGAACTGGATAGTCTTTGGTTCCTGACCTGGATCTGCCACTAACTAGGGTGGAACTTGGAATAAGCTACTTCTTTCTGAGCCTCATTGTTCTCATCTGTTCAAGAAGGGTGCCATTCACTTTTGATGTGCTAAGGTATTTTCAATAAATGTTTATTGACCCATAGACATGATAGGAAAAGGATGAAGAGCTTGTAAAGTGACACATATGTGCCATAGTTTTGTGCCTTCACCTACCTACCATAGGCCTACCTAAAGTTCTTAGAAAGCAAGGGACCTGTGTCTCATGCTGCTTTGTATATCTATACTATCGAGGGAAATAGCTACAAAATCTTCTATATCTGCAATCTCTTCTCTGAATGTCTACTTTACTTTCTCCCACCCATTAAAATGAACCTTGCTTTACCTGGAGTGGTAGCTGTTTTTTTTTTTTTTCACATACTCTGGAGCAAGAGTTTGAGATTTTCCTTTCTGATACTGCTTCCAGCACATTTCTCTATCTTCTTCTGTCAAAAACCCAAGCTTCTCTGAAATACGTGTCTTCAGACCACACCACTTGCTATTTCACCTTGTTGTGATTCATTTATAGACCTACTGGTTACTCTTCTGTATTCATTGAAGATTTTAGTATTTTGGTTCATAGTCTTTTTCTTTAATCATAACTTTTGTCATCATCCTTGGTGGCTTTAGTCACTGTGTAGATAACCTATTTAATTCTTTGATCTTGATCTTTTTACTTCCAAAATTATTTTCCTCCACTAACTCTGCTACCAAAATCTGTTTTGAACACTCCACTTTCTAGATGCCAATTCCTATATTTTCAGCTTACTTACTTTAGAGAGACTCCAACTGGGATATTTAATCCATCGACCCTGCCACTTTTTCATGATCTGTCACACCCCTTATGTTTTTACCTCCTTATTCAATTTATTTTCCATGGCCTATCACTACCATAATCACTACCATGCATACACTTTCAACAACTTTCTCTCCTTTCCCTTTCCCTTTTATGTATTTTCCAGTTATATCCTAACCCAAGTTAAATCCAGTTCATCTATTCCAGTTCATCTGTACCTAAGCATTGGAATTTAACTGAAGGAAACCACCACCTGTACTGACTAGCCTTGCTTCACATGTATGGCCCACAAACCACGAGTGAGCACTCTATACTGCCTAGCAATCCTACTACAGTTCCCTGGTCAATTTGCTTGCCCACTTTCTGAGATGACTATTTCTAATCTTCTCCCTTCACCTAACTCTCAACTGATAACTTTGCTTCTTATTTCTCTGAAGAAAAAAAAATGAGGAGCCATTAGCAAAGAACAGGCACATCTTCCCACCACTAAATCTACCAATGTGTTTTCATTTGGACCTGTAAACTCTGATTTCTCTCCTATTACAATAACAACAACATATATAGGTCTTATTCTATGTCTAGCAGTGTTCTGAGTTATTTACATGTATTTAATGAGTTAGGTATTATTATTATCCCTCATTTTACTGATGGGGAAATGAGACTTGGACGTTTTTTGAAGTACATTGTTCAAGGTTACAAAGGAAGTAGTCTGGCTTCAGGGTTCATTCTCTCAACCACTTCCTTGCACTAAATGAACTGTTCTATCTGAGGTCAATGCCTCCACATGTAAACTGGAGCCCTTGTCTTCCTGGTCACTTAGGAACTTCTTCAATTATACCGTTTTTCTTCAGCAACATCATTTTTTTGTCCCCCTCTCTACTGGATTATTTCCATCTGTTTACAAATGCTTTAAACACTTTGAACTTAAAAAGTAATTTCTAGGCTGCCATTCTGTTATGATTACTGCTCCATTTCTCTGCTTCCTTATTTACCAACATTCATTGGAAGAATTGCTTTGATTTGCTGTCTCCACTTTCTCCCTTCTTTTTCTCCAATTTGTTTCAGGCAAAAATTCAACTCCAGCATGTAATTAAAACTGCTCTTAAAAATTCAACATCCTTGCAAAATCCAGTGGCCAATTTTCAGTCAGCATCCTACATAATTTATCAGCACCATTTGACACATTCAATAATTTTCTTCTTCACTCTTTCCTTTGTATTGTCTTCTAATTTTCTCCTTTCTCACCAGCCACTCATTCGGTATCCTGCTCCTCTTTTCTTCCCAATTTCTAAACATTGGCAGACCAATGTACTGGGCTTTCTTTTCTACTCTGGACACATTTGCCCCCTAGCTGACCTCATCTAGCTTTTTGGCTTTACCTGAAGTACTGATTCATACTGTATCACAGAAGAACCTTGGAGATATTATGCTAATTGAAACCAATATAATTTTATTAACCAATGTCATTCCACTACATTTAATTAAAAAATTAAATTATGCTAAGTGAAAAAAAAGACCACATATTGTACTATTTTTCATTTAAACTGAATGTCTAGAATAGGCAAATTTATAGACAGAATGGTGATTAGTAGTTGATTAGGGCTAGGGTGGAGTAGGGGAGAGGTAAAGAAGGGATTGAAGATTGTTTGCTAATGTGATTTTTTTAAGGGAGACTAAAATTAGATAATGGTGATGGTTGTACAATGCTCTGAATATGCTAAAATCTATGAATTGTACACTTTAAGTGGGTAAATCATGTTATATGAACTACATATCAATAAAGCTGCTTTTAAAAAAAGAAATTATTTGAAATACTTAATTTCTAAAGGCATCAGGTCCATACAGACACATCAATGTCTATCAAATTCACTAACCTTCCAGGAGAGAAATAAGGCAGATATAAATTTCCCTAGAGCTTAAAAATATAGAAAATGTTCTAATTTGTCTCAAATATTTAGCACAAACCTGATAAAAATATATCAAAATGTACTATGGCTATATAAGATATTATCATTGGGGAAAGCTAGGTAAAGGGTACACAGGAATTCTGTTTTTGCAACTTGTAAGTCTAAAAATATTTCAAAATAAGTATTTAATAAATCTATCAAAGTCTTTAATTCAAGATGACAATCTGTAAAATTTATCTTCATATTTTTTTATCTCACAAATTTCGGATGTAATATTTCCATTATGACTTAGTTCAATGTATTTAATTTCCATCATTGTTTTTTTCTTTGACCCATAGTTATTTGGAAGATTTAAAAAAAATTTTACAGGTGTATGTTTGTATTTATATTTTACATTGTGGTCAGAGAATATGGTATGTATTATACAAATATTGGAAATTTTGTATCAGTTGAGACCAACTTGTATAAAAAGTTCTAAATCTGCTTAAGAAGAATGAATATCTTTAAAATTTGGTTGCATGGTTCTATATATGTTCATTAAATCAAGCTCGTGAAGAGATGAGATAGGTTGGGAGCAGTAAAGTTGAGAGAAGTGTAGGGATTCCACCCCTTGGTGTTGGAGTGGGGCGCAGAAGCGAAGGAGAGTAGTCAGAATTTCCATTTGTCCTTTTTAATAGGCGAGGGGATGTGTCTACATTTGTAAGCATTTGAGGATCTTTTCCTGAGCCACCTACTAGTTTCGTCTCGATGAGGGTTCTTCTTTTAGGCTGGGGTGGTTTCTGGTTTACGCAATTCTACAGATGGCGTAGCTGTGCAATTGAGTTAGGGTCTCCCAGGAGAGATTAGGAAATCTCAATTTTCCCCAAGAATGTTTCTTTATTTCGTATGCGGTCTAGAAGGGGGGTGGGAATACTGAGGTTTGGGGCTGCGACTCAGCAGCTCCCTGTTTTTCCCTAAGCGCTCTGCGTATATCTGAGTTACAACACTGACCACGGTGGCCCGTATTCACTTTACCAGGTGTTACACCCACTGGAGGAGAAGTGCAGAGGGCTGGAGTTGAGCTTCCTCTCGGCAACTCGGGGACTTTGCTCAGAAGCTGGCCCCGGCCCCTCCTGTCCTTTCTCCCCTAGCCTCTCCCCCAGGTGTTTCCGGCCTGCCCTCTCCTCTGCATCCGCCTCGCCCGGCTCGGTTCCCAACGCCCTGCTGCCTTCTACTTCAGCAGGGATCAGAGTGATTGCCGGGCGTCTGCTCCAATCACACTGCTAATGACCACATAACTACCCACTGGGCCGCAGCAGAGGCGGGTGCTGAGTGCCAGGCTGGGAGTGACCAGGAAGTGTGAGCGGAGCCTGGGGAGGACGAGTCGAGCCCAGGCGGCGGTGTACAGGTGACGGGGTATCTGGATTTTTCCATTTCCTCCTTTCCCCGTTCCTGGGTCAGGGGTCTTTTTGCAGCTGGGATTTCCATTGGTTCCTTTTTAATGCGTAAGGGGGTGTGTCTACATATGTAAGCATTTGAATATCTTTTCTGAGCCACCTTCCAGGTGCTGTCCCCTGCACTCTTCCCGGAGGAGCGGTATTGTTTAAGACCCTTCCTTAACCTATGGGTGGTGAAAGTCACGGACTCAGTCTCCGAAAGGGAGATGAGTGATGGGGATAGTGAGAATCGCGGATTCTGCCCTTCTCCCGAGGTTAGAGGAGACCTCCAGCTGCGGCCAGCCGTAGTAGAAGGTGGAGCGGCTCTGGGAGCAAAGTTCTTGTGGATAGGGAACTAGGAATGAAATAGGTATACGGGCGAAGGAACAGGTGGAGAGAAACATTTCTTATGTGGAGGTCATGGTAGTTCTCAGAGCCTACTGTGGGGAGGGAGACATTGCGGTGGGGATCGGTCTCAAAATCCCCTTCCCACCTCTGGGCCGTCAGCTTTTTGCCATCATTTCTTTCTCCTCAGGCTGAAGGAAACACACCTGACGATGTGGAATCCCAATGCCGGTAGGTGTTTGGGGTTCTCTTCTCCTACCCCAACCCTTTCTCAAATGGGCCTCAACGATAGGAGTTTCTGTGTTTTTCCTACACCTCTCTCTCTCCCCAGCCTGAGAGGGTCGTGAACTTTTCTCTCTCCTATGGGGGTTTGTCTTCTCTATCCTCCATTCTCCTTCCTTACCTTGCCATTTCCTTTTAAGTATTGAGTGAGAAACTGAATCACTTTTTTTTGTTTGTTTGTTTGTTGTTAGAATCTCTGATCAGTTCTAATCTTAATTTGTTCCTTGCTTCTTCCACCAGGGCAGCCAGGGCCAAATCCGTATCCCCCTAACATTGGATACCCTGGAGGTTCCAATCCTGTCCATCCACCACCTGTCAATCCTCCCTTTCCACCAGGTCCCTTTCCCAATCCCCCAGGAGCTCCCCAGGGAAATCCAGCTTTCCCCCCAATTGGGCCTCCTCATCTTCTGCCACAACCAGGGAATCCAGGATGCCAACCACCAGGTCCCTACCCTCCTCCATACCCACCACCTGCCCCTAGCATGCCTCCTGTGAATCCCTTGGCTCCTGGCATGATAGCACCAGGAATGGTGATGGACAAGAAGATGAGGAAGAAAATGAAGAAAGCTCATAAAAAGATGCATAAACATCACAATCATGGCAAGGTCAGTGGCCTCTGGAGCCTGGCTAGAAAGGGGTACCTCCTCAGAGGCACTAGGCTGGAAGGTGATGGGCAAGGGGGATTCACAGTCTGAGGACATGGAGCAGCAATTGTATTGCTCTGGTACATGGTTTTTCCTTTTTGTAAAGGATTCCCACTGAGAAGAATCTGATAATCTTGAAAAGAAATATTAGGCTAATTGGGCCGTCTGTCTAGCAGGGGCTAGCTAAGCATGGATATCAGAATCAAAAGCTATTCCTGTCCACTTTTCTCTCCCCTAGAATTTTTGTCCTACTCTTTCACTACCAGATGCATGTTTTAGCAAGTTGGACATACCCACAGAGGTGGTCAAAATGTCCATTAATGAGGTCAGTCCGTTGACAAAACAAAGTCTTGTATAATAATTAAAAGATAATAAATCTGGCCCTAGATCCTGGAGTTCCTTTCTCTCTTTTAGGGTGTTGTTGTTCTACTGCCCAGTAGGGAAAGTGAGGACAAAGAGCAGTCAGTGATTCTCAGACTCAAACAAAACCTAAGTTTCACGCTCAGCCCCAAGGCTAAGTATCCTCATTCTAGAGGAGTGTTAATTAGCAAGGGTAAAAGTAGGTGTCAGGACAACTCTGCAAGGACGGAACAAACCTGGACCTTTAGGCCTTAGGTTACATTTTTCTGCCTCGTATTTATTTGCCTATTGGATTCGGACACTAATTCCTGGTTTCTGATCCTTGGTAGAAGCCTGAGGAGAAGGAAAGGTGAAATTGAATGGGGCAGAAATTACCCTGGAGACTCAAAAATGTTTTTAATGACAGTTGTTGATGGGAATATGCATGTCAAGAACTTTGACTAGGAGTCTCCCAGCCTTCTTTCCCTCCTTACTCACTTTCTCCCAGTTGGGGCTTAGAAAAAAGGAGGGATAGATGTATACACATGTGCTGTTTCTACTTACTTTTCTTAGATTCATAGCCACTAGGAACTTTCTATGCAGATAAACAATAAGCATTTATAAGGTAGCAGCTGTTTCCTGGCACTATACTATGCTTGTGCCTATAATTTATTCCTTGTCTGGGCATTGGCTGTGCTAAAGCAAGCTGGAGACTTGCTCCAAATGCATTACGTTAAATTCTGTACAACGAGTTAGTTTGATTTAATCCATTCCCATATGTTCATTGCTAAAGGAAATCTTTGCTTTTGCTGTTTAAGAGACAGTCTGGTTCAAGGCTCTGAATCATCTTAGGTACTTGGGTAGAGGGGTAGGGCACCAAAGAATGTCTCATGGAGTGAACAAAGGTCATTTGGATCTGATGCTATCTCCTTTCCCCTTTCCCCTTGCAGCATTCTTCCTCCTCCTCTTCCAGCAGTGACTCTGACTGAATACAGGGCCTGGACCCTTCCCTCAAGTCTCTCCAGTTCTACTCTCCCATCAAGCTTCAGATGCCATCTTGCACTGGGGGAAATTAACCCTTGTGCCCTTCTACCCTGCCCTCCCCTAATCTGAGCCTCACTCTGCTGTTCAGCATAGGGAAAATGAGAAAAGATTGTCATGGGTTAGTAAATCTGTCTTCTCACTGATTAGATAGAACTTTTAGCTTATAAGTTTTGCAGGAGAACTATTTTTTGAAAATAGACCTTTGAGCTAAATGCTGAAGACAAGTCTAAGATCTATAAAATGATATTTTTTACTTTCTTTTGTAATACTTGTGGTGGGGGAGGTGTGGTGGAAATTAATTATGGGAAGAAAACAAACCAATCTGTATCTCTTTTGGTAATTGTTGCAAACTTAGGTGATTTAGTGGCAGGTACATTTCCCAGCAGACCTTTTATGATTGCACTAACTTTAAGGCTGCTGGGGAGTGGAGTCTATTTGTTAATGAGTTCTGACTACCATATTTGGAACTTAATCTCTGCTCCTTAGCTCAGTATGCTAACTCAAGTCCTCCCTTCATTCTCCAACTCTCAGTCCAAATAAAGCTATTTCTCCTGGTCTCTGTTCACCTGTGCCATTACTTTGGTTAGGCCCAACACATTCTTCAACGTTTGCTGCCCTTCCACAGACCGTTTAAAGTGTATCAGTTTTATAGTAATGAATCAGAGCATCGGTGAGGACAGCATCATACAGTCCCTATTTTTCTTAAGTGGGAAGAACCTTCAGAATTGGTTCATGCTTAGTGAAATGAATCTTTACTGTCTTTGCTTTAATGAACATAGATCTTTAGCATAAGTTTTCATATCTGCTACAGAAGTTCTCAATCTTGGCTGCCCATCAGCTGTTATAGAGTAATTTGGGACTCTGCCCCAACTCTATTGAACAAGACTCTTAAAGAAACTAGATGATTCTGCTGCACAGCTGGAATTGAGGGCCTTTGGTTCACCATGGGCCATGCATGGTGCTACACATCAGGTTCTCAAAGATCAGTCAAGTAGAGGAAAAAAATATCTAAGAGAACTAATTAATAAAGACAGATACTATAAAATCCCAGAGGGATATAAACCTAGAAATAACTGGGAAGAGGAGGAATCAGAGATGACTTCACAGGAAAAGTGACATAGCGACCACTTCTTGGGCCTTGAGTATGAAAAGTGTAAGTGGAAAAAGAGAATGGCTTTACCAAGTGGATGGCAGAGAGAAGCTGGGAAAAGCATGTGCTTGGTACAAAGTCAAAAAGCTCCATAGCATGTTTGGAAATCACTGGTACCCCAGTTGAGTTAAGATGATTTCCTGAGAAATTATTTATTAAGGAAATACTGTGTTCTGGGTGCTGAAGGTACAAAGGTGAATAAGACAGTCCTGCCCTTCATGACCTACAAGATCTAATGGAGCAGACAGACATGTGAATAGGTTATTATAGTACAGTAAAAAGGACCACAATAGAAACATGGCTCAAGCAATGGAGAAACAGAGGAAGGAGTGACAGTGCCACTAGGAAAATGAGCTAGGTCTAGGTGGGTCTCAGGATGATAGGTGTTTCCCAGTTGGTAAATAATATCAGCTTATTATGTGCCAGACACTTTGAGTGCTTTACATTTTTTAATATGTGTAATCTTTACAGTAACTCTTATGAGGTAGGTACTATTAATCTCATTTGGTAGATGAAGAAAACGTCAGTCAGGATTTGAGCTCAGGCAGTGTGGCTCGAGCCTGTGCTCTTAACCCAATGGATTCCTGGCCGAGCAGCAGTTTTACAGAAGCTCAAAGTTGTACAAGGTGTAGGATGAAAGTTCAGGAATTTCTGAGCCCAAGTTCTTGTTCAGGAGCCTAAAAACAAATGAGGCTGATGTGAGGGAGATGGGGCTAGAGAACGGAGTGGGGCTTGAGAGATGTTTACGAAGTGGGATCCACAGGGCTTGGGGAAGGAGTGTGGGGCTTGAAGAACAGAGGAGAGTTTTTAGTTGGCTATATTACATCTATGACTTGTTCCTGGGCGGGTTATATTAAAAAAATGCTTGAAGTCTTCCTATATTGTAGAGAGAGCTTCTAATTTTATTAGGAAATCCTAAAGCAAGGCCTGCTTTTCCAGTAACCTGGATTTGGGGGCCATTCTAATATTTCTAATCACTCTGTTCTCAAATGTTCATCAGCTCTTCATTATTGAGAAGAAGGGAGATGTGGGCACAGGGGGATTGTGAAGAAAAACAGACAGTATCAAACAAACCAGAAATGAGGGACAATGACAAGGGGCTAGATGAGGGAAATACAAAGAAAATGAGAGAAAAAATTCCCTGATTTTCACCCCCTACTCTTAATGGTAGAGAGCAAATCTCTTCCTGGCATTTCTAAGCCACACACAGAGCTCCTTGCTGTTGTTTTGTTATTGTTTCTCAAAAGTTTATTAACTTTTTAAAAGTTGAAAGTAATACATGTACTTGGTAAAAATTGTAACATTTTAAATAGGGTGTTCAGTAAAAAGTAAGATTCTCTTATTTCAGATTCCCAGCTTCCTCCCCGAAGGCAATGAGGACTGCCAGATTCTTTTGTAAATTTACAGAGCTATTCCGTATAGTTAAGTCCCATCCCCACCACGCCCTTTTATTTCTACACCACTTTGTTTGTTGCCTTGCACTCCCACTTTATATCAAATAGGAGCATAGTACAGGCCTTCTTTTGGACTTAATATTTTCTCATTTAATTATCTATCTGGAGTTGATTCCCTATCAGTATACACATGGGTGTTTGTGCATGTGTGTGTATGTATGTGTGTATTTAGATAACTTGTTTTAACAGCATTCAATTTATTCAACCAATCTTTTATTGCAGGAATTTTAGATTGTTTCTGATCTTGCTATACACTTAACTGCTGCAGTGAACATTTTGGTACATATATGTTTGCCAGAGGTTAGAAATGGATGTCCATGCTATGTCTGGATGTGAGACTTCTATCTATCTGTGTCTGTCTATCTATCTATCTATCTGTCTGTCTGTCTGTCTATCTATCCATCCATCCATCCATCCATCCATCCATCCATCCATCCATCCATCCTTCCTTCTATTTCTGTGCTCAATATCAGACTTTTCAATAAAGGTTCAGATTTCAAGCTGGAAACTTTAGCAACTGTGAACCCACATTTCTAAAGGCAGAAATATGTCCTGAGTAGTGGTCATTCCTTATAGATGGGTTCTGTACTTTCCAGTCCTTTCATTGTCCTTTCATCTTCCTGTTGCCTTCATTTAGGACATCTCCCAATTATATTACTTCCCTAGCTCCTGAGACAACTGGGGTTGAGCCCTCTGTTTTGTGCACCAGTTTAAGATTCTAAAGATGATGGTTCTCAAATGTTTTTATCTTATTCCTTTACCACCCTGTGTCCATGAAAGGATCTGGGATTCTGCCATTCTCGTCTTACTAGAAACTAGGTATAGTAAGATTTCCACACAACTGAGAATGAGAAAGGATAAGAAATCCATGAGATCTAAAATACAAATTGACGCTTTATTTTTGGGGACTGCCAGTCATGGGATGAGCCTTTAGTTTGCTTCCTTTTTGGAAACATCTCCCTATAACAGGGTTGCTTTGTGGTCCTAGGCAAGTTCACTCACTTGACTAGCTTAATTCCACTTCAGAGAAGAATTTGTTGATTCATAAAATTATCAGCTATTGCTATTAGGTGTACTGCATCTTCCTCTGTAGGCCAGCTCCAATAGAAGCATGTTATTGTTAGTAGAGGATGACATTATTTTATCAACTTTTGATAAAATAATAGAGATGATTTCATGAATAGACACTCACTTTCACCCTAGCTCTCAGAATTCCTGGAGTATAAATGACCCAAGTGTATTATCTTGAGATTAATCTGACCTTAAGCTCAAGCCACACAGTAAGCCAGTTCCTTAGTTTGCTTTTTTCTGGGTGTTCTAACACTGTCCTACTTTGTTTCCTTTCTTTCAGTATTTGGTCAGCCCCTTGCCTTTGTCAAACGACAGACTTCTTTTTATTTCTATCACACATTGTTCCTAATGTCCACTCCCTCATTTGGGGTGGTGGTGGGGGCGTTGGCATCCCCAAGTCTTATTTACACTTTAGGAACCTATCCCTCTTCAGATGACTCCACTAAATTGGGTTGCCCAACAAAACCTGACTAATATTAAGGCCAGAGCTGACACCCAAAGGATTTGAACAAGGTTCAATAATAACCCTGTATGTGCTGTTTTTCAATTTCTTTCTCCTTATTCTGTCTTATTCCCTTACAGGGCTGGGTTTTTTTGTTAGTTTGTTTGAATGTGGAAATTTATAGATAGACACAAGCATAGAGAAAGCAGTATAATTAACTCTTATATTGCCATTACCTAGCTTCAGTAATTATATTTTGCCAATCTGGTTCCATTCCACATCATATTTTTTCCAGTTTTTCCAGTTATTTTTTAAATGTTTAAAGAACAGTAAAATGATCACCCATAAATCTACCACCTACATTCAATAATTGCTAACATTTTATCATATTTGCTTTATTGATATAGCTCTGTGAACAATTTGTTAGTGTTGCAGACATCATAACCCTTTCTCCTTCAATATTTCATCCTGCATTAATAGTATTTCTTCTACATAACCACAATTCTATTGTTACTATTTAGAAAATTAACAATTTTCCTAATATTAGCTAATATTCCATTCATATTTGAATTTCCTCAATCATCCCAAAATATCTTCTATGCAATTAAAAACAAACAAACAAACCCAGGATCCAAACAAGATCTACATATTATATTTGATGATTATTGTCTTTCAAAATTTTCCCTCTCTTCCTCTAATTCCTCCTTCTTTTCTAATATATTGCCTTTGAAGAGACCAGGCTAGTTATCTCATAGAATGTCCCTCATTCTGGATTTGCTGATTATCTCCTTATAGTGTGATGTTTAACTTGTTCCTTTATCCCTTGTAAATTTCCTGTAAATTGAAAATTAGGTCTAAAGGTTTGATTAGATTAAGATTAAACACTTTGACAAGAATAGTTAGTAGATAATGCTACATACTTCTTATTGCATCTCATTAAGAATCAAACGTCAAAGTTGTCCTACTATCAGTGAGGCTAAGTTTGATCACCTGGGTAAGATGTTGACTATCACTTCTCTCCATTTCTTTTTTCTGTGCGATTTGCAAATCTGTGGTGCTAATTGGCACTATGATAATATCCTGTTCCCTAATAACCTTTTGCTTAAAGTTTTGATGATTTATACTTGCTTGAATCAGTTATTTCATTCTGGGTTGCAGAATGAATGGTGATTTTCTAACCCTTTCATTTCTTCTACATATATCAGGTGGAACTCTTAAAAAAGTTTTCCTTTATCGACTATGAATAAACTGCAATTTTTCCTAAAAAGAGGGTAAATTCTTTCCTTTAATTACGAATTTTCAGATTAAGGAATTGGTGTAAAAGTTACCTTCCTTGTGGTAAATTAGTTTTTTTCTTTCTTTTTTGACTATCAATACAGATTTCTGTTGTTTTTTTTTTTTCCCGTCCCTCCTCAGCCTGTCTTCACCCAACCCTTTTTCCCTCTCGACTCCTTTATCCATGGCGACTGCCAACCTTCTCCGCACTTACGCCTGGGCTTTGCAGCCGGCCACTAGGAGGCACTAGTTTCCTCCCTGAGCCAGTGCTGCCGCTCTATCGTAGACTTCGCTGTCTACTACCAGCTATCGTCTCGCTGGTGCCGACGCTGTCCACGGAGCCGCTCTAGGCTACTGGGAGGCCGTCTGCATACCGTGGGGAAGGTTTGAACGACGCAGTCGCCTCGCCGGCCCCCGGGGCGCTTAGCGCTTCCGGGGTCGGAGGGTGCGCGGGGTTGAAAGCGGGCCGCTCCGCCCCGTTCCCCTCCCAGACCAGCAGAGGCAGCAGCCGGAGCAGCCGCAGCCTGCGCCCTCTCCCGCCCGCCCGCCCGCCCGCCCTCCGCCGCCCTCCACCCGCCCCGGGGTCTCTTTCCCCCTTCCTCCTCCTCCTCCTCCACCCCCCCCTTCCTCCTCCGCCCGCCCGCGGGGCCCCCTCGCCTTCCCGCCCGCCCCTATTGTTCCGCCCCCGGCCTCCCGCCCTTCCCCTTCCCGCCCGCTCCCCTTTTCCCCTCAGTCGCCTCGCGCCTGCAGGTAAGCTTCAAAATTCTCCCTCCGCCCGCGGTTATAGCTCTGTTTCCACTCTTGCCATCTTTCTTAGCGGGCTCCGGTCCTCGTCCAGAGCCCCGGCCTCGCGTAGTCTCGCGTGAGCGCCTGCCTCCTCGCTCTGTCTGGCCGGCCATTCACGCGAGGCCCTGGCTCCGGCGCGGCCTAGTAGGCCTCGCGCAAGGCCGCCCCCTCCCCCCGCCTCTCCCCGGTGGCGGCTGCGCAGGAGTTAGGGAAGGCGCGCGCGCGGTGGGCGGCGGGGGGGCGGCGGTGGATTTGTTGGTGGATGGGGGTTGGGGGAGGCGATGGCCGGCTTGTTGGCCGGGCGGGTGAGCGCGGCTCCCCGCGGGGGTCAGGCGCTGGCGCAGCCACTCGAGGAGGCGCTGCTAGTCCGGCCCCTCCCCCTGGATCGCAGCGCCCCCCCCCGACCGAACCGTTTATTTTTTTCCTCTTTTCCATTCAAGAGATTTGTTTGGGGTGGGGGGGGGATATTTTTTTAAGTGGAGAATGCTAGGATGACCGAGGGGAGGGGGGCTCCCAGTTACCGAGTTATTCAGGACGTTCTTTCGGGGTAACGAATTTTGAGATTTCAAAATGCCTGCCGATATAGACCCAGATCGAGCTATTTATAGGAGAAGGGGTAATGGACTGCAGGATTAACAGCTGGATTCCTGGGATTGGGTACACTTATGTTGACTATGCAGGAGAGACATGACAGGGATTTCTTGTATGATTTGAAGTTAGAAATGACTTTAAATAGGTTTTCAGTTTTCTTTTTTTAGATTTGGATTATTGTGGAATTTGTAAAATACTGCTTATTACATTTGAGTGGGGATGAGGAATTAAACTGCCAATTTGTCACCATATCTTATTTTAAAAGTCTTTATTACAGACCTGACTGTTGGTCTTCACCACCTCCCCCCAAGCACTATTGTTTTTCCTTGATTGAAAAGTGTTAAATTCTGGGATTTTGCCAGTAATTAATCTGAAAATAGATGGAGGAGTACTTTGGGGACGCAAGGCTCATCTTTTAAATAATCACACTCTCGAGGCTGCCATGGGGGCAGTTTGCCATATACAGTATTGTTTGGCAGCCACTTTAGCAGTTTTTTAATATTTAGGTATCGGCCTTTTGAGTTAGAGCAAAGTTAAAATGGTAACTAGTTTTGTGAAGGGGGAAAACTAGCTGTTGAATTTTGAGGGGATGGGTAATAAAAATGTCGAGAAATTTAACTTTAGAGAGGTCCTCTCTAAAGCTACCATTGTTAGGTCCTAAGGAGATATTGTAGGCAAAGGTATATCTAAAAGAAATTCTCATCACGTAATTGGTGCTCTAAATGCAGAAATGTTAAATTGTTTCAGGAGATAGATGGGGAAAGGGCCTCCTTGGTAGGAAAGGCTCATTACTGCAGTTGCTGAAAGCAACTACACAATAAATTTTCAACAATACCAGTTTTATTTTGATCGTTTTCTTTGGATCGAAATTTAGGAGACTTAAAGACCGAGTGGTAACAAAGGTTAATACACAGAAGCAAGGAAAATTTTCAAATATGAGTGACTGTCAAGTTGGTTTGGGAGAAAAGAGAGGAGAAAGGACTCAGGTTGTACTTAATGTATTGTCATTTCCCAAGAGGGAATGTAGAACCATAACTTAACAGGGAGGGCATTTCAATGAGGTTCTTGACTTAAATTTTTAAAAAATTATTTGGTGTCATCTATCACTATTTAAAATTTTATTGTGAGATGCATCTCAATCTCTTTACCTAGAAGTGGCTACTAATGAGAAAATTTACTTGTGTCCTCTATCTCTTATAGCCTGAGCTGCTACATTCAGGGAAGCAAAAGGTCATTTGTCCTCACTGTAGTTGGTTAGTTTGAGGTTTGTCCTCATGATTTCAAGGTGTTTTTGTATCCTGTTGAAGCTTACTTAATTCTGCTGAAGGACAAGTGGTGCACGTTCAGCAGTTCCCCTTAGAACCATTGCCAACTGAAGGAATCGTCCTCATCCTGAGAGTCAGCAGAAACCCGACCATTAGTGAGAGCTGACTGTGGCCTTCCATACTTTAAAAGAACCTGAGCTGTTAATGGTTGTCCTTAATGCAGTTGTGCTGGATGTATACAAGGTTGCCAACTGATAGGGCGTCATTTAAGGAAAAGAGTCAGAAAACATTGATATTGGTGAAAATAGCAGGGAAGTAGTTTTTATATTGTTCTCCTCGCCTGATTTTGGTCATATTTGCATTTCAGTTTTTGGCTTTCACCCCCACCAGTGACCAAAGACTTGACCACTCATAATCCAGCTCCCCGGAACACTGCTCGAAATGGACACCGGTGTGATTGAAGGTGGATTAAACGTCACTCTCACCATCCGGCTACTTATGCATGGAAAGGTACATACCAGCTTGGGAAATTGGGTCATAGTAACTTCAATGGGAGGGGCCAGGAAGAGAGGGCATGTGTCTTGGAGCTCATCAGATTAGCACTGTGGGATGTCTGGCTTTAGCACTCTTCTCTAGCAGAGTAAATGAGAGTAGTGAGGAAAATGGACAGACTTTACTGGGAAGCTCCACTGAGCAGGAGAGGCTTAACTAGAGGGTAGAGCCAAAGAATATCTCATATCTGGCTGGTAAGATTTTTCTCATGGAGGTTGCTATAACTTGTGATAGGTAGATTTCCCCTGCCAAGATAATTTGGTGAAACTTTAAGGGAGGGTGATATAGTTGGTATTTTAAACAGTTTGTATTGAACACAAAGATAGCATTTAGTCACTCCTGCATCATCATTCTTTCAAATGTCTTTGATATTTTCATTTACGTTTTGAGTGTAGAAAGGAATTAATTAAGCCTGCCCACTTCCTTTCCCAATAAACCTTAGTTTTTTTATTGCTTGGGACAGTAAAAAATTTCTTTTCATGATAATGAACACTTCGAGTTTCCTCTTATTTGACACTAGTTTTCTCCATCACAGGAAGTTGGCAGTATTATCGGAAAGGTAAGACAGTTTCACTTAAACTTTAATTATTATTTAGTCGTTCTGGGTTGGAACAGCATTTGGAACTCATGCTTGATTTTTCCTCTTACAGAAAGGAGAATCAGTTAAGAAGATGCGCGAGGAGGTGAGCTATGGGGGAATTTTAGGAATTTTTACTTTGGAAAGTTAAAATTTTTAAAACAAAAGTAATAATTCTGTCTAATGAGAGATTAGAAGGGGGAAAGTCTTAATCGAAGAAGCCAGTATTTTTCTGGCTTGGTTGTTTGTAATGACAATAGTATGTTGTGAAATGTAGTTTTAGCAAGTCTCAAAGCAACTTCTGTAGTCTGAGGACAAACATGGAGCAGTGTTTGAAGTGATACCGATATTGCCTTTGTCAGAATCATTTATGTAGGCAGCTTCTTACCTGTCTTATTTTGGAGGGTTTGTATATTGTATGTATTCTTAGAAGCTCAGATATTTTGTCTTTTTAACCTCTTGATTTTATTTTTTATTCAGAGTGGTGCACGTATCAACATCTCAGAAGGGAATTGTCCTGAGAGAATTATCACTTTGGCTGGACCCACTAATGCCATCTTCAAAGCTTTTGCTATGATCATTGACAAACTGGAAGAGGTTTGTCGTTTTTCTCCCTCTTCCCTCATTCTTCATTTTTAAGTTCTTGTAGATAGCTTAGTGATTTTCAAAGGGCTTTTTAAATTCGAGGACAGACTGAATTATAAAAATCTGTAGATAGGTTCTTTGCTGCTTTTGAGCATCCCCAAAATTTGACCATTTGTATTTAAAAAATAAGTCACTTGATTATTAAATGGTTTGACTTTTACCAGGGACTCAATGTAAAAAATTGTGAAGTACCAGCATCTTTTATTTCTTGACCAACAATTTTGAAGGTATGCCACCACTATATTGGTAAACTTTGTCCTTAATATGTAGTTAAGTGAACTGAATTTTCAGGTTTTTTTGGCAGAATGAAGGTTTTTTTTTCTTTTTTTTTGTTCAAGCCACCTTTCCTTCAGATGCTGAACAATCATTTCTCTAGGTCTTGCCTTCTCTCCTCTCCCTTCTGCAGTAATACTGCTGATTGCTAGTCATGCAATTGATACCACAGGCAGAGGAGAGCTTCTGGCTGCTGCATGGTTGGTGGTTGGACACTTAATGGTGCCTGAAATCTTATCCTTGTCTAGATCAGAAATGTTACCTTTTGACCTGCAAGACCCTGCTAATTCAGAACTTGTGGCTTAAAAACATTCAGAAGCCTTTTGAGCCACACTTTTTCTTGAACAGGCCCATTTCCATGTCTGGAACTGTACTTTCTCTTATAATGAAGCTTTTGTGCTATAAACAAACAAAAAACCGGAGAAGATTTGTTCATACTCTAAACAAATAAGAAATATATCTTAGATTTTAGGGTTTATGTTTAAGTAGTTCCCAGGTCTAGCTACTATATAGAGATTAGTCTGGGAAGTGATATTTAACTAGTTAATCTTTATAGAAGGCTAAATTTAACTAGGTTTAAAACTATGATGACTTTAAATTTGAAAACTACAGCTTTTAAATGTAGTTGGGGCAAGTACTCAGCCTCAGTTTCATCATTTGTACAATGGTAATACTACCAAGATATTGAAACTACTTAATCTTTTTAGGTTTCTAAGAGGACAGAATTGGTTATTTGAATTTGGGGTTGCATCGTTTCATCTTAATATTTAATTTTGACTTCTGTTTTCCTTTGCCCAGTTAATGTTAATTTCCCAAAACATTTTTCCCTCCACTAAAAGAAAATACTCCTCTCATCCAGAGTGAAGAAAAAGTATACAGGGCTAATTTTGAGGAAGTTTGTAGGCATTTTATCTTCAGAAATAGTTGGGGGTACATTTTGGAGCATTTGTTGATGGTGGATTATGATATAATGTGTTCCTTATTAAGGGTAATGGATCATGAAATTGTGTGTCCCTTATTAAGGGTAAGTGGTTCTTTTATGACAGTTACAGGTTCCTAGGGATCTGCTTAAATCTTGTATTTTATGGTATTCTGACTAATTTATTTTTGTAGGACATCAGCAGCTCCATGACCAATAGCACAGCTGCCAGTAAACCTCCAGTCACCCTGAGGCTGGTGGTCCCTGCTAGTCAGTGTGGCTCTCTCATTGGAAAAGGCGGTTGCAAGATCAAGGAAATACGAGAGGTTGGTCACTTTTGTGCTGCTTTTTGAAATGTTAATTGCTCTAAATGTGGCTTCTTTTAGCTCTTAGTATGGCTGGGAGAAGTTAGTGTTTGTTGAAGTGAAGATTTTTATTAAAGTAACAGTCCTCGAAGATTATAGTTTGATTGTATTGAGATGAAAAGTATTGTATAATTGATAGATCATCTTTCTTTTTTTATAATTTACGTATAAGCAATAAATCAGCCTGAAAAAGTTAACCAGAATTTTTAGCTATTGCATATGACCTGTTTCCATTTTTTATTAATTTGGCAACTTTTCCATGAGGCTACATAATTCTTTCATGTCTAAAGAGATTACAGTGTTATATAAGCAGATATTTTCTTTGGGCAAATTCCTAAATAGTAAGGGGAAAAATAGGAAGATATATTGCGACGTAGATATAATCCACAATTTATATAATTATAAATTGTGGATGTTACGTTGAATTATGGAAGCTTTTAACTAATTTGGGAGTTAGAATTTGATGTTGGAATGAAATTTGAAAGGTTCCTGAAAGTAAAAGAGTTGGAGTTTTTGGGAGCCTATTGTGCATACCACGAGAGACAGGGATTTTGGTTTTGTTCATTGATGTAGTCTAAGTACCTGCAATGGTGCCTGGCAGATAGAATGGACTTAATAAAAATATTTGCTCAATAAGAGAATGAAAGGTGGGTGATACTTGTGGGGATTTTGTTTGATGGCCCACAGAGCTAACATTAGCTGAGAGAAACTGTCTAGAAAGACCTTTTTTTTGAGGACAGGTTAAATTTGGGCTGTTATTCAGGCTTATTCTTGATTTTTAGAGATTAATTTATAACTGATTAAATAGTCCTACCCAGAATAAGGGAAGAGTGGGAAGAGAGGATAAAAAGGGTTAGATAGGTGGTGGGATAAGTGTCTACTGAGCTTTAGACTCTAAAGTTGTTACAGGGAAGAATTAGAAGAGTAAATATGGACTGCTTTTCTCTGATTTTTGAATTTCTTTTTTATCCCAAAGAGTACAGGGGCTCAGGTCCAGGTGGCAGGGGATATGCTCCCCAACTCAACCGAGCGGGCCATCACTATTGCTGGCATTCCGCAATCCATCATTGAGTGTGTGAAACAGATCTGCGTGGTCATGTTGGAGGTAAGCCCTCAGGCTCATGCTGAGAATGGGGGAGGGTGAGTCTAGGGGAAACAGATCTATATTTAGTAAGACTAGAATTAGGTAGCGCTATTAGAAGCCTCCAATGAGGGTAGGGAAGAGGTTCCCTGAGTTCATATTTTCCTACTCCTAGATTTGACTTTTCTTATGGTCTGACCAAAAATAGACACTGCTAAGCAGGAGTGATCTTTTGGGTTATAGCAGTTCTAGTGGGATTGGTAGAAGTTTCACTGTTTAAATTGGACAAAAATATCTGGGTTCCTGAGAAGCTAAATTGCCTTTGAATTATATTATTTTGTTTATATTCAACTTTGACATATTTAAATGTCTATTTTGAGACAGGATTACGTTTTAAATGGTAGTTATTAGGGAAAAAAATGTATCCATAGTGGTGGTTATGAACAACAAATGAGGGGGACTGGTATATGCTATTTAATTGAAATAATAGCAAAATTAAGGGAAATAAACGGTTTTAGACTTGTCATACAGAGGTGATCCTATATTGGTGACAAAGGAAAGTAGAATTTTCAAGTAGAGTTTAGTGAAATATTGATCGAGCCTTTAAACTATTTACAGACAGTGTCTGTATTATCTTAGGTGTACCATTTGGGTACTTTATTTCCTGTTTTGGTTTAATATCGCATTCAGGTAAAATGTGAGATCCTAAAAATTGTCAGTTAAAATGTATGCATGTATACACATACGTTTTTTGTTTGTTAGATTTATTTGAAAACATGGGAATAAGGCTTGAATTGTTATAGGGGAAATCTACCTTGATGAGAATTAGTGTGAGCTGTGTAGTCCATGGACTATCTTACTGGTTTAAAGGCTAATAACTGCAGATGATATCAGGTTAGATCTAGCCAGAGGCAATGTTGGTAGGTGAGGGGATGGAAATAATACAGTTTTTAACTTAACTGACCTGTGTGAGCTTAAGCCACACAGCTGAAGCAGTTTTGAAACCTTATCTCTTTTTGTTTTTTTCCCCTCTGACTCTCTCCCAGTCCCCCCCGAAGGGCGTGACCATCCCGTACCGGCCCAAGCCGTCCAGTTCTCCAGTCATCTTTGCAGGTGGTCAGGTAAGAAAATTCTTATTGCCGGGCTAGAAATGAACAAGGATTATATTTGAAATGTCAACTTTGCCAGCAGCACATCAGGCCACTCTGCATGCTTGCTGAAACCTGTACTCTGGCCATAGTTTGACCTGCTTTTAGTTTTATTTTTTATTTTTTTGTACTGGAGAAAGCTATGAATGCCAAGCCCCTTATTTAATTTTAGCAGGCAATGGGAGTTTTGTAGGCACTCGGAGATGTAATTTACTTGGTGCAATATAAAGTGGGTTGGGTTAGAAGAAAAGGGTTAATCACTTTGGTGTCACTATTCTCCTGACCCCCACCCCATCCATGTTTTTTTTTTTTATGTTTTGGGATAGTCTTTAGAGGTCTGAATAAAGATAGCAAAGAGTTGTACCTCTGAAGATTTCTGGATGGTGGTCTCACAGTCTGGGGTCTCTAGAACTTGAGTGTCCTACAAACTTCCCCTTCCCCCCACCTCACCTCCCCTACTCCTACCCCTTCACTCCCAAACTCCAGTGTGTTGTTCCCCAGGCTCTTAACTTCATAAGCACTGATTTGAACCCATATGGCATAACAAATCAGCTGGGGTAAGGGTTCCGTGTGTAAGAATAGAAGGGGGAGAGCATGTTGGGCTGTGGTGCTATGACCTTTGGTGTTGGAGTAAGAACACCAAAGCACCACCTTGGCCTCTACTCCTTCAGCCACCTAAACTTTTGATTCTTGGCACATGTTTATTATAAGGTCAGATTTCTATGACGAGCACTAATCAGTACCATGGTAGTTTTATGCTTTGTTGGTTAGTATTTGAGGATTAGGTAGGTCAGTTTTTAAAATATTGGAGTTCAGGTTGAAATAGTGACCTTCATTTAGGTAGTGCCTAAGGAAATGCACTTCTCAAAATTCCTTCTCCCCAAGTGGAGCTGGCCTGTTAACAAGCACAATTATTTAGTCCCATCTCATATTTGAACTGGGGAAGCATATACTGAAGACTCATTCACAGTCTCTTGAGTTGGCATGAAACTGAACAATTTTTAGGGGGCTTAGTTTGGTGTGTAGTTCTGGGAGTTTTCACAGGAAGTTAATCATGTTACAGTGTTACCTTGGTACAGGTTAGTACCTTTTAACACTAGCCATGTACAAACTGGATTGGTCAAAAGGGCTTTTAGTCAGTCTGGATAGGGGTAGGATAAGCAAAGGTCCAGAGTCAGTGTAGCAAAGTTTAGCTTTAGGAGTTTTCCCTTCTCCCCAGTAACTCCAGATTCTTCATTTTCTGAATTCTTCCGCTCCCTTTTGGGATTTTAAAGGGTCCCCATGCTGTGCAGCAGCAGTCCTTTCTATTTTACGATTCTTGCTTCATTTCCCTTTCCTTCCCTTCAATACCCACCTCCCCCTTCTTACCTCTTTGCTTCCCTTCCCCTCCCTCTCCTTTATTCAGTTGACCACCCTCTAAAAGCTTACAGCTTCCATGAATGGTCCTGTCAAGAATTATTCTCACGGGCCTTTTTAAATGAACTAGTTCATGCAATGTCCACAGATAAACCTGTCTTGTTTCTTTGACAAAGTGGGCTGTATAGGGATTCAACTTAATCCCACACTTAACCAAGAGCTGGCATAAGCTCTGTTGCCCTACCCCTTAATTCTTACTGAAAATAGCCTAATTGTGCAGTATGAAATCTGCCACTAGGTAACTTTTTTTTTTAATTGACTGATTGCAGCTCGTTTCAAATTGTGTTGTGAGCTACTTTTTAAAGGAAAATAAAAAATTAAACAACTTTTTTTGTGTGAATTTCATGCTGGTGACAAGGTGCCGGATTGACAGCCCTGGAGACTGAAATCCTCTATTTATCCACAGGACAGGTACAGCACAGGCAGCGACAGTGCGAGCTTTCCCCACACCACCCCGTCCATGTGCCTCAACCCTGACCTGGAGGGACCACCTCTAGAGGTGAGAGGGGATGTTCAGTCTCCAAGGCTCACTCAATCCTTCCGCCTCAGCCGAGACTGCCAACACGCGGGGGGCCAGTGGCGCTGGTGATTTTTATGCTGTGGACACCACCTGTCCACGGGGACCTGGACTGACCCCCCCCACACACCTCATTTCATACAGGCCGCGTAGCCCACCAGATGGTAACACCAACTCTTTTTTTTTTTTTCCTTTTTGTTCAACCCCTCTTCCCATCTCCCATTCCTCTCCCTTTTTCACCTTCCCACCCCGACCTGGGTGCACTTTTGGGGGTACTGGCCACTGATGTGAGAAGCCTCACATCCTTATAACCAGCCACTCCTTACTTGCCCTTCCTGCTCCTCCTTGTCTCCCACCCCATTGCCCTGAAGACCCAGCTCCCTTTTTGGGAGGTTATTATGGTGTGGGGGGAGGAGGGCGTAGTGGGAGCTGCAAGTGCATTTTATGGAGGGGAGGTGGGAGAAGGCAGGACCTAGAACAGCGATTTATTTATTTATTTATTTATTTTACATTCCTGTGGTCAGCTCCCTAGCATTAGGGACTTAGCTAGCTTCTAGTGCATTTAAAGTGTTAAGGCAGATGTAGAGAAAATTAAAAATAAGATAAAGAAAAGTGTTTGAAAACATGCCACGTAGGTTTGTTCAAATACAAATTGTTCGCATCACCATGATTAATAGAACGGTTGGGGTTGTTGAGGGAAGAGACCATTTTCTTCTGGGCTATCTTGTAAATAGGGAGAAAGAAGGGAGGGGGCTTGGACAATTGAGGCATTGCTTAATTCTGCTCCCCTCATTTTCAGTAAGAAACTGATGTGTGTTTTGCCTTTGATTGCAGGGAACGTGGTTCCCTTTGTAGGCTTCCCAGAATAAGTCATATTTAGGGTTCAAAGGCGGCCAACTCAGGTCTGACTGTATTTGTGAGATACTGTTTATTGTCTCAATCTCTGGCCTCCCCATTCTCCAGTTCAACTCTGGCTTCCTGGCTAGATGAAATCTGTCTTTCTCACCACTGGGTGGCTGTCCGTGATTGGTTTTTAATAGGAACTGTTTTCCTCCTTTTGTAGGCCTATACCATTCAAGGACAGTATGCCATTCCACAGCCAGATGTAAGTTTTGTTTTCACTTCTTGTTTTGAAAAGCTCCCTCTCCCACTCAAAATTGTCTCACTCCTTTCTTCCAATGTAGGCAGAAGTGAGTTGGGTCTTGAACATTTGCAGTGTTAAATTGTTTCATTACAAGGTGAATCCTGTATTTTGGCCCTAAAATAATCTTTAATCAGGGCATAGTAGCATCTTGTTCGCCTTTTGACATTTAATCCCTGGAAATTATAACCTAGCAGATTATTAGGTTCTGCCCCCGTCCCACTCCTCCATGTTCCAGATTACTCTGTCTTAAAAGTAATGTTCCATGGTATTCTGTCATTTGTTATCTTGCACAGTTTAAATTAACAGTGCACTGTGTATATCTGCATGAAGTCCTTCCTGTGGGGGAGGGGATTGGGAGGTGGGGTTTGCTCTTGGTGTTCCTTAATTTGAGGTGACTATTTAAACTTCTAGAGGGGTGGGAAAGGTTTATTTACACAGAGGGATAGGAAGTGACTATTTGGAGGTTCAACTTAAAACCTTTGCCACTAAAAACTCATTTAAAAAGTGTGTTTAGTCTTTGTTTAAGGGCATTTCTTTCTATACTTTTCCTTTATCCTTACTAACCCTTTCAGATGCCGATCATTAGACTTGGGAAGTTAAGTTTGACTCTTTGTTAGTGGTAGGCCCCAGGAGGGATTGTTTTATAATAGCCAAGACAGTTCGTAAAGATGAAAAAAAAAAAATAGCTATAGAAGCTAGTGGTGGGGGAGGGGATAAACCCAGTTTGGTTTCATCTTTATCTCTCTCCTCCTTGCAGTCTCCCCGCCCCCTCATCTCCTTCCCTCCTCCCAATACTGACAGAATCCTGCATGGTGTGTTTTCCCTAGCACCACTGCACAGTTTGTTTACCTATCTTGTCTGCTTGTCCCTGGGGCAACTGTTGGAATGGCTGTAAACACCTTCATTAAATAGCCCACAAGGGGATGGTTCTTGGGCGGGTGCTGCTGCTTTTCACACACCCAAAATGCATTCATTCTCTTACAGTGATTCCTGTTCTAATCCTCCATATTCTGCCCATCCTCAGGATTGTGATAAAAGGCTCATCCTTACTCTGTGTTGTAGTTTGAGTAGTAAGAGTCAATTTTGGGAATCAGGAGCTCTGCATTTTCAAATTTGAATGTGCTTGAGCCCTGGCTCTGTTATTCTTCTAATGCCAGCCTCTCCTGTTTCCTCCCTGTAGTTGACCAAGCTGCACCAGTTGGCAATGCAACAGTCTCATTTTCCCATGACGCATGGCAACACCGGATTCAGTGGTATGGATACCTCAGTGTTTATTTCTGTAAGGTGTAGTGCAAGACAGAGGCCAGCCCCAAGGTCTCAGTTTGACATCTATTTAATCTGGTTTAAACTTGCCTATCTTCTGTGGCTAAATCGAAGGAGGTAATGTGTTTAACTTGGTTTTCATTTGGGGCGAGTTATTCTAAAAGAAAAAGGCCCTGGAAGGTTTGGGGTGAGGTCTGGGGATGCTTGTCAGGCAAAGGGTAGGCTGATATTTCTCCTCATCCTCACTGCTGCCCCTTTGATCTGATTGGCACCCCCTTTCTCTCCACCAGCTTATTCACAGACCTGGGTAGAGAATCCATTTGTGCCAAATTGTGTAGTGTTTTTTGTTTTAGTTTTAGTTTTGTTTTGTTTTTGGGCTTTTCTTTTTCTGTATAAGGAATAACTTGTCCGATAGGGTTAGGATGAGACCACCAAACTCATTTTCACTTGTATCTTAACAGGCATTGAATCCAGCTCTCCAGAGGTGAAAGGCTATTGGGGTAATGATTAAAAAAAAAATCTGTAGTATTCTACTGTTATATTAATAAACTGGTGGGAGTCTTGTTTCGCTGCCCATGACATACCAGCAACATGCACATGGCAGAAAGAAGCTGAGAGAGCAAAAGGGTGGGCCTGGTGCCCCTGAGGGTCCCTTGGTGGATCTGGCTAACCCCCTTTAAAAGTGTTGAGTTAAGCAGCCACAGCTGAGAGCAGGACTAGCCTTAAGAGTTAGCCAGCTGGCCTGGTCCAGTGTAGGTATCATTATAGATGGGTATGGGTGTTTGCTGATCGGATTTTTTTTTTTTTCTTTTTCTTTGAGAAATAAAAACCAGAACAAATTAATGAGCAATTGAGTAAAAGATAGGGAATAAATCTGGAGAAGTGAACTTCCCTCACCTGACTGCCATTTCATTCTCTCTGACCTTCAAGCGTAGGTTAGGATAGATTGGGGGGGGCTGTTAATCTGATACAGGTATATTTAAAGCAACTCTGCATGTGTGCCAAAAGTCCATGGTACCCAATAACAGGCATGATGTTGGCACTGGTGCTAGTGAGCATCAGGTGAGCTAAAATTGGAACACAACAGCGGGAAATCTAAGCAGAAAAGGGGAGAAGTACAGAAGGACTTGGTTAGAATTTAGTCCTTTTTAAGGATGCCACACTCCCTTCTCCCTTGCTTCCATCCCCTTATACCTTAATAGGCTGGGCTTTGCAGGAAATGGCATGAAATCAGCTCTTCTGAGTATACAGAGGAACCTTTCCAGCATTATTTCTACACCCCTCTACCCCTCTTTCCTCCTTGGAGGCTTCCAAGTTAGTGATGAATCCCAACAGCCAATGCTGGGTTTCCAGTTTGTTTCCTTCTGTTAGGTTAATGTGCAAATCAGTGGGGGTTTTTATGCTGTGCATTGAACTTTCTTGCTCTCTTCTGTCTTTTAGCAGGTTTGGATGCTTCTGCTCAGACTACTTCTCATGAACTCACCATTCCAAATGATGTAAGTATAGTTGTAAGTTGAGTTGCATGGGATGAAAATAAGAGAATTGGTTTTAAACAATAGAAGTTTCAGCAGTGTTATGCCATTTTTAAGGCGTAGGGGAAGAAAAGTGGGAGGTTAGATACCAGATTCAAAGTTTTGAAGTATGTAGAATCCTGAATAAAAATGGAGAAAATTGATAAAACTTACTGAGGTATCTTGAGGCAGAACCTTTTTGTCTCAAATAGAAATTGCCATTTGCCTTTGTTTCTTATAGGATCTGAAGCTTTTCCTTAAAGCAGTGGTCCTTGGATGTTATGTTTGTGCTGTTCAACATGGTAGTCACTAACCACATGTGGCTATTTACATTGAAAATAAGTAACTCCTTTTCTTAATCTCACTAGCTGTACTTAATGTGCTTACAACCACATATCATTAGTGTCTACAGTATTGGACAGTGAGAATATAGACCAATTTTTTACCCTTTCTCAAAGCAGAAGCATTACTAATTAGCCAGAATTCAGTTTATCAGTAAAATGGTAATTTGGCAGGATGAGTTTAGGCAAATTATTGTTGCCAAAAATACCTCAGATACTTTCACCTTTATTCCTAGGTTTATTATGATAAACAAGATTTATTATGGTTTTGCTTTATTTTGTCTTTGAATTTAGTATTCTTAGGGAATGGGCTAGTGTTCCTAGGAGTCAGCTCAGTTGGCTCTGACCTACCTGGTCAGAAGACTAGGGTAAGGTAAGAAGTTGAAAGCAATTTATGACTCAGGTTTTTAAATCTGGAGTAGATAAATAGTGTGTGTAGGATTGTATTGTCTTGCTTGTGGAACCAAGCTCTAGGGAGGGATGGGATGGAATTCTTGGACCTAGCCATTAAAACATTAATTTAGTGTGCCTTGTTTTTCTCTTTTAAGTTGATTGGCTGCATAATCGGGCGTCAAGGCGCCAAAATCAATGAGATCCGTCAGATGTCTGGGGCGCAGATCAAAATTGCGAACCCAGTGGAAGGATCTACTGATAGGCAGGTTACCATCACTGGATCTGCTGCCAGCATTAGCCTGGCTCAATATCTAATCAATGTCAGGTAAGGGTTCTCTTCTCTACTATTTTTATCTTAACTGATGCCAACACAAGTAATGTCTGTGTTGGGGAAAACTACAGTGTATTAAATGTGGGATTATTTGGGGAATGGGAGTGGGGATAGGTGGAGATGGCAAAAAAAAAAAAAAAACTAGCTGCATTTTTATCTATTCTTAGTGTATCAAAAAGTAAGTTTGCATGGGATTGGGTTAGGAGGAATAGAATGCTTGAATTTGACTTGGATGGTTTGGGGAATGGAAAGGTTGGAGCATGTCTTCAGTAGTAGGACAGTGTCTGGCTAGAGCATTCGTTCTGATTTAGAAACAAATGTGGGTTTTTTACCATACATGTTATATAGACCAGTATTTCTTTCACTAAGTTTAGGGCTCAAAGCACCCCATAATTGAAATGAGGATCATGAAGTAATGTGACAGGCAGTTTCTTGGAGGCAGCCATTACTATTTATTCTGAAAACATTCATTTTTCTTGAAAGTGTGTTTCATTGTTCAGAGCTTGTGGGAAAGGAGAGTCCACAGGTATTAGACTATGTCAGAAATTCCTAGCGTTTTCTTTTTTTCCCTATCATCTCAACCTTTGATGACTTCCTTAGATTTTTTTCTTCCCCAAAGCTAGCTAATGTTACTATATATACAACTGTAGCAGGACTATTCACAGTCCAGTGGTCATTCTTAAGGCATTTATGGTTTTTGCTTTCTCAGCACATATGCTTAAGTCAAAGTTTTCATTGCTTACTAACAGTTTAAACCAGTGTTAACCCATTTCCAAGGAGCTCAGCTATCCTTTCTATGTAGACTTGTTTAGTTATTCCTTCTGTCATAACTATTTGGTCTCTGTTGTGCATTAAAGTTTTTGAGTTCCTGAATCCTGGTACAAGGGAAAGAAATTTTTAAATGTGTTACTGTGTTTACACTGATGTATTTATTCCATGGTCTTTATCCCTTGGTTAAGACTTTGTCAGTTCCGCAGTAGTGGTTCTAACTTTTTTGCCTTATGTCTTCATGCCTTGAGGGATTTACTAATCTTGATGTAGGAAAGACGTCTGTGTTTGGATCTACTTTCTTCTTCAGCTACCAAACCTTAAATTCTTAATTTAGAGTGAAATGATAAGCTTTTCACAGATGCTGTTAACAAAGCTTTTTTGTCTTTTCTAATTGGGGAGGGGGTGAGTGTTGGCTGTTTAGTGGCAAGAATCATGTTCTTGGAAGCTGAAATTTGTTTTCTTCTTGGGTAAACTTGCCCTGAATATTGTCAGATAGTGTTTAAATGTAATCTTGCGTGACCTCTACTAGGCCAGTGGCTGCATTGTAAGGAAGCAGAACTTTGCCACCTTAGTTTCCTGATTTATTCAACTCTTTGCAGGATCATCCTATTTAATTTAATGAAACTGTCCAAGCTATGGATTTGGGTCAAAAATTCTTAAAGTTTCATTTAACACTAAAGCAAGAATTCTGTGTGCACAGTTTGCTCTTCACTTTCTCATCTTAGCCCAGTTTGAGTGCAAAAAAAAAACCTGGTTTTACTGATAGGAGGTGATAAAGATTTCTCTGTTTTCAGTAATGGGTTCCGAGCATTTCTGCTTTGTTTCTGACCGTCTGAGTTCTTTAGCCTCTCTTTTATGGATAACTGTCCTCGACTTAAGTATTACAGAATGGTGTCAAGAGGACCCTCATTGCTCTTGAAGAGATAATCTAGTAGGGTAGGTTGTCTAGACAGATTTCAGCAAATACCTGCATTTCAACTTAGACACAGGCAGGCATTTGTGAGCTTCAAGTCATTGGTTATTTGGAGCTTATTTTAGAAGAAGCAGTATTTTTACTTTTTGAACATAAACGTTTTGGAAGTGCTTGAATTTCTTTTCCAATTTTTTAAGGTCTCTATCGTAAGTACGGTCAGTCAAAAAGAGCTTTTTTCCTTACTGCAATCCCTCATCAGAAATGAAGCTTCTCTAGTTCTTATCTACACTTCTGTTCTCAGCATTTTTCTTTGAAAATGCTACATTTCTTTTGAAATTCGTCATTGACCTACTTTGATCTCTTCTCCCTGTCCATCCTAATATATTGCTTAGTTTACTATGGTTATGGAAGCAAACTTTCATATTCAGGAGGAACAACAATTTGAAATTTCTGTGGGTTAATAGCCCAAAGCTTTGCAAGTGATTTGTGGGTGAAACATTTGTTCCTTGTTTGTAGATTGATGAGTGTTTTCATTTTCTGGTTGAAATCATTCCTTTCTGATCTCTGGGTTGGAACAATGTCAGATACGTGGTAATGTGTGCTATGTGATTTCTCAGTCTGTAAGCTTTTTCTTTACTGTAGATAGCAGTTTTAAATAGCACTGTGGAATGGAATTTGGCAAAGTTAACTTTTTAGAGGGTGGGATACAGACTAAAAGATAGCTTGTCACGAGTTGGTATTAGGTCTTCCTAATTGGCAACCAGAGGCACTTACTGATAACTGAAGCGGTTTTTGTCCTGTACTTTTTCCCTTTTGTGGTCTTCCCTTCCACCCACCCTTTTTTTTTTGTTCCTTTTTTCCTCTGTTACAGTTTAGAAAACGCTAAACCCTCCTCCCAGGCAGCCTCCGTCACGATCCCTGATCACCTCAGCATCAACCTCTCTCAACCCTCCACCCCTTCTTCTTCTTCTTCCTCCTCCACCACCACCCCCTCGCTCGCCACAGCGGGGACCTCCGACGCACCCTCCAGTCTCCCCAACCCTCTTCCGACCGCCCCTTGTGTCTCCAGTCTGCTTGGCATGAAACCCATCCCTCTCCTGGCTCTAAATGTTGTGTCTGCTGCTAAGGGTACCGGGGCTTCAGCTACCACCACCACCACCTCTGCGGTGCCATGTGTAACTAACAAACTGAAAGGCGAGAAACAGAGATTCTCTCCCTACTGATTGCATATCTTGAGGCATCCCCTCAAAGTAATTCTTGGTTCATTTTGTTTTCCTTTGTTAACATTGGTAAGAACCAAACAATTGTGAGCTTGTGACGTTCCTTTTTACTATTTCAGGGGATAATGGGTGGAGGGTGGGGGCAATGATAACCCATGTTTAGGTTTAGGCCATTTCAGCTGAGTGCCTGTTTCAGAGTCTGACCTGTTGAATACTTTATCTAGAGCCACAGTTCTTGCTCTTTCTCACTGTTACTTTTTTGTAGCTTTATTCTGCCTTGCAATATAACAATGTGTTAGGCTCTGTGTTAATGAATAAAAACTTCTCCGATAACCCTTTATTTTTAAATTTATTTAATGGTTAAGTTATCAGTGGGCCTTCTTGGCCAGATTTGTGTTTCTAGCTGTAATAAAGTTGCCACAGTAAGAACCTTAGTTGACCGTGTGCTGTGAAGGGTAAATGGGTGGGAGCTTGTGACATGTGGCTTTCTGGACTAGGGAGTGTTTTATAAAGACTGACTGCTTTTTTGTATCCCTGGGTAAAATTTTGTAGTCCTTTGTCATTCCCCACAAAGGGAGATGGGTCTGTGGCACATTAAATCCTGCGGGTCATAATTGGCAAGCTTCCTTAGTGAAGAACAGTTTCGCTGACTTCTCAGATACCTTACTTTGCAAACAGCAGATAATGGGATGCCCATCTCAGACTTGCTTCCTCTGACAAGTGGTTACTCTGAGAATCTCATACAGGTCATACATACAAAAACGTCACTTCTTTTCCCAGAATGGGGTTGGGGGGGGCAATTGGGAAAAGTCTTAGTTTGCTAGCTTGTTATAAACTTAATTATAGACTTAAGATTTAGAAGGAACCTTCACATTGATCATCTCATTTTATCAGATCAAAAAAGTAGAAGCCTAAGGAGAATTTAAATTTGTAGATCATGTGGGTAACTAGTGAGGACTAACAACTTGTACTTATACTCAATCTTAATCTCCCTGAGGCTGTATTATTTTTCTTATCCCAAGACCACAGTTCTTTCTTCATGAAAGAGTAGAAATGCTGTAGGTGTAATGGCAAAAGACCTTTGGTAGTCTTCCATTCAACCTAAATGCACATTGCCAGGGTAATGAAAGTATAATGGTCTTCCCAGGGCATTAGAGAACCAGTATAGAGATTTGATTTTCCTGATGACCTTTTCCCACAACCCCTTTGGTTTATAGTGTTAAAAAAAACGTAATTGCCAGTGAGTGCTACACTATATTATTTTCATGGTATTGTGGCCCCTCAGTCCCAGATTGGGCCCTGTGAATTAGTGTTACATGTCTCAAGTCTTCATAAAGAAATAGAGGAGCAAACTTCAGTTCATTGTTCAGACAGGATTTTTTTTTTTTGTTAGTTGCTCCCTTGCTATGTGGTCTAGCTCGCTCTCTCTCAGGTAAGCTCTTTAGTCTTTTGAAGTTAATATCACTGATACTGTCTCCCCCTGAAGACTTGGTTTTTATTTAATGGTTGATTACAAGGCTTCTTTACCTAATGAGTTCTCCCTAAAGAGAGGTTGCTGGGAAGGAATCCAGATGTTTAAGGGGTACTTGGTGTTAAATTTTTAAAAGATTATAGCTCCCCCATGTGGTTCTTCTAAGAGTCTTTAACATAATAATATATCTAGTTGGGTTTTCTCTTACTGTCACCTCTACACAGTTCTTTATGAGCTTTTTGGTGCCAGAGTACCACTGCCTTCTTACATGAATTTCATTTTTTTAGGTCGTAAATCTAAACTTCCCAGCAGTTCTTTCTTGAACCTTCAGTTAATTTGAGACCTGTTTACGTTACCTAATTATCCATCCCATTTTGGCTTGGCAAGAATCTTCCCTCTTTAAGAATAAAATACTACATTTTATGTTGAGGTAAAAAATACCATTTTTGACTTAACATTAGTGTGTAGTTGAAGGACCCATATATTCTTGGCCCTTATTTTTCTTCCCCCTCTTGACCAGCTTTTGGTTTGCATTGCTGTGGGAGAGAGAGAGATGGGAAAGTAGTATTCATGCTCCCTTGACTAGATACCACAATTAATTTATGCCAGTCAATTTAAAGTCTATGAAATAAATTTATAAGCTGAAATTTGAGGTGTAACACATTTAGTTTTATGCAAAATGGAAACTAAGTTTTGCTGACTACCTAGTATGGTGAAGCAAGCCAAGTGCCTACATACCTTTCCTTCAGAGTCCAAAATTGGATTCCAGGGCATCAAATGAACTATTTGAAACAAAGGTATCATAGCCAGGTATGTTTGAATGGAGAATTGGGCTTAAGAAGACCACAGATTTGGGATCTTCTACAGTGAGCTAAGGAGTTGTCAAACAAATTATTTTGGCTTCTACTTTTAAGTCCTGAAAAATAGGCCTACAAACTGTAAATTGAGTGTAATTCTTGATATATATTTCTTACTTTGACATACTTTAGTGCTTATAACCATTATCTTAGTAATAGCCTTCACATTGATAAATCCAGGACTGTTCTAGAATAAAGATTTGAGGTGTCTCAGTATTAGCCTCATGGGGCTATTTTAAGATTGTTTCCTAAACTGTTCTATCAGTATCTAAGGAGGAGCAAAAATAAGTTCAGAAACTTGTGTATTGTGACTCCGTAAGAGAAGGCTTCAGTATATGGTGTATTTTCATAAAGTGTCGAACATTTCCTACAAAGATTTTCAAGAACATAGTTTGAGGAATGCCCACAATTAGTATCCAAGGTCCTCAGTTTCCTTTGGTTTTGGGGGTAATTTGCCTTTGGGAAGCTTGAATTGCAGAGGTATAGACTCATGGTACTGGTTTATATACGAAATAATAAAATGTTATCTTTGATAGTAAAACACTGATTGTGTCTTCTTTGTGGTTCACTAATCAGGTTGAAAGTTCAGGAGATGAGGTGCAGTTGGGCATTCAAGAAACTAACTTGAAGTTCTTGTTTTGTGTTCCAGGCTTTCTTCGGAGACGGGTGGCATGGGGAGCAGCTAGAACAATGCAGATTCATCCATAATCCCTTTCTGCTGTTCACCATCACCCATGATCCATCTGTGTAGTTTCTGAACAGTCAGCGATTCCAGGTTTTAAATAGTTTGTAAATTTTCAGTTTCTACACACTTTATCATCCACTCGTGATTTTTTAATTAAAAGCGTTTTAATTCCTTTCTCTGTTCAGCTGTTAATGCTGAGATCCATATTTAGTTTTATAAGCTTCTCCGTTTTTTTTTTTTTTTTCTTTTTTTTTGGCTCATGAATTTTTTTTTCTGTTTGTCATGGAAATGTAAGAGTGGAATATTAATACATTTCAGTTTAGTTCTGTAATGTCAGGAATTTTTCAAAAAAAAATTAAAAGATGGACTGGAGCTTTTTCTTTGTGAATAGAAACTGGATGCCACAGTGATTCATGTGGGTTTTATTCCTGTTGTCTTGCTTTATTTTTTGTACCTTTTATCCTCAAAGGACAAGGACCCTGCTTGGGTTTTGAATATAATAAGCCTTTATTCCAGTCAAGATGTTTTCTTCTGTTTTACCACTCCATCTTTTTTTATAGCCCTTGATCTGATTTCCCTTGAGCCTACATTGCAGAATGACCTAATAGCTATAGCAAGCTGGCTGTGCCCTTGGTACCAAAGATTGGGGGTTGCATTTTCCTAGGACTAGTCTGCAAAGAATAGGCAAGCACATCCACTGGAGGGTGTGGGACCGACTGGGGTTGAGAGGGATGCACATAGCATTCACATGGAAGCAGTTAGCTATTTGACTGGGATTCAAGTTGCTGGGAATGTCCTTTTCTAATCTAAAGCCTTTAGTGTGTGGTTTTTAGTAACTTCATTTACTGTCTTTGCATATTAAGAGTGGGTGTTTTAAGACCTGCCCTTCTTTCAAGTTACCTGTTCCCATTTATTCGGATAAATTTAGAAGGTTGGAGCTTTGATGATGATAGAAAAGCATAAGAGGAGGAAGTAACTCATCCAGAGTCCTTAGATATCTGGAGCCCAAGGCTCTACACTTAACCATGTATGCTGCCCCATTTGTTCATCAAGAAAACCCTCAACAGCTGGGCCTGCATGGAGTGGTTATATTTCAGTGTTTTTCACAGGGGTTACAATATGACAGTCCCCACCCCAATCAAGCACCAAGATAAAAGCAGGGACTTAACACCCCAGTTCTTCAGCTTGAGTCATCACATGCTTTCACAATCTCCTAACCTCCCCCTAGACCCTAAGCCAGGGCTTGGGCAGAGAAATGGAGGGACAAAGAAATTAGTTACATTGCCACCTGAGAAACCTCAGAGGGGAGGATCCAGCTTTAGCCTCCCTCCTCTCAAGTGCAAAATGTGTAAACAGTAAATGGAAAACAAAAAAGTGCAGTTAAGTGGCTCCCTCTACTACTCCCCTGGGATTTGGGGGAAAGGGTATAGAGGAACATGGCAGGCAAGTCTGGCTTTTCTGTTGCCTGACTGCTTGCTGAACATAATGAGGTGAAGCAGGAAGGGGCCAGTTTGCCCTTACCCATAGCTCTAGGGCAGTCCTTGTCCTTCATTTCCACAGCTGCCGGTGTCCCTAGAGTGTATCAGGTGAATTGGTCAGGGGTCAGTCTCCCTTGAGTCTGACAAGGCTGGGACAGCCCTGTCTTTCTCTGTTGATTATGTGGTGCATATATATTATTTATATAAATATTTCTCTATGTACAAGAGTAAGAGTGGCTTTCATGGAGGAAGGGAGGCTGGGGGCTGCAAGGCTTCACCACTGTTGGAGTTGTCCAGTTCAGTGCTGTCACAGTCTGAGTCCTCAGAATTGGGAGGACCCTGTAAAGAAGAGAGGCAATGAGGTATGAGGCTTAGCATCTCTTGGTGGTACAAGCAGATTCCTTCAGGATCCTTTACTATCTTTTTAATAATAGCTTGCTGATTTTATTAGCTCCAAATTTCATAGCTCAGGCCATTCTCTAGGACATTACCTCCTAATTTCAGGATTCCTCCCTAGCTGCAACTTACAAACGTACCAAACTTTTCACACTAGTTCTATGCTATATGCATCATGTTCCACCATGTGAATATTTGCTCTTTTGTTCTGGAAGCAGGCTCAGATAGTGAATGACTTGCAGGCTAAATACCTATCTTTCTGACCTCTGCATCTGTGTCTCCCCAGTAACTCTCAAATGACCATGTATCTACTCCTTGTCCTCAATAGCTGTTTCTGTGACTCACCTGCTCCCTTCTGAGTAGGTTCTGATGTTGGATGGGCAAGGAGCTGGGTTCAGGGCCAGGAACCACCTCTGAAGCAAGTGGGTCCAGTGGGATTTCTGAACCCTGGGAGCACATGTCATCAGACCGCTCATCTGGCCGCTCATCTGTGTTGGTACTGCCAACTTCAGGTGTGCCACTGGGGGAAGGCTCACTAGCTGTGCCTTCCTCCCCATCTGATGGATTCTCTGAGCTGAAGGTGGATAGTGACTGGCGCATGTTCAGGCCCTGAGGCCACCTATATGTTGCAGAGACAGGCTACAGCTTAACTGGCTTGTAACCCAGGAAGCAAAAGAATGCCATTATCTCCTGTACTGCATTACTCACCTCTGGCTTGATGTCAGTTCTACTTCACTGTCCACCTCTCCTTCCTCTTCCTCTGAGGAGATGCCACGTTTCTGCAGGATAGATGAGTTGGACTGTGGTCAAAAGGGGTCCAGGAGAAGGGAAAGCAGGGTTAAAGAGGGAATGGCTTAAAACAAGAACCTAGTATGGGAGGTGAATTGTGGATTTGCTCCATAGGGAGAACAAGCACAAAGGGAGGGGAAGAGCTCAGGAACCCATTCAATACTTTACCTGACTTCGGGTGACAGCAGCCCTGTACAGCAGTGCGGCTGGGGTCAAGTGCTGGGACCCAGCCCGGCTTCCTCCCCGTCCTGCTGTACTTTCCCTTCCAGTTAGCAGCCCAACACTGTCACCAGGTCCTACTGGTGGAGGTGGCTCCCCTTTTGCTCCCCCAGGTGAATCTGGGCTGGTGGAGCCAGGCGCTGAGCCCTCGCTTGGGGGCGTATCACCCCGGGCTGGAGGTGGTGAGCCAGGATCCCCAGTTACTCCTGTGGCGCCCCGGCCCCGGGCTCCCAGTGCTGCTGACAACAGATCGGGGGATGATGAGGACATCTTTCGTAATAGGAGATCATGGTGGAGCCCACGGAGGGCTGGAGGGCAGGCCTCCCAGGCTAAGGGTCCCCCTCCGAGCACCCCTGGTCCCCCAGGTTCATGGGGTGGCACAGCTGCACGAAGCCCAGGCAGGTCCCCACAGCTGCCCTTGGCGCTGGCCTTGCGATGACGGGTCTTGCCACGGCGACTCCGTCCTGGTGAGGGGGGACCCTTAGGACACCCAGGAAGACCCACCCCACTCAGGGCTGCGTCTAGTTTCGGTAGCAAAGACTCTGTCTTGAGGATATCCGGCCTGGTGGGAGAGGGAAAATACAAGTTGTAGATAATTACCTGAGGGCACTTCATGACCTTGGGTAGTACGAGGCAGTATTTCTCCCCATCTAAGTATCAGTCTTGATGGCATTCTTGATTCCTACCCTGCTTCTCCAGCATCCCCCTTGCCATTCTCGAACCTTGGCACTTTAATCCCACCTTTTGCTGTGAGGCGACAGCTTCTGTGGGACATTCCTCTTCTTGATGAATTTCTCCATTGTATTCCCATGCAGAAGGCCTCTGGAAGGGTGTGACTTCAGCAGACCTGGGCACCTCCGCTCCAAAGCTTGCTCCCTTCTAAAGACAGACACCACTCAGGGGCACCCAGGCTTAGGATCTGAATCAGGCACAGCTCCATGAGGGGACAGTGCATAAAGGCCTCATGGTTACCTGAGGAGTTCCCGCTCCTTGAGCTCCAGCTGTAACATGAGGGCATTAAGTTCCATGTACAGATTGTTGGCTCGCTCCAGCTTACGTTCATAATGTTCCCTGATGTCTAAAGCATGTCTGAAATGGACAGAAGGATCCCAGAGGTGAGATGGCTTCCTCCAGTGCCATAATTTACCCCAGTCTCTGGGAACTGGTCCACAATCCCCGTTGGTGAAATCACCTTTCCAAACAGGCACATACCTGAGCTCCTCTCTCCTCCGCATCACCAGCTCCTCTTCTAGACGGTGTAGACAAGTCCCTTCTGACTTAATTTTTTCAAAGTGCAGCTTTACCTCTTCCCTCCACTCTGCCTGGGGGTGGAGAGACAATGAGGGTTGAGTGAAATCCCTTCACCCAGCAGACCTGTAGAAAACCTCTGCAGGTGCCTGCACTGCTGCAAATGGTGTGTTAGAACTAGGAGCCAGGCACACGATTGACCAAGACTGGGGTCTCAGCCCTCCAAGAGTTCATCTTTTCTATCCCAATCAACCCCTCTTGCCTGCCTTCCCTCAGGGCATTGCATCAAATAGGGAGCTGAGGTGTTACCCACAGCACACCTGGGACTTAAAGTAAGTCTCTTGGGGTGTGGAGAGGACATCCGCTGAGGCGATGTCCAGATGCAGCAGGATCTGTCGGAATGATGGACGATTTCGTGGTTTGCTGTTCCTGAAGGGAATGGAGTTGGAGAGGAATGAATTTCAAGGAGGACCAGAAAGGAACTAGAGCATCCTTTCTCTAAAGGCTGTTCCTAGAAATAGACTCTGTGACAAAAGAAATCCTTTCCCTGGTCAGTTATCTCCAGGAAATGTTTATGCTGTTAAGTGTATCAAAGTACTGCAGTAAGGAAATCTATTTAATTCTGTTTTTCAACTTGTTTGCCAACCTTTTTCTAAGTGACTCTACTAAAAGAAATATGCTTTGGGAAATGCTTAACCAAGAAAAGAAATCTCAAACCAACCTTCAGGACTGGTTTGGAACCAAGGATCTTGGGCTCTTCCCTCCTGCATTCTTAGGCAGTCTACCTGAGGCTCAACCAACCCTGCTCAGTGGCACTGCAAGCCCCTCAGAAGTGCTTCACAGCAACCTCATGGAGCAGATACTGTTATCCCTATTCTACTCCTAAAGAAATGGGGATAGTGCTTGCCCAAGGTCACACGAATTCTGTCTTTGAATCTAACACACCTCTGCAGATTACTGGTCAGTCCACCTTATTTCTACATTGTAGTTCCCTGGATTCACACTCAATCCTGAAGTCTTTGAGAGCCATACCTAGAAGCTCTGTCCCCCTTTCCCTGTCAGGATTCTGGGTCTGGATGCCTGGGTTCTAGGTGCTAACCCCTCTGCTTCCCGACTTTGCTAGGCCATCCTTACCAGCACTGGCGAAGCAAGATTTTGAAGCCATCTGGACAGCTGGAGGGCACAGGCAGATGGAGACTGTTGCTTCCCACGCCCCAGATAATGGCTGAAGAATCTACATCTTTGTAGGGGATCTCACCAGTCAGTAGTTCCCACAGCACCACACCAAAGGACCTGGGTTAAGAGGAGACATCACCTGGGAGGTACTTCCTCCAGAGGACCTGCTTGCTAGACTCAATTCACTTGCACTCAGACCCTTGAGCCACCCTCCCTCCCTCCCTCCCTGTGCTGGCCATCTGCTATTCTCAATCCTCAGCCTGGTCCTCACCAGATGTCGACCTTTTCAGACACAGGCTCGTTGCGAATCACTTCAGGAGCCATCCAGGCTACAGTCCCTGCAAAGGACATCTTGGTGCTCTTGTCACTCAGTTCCTTGGAAGTGCCAAAATCGGAGATCTTCACCACATCGTCGTACGTGATAAGCATGCTGGTAGAGAGTGTAGTCAGCTAAGGTCCAGGCTCTTCCACATACTTCATCTACATACAGCAACTCTATCTTTCTGTTTTAAACATTTGGGACACCCAGAGGCAGGGGGCTCACTATATCCCTCCCAAAATAAAATTGTCACTGGGAGGGGTTTCTAAGATGGCCATGTGGACTTAGGACAGGGTCTGGATGCAGGAAGATGGCCACACTAACTTGGGTGGGGTCATCCATCTGCAGGCAACCATGGCCATCAGCTTCTCCCTGCTTGCTTGTGTACTCACTTGGGGGACTTGAGGTCTCTATGGATAATCTTGTGCAGGTGCAGGTAGTTCATACCACCGGCGATGCCCATGGACCAGTCAACAAGCAGGGATGGGGTGACAGGGCGGCCAGCCCGCAGAACTTCATACAGCTGGCCCTGGGCGCAGAACTCCATGAGGATGCAGTAGCAGGGAGCCTGGGTGCATACACCCCTGGGGGCCAAACACAGTGGTATAAAGCCAGCCCAGCATTCACTAATTATACCTGGAACCCCCATTCCCACCCATGCCATTTGGATGTCTCTTTCACAAAGGGTGAGGGTAGATCCCTGCTGCCCAGGTAGGTCCCTGCCCTCAGCACGGAATCCCCAGCCCCTGCCCTGGACCTTACTTGAAGGTGATAATGTTGGGGTGCTTCAGCTTTCGCAGGTGCTTGATGTCAGTCTCCTTCAGGTCCCGTACCTTCTTCACAGCCACCTCCTCCCCATGGAAGCGCCCCAGGAAGACAGCACCCTGGGCCCCTGAGCCCACCCACTGCAGGTCCAGGATTTCCTCAAAGGGGACCTCCCAAAGGTCTGTGGACAGGAGGCACAGTGCCACAAGGCTCAGGAAGAGCCATGCTCAGTGCCTTGTAACGGACACAGGGGGAGGCACTGGGTTGGCTGAAATGACTCAAGGAGTATGAGGCAGCAAAGTAGCCAAAATAGGCCAAGAAGACTAGGTTTGAGGGGACAGGAAAGGCAACAAATGGATGGGAAAAAGCAATAAAAAGGTAGTAAGTCAGTGGCTGATGGATGAAGGAGGAGCTTGGGCCAGGCACTAGAGAAAGAGGGTCATCAGGTGACTTAGGTGGGGTTGGCCAACAGATCTAGGGCTCAGGGAGACAGGGAGAGTCCCCATGAAGACAAAGCCTACCTTCTTGCTGCTGCTTGTGCTCTGTGGAATAGGCTTTGCCGATCATGGTCCAGACAGGGCGCAGACAGCCGAAGAGGCCTTCCAAGAAGCCACTGCCACTCTGGCACTGTAGCCGCACCTCATCTGCTCGAACTCTGGATGCCCGACTCTCAGGGGACCCAGTAGCTCCTCCTGGGCCCCCTGCATCCTGTTCATGTAGCTGTAGGACACTGTTGGCAAAAGGCTCAGGGGGCGGCTCTCCACCTGGGGAGGGGCTGGGCCCACCCCCGCCCTGCCCACCCAGCGGCACTACGTCTCGAAGTACACACTGGGTGGGTGTCAGGTCCTTCTCAGGGGTGCAGTCAGAAGTGTCTGGGTCCAGCTTGCGCATGGACGCCTCGCTCAGAGTGGACACGAAACCCCCAAAGGAAGGGGAGGGTGTGCGAGTCTCATGGAGGCAGGCCATGGCCTCTGGGCCCCAGTGTGGTGGTGAGCGGTGGGCCCTGTGGGAACAAGGGAGGAAGAAACAGTCAAAGCCAACAGGTACACCAGCTCAGAATGCTCCCTCTAGAGGCAGAGGCACGGACGGCATGGGTTGGGGAGCTAGGCTCCCTAATGGAAATAACACTTGAACCTCACCCTTAGGTACCCATTCACCTCCCAGTTTCACCCATCTTAGGAAACCTGATACACAGGCTTCCTTTAGAGCATCTATTAGTAACACAAATCTTCCTTACTCAGGTATACAGGTAATACATTTGAGTATCATTCTCAGACACAGTAATAGTCCTGCTCAGGTACATACTGGTAAAATAGATCTCAAATTCAGGTATTATAGTAATAGACTACTCCCTGCTCCCTGTAAGAGTACTGTAATTTGCCTCTGGAGCACATATTTCTTTTACTTGAGGCTCGTATGCACACACATCATATAAAGGTCTCAGATATACAACTTTTACTTTGAGTCTCAACATTAGGCATGCAGAAGTAACACACCAAAGGCTCCGTCACACTGGAGCATACACAGGTGACACTCGTAACACTAAGTGCCACTCAGGTACTCTCAGATGACATCCCTGGGCCTCCTGTATACAGGTGATGCACCTGAGCCTCACAATAATGTACTTACACATGCTACAATTAAGGCTGTAGCAGGAACACTAAACTCAGGTGAGAATCATCCTGTAGCCTACTCCTATACGTGTGCTTACAGGTGCACACAGGGGCCTCTTCAAGGTAAGTGCAGGCTATAACCAATTAGCTCCACTATCCTCCTAGCACATTGGGGAATAAGGCAGAACCATTGATGGGGATGTAGAAGCTGTGTCAGGACGAGCTGTAGCCTACTGCTTCACCCCGCTTAGCCGCCCCCATTCAGTCCAGCTGTTCCTCCAAGGGTCAGTTAGAGAAGACCCTGCCTTCTCAAACCAAGACCTAGTTTTCCAGACAATGAAGATTTGTCCCAGTTTATAGCTGGATGCTACTTAAAAACAATCATTAAAAAATGTGAATCCTAAAAAACCCACACACATCTGAATCTCTGAATCCGAGCCTTGTCTCTGCCACTTGCCAGCTGTGTCACTTCAGGCAAGTGATATGTGAGCCTCAATTTCTCTAACTGTACAAAGGGATAAACTTGCTATTATTCAGGCACAGCTAATTATTCAACCTATACCAAACCTGGCCAGAGCTTGACAGCAGGTGTAATTCTGCTCTCCCATCTTCTTCCACATCTAATTAATTACCAAATCCTGAGAAACAAGGTTTCCTGAGGCCAGCAATCCTTTAATTGTTCCTCATAGTAGGGTACTTCTCTAAGCCCCCGCACCAGAGCCTCTGAATCACATCGAGAGGGGTGGCAGGAATCTACACACAGAAAGGGCTCACTGGACGATGATGCAGATTGACATGGAGGTCTGGCACCTCTGATGGTCTCAGCTCTTGTAACAATTACTAGGCTTCTCAAAGGCTTTTCAGTGGGCGTGGGGTAGGCCTGGAATCTGTGTATATAATAACCACCTCAGATGATTCTTATTAATGCCTGGAAAGTTTGAAAAGCTCTGACCTAATGCCATTTTAATCTCTTCTCTAGTTCCATCTTACTGCTTTAATTCAGGCCTCATTAGCTGTGTGACCTGGCCTAGGACAACTATCTCTTAAATGGTTTCCAAGTTCCTCTAAGGCCCCTCACCCCATTCTCCACCAGCCTTTAGAACAATCTAAAACGCAAAATGGCCAGCACTTGCTCTTCTGCTTCAAACCTTTCAGTAGCCCCCATTGCCCTCGGTCCAGCCACCTCATCTCCATGCTCTGGCTCCTTTCCAGCTTCATCCCCTACTGCTACAGAGCTGAGTTTGACATCGAGATACATCAGTGGTTTGTGCCAGGGCACCTAATGAGAATGGCTGACTTTCATAGAAGGCTTACTACGTATGTTAGCCTCTGTCACTGGCACATTAGCTCATTTAATCCTCAAAACAAAACTCTGAAGTAGGCATTCTTTGCCCATTTGACAGATTTTATTAAATACCTTGCCCAGGAGGACTTGGTAGAAGAGGCTCAAGCTTGGTCCCCATTCGAGTGTTCTGCATGGAAGGTGCTTTGCAAGCTGGATCTCTTGCCCTCTAATCTCACTTCATCTTGAAGTCTTCCTTCCTGGGCCTGCTGCTTCGAGTTACTGTCCCTTCTGGGCTGGCACGGTTCCCTATGCTTCCTATCATGGCTCCCATTATCCTGGATGCACAGTGTGGTTGTGCGTCTGGCTCCTCTGAGAACTATGATTCCACATGGGATTCTAGAGCTTCGAACAGCACCTGGCGCGCAGGCAGGTGTTCAGCAAGGTGGGACCACTGCGCTACCCACTCCAGAGGATCGTCTTAAGAGCCATAACTACACTAGCTATGCATTAGCCCCCTTATTCCTCAGAACCGCCCAGTGAAGGAGACATTATCATTGGTCCCTTTATTCTTGAGAAAACTAAGCCTCAGAAAGCCAGTCACAAGTCAGGTTCAGCCTCCGAATGCCCAGCGTATCTCACGCAACATCAGTGGCTTCCAGAGGCTACATGTACACTGTAATGCACATGACAAACACAGGCCAAACGACGTGCCAATACACCAATTTCCTCTGGAGGACCTGGGGGATGTTGCCTGCGCCCCATTAGCCAAGGTTCCCGCCTGGACCCCCGAGAACACAGGCCGGACTCTCGGGCGCTCTCTCGGGCGTCCGGCGGGGCAGGATGGGGGGCTGGCGTGTAAGCAAGCACCAGCGAGGGCTGCTCGCACGCCCGCTAGAAATCCAACCGACAACCAATCGAGATGGAGAGGAAGGGGTTACTGTCCCAGCGCCCCCTCCCCCGCCCCGACCTCCTTCCCGGCGGTCACGTGGCGCGGGGCGCGTGGCTGGGGGCGGGGGCCGGGCAGCAGGAGGAGGGGTCCGGGTGGGGAAGAGGGGACACAGCGGGTTGGGGGAAGCGCCGGGCGCTGCGGCGTAACCATGACGACTGGCCCGAGGCGGCGCG
Source organism: Cynopterus sphinx (assembly GCA_030015415.1). NCBI lineage: Eukaryota > Metazoa > Chordata > Mammalia > Chiroptera > Pteropodidae > Cynopterus > Cynopterus sphinx. Next base: position 126,920,637 of record CM057380.1, on the reverse strand, counting down.
TGAAGTCACCAGGACAAGATTAGCCCAGGGTCACGTGCGCGGCGGCGGCGGGGGCGGGGCTGCGCCCGGGCCCCGCCCCTGGCGCGGACGGGCCCACGTGCTGCCCCGGGGTGGCTGCGGGGGTCGTGGCTCGGGCCGCGCGCCCCTCCTGTCCCTGCCTCCCGCGACCCCGCGTGCTCCGCGGCCGGGGCGGCTGTGGCTGGAGGAGGGCGGCCTGAGGTTGGCAGTGGCGGTGCAGGGCCACAGAGAGAACAGGACGCAGGGAGGACAGACAAGGAGAGGCTGAGCTGAGACGCACAGACCGAAACGGTGCGGAGCAAGGGAGAGGCAAACCCGAGGGGGAGGGACTGAAAAACGGATTCTGAAAAGCAGAGAGGACGCTGAGGAAAAAGCTCGGCTGAAAGGGACTTGAAAACGCGGAGCTCATTTGTGCCTTCCCCAATTCGTCTTCTAGAACCCGAGCCTTGAGAAGGCACAGCACCTGGCTTTTTAAACGAGTTTTCAGCCTTCGTCTGGTGTTTGGCTACCAGAAGGTCTAGGCAGAGAGAGGGTGACAAGCAGACGAGCCTCCCTCCAGTTCCCCGGGTTCCCCGGAGGGCCCGCTGGTATCTAGGGCCAGCAGCTGGGGAGAGAGGGAGAGAAGCCATTTCACCTGCTTGCTTGTCTTTTAGAGCAACGGGAGCAGCTGAAGGAAGAGATGGGACCAAGGGAAAGGGCGGGAATCTAGCCAGGCTCAATCCACCCTCACCCTGTTCTCAAGCTAATGATTACCAGATTGACCCGATGGAGTGGCAGAAAAAGCTGAGACCCCCCAAGAGATTCCTTTCTCCCAACACACACAGTTTCCTTTCTCTGACCTGCCAGCTGAGTCCCACTGCCTCCCAGCTTACGCCTTTGCCACCAGGACTTTGGGGGGGTGGGTTATGGCTAGGAGCCCCAAGTCCAGACATTCAATCACCCGGGGGGAGGAGAGCTGTCTCCCCTGCCATCAATTATGCAAAGCATGGGGGAAGGGCAAGGATGTGACAGGAGGGGGTGGGTGTCTCAGTCATTCTGTCTACCATATTTGCTAGTGTTATACTGTGCCCGAACTCTGCTCCAAAATGGGTGAGGGGGAGATTGGTTCCTAAGCTACACATCTTCCAGGGGAAGAGTCTCTTTGGATACCCTGGGAGGCCCTGATTCAGTTTCTTCTACCAGATTCTCTGCTTTGGTGCTGGTTTCCAGAGTGACCCTTCAGGAGGCTGCAGAAGTGGAGTGGGGGCAGGGAGTACCCTCCTCGCCCTTTAGGTTCTCTAGCCTGAAATGTTGGAGGTCTCTGGCAAGGGAACCCTTTGAATTCTCTCACTCCCTCCTAACAGCAGAATTGCAACGACATGCTGTTTGGCTGTCTTGGGGGCTCAATTAAGAGGCCAGGTCAACTGACTAAATTTTGAGCACTAGCCACTGTCCTGGATCTCATTTGGCACTCAGTTATAGGAGGAAGTTTTCTCTTTTAAATGGGAGTGGGGAGGGAGGTCTTCACGAGGTAAGGAGACCCAAGGCCTTGGAATTATAGTTCCACCTCTGCAAGTTTTGAGATTCTGAGAGGATGAAGGACTCTGGCCATGTGACTGAAGTTTATTCTTGTTTTACTACTTAAGGAATCCATGGTCCTGGCCTCAGGGTTCTTCTCAGATGAAAAGAACTACAGCTTTTCTCAGTGCCCTCAAGAGAAATGCCTTTTCCTGAGAGCCTGGGAAAACTGGAGATCTCTCTGAAATCCAGACCTTCAGCCTCATACAGGTCAAGCCCTGAGACTCCTAGTGGCCACCACATCTTCCAGCAGGGTGGGCAGTGATGGGGCTAAGGGGAGAAAGGAGAAGTACTATTTAGGGGGGAAAAAGAACCATCTTTGGATTTGGAGAGATCAGAACTAGAACCTCAGTTTTATCACAAATTAGTTTAAAGACTGTAACCTCTCTGAGATTCCAAACCCTACCTCATGGGGTGGTAGGGTTAAGTAAGACAATGTAGGGAATGCCCTGAACTCAGTGCCTGGCTCCAGGCTTCCTCTTCCTGGTTGGCTGGATATCAGGTATTTCTTTGTGAATTCTGGAGAGACCATGTCTTCTGACTGACCAGAAAAAGGGAGACTTGGTCTCCCACCTTCTGTTTCCCTAAGACAAATCTCGATTTCAGGTCCCAGGGGAATCAGGTCACAACAGCTGTGGTATGTTAGAGTTTCCAGTCATTCCCCTACCAGATCTATTGTTCTTCCTCTGCAAATCCTGCCAGCCTACCTCCTCTGAACTGAGGGCAAAGGCCCAATTCTTTGCACCCCATCCTCAACCTCTGGCCAACATGGTCCAGGATCACCCCTCAGCCCTAACCCTTAAGGTCTCAGTGGGAAGGAGAGGGTAGGAGCAAGATATGAATAGCTGTGGGGCTAACAAAGGGTCTCTTCTGCTCAGGATCTCAGGAGAACCTGGAAGAAGTTCAGCAAATTTTTTACAAATAGTTTCTGAGCTGAATGTGCATTTTAAAAGATCCTGAAGGTTAGATACCAAAGTGTAACATTTTCTGGGTAGCTGGAATGGTGGGTGTTTTTCTTCATGTTACCTATGTATATTTTCTAATGTTTCAATAGTAACTTTGAATTGCTTTAAAATAAATTTAAAACTCTATTTTAAGTTGAAAAAGGAAGTTAGAGTCTCCATCTATTCCTCCCACCTAGCTTGAGACAGTGTGCTAGAGAGGGAGGTGGATGGCTTGAGAATCAGAGAGGCTTGGTTGGTATCTTGTCTTTGCTCTTGACCATTTGGGCAACATGGAGTATGAGACTTTTAACAAATCTCAGTTCCTTCATCTCTAAATGGGGACAGTGGTACACTGTGTCACACCGTGGTAATGCAGTATATAACATGGTGGGTAAGAACATAGGCTCTGGGTCGGTGAGATCCTAAACTCTAGCCATATACTGATTTTTTCACTCTGAGTAGATTACTTCTCTAGTTAGTTTCCTCATCCCTAAAATAGACATGATAACACTACCTAAATTTAGTTCTATTATGAGCATTTTTGATATAATCCAAATAAAGTTCCTGGCCTAGTACCTGGCATCCAGGAAGCCCCTTATAAGCATTAGTCATGTGCAAAAAGTGCCTGACAAGCACTAGTGGGGGTTCTATACATGTGATTCCCATCCTTTCTTTCCCTTTTCCTCTGCAAAGCAAGAGGCAGTAGGGAGGGTACAGGTGGAAAGGGAGGTGGACAAACACGAGAGAAAAAAAAAAGCAAAGAAATAAGAAACCAAAGGACAAAGGCTCTTTATCCTGGATGACCCTTCGTCTCTTCTGCAATAGTGTCTCTGCTTCCTCATCACCTAGATGACCCTAGTCCTTTTGGGAGCACATAAAGCAGACAGGTCTCTGTGGCCAACCTTTCATGAAGCCCCTGTGTCCCCTGTTCCATCAAAACCACACTTTTCTCCTGCCCCAGCAGGGACTCCTGAAGGAATTGATTTCCTAATCCCTTCTTTCTCCCCAGCCCAGGCAGGGGAGACATAGCACTGCACATGATGAGCCATTTGCCATTAGGTGAGTCCAGGATGCAGGGTACTAGAATTTAGGGTCCCCTTCCTGATAAAGCCAGGCTACCATGATTGTCACCTCAAGAAGAACTGGAAACAGCAGTTGGATTTTAGAGGTGTTCTGCCATTGTCAGCTATAAGGACACCCAGGAAGACCTGAGCCACTTCCTTTCTTCTTGCCTCCTCTGCCCATAACTGGGTTTAAACAGGGGATATTTAGTTGTGTGTTTTCATGTATGCTGGAGTTTAGACATCATACAATGTCGGTCTTCTCAGCATCACCTTAGTTCCCCACTGTGAGTGGGTGAGTGGCAGGCTTGAGAAGGCAGCTGCTTCTCCCTTAAGTGTGAGAGGAGAGTGCAAGCCCTAAAGCTCAAAGGAACTTCAATCTCTGGATGGGAAGGCCCAAGGTGCACTTAGGCCCTTTTCTTCCTGAATGATTTCTGCTCACCCCGCCTTGGTTTGTCTATCTTCTCTTAGTATGATCCTCTGGCTGAAAAACAGAGCTCCCAGCACCATGCACTCTGCAAGTTGAAAGAGAACTGCACGTCGTAGAGGGAGGCACTGACTGTGGCTTGAGAGGACTCTGGGTGGGAAGAGACCTCATGTCACTCCTTCCAGGTTGACGGCCACTCACCCATTCTCCTCCCAAGAGGGGGCAAGTAGTGGAGCTAAAAAGCAGGATATTCTACTATTTCCTTCCACTGTCTATAGAGCCTCTGACCTCTTCTCTTCCATCCTCTCTGCCAAGGCTATTGTTATCAGGCATCTCAACTCTGTGGAAAGGATTCTTGCATATTTTTAAGCCAAAGAGTTTGAAGAGTATGTGGGGAAAAGGGAGGTTCACGAAAGGCCTGGATTGGAGATATGGGTTAGGGGAGCTAGAGGAGATGGAGAGAAAGAGGAAGGGAGAAAGGCACATATGAATGGGGGAGGGAAGGATGCAACAGCTGGATGGAAACGGTGAATACCAAAGCTGGAGGGGATTAGGGACTTCAAAACGGAAGGGGAGGAGACCATCACCTGGGCGTCCAGGAACAGCTGCTCTCTGCCTATAATCCTCAGGTGCAGCCTGTGTGTTTGTGTGGCAGTGGCGGCGGGGGGGGGGGGGGGGATGAGGAGGTCGGTGGGCACGTCAGTCCTTGTCTTTCCTTCCCTGATAGGGGCCAAAACTCTTCCTCCTCCCCTCCCCCTATTCTTAAGGATGAGTGGGAGGAGAGGAGGATGGTGTCTTGCCTGCTACCCTTAAAGTCTTAACCCGATCATCCTCCCAAACCCATGCAGTCCTTTCCAGCTCTCGAGGTCCTTCATCTCCAATCTAGGCCGCGGCGTCCCTCTGCTCCGTTCCCCTCCTTTCCATCCCCACAGGCGTCGGGTCCAGGTCCCCAGTTTCTCCATCCTCACAGCCTTAGCATCCCCGCTCCGCCCTCCCCCACCCCTCCACATCTACATTCCGACTCCCCCTCGGCACCCAGATCCCAGGTCCCGGACCCATCCCTGGCCCCCACCCTCCACAACTCGGCCCGGCTCTCACCTCGGGGGCTCCGCGGCCGCAGCACAAAAGGCGGTGCTGCTGCAGCTCGGCTCCGGATGCTGCTCCCGCCTCCTTCTCTATCTCCTCCTCCTTCTCTCCTCCCCCCAGCTGCCCTCGACCGGACCCGGGGCGCTGTCACAGTCGATTCTCGTACGGTGTCTGGGAGTACGGATGTCAGCCACAGATTTCTTCCCCCACCCTCCGACCCCTAGCCTCGTCCCCACTCGGCTTGAACTCCCGCTCCTTCCTAGGCCCCCGCCCCTGGCCCCCCGGGACGGACACGCCCTGAGCGGGGGATGCTGCGCTGGAGCCGCCGGCCTCTTAAAGGGGCCCGCTGCTGCCATCCGGCACGCTCCCGTCTTGTCCCGGCCCGTCTGGGCCCCTCACCTTCCTGCTGACTGTCCTACCTCGGGCCTTTTGCTAATTCCGTAGGACCCCCCTATGATAGGTCTTATAAACTCCCTCCTATACCCTGAGACAGCATCGCCTCATAGGGAACCCCGCCCCACACACGCTCTAGAGTTGCTCCCCTTGTCACATCCATTTTGCCAGCTTTCCTTCCCTTGTCACCACTCCAGTTCCACCCAATGAGAATCCAGTCAGCTCAGTGCCCCGTCCCCCTCCCGTGTTCCTGGATGACCCCCCCCTTCTTATTATTCCAAGATTCCTCTGGACCTCTACCCCAGGTTCAGAACAAGCTATTCTTCTTCCCTCAGTCTCAGAACACTCATAAGAACCAGGCACTTTTCGTGATCTCTTTCTCTCCAAGGTCACAAGACTCTTCTCTCATCTTTCAACCCTGTGGTTGCGAGCCTTTGGGGAAGAGGAAATGGAGTTCTGAAAAACCCAGGTCAGTCGATTACTTTTAAGAGACCAAAATCTTGTCTTGCTCTTTTCAACTGAGAGACCTAAGACCCACGGCAGAGGTAACGAGACCCCCATGTGCCTTAGTCCTTCCGCTTCTGTCGTCCCACTATAGCCTGATTGATGCTCAGGCTCCGACGGTCCCCCGGCCAGCTGCAGAAAGGCTCACTAGGACCATTCGAAAAAGACTTAAAAAAAAGTGGACATCCGGCAGACTACGGGGCAGAATTAAGGGGAAGAGAGGTGGAGGACAACCTAGAGAAAGGAAGCAGGGTCTGAGACCCAGGCCCGAGGGCCAGGGGCTTCTGCCGGCGGCTGAGGGGTGAGTGTGAGACGGTCTCGGAAGCACCAACGCCCCAGCGCTCTGAGGCGGCCTGACAGCAGCCCGCTCCCGCGTCCAGGTGAGCAGGTAAGGCCCGCGCTCCCGGACCGCAGAGAGCGAGGCCCCTCCGGCGGTCTCTCCTCTACACCAATCACCACCTTTTCTCAGGAAAGAGGTGGGGTCAAGGGCGCTGACTCTCCCTTTGTCCCTGCCCCTCCGGGCGAAGGAACCAATCGGCACCCGCGTCGAGCACGTGAGCGCACGAGGGAGCAGCCAATGGCGCCGGGAAGCTTCTCGCGCACGCCTCACCGGCCCCTGCTCCAGCCGCGGCGCGCGAGCCCGTGGGTTCTGTAGTTCCCTCCGGCCCGGAAGGCGCGCCCCGCCCGCCCCCGGCCGCTTCCGCTCCCACGCGCACGCCCAGAACCCCCGCCCGGGGCGAGAAGGCACGCAAGGAGGCGGGACGACAGCAAACATAAACAAACGAAAAATCACCCTCCGCGCCAGCCGCGGAGGTGCAGGGGTCGGCGCCCCTCCCAGAGGGCGGTGCTGCCTGCCAGCGCGGAGCGCGCGGAGCGCGGTGGCGCGGGGAGCGCCTGTCCTCGCGGAGACTCATGGAGGAGGGTGGGCGGCGGACTCCACGTCCCAGCATGCCCCGCGGCGGGCCAGGGAGGCCGCGACTCGGGGCTGGGCCCCGGCCCTAGCTCGTCGGCTGTGTATTAGGGCGCGTGGAGGCTGCAGTCACGGTGGCGCCCGCGGGAACGGAGGAGGGAATGAGTGAAGAGGAGCAGGGCTCCAGCACTACCGCGGGCTGCGGGCTGCCCAGGTGAGCGCCCCACGCCGCTCGCTGCAGGGTGGAGAGCGCGGTGCGCCGCGGAGGGGTAGCGGCCCGGCCCCAGCATGCATCTGGCCTGAGGCTTCTTCCCGGCAAGCACTGGGGTGGTGGGCCGTGGTTCCCGGCATGCACCCGAGCAGTGGTCACTGCCTTCAGCCCGAAATAGTGTGGGGTTGGCCCGGTTCCCAGACCGCCCTGGGGCGCTGGGCTTTATGCCCCCGACATTTAGTGCATTTGGTGGGTACTGGGTTCCTGGCTTGCACTGTGTCTCGGGACATGCACTTCCAATCTGCACTCGGGTACAGGATCCCTCGCCTTAACCGAGACTGGAACAGTGCATTACCCGCAGTGGACCCTCCTTTCCCCGCCTGCACCCCTGCTCCTCATCGAACGCGGCCAATGGCGGCTGTGCTGCCTGGGGTCCCCGGGCCCCTGGACCCCCAGTGGTGTTCCTGGGTCTGAGATAACAGTGCTGGGCCGGGTGGGTGCAGAGAGGGGGTGTGATGAGGATCTGTGCCCCTCCCCCCAGTGTAGAGCAAATGCTGGCAGCCAACCCGGGCAAGACCCCGATCAGCCTCCTGCAAGAATATGGGACCAGAATAGGGAAGACGCCCGTGTACGACCTCCTCAAAGCCGAGGGCCAAGCCCACCAGCCTAATTTCACCTTTCGGGTCACCGTTGGCGACACCAGCTGCACTGGTGAGGAAGTCTTGGGCAGCCTGACTGGGATGTGCATTCACAGGGCCCTACTGGCTTCATTTCTTGGAATCTTTTCAAGGCCAGTAAGGGAAGGAGAGATTTCAGGGGAAAGGCCACTGACTGGATTGGGAGAACAGGTCTATGAAGAGGTAGGTAGAACTTGGGAGAGTTAGAGGAGCAAGCAGAACTGCCACAGTGATCTGGTAGATCGTCATCCTAGAGGAAAAAGAGATAAACTGAAATCTCAGCGAAGTATTTGGGGAGTGAGTGCCAGCTGTGCTGGGCTCTGTTTTAGGTGCTTAACTAAATTCCAATTTAATTATAAACCTCAGTCTAATCTGGTAATGTAGGTCGTAATATCTTCATGTTGAATATGAGGAGACTGAGGCTCAGCGATTCAGTAACTGGTGCGAGGTCACTTGCTTAGTGTCAGAGGCAGGCTTTGACTCTAGACTCTCAGTGGGCCTCAACTTTTTGGCACCAGGAATTGGTGCTTTTATGAGAATCTAATGTCTGATGATCTGAGAGGGAGCTGAAGTGATGATGCTAGCGCTGGGAAGTGGCTGCAAATACAGATGAAACTTCACTCACCCACCATTCACCTCCTGCTGTGCAGCCCAGTTTTTAACAGGCCACGGACCAGTAGTGGTCCACGGTCTGGGGGTTGGGGACCCCCTGCTCTAGAACCTACCCTCTATTTTTCCAGCCATCTCTATTATTGAGAGACAACAAAGTGCTTTCCAGAGGAAAGTAAGGCAAAAAAAGAACCTCCACCCAAAGTGTCTGAGCTCAGGAGTAGTTCTGCCTGCTGTGGCTTGATTTGGGGAGTTCATAGAAAGATAAGGGCCTTTCCTTCCAGCAATTAGTATAACTCTTCCAGTCTTGGGCAGTGGGAGGTCGGTGAAAGGGGCTTGTTTGACTCCCAGTGGCTGTGAGGAGAGAGGCTGTGGGATGCTGGTTTCTCTTCTGTCCTTCGAGTGACCTCCAGTATTGCCCACACCCCCTCTCTCAGGTCAGGGCCCCAGCAAGAAGGCAGCCAAGCACAAGGCAGCTGAGGTGGCCCTCAAACACCTCAAAGGGGGGAGCATGCTGGAGCCGGCCCTGGAGGACAGCAGGTGAGGGAGGAACAGCTGAGGCATCCTAGAGGCCTTGCCAGGAACCCAGACCCCTGCACCAGCCCCTCTGTCCAGTAGGCCTGGCCTTGTGACATTTAGCCACCTTGACCTGGCCTCTTCCTGAGTTTCCTCTGAACCTGAGCAGAATGCTTCCAGGGCTCCTGTTGCGATCAATGATTCTAGGGGGAATGGCCAGTCCCACCGAGGGGTTGTGACTGTGGTTTGGGGCTCAGGCTAGGGAGGGAGAGGGGTAGAAGCTGAGGCTGGAGGGAGATGCTGCTCCCCAACATGCCTCCTCTCTTTTCTGCACTTAGGTCAGAGTTTGTTACTCCCATGGTTCTTGGGTAGAAAGAGACCCTCTTCCCAGTTTTCTCAGTCTTTTTGATCTGGTGTTTGGCAGCCAAGGATCTCAGAAGGAAGAGCTGGTGGTTGAGCTTCCCTGAGTCTTTGGTTCAAGTGGGAAGTAATTTTCTTAGGGGATGGGCAGATTGGGAGGACCTGGGTCTCCCACCCTTCCTCTACTCCTCCCACCCCTGTAGGGTGTGAATCAAAGGCCCCCTTCCCCTCGGGAAGTTCTTTTTCTCCCCTAGACTCTTCACTGCCTGAGGACATTCCAGTTTTTACTGCTGCATCGGCTGCTACTCCTCTTCTGTCTGCTGTCCCAGCCAGGTATTTTGTGTCTCCTGACTGCCTGAGGTGGGTTGGAAGGGGTCCTGGCTCCTGGTCTGTAGCCCTTGGACCCAGGCTAGTCAGGCATGAGGAAGTAAACAGAGGCTGAAATAGTTGAGGACCAGTTTGAAGAATTTGCTGGTAAGCTCTTGGGACAAGAGGTAATTAGTGATTTTTAAATATCCATGTGGATGATATTTGACCATGTTTAAGGGTCTTGCAGGCCCCGTTTTCTTTTGAGTTGGCCCCATGATGGTCCCATGATGTGTTTGAGTCCTATCAGGTGCTTCCAGGGACTGGGTATACAGTCCCTCTCCTACTGTCCTGGTGAAGTGATGATGAGATGTTCCAGAAAATCAAAATGAGCCGGGGACCTGGAAGAGACCTCACTTGTTGGGGTGGGAGAAGGAAGTAGGCCGCACTTTTGGACAGACAGCTGCCTGCCTAGTGGGAAGTAGAGAGATGGTAGTGGGGGAAATGAAAACAAGGCTTAGGACCCACGGGCAGCTGCAGAAGGAACCAGCTCCCTCAGCTTTGGCCCTGGGCCCTTTTTTCCTTTAGGAGCCCCCCCATGGAGGTGCAGCCCCCTGTCTCCCCTCAGCAGTCTGAGTGCAACCCTGTTGGTGCTCTGCAGGTGTGGCCCCATCCTCATTTTCTGTGCATGCCTGTCTTCCCTTGAACCAGGGACCATGAAGGAAGAATATGGGGGGCGGTTACCCTATTCTGAGAGCTTTTCTACCTCCTTTATTCCTCTTCTAACCTGGAATCTGCAGCTCCTAGGGTAGGAGGGAGAGGATATTGGATTCATGTTTTACTCAGCCTTGTACACCCTTGTTTCTCCCTTCCAAGGAGCTGGTGGTACAGAAGGGCTGGCGGTTACCTGAGTACACAGTGACCCAGGAGTCTGGGCCAGCCCACCGCAAAGAATTTACCATGACCTGTCGAGTGGAGCGTTTCATTGAGATTGGTAACTGGGCAGAAAGGAGTCCTCACAGCTACTATCCCCCAGTACTCTAGTCTTGGGCACAGGCAGCTCCTCGCTTTTCTCTGCTATAGCCTCGCTCTCTCCTCTCTGCTCCTTCCTCCTAGCTTCTTCCTTGCATGCTATTCTTTCCTCTTTTGCCAATCAGGTACTCAGGTGCATGGCAGGTCCTATCTCTTTCCGCTTGATACCTCCTGAGGAAATCCTCAAGTCAAGTTTGAGTTGGGTGTAAAGCAAAGTTGGGAATCATAGTCCAGTGACCCTCTCCCCACATGCAGGCAGTGGCACTTCCAAAAAGTTGGCAAAGCGTAATGCAGCAGCCAAAATGCTTCTTCGAGTGCACACGGTGCCTCTGGATGCCCGGGATGGGAATGAGGCAGAGCCTGATGATGACCACTTCTCCATGGTGAGTGACTTGTGGGCCATCCTCCATGCCAGGACACTGGGGACTCAGGTCTGTAACTCGGAAGTGAGCTCCTCTGAGTCCCAGGCCTGCTTCTGTCCATTTTCCTATCAGACTCAGGGTTCCAGGGCCCCCTCTCAGCCTCAGCTGTAGGCCTGTCTGGTGAGTGTTGTGGGGAAGCTGGCCCAGGGCAGGAGCCCGGTCTGGGATCTAGTAGTGAGAGGGGGCCATACAGGGATTGACTGAGGGGAGGCAAGCTGGAAGAAGCATTCTTTGGGCTTATGTCCTTGGACATTGAATGTCTGTTAAATGCCTGGGTCTCACAGCCCATGGCCACATTGTTCTCAATATTTCCATCTCGTCAGGGTGTGGGCTCCCGCCTGGATGGACTTCGGAACAGGGGCCCAGGCTGCACTTGGGATTCTCTGCGAAATTCAGTGGGGGAGAAGATCCTGTCCCTCCGCAGCTGCTCCCTGGGTTCCTTAAATGCTCTGGGCCCTGCCTGCTGCAGTGTCCTCAGTGAGCTCTCTGAGGAGCAGGCCTTCCATGTCAGCTACCTGGATATTGGTATGGCTAGTTGGAGGGCTGGGGGATGGTGGGGGACTGGATCAGAGCAAGTATAGATGGGTATAAGGAGTTGGGGGGACATGACCATGACGTGGGTGCGCCCCTCCTGGTGCAGCCTTCCACTCAACACTGTCTCCCTCCTCTCTCTTGGTCTCTAGAAGAGTTGAGCCTGAGCGGGCTCTGCCAGTGCCTGGTGGAGCTGTCCACACAGCCAGCCACCGTGTGTCATGGCTCTGCAACCACCAGGGAGGCAGCTCGTGGCGAGGCTGCTCGCCGTGCCCTGCAGTACCTCAAGATCATGGCAGGCAGCAAGTAAAACTCCAGCTGGACTCATGGATGTACACCTTTGATTTCTGCTCTTCTTGCCTTCTGGCCCAGGCATCTGTCCAGCTTTGGTACCCCCTGGAGGTACCACCATCTCTACCTCTGACACAGACTGCCTCCCTGCAGGCTGAGGAAGGCACAGGGCCTGGAGCCGGGGACCACGGCCTCAGGTGGCCCAGGATCGATCCTCATTTTAATAGTGATGATGAAATCAGAGGCTCTCTCCCTAGAGCCCAGAATAAATGTGCTGCTTGGATTCTTAAATGTTTCACTGAGTCAATGGCAGATAAGGTTAGTGCCAGATCACCTCCCCGGTGGTGCCTCTCCACCTTGTTCCCCACATGTCCCCATGTCTGCCTTTCTGGTGGCAGGAGGCTGGGTGTAGTGGGACCTCCAGGAACCCCAGCAGCTGCATTCCTGGAGAGTTTGGTGGAAATGGAGGAGCTGCATATCTTGCCTTGGGCTTCTTCCCAACCCTTTCAAGTCTCAGACACAGACACCTGGATTCAGAAGCTAGGCAGCTTTATTTGAGAGGACACATAGCACTCTCAGGTGTGGGCATTGCATGCAAACATATCAAGGAATGACATGTCACTTCTTCCCAAAGCGCTGAGGTGCAGCCAGGCTCCAGAATGGGGAGCTCAGTCCGTCCCCAGCTCGGTAACTCAGCCATTTGTTGTTCCAGGAGTCCCAGGTGTTTCTGCCAAACCTTAGAAGAGAACAACCCTCAGCTGTATGTCTTTCCGGTTCCCCGCTTCTCTAACCCACTCCCTGTCCTCTCCCTCTGGCCCTGGTGTCACCAGTGTTCCTCTCAGACTCACCTCTGGGGCTGAAATAGGAAGGCTCTGTTCTGGACAGGTCTCTTCTGCATGACCTGGAGCAGGGAGTGCAAAAGTGACCCAGGGGTCTGGGCATCATGCGGTGGTTGGAGTCCAGTGTCTTCCTCCTGTGGGACAGGGACATCCAGATGGAAGATTGGCAAAGGGCTTTGACATTTAGGTTACAAAGGGAAGAATGTGGCTCAGATGTGAGGACCCAATGAAGACCTTGGCCACTAGAGTGAACCTTGAGCCACACACGTCTCAAGCTGAGGTAGAGGAAAATGGTGACATGGGGCTGGGGTGCTAACTTACCGCAAACACCTGATCTCCATCCCAGCCTCCTAGTCCTTCAGCATGGCCCCAGTCCGTTATTAACAGCAGTGCCACCAGCAGCACCACCACCTGCTTGGAATCCATGCTGTCATCTGCCTTCTGTGGCCACATCTGCTTTTTATACCTGCCATCTCCCTGTCCCCCACCCCCAAGCAGCCTGAGGGGAGAATCTAGAGCAGGCACTGGAAATGCTCAGCTCCATTAAGAGCCCCTGGGATCCCCTCCCATGGCCCCCTGGAGACTTCCTGCCTTCAGCCTCAGGCCCCAGCCCCTAAGCCTGGAGTTGCAGACTTTATTAGATGCATAAATCCTATCTCCAGAGCTCTCAAAGCATCATTAATTGCAGATGCTTTGTCAGAGCCAGGCCTTAGGGTGCCTTCAAGAACCCCCAATCCCTCAACAGGTTGGAGAGCTACAACTGATCACCTGCTCTCTTAATTGTATAATAAAAACATGTAGAATAAAGTCATGTGAGGAAGAGCTAGGCATTGTGTCCTGGAACAGAGGAATAGGGAGAAAAGAGCCAGAGTCAGAGTTGGCTAGGATGGCTTAGCCCGGGCCCTCCCCTGACTGGCTAGATAGGGTCACCCAGCCAATTCACACACGAGCATATATGCCTCTTGGGGGGTTACTATTCTGAGAGTCTCCTGTAGGTAAAATGTGAGATACAGGAGGAGACTAAAAAGTTTCAGAGCCCACAGAAAGTGCTGATTGCTTCAAATCTTTGTAGACGGACCCCATCTTCACTAGGGAGCACAGCTTAGGTAGGACTCATCTCACCTGGGCCATTGGAGCCATCCTCTACAGCTGAAGCACTGCTGCCACCCTGTGGCCACAGCAACACATTGTCAGGTCCAGCCATTTCCTTTTTCTGGAATAGAACTCTGAAGGATCAGGTATGGATGGTAGTTCCTGAGGCTCTGACTCTTAAAAGAGTTCCAGAAAGGCAGGGGCAGGTTACTGGGGTTGGACTATCATTTTGTCCATCTCCCTCTAGTCATCCCTGCCTCGCTCTGGCTCTGGGTGCAGGAGTCTAGAATCTTGCTTTAGGAAATATCTTTCAGGAAAAGGTCCTTCAAAGTCATTTGGTACCCTTTCTCCTATGATCCTAGGGTCCCTTCCTCAACCTCCCCACTAGCCTATATTGTAGAGGTGCCATGATGTAAAAAGCCTGTAATCAGCTTTGGGCAAGCTGTCTACCTCTCAAACTGCAGTTTCTTCACCTAACACATGGCAACATTAAAAGAAACTACTTCCTAGGGTGGGCATTATTTGAGATACTTTGTGTAATCTGTTCAGTACAGGATCTGGCAGAGCAAGTGTCCTTAAAATGTTGGCTGTGATAAGTCTTACACACCCAAGTCCTGGGCAAACTTACCGTCTCCTGAGACAGTCTTTAGACAGATTGATCCTTGCACCAAGCTGGTTTCCATCTTGTGGCCTCCACAAGAGGTCTGTTTACCTCATTAAATCTCACAGAACATCTCATTTCATTCATGTGTGCCAGCGTTTTGCAGGTTTGAAGATAGATTTCGTTCTTCCACTCTATCGTACTTTTTTGTTCAAGGGGAAGTGTTTCTCCTCTTTAAGGCATCTACAAACCAATTTGTACTTTGGGTAGGTAGACTAGAGTAGGTTTTGATCTGGATGTTCTAGATACGACATTGCTATGAATGCAGCTGAACCTAGCGTGAAACTTTCTGTAAGTTTTGTCTCACAAATAGTCCCAATCACAGACCCTGACATTCACTTTTTAAAAGGGAGCATCATGACTGCAGGTAGATGGTCTTTTGTGGCAAATGGATCCTCCTCACAGTGAGGTCCTTATCTGTTTTTATCTGACAGAAGTCCAGAGGAGCAGAGGGGTGGTGGAACACTACAAAGAATGGCTCTAGGATCAGACAGACTCAGTTTTAATCCTAGCTCATGCACTTCACTGTGTGCCTTGGGCGATTATCTTAACCCAAAATTCAGTTCATCTTCAATACAATGAGGCAACTACTCTGTTATCAAGGGGTTATTGTGAACAGTAAGTGACCCCATCTAGCATTCCATCTAGCACAGAGAAGGCACTCAATAAATGTTTATCATCCTGCTGCTTCCCCCTCTGCTATTTCTCTAATCACCAATTACAACTGTATTGAGCTGAGGCTGCATCAAGGGGCTAATTTAGATGGCTTCCTATGTCCAGAATGGAAATGACTGGTCGGTCTCCTTCAGTTAGTTGGAATGGGGTTAATTCTGCTAACATGTGAAACTGCCCTGCCCTCAGTCTCAAAACACCTAATCTTGGCTTTGGTATTTAGCTCAGTAACCTCCTTTCTTACCCCTCTCTGGACCCCCATGTGCTCCTGACCATAAAACAATGAAGGCCAACACTACCTTTCCCACTCCTAAGGAGACTGTCTCCATATTTGTGTCAATTATACCAAACAGCCACAGTTTCTTAGGTCATTTCTCTCCTACTGGGAAACCCTCAGAGGCACCTGCTATCTCCTGGTCAAGTCCTTCGGCCTGGCTCACTCTCCTCCCTTGAGAAAATTATTAAGGGATACACAGAAACAAGGAGCAGGTAGTGGCTACCCTATACTTCCTATTCCATATAGTTCCTAAGCATTACCTGTTTTTCTTGAGAAATCTTACCAGCTTCTAACCTACCTTCTCCTATCACCATAGAACTCACAGAATTATGGAAAGCTCCTCTTTCGGTCTGTGTGCATCCCTCAGTCATGCTGGAAACTTCTTGAGCATAGGAATCATTATTATTGTTATTTTAAATGTTAAGAGGGGTTGGGGATAAAACACTGAAAGGTTAAGAGGCCACTTGCCTTCAAACACTGTCTTATCCCCCATTCCCATCCCCATAAAGCACATAGGTCCTTTAGTGAGCCCTCCCATGATGCTGAGGGCCCTTGTCCCCAGGGCAGTACACAGGTATGAGCCTTGGTTCCTGTAACTTCTGTTGTCTTATGTAATTTACATAAAATACCCACCTTCTCTGTGTCTTCACTGTATAAAAAGAAGTGATAAGAATCCTGGCTCCTTCTGTCCTAAGAAACCTAGGAGTGTGAGGAAGATCACAGATGTGAAAACCCAGTGAGTTTCCAGAGAGCGTGGACAATGGGACTTGTAAATCAGAGTATTGAAGCATCAGACATAACAGTGGTTCTCTTGATAGTTTAATGTTATATTTGCAGCATAAATAAGGCACAATATATGTCAGGGCAGGGAGAGAGGGAGAAGGCATGGCTGGGAGATTAACTGCTAAGTGGCAAGGGGAAGGAAGAAGGGATGGTTAGGGAGAATAGAGCGAAGCCTCTGCCTCAGCCCTATCCCGGGAGATTGTGAGAGCCTGCTCACAGGGATCATGCTGAACTGGGTGGAGGGGAAAGGGAGATGATTTTGTAACAAAAAAGCCTGTAGCACTGTACCCTCCCACCTGTCAAAGTCTACCACAGGGGACTGGGAAGACCCACATCAGAGTTCCTTGATGAGATGGAGAGGTTTTGCTACATGTCAAAGATATACAAATGAGCAGAGATAAAACCATAGATACACACTGTTTTCTTTTCAACAGATACTATCAGGAGGCTGCAGCCTCCACTGTTGGGGCTGGAGGCTCATCTCCCTGCCTGTGTGTGTGTGTGTGCGCGCGCGCGTGTGTGCGAGAGAGAGAGAGAGAGAGAGAGAGAGAGAGAGAGAGAGAGAGAGAGAGAGAAAGACAGCTAAAACTCCAGCTGCTCTTTCCTGTAACAAAGAACATGGAGTGACCAGTCTGCAAAGGAATATGGGACAAGTCCTGTCCAGGTCAATGCAGGACAGGTTTCAGGTATAAATAGGACAAAGACAAACCTAGATTTTGAGATGAGTGATACGGTTGTTGTTTTTATGGGAGTGGAGGAAGGGACTGGAGGAAATGGAAAAATATGTTAGTGCTAAGGCAAAGGATGATCCTTAAAATATTCTTGACACCCTACAAGAATTTCCCTGCTGCCCCTAAGGTGACGGTTCTCAAACTTTTGTGTGCATTACAATCACTTGGAGTGCTTGTTAGAGCCCATCTCCACAGTTTCTAATTCAATAGGTCAGAGGGGCCCAAATGTGCATTTCTAACAAGGTCCCAGATGCTGGTGGCTGCTGGTCTTGGACCACGTTCTGAGAACCACTACCCTAAGAGAAAGTCAATGAAACTAGTACTCATAGCCATTTTTTTATAGCTAAAAATATCACTCACCAGCAACTAATGCTGGTGAGAAATCTCTGAGCTATCAGCCCCATTAAAAAACCAAAAACCCAAAAACCCTAGCAGCTACAATACAAACCTGCATCTACAAAGGACATAAGCTGCCTTAACCTTCCCTACTCTCCCCAGCCTTTTCTCATTCTGGGGCAGGACTCTACCCCAAAGAGACAAACGACTGGTACAGCCAGCCACCTATACTCATTCAGACTAGGTTAGCACCCTGGGGGGTGAGGAATTGTGTCTGTGCACATCTATGTGTTGTAAACAGAAACAAAGATACTCTGAGGCGGATGATTAGGGTTGTGGGTGGGTGGGGGGGGTTGAAGATCCTCACCTGTCTTGTTCCTCCCTCTGCCCGTCAAACAAAGGTCTAAAGAAAGCAGAAAGCATATCAACAAAGGCATATGTGATATAGCTAGAAGGACTGGATTCTAAAAGATGGGTTATGAAATAAAAAAAAAATACATTTCCTTCTTGTGTATACAGGTACAATATTAATGAAAAATAATGATTTGGGGATGGGAAGGAAGTTATGAAAGAAAGGGAGAACTTTTTCTGGGGGAGAGCTGTTTGGACTAGCACCTTTAAAGGAGCCTCTCAATGTGCAGCAAGGAAGCCTCAGAAACCAGAAGAGGAATATCTTGATGTCTGCTTGGTGGTTCAGGCTGTAGACAGGGCATGGGTCTGATTAAGTACTCCATCTACCAGGATGTGTGATGCTAGAGGGCTATGAGTCAGGAAAGGAGCCAAGAACACAATAAGCATAGGGAAGGCAACAAGGTGAGGGGTTGTTAGGTAATCTCCTCTTTTACTACCAACAAGAGTATATGGTCTAGTGCTTAGGGAGAAGAGGGGTGGAGACTGAAGGAAGCTAGATTTGGGGTATGCGACCAATAAGGAAAGAGTAAGTAAAGGAGGTCCTACACTTTTTAGTGTCCCCTTATAATGGGGGAGGCTTTCTCAGACTTTTCAATTCTAAGCAAGCTTTCTTTTTAGAGAATGGGGCAGAAAGTCTGAAGACTAGAAAGCCTGGTTCTGGCCCCTTTCTCAATGGCTTTGGGTATCTAGCAGCTGTGTCTTTGGAGTGAGGTGAGAGGCTTCAATCCTGTGTTCACTTGGAAGAGCCCCAAGGGTCCACACTCCCAGTTCCTTTCAGAAAGTGTCTTCCCCTAGGTCCCTAGAAAGGCCATGACCTTTAAAAAGGGTCAAGTGCTATCTTCCATGATATCTAGTTTTGGTCCAGATGAGTCTGGAAGGCAAAAAAACAAGGGAGAGCAACTGCATGGCTGGCAGCAATAACAAGGTCAGTGCTGTTCTCCTTGACTACAAGAGAGCATTCAGGGTAAGCAATTGCTCTGCCTTCTTAGTGAGACTGAGGACCAACTAAAGAGCTACCTAGTAGGGTTCTACCCTGACCCTTCCTCATGTCACTGCTGCTTTACTAAGGTTCTGCCAATGCCTCTCATTTAGGTCCCCAATACTAACTTCCCACTGATGAAAACAAAACAAGGACTCAAGAGAATTAGACAGGGGGAGGGGCTAAGAAACTAAATAGGACCCTCTATATAAATTAGCTATCCTATGCAGGGACAGACTGGCAGGGCTCAAACCTCCTCCAAGGCAAAGCAGTGAGGCAGGGCATGTGTGTAGTGACAAACTGATTCTTAACTTGAAAAACACTTGACCGAAGGAGAAAAAGAATGAAGGGTCTATGAAAGCTCCTTGGGAGCCATAAACTTAGTCAAGCTCAAGGGCAAAGCTTCTAGTGGGAATCAAGATAATAAAAAAAAATTAAACAAAACTAAAGCAGGAGAAAAGCCCAGGGAGCAGCCATCTAAAGGAAAAGTCCTGAGCACAAGTTATGGCTGTGAATTTTTAAAGGCAAGTGGAGTCCCTGAAGGTTGGTAACCTGCATCCTGACCATCTGCCATGCCATTTGCTAGTCTGAGTCATCTGAGGGGCTGTTCCTGTTGCGTCCCGGGTGGTAGAGGATGAGAAAATCATGTTTTCTCTCTTTTCTCTTCACCAGGCTTTGAAAAGCTGGAGGGGAAATTAAAAACAAATGCAGTAGAACATGTCATCTAATGTGCTCACCAGTTTATCATTCTGAGGAGATGGGAAACTTGTAGCTTAAAACATTTCCTCATTTCCATATGATAGCCAATTTTGGAAGACAAAATAAGAAAGGAAGCTGGGAGTTATTCTGTGCGTATGTTTAAGATGGAGGTAGGAGAGATAGAGAAAAGGACATTCTTGGCTTCGGCAGATGGCAGAAGGTGGCTCTGGGACAACTGGAAGGGTTTCATACCGAAGGGCTATTAAAGCTAACATATCTATCCACAGGCCCCTGGCTTTGGATTACTTCCGATGGCCCTGGTAGAAATTGCATAGTTCAGAGCCAAAGAAAAAATGAGAAGTCTTCATGGGAAAGAAAGAGAGACAAGAGGGATGAATTTCTCCCACTGTAGCCCAACTCTTCAAAGTAAGAATGGCTGAGAGCAATAGTCACCAATATCGCAAGCAGGCCAGACCCTTCAACAAGCAGGGCTCTTCTGCTGAGATTATTACTATACCTCCCTCTTCCCAGCCTGCCCCTATCCAACCTTATACTCAAGAAAACCCACTCAGGACCTTGGCTATGATAACTGACAGTCCTGGGGTTTGGACTATGTAGAAGCACTGTATCTAGGGGTCAGAGGGCAGAAAAGAGATGGAGAAATGCTGCAGAACCAGAGAGACCTAGTGGTTAGGCTAGGAACCTGGTGAAAGAGAGAAGGTAGATCCAGAGGGTGTGGAACACTTGTGAATATTAAGACCCTAGCTCAGAAAAGAAAGATATGTGAGGCTGACAGATGGGGGAAGAGTGAGTGACCACAAGAGTCCCCTACATGAGAGCCTCCAGAGGGCTGCATCTGAATTAATTATGGAAGAGGGAGAGACAGTAATGTGGGCAGAGGAATGAGGGAGAGGCAGGAGCAAAAAGGTGACCAAAAGGAATATGTATGCTTTGGTCAGTAAACTCTTATAAAAAACATTAAAGAATCAATCCAGTAATATGATGGAACAAGCGTTAAACTACATTGTTCCTGCTTGCCCCAATGATTAGACTGAAGGATGGAGTGGGGAGGGGAAGAGTCAGCCAGTCAGATCACAGGCTCTCCCTCTTTCACTACCAAGCAATACCAATAAGGCCACAAGATGAAGTCGCCAAGGCTTAGTGGGAGGTGGAAAAGACCTCACCACTAGACTGGGAAAACTCAAGGGACAAAATTAGGTTCCTAAATAGCTCTGGACATAGATGAGAAAGAACTAGAATTCTTGAGGTTTTCTTTCTTTTTTTTTTTTTCTGGTGGAAAGTAGGGAGAAGGACTAAAGTTAATGGAAGGACTGGAAAATATTGCTATTTCATACATCAAAGGTAACCTTACATTCACCCTAAGTGAATTTTTGACTAGAGTTTTGGAAGGAGAAAAAGGGATAAATAAGCAACTACTAGGAGACAAGGTCCTGAATCCATAGGGTGGAGGCTGAGGATGGGTCAGCAGGTGATATGCCAATAATTCTAGATCCCTCTACCTAGCAGGAAGTGGCATGCTGTCAAGGAACAAGAAGGTAACATTCACGGCTTAGTGGGAAGAGAAGGAACTGAGAAACCTGAAACCTAGAAGTGCAAAGGTTAGTGTTAAAAGAGACAGGTGTATATGCATGGGCAGGGGTGATTGTTCGAACCATCTGGAAAGGCCTTTGGCTGTGGGGATATCAGAAACCCCCACTTTGGGGGATGATCTATGTGGCTCTGGGGCTGGGAGGCTCCTAGTACAGGTGTCAACGTACATGACCGTGTGGCTAAAAAGCCCCACATTTGTCCATTACTCACAACACACAAATGTTCCCCCACACTGCCATGTCCAAGGCAGATGGGAGAGGATAAGATGACATTTCTCTTGGCTCTTGGGCGGGCGAGCTCTGGCTGGGGACCTCTCCACCAGGGTAGGCATCATCTGCCCGCAGACTGGGACTGTGGGGTCATAATCACATGCGACTGTATTGGCATGCTCAGTTCTGTCCTTTGGCTGGCCATCTGAGTGAGGACTGAGGTGGCCACAGCTTCAGCTGCAGAACGAACACTGAGGCCATTGCTAGGTGCTGTTGCTGAGCTGTGCTGAATCACAGGGGCTGGAGAACCCGTCGGCTCTGAGCTTTCCTTGGGGCTTTCTGCCAAGGAAGGAGGGCAAAAAGCAGAGAACAAGTGGTTAGAAAACAGAATGGGGAAACAGGCAGGATGACCTTTTGCCATAATTCTAAAACAGAGCAAAGGAAAAGGAAGCCCGTCTTTTTTAGGGGAGAAACTTCCCAGAATCTTGGCTTCTAAGCCATGAATGAGCTAGGAAAAAATGAGCAATCAGAAGGAAAGCAAAAACTAGGCCCAAATTAAGCTATCTATCCCAATAAAGTGAATCCCCAACATGTTAATTATACTGTCTGGCTTCTAGGACTCTGAATGTAGTTCATTATCCGTATTAGAACACTCTTCCTCTTATTCCTGTTTTTAAAGGTGATTTAAAATAGATTTCTTTTTAGCTACCCTCTCTGATTAATTCTCACAGGAACTGAATCATTACATTCTTTTTAATTCTTTCAGCATGAAGCTGAACCACAGATAAGCCTGATAAATATAAAGCTACAATCAAATGATGTCATGAGTCCTTGGCCAAGGTACAGTTAACACAACAACCCCCAAAGAAGTCTGTTAGACCCTCCTGACTATTGTTTAGCTAGGCATTATGATTTAAATATTTTGAGTTATGCCACTCTACCTAGATCATTTTACTAAACATAAGTATCTGAGCTGCATACAAAGATAACTAAGTCAAAGAGTTTTATTAAACAGAAGATAGCCTCTATGGCTGCTTAAACAGAGATGTGTGGAATAAAGGCAAACTTCTAATAGTTGGTTGTATTTTTGACCTAACAAATGCCTGAGTCATCTTTTAGGATTCAAACATTACCTCCTGAGAAGCCTTCTTAATTGGCTCAGGAAATTAACTATTTCATCACTTGTGCTTTCACAGCACACATACGTTTATTCATCAAACATTTATACTGAGCATCATTTGTGTGCCAAGCACTGGTGTATGTATATAAAGAATAAAACAGAAGCTCTGTCTTCAGCAAGCTCCTAGTCCAGGGCTCTTTGACTGAGATACCTGTGCTTACCCTCTTCACAGGCTGACATGTTTACCTTCTCATAACTCTATGAGTCTCTCAGAGGCAGGGACAGTATCTCATTTGTCTTGTGTTAAGTACCTACCATAATGTCTACACTACACAGCAGGAACTAAATACATCTCTGCTGTAACAAATAAGCAGTTTAATGGATTGACTACCTGTCAGAGTTCTTGTAGGGACTGATTAGAAAACTTACTGTATAAAGACTTCATTGTTAGCTCCTGAGAAGTATTTTGAATAGTTGAAATACTTTATCTTGGTTTGCACCACACTCAGCTTACTCCGTTGGTTCCTACCTTCTTGGCTGCTCATTCTCAGTCTTTTTGTGGGTTCCTTCTCATCTCTCTGACCTCTAAATGCTGCAGTAACCCAGGTCTTGGTCCTGGGACATCTTCTTTTTCTATCTATGCCTCTCCCTTGACAATAACATTTCATCCAGTATCATGGCTTTAAAAACTAACTATATGCTGCTGGCTCCCATAGTTGTATCTTCCAGCCTTTCCTCTGAACTGTAGACCCATATAACCAGCTGTCTGCTTGGCTCTACCTGCAAGCCTAATAATAGGCTTCTTAACTCAGCTTGTCCAAAACTGTGTTCAAAATATACCTCTCAATCCATTTCTTCCTACATTTTCTTCTATCTCAATTAATGGCAAATCCATTCTTGCAGTTGCTCAGACCAAATACTTTGGTGTAATTTTTGACTCTTCTTTTTCTCATACATTACTGTCCCACCTTACTGCCCATCATCAAACCCTGTCACTCTACAAACTATCCTGAATTTAATCCCTTCTCACCACCTTCACTACCACCCTCCTGGTCCAAGGCTCTATCATCTCTCACCCACATGATTACAGTAGCCTCCTAAGTGACTGCCTGCTTCTGCCCATGCACTCCTGTACTCTCTAATAGAGTGATCCTATTCAAATGTAAGTCAGATCAGTCTTGTCACAGCTCTGCTGAAAACTCTCTAATGGTCCCCAATGTAGAGTAAAAGCTGAGATCCTCACTATGACTGATGAGGCCTCACACAAAGATGCTCCCTTACCTTTCTTACCTCATCTCCCACTACTCTCCAGCCCCCATTCTCTTTAATCCAGCCATGCCAGCCTCTTTGATGTTCCTAGAATGTCTAGGCATGCTCTCACTTTGAGTTTTTGCATTTGCTTTCCTCTTGCCTGCAGTATCTTTCTCCTACATAAATGCATGGCTAACTCCCTCACTCCTTTAAGATCTTTATTCAAAAGACATATCTGAAATCTCAACCCTGATGCCAACATTTCATAGTTTTCTTCCCTGTTTTATTTTTTCCTCCAAGTATTTACTCTTATCTAACATACCATATATTTGTACCTATTTATCTCATTTACCATGTCTTACTTACTAAAATATAAGCTCCTTGAGGGCAGGGAGCTTAATCTACTTGGCTCTCTATTATATCATCAGCATGTAAAATGGTGCCTGGGACAGAATAGGCTCAGTTGATACCTGCTTAATAAATGAATGTTCATATTAAAATTAAAACTTAAATAGAGTTGTTTAAAATTGATGATGAGGTTACTTTTTCTATGGGAACACATCTGTGAAATAAGACAGTGAAAAAATAATTCAATATATCAAACTGACTGCTAACATTTCTATGAATTGGTTTAATTTGTAAAGGAAAATGATTTATTAGCTTTTAACCATCCATAAGCAAATTATTCACAAGTTTTAATTTCAAAATTGTGCCTGTCCAGAGCATAACTGTGACCATCTTTTTCTAGCACTAATTTTCGTGTGCTCATAGATTATGAACTGAAATCAACATCAGCCCATCATTAGAAAGATAAAATATACCCCGAAATCCCAATGTATCATCTGCTGTTTACATCCTCTTAAGGCCAAGGCAGTGTCTTTGGAATAAGAAAGACCTGAATGTGAATCTTGGCTTTGTTAATGTACTAGCTGCGTAACTTCAGGTATGTGACTAATCTGAGTGTAGTTTCCTCATGTATAAATGGAGATAAGACATATATTTCCTAAGAACATATATTTCATAAGAGAACTGGGAAGATGGTAGAGTACTTAACACAAAGGTACCCAATAAATACTGCCACACTTTGTTTCACTTAAGATAACTATATATTCTCAAAACAAATTTTTTTTGTAGGACCAGTTGTTCCACAAAGGTCTGTAGCCCTCCAGAATATTCTGTATGGAGTTATAAAATCATAAACAGTTGAGATACTCCGCATATGCAGTTTACTGACTGGCCGACTTTGCTTAGATTGCAAGACACTTACCTAAGTAGCCTTGGGTCTTCTTCTGTAGCGCAGTGACCGGGCAGTCTTTATGAGCTAACAGTAGCTGTTTCAACTGAGCCACCTCATTGCGTAGTAACGTGACTTCATTCTGAGGAGAGAGGGAAGAAAAGAATATCAGGAAAATTCATCCTCCACTCTTGTACCCTGGTGACTATCCCTCAAAATGAGGGCTGAATACTGCCTAGATTTCTTCCTCTGAATCTGAAAAAGATGTCTGACGCAGCAAGGCTTCAGACAGCCCAGGGCCAGTATAGTCATGAATTCAATGACAAGAGTTGCTTACAGTGTACAGTACGAATTCACAACAGAAAAATTACTCATATTTAGGATAAATATGATTATGCCAAAATTAATAATATATATGTCCTTTGATTAAGAAAGCATACTACCAGGACTCTATTTGACAGATTTACTCAAGTGCATACACTGTTGACTGCAGCATTGTTGTTCTGGAAAAAATAAGAAACATTATAAATATCCATACCTTATACTGTAACTACACTGTAGAATGTACTACTATATAGCTATTTTAAAAAAACAAGGTAGGTCTCCTATATACATGGCTAGCTCTCCAGGATATTGTTAACCTATTTCTGTTAAAACAAACACCAATCCCTCCTTGACTCCCCCAAAAAAGGGAGTAAATGAAAATATTTAGAAATACGTATTTGTCTGGTAGGTACACACTAAACTTACCTACAGGGAAAAGAATGAGTCTGTGCAAGTCATACTCAAGAGAGAATTTGTTTTTTATTCTACACCTCT
This sequence comes from Cynopterus sphinx, assembly GCA_030015415.1. Classification (NCBI taxonomy): domain Eukaryota; kingdom Metazoa; phylum Chordata; class Mammalia; order Chiroptera; family Pteropodidae; genus Cynopterus; species Cynopterus sphinx. Next base: position 126,895,058 of record CM057380.1, on the reverse strand, counting down.
GTGTATGCATAAGTATATTACATATATGTTATATATATATAAAAAAATATATATATATATTACCTATGTAATGAAATATTTTAACAATTAGAAGGGAAAATAAAATTCAAGGAAATATATGGACTATAATTGTTCTATTTGTGCTTGTGTGGCTTTTTTCTTTCATTAAACTGCATTATCTGGGGCAAAGACATTTCCCTTTGGGTATTCTAACACCCAAGTCAGAGTCTAGTGATGACTTAAAAGAGCACCCTGGAGTGTTTAATCTAATTCTCTTCATCCAAATGGGTTTATGGATGATGACTCATTCTAGTAGCAGATTTGGGAGGAGACGATGTCCTTTCCAAACCTGGAGGAAGAGATTTCAATTCTGATTATTAAGAGATTCTTTCTGCATTCTTCCTGGATTATCTTCTGGATCCCTCCTAATTTAAAGAATTACCATCTCCTATTACATTGTTTGACTTTTTTTCTGATTCAATCCCACTTTCTAGATTCAACAATCCCAACAATCATTCAGGACCCACTCACACTCAGCTGAATGTTCTGAGAAGTGAGTTCCTCTGCCTTCTTCTCTAGGGAGGACACCCATAACTTCCGCTTTTGACGGCAGCGAGAGGCTGCAGCCCGGTTGCGCTCCAAAAAACGCTGCCGCCGCTCATCTGGATCTTCATCCACTGTGCGCCGCCGGCGTCCTCCTGTACTAGGAGTGGGCTGGGCTGGTGAAACCTGTTGCCCAGGAAGGAAGAGGAGTTACTTGAAAGCAATGGCAATCCTTTCCAAAGTAAACGTGATATTAGGTATATTAGTAAGATCTGGTAAAGGGATGTACCAGTCTCTGTAACCACAGCAAGTCTCATCACTATGTCCCTTAACTTCTCTTTGTGGTAACTCTTCTTTCTGCCTTCCATTTCCTTCCAGTCTTTTTAGTCCCATACTTAGACAAACCACAGTTCAATTGGAAACTGATTATTTCTAAGATAGACAAAATGAAACTAGGATCATTTTTTCTTTTTTAACAATAGGGAATCTTTCAGGCAAGGAAATCGTAATAGAGGATGTCAGGGGAACTTTTAGCAAGACCATGGAATAAAAAAGCTTAAGAATCACTGATTTGGATGAGCAATATATACAAACAACTGGACACTACAACAAGCTTCAGAAAAGATTTCACTACCAGTGAGATTAGGCTATTATGGAGAGAGATGGATTAGCATATTCTTTTTATTTATAATCAGTTGTTAATCATCCTCAGCAACCTCTCCAACATGTTGTTTGTTCTGTTTGTTTGTTCTATTTTAAACAGAAAAAGATTTTTAAATCCCTTTACAAACTAGTGTTATAAAACGGTCTTTTGTCTTTAAACTTCAGGTTGATGTGTCTTCTCACTAAAGCACTTTCGGATCATCTTCCCTTTCTGATAGATGGTATGTGTTCAGAGAAGATAGATCAATTTTATAATAGTGGCAAAAATTAAAATGTAGAAAGGTAAATAAGCTGTATAAAAAGAACTATATAATGTAAAACAATGCCAAAAATAAATTTGTCCTGGATCTGTTGCTATTAGGGGATGTTTATATTAGTTCTTCCCAAATGCCAGAGCTCATACCAGTTGCATGAGAATAAGCAGGCATTATAAAAAATAGAATCTTATATTCCACTACTGAATCATGTTCTCCATTAAATATAATCAAGAGATAATGTTATTTATCTAATATTATCTCAAAAGAAAAAAAATAGGGAGGAAATTTTAAATTCAATTAATGAGTTAGAGGCCTTGGGTCATTGCTTCTCACTACATTAAGGAAAGTTTACACAAATTTTCTTGAGATTTAAAAATTCCACTTTGTCCTGAGCTCACTGGAACACATGTAAAGATTGGTGCTTTCGGAGGATGGGGAAAAGAAAATGATCGGTTCCTATTCTCTCATAGGCAACTTGGAATTCATGTAGGGAATGGAGGTGAAAGAACAGGCTGAGAGAAAGAAGGGAAGAATAAGAAGGAGAGGCATCAGTAGGGACTAAAAATGAAGTCATGTCATTTTCTCGAGGCAAAGCAGCACAATATAGGCAAGGGGCTACTGCTTTACCATCACCAAGGACTGGCATTGGAAGGGGTGGCACAGGGTGGAAAAGTTTAGCTTCAAACAAGAAAATTCAAATGAAGGCTGTAGTTGTTGGCCTTCATTTGGCAGCATATAGCTATTAAATATTAGGACATGTGTTGGTAACTGATGAAGCAGGTGGTGACATCAGGAAAAGGGTCTGGGCAAAGGATGCGACTCTAGAAACCGATTTCAGGTTGTTGTCATCTGTTCAGTATAGACATTACAAAAACGGAGGCCTACTCAGTTTTCAAAGAAACTTACTATGACTGAGGCCTCCTTGATAAAAGAAGTGGGGATCTAAATGGGACTGCTCTGTCTTTTCTAAGGCTTTAATTTTTCTGTGATAAAAAGGGAATAAATTGACAAGGAAAAGGTATATTTTTGTGATTTTTTTTTTTTTACTGAGCAGTCAATATTGTAACATCACATATCATTAATATATTATCATCTCATTTTTGCTATAAAATCTAATTAGGTTAAGGGTTTGTTTGTATTGATAAGACTTAATAAATAAGAAAGAGACTAGGGAAGCCTCTTTTGGTGCAAAAAGGGTTTGAAGTGAGGTTCTGTCACCTTTTAGAGAGTTCTGCAGATATATCATTCACATATAGATAAAACAAAAATCAAAAATTAAGAACTCTGTGATGGTTCTGCATTATTCAGTCTGTTTGCATGTAAGTATAATACAAGGCTGGATAAAGACTGGTGCATTTTGCTACTGTCAAATTGTCAACTAGAACCAAAGTACAGGAAGATGCCAAAAAGCTGATATCCATTCTTCTCTAATTTTTCTCTCCTTGAAAAACAAAGGACATAAAGAGTAATGGTGATCCAGCTGGTTCCCCCATCCAAGGGCCCAACTGACCTGTGGCTGGGCTGGGGATGGGGCATCAGGGTGTTGGATGAGGATCTGGCTCTGCTCAGGACGGGCTGTTACCATGGTGCTAGCAGTACCCACCACCATTCCACAACCACCATTAATTGAGGAGACTTGGTGGGTTAGGGTGGCCTTTAGTCTCTGTGGGGAAAGATGAAAAAAAAGTTTGTCAAGGGTAAAATCCTATCAAGGGTGGAAACAGTTGGCTTAGATTTTATTATTGACCTTACAGATAACAATTTCCATATCAATTTTTCCTTTACAGAGGAATTAAAAAGAAAAACGACAGGGAGAGAATGTGCACCTGGATCCTTAAAATGCCTACTCTGTTCCCTGGCTATCATCCTGGGCACAGTTGGAGGGTGGGGGTTGTTGAAGCAATAGTCCAGATGAAAGCTATCTCCTGGAACCTGGCCAGATGCTGGTTATGCAGCTATTCACCTCTTGGCCAGCTCTCCTGCTCACTCATCCACCCTCCATCTGTCACCCTAGAACTGAAACAGCAACTGTTCCACTCCAAACAATCTGTGTTGCCTCTTCACTGTCATGGTCTATAGACCAGGCTCTAAAGGTGGATGAGAGAAGATAGGAGACCTAGGTCAGGGTCTTTTTTTCTATAGACCTCAAAACAGAGTGTCTTTAACTTTGCTACTCGCAGACGGTTCCTTTGCTTGGCTTGCTTGAAAAACCTAGGCTGATAAAATCACTTCTTTCAGAAGGGCCAACATTGCCTCAGGCTGGGATGTACTCACCATCTTGGCTTCTGATGGCATAGGGTGGCCAGAGGGAGAAATAGAACCACTGCTGTTAACTGGTGGGCCAGGAATACCAGGAATGTTGGGCACCATAGACACAGGCCTGGCCAGCTGGATCAAGAGAAGGAAGAAAAACCAGAAGGGAACATAATATGATCGGTGGGGCAAAAGCTCCCCAAATGAAATGTTTTTGAGACTGGCACATCAGGACTTATTCTGTGCAACCTTCCCATAGGGCATGCAGGGACAGCCTGGGAAATACCTTCCCCCATGGAGCACCATAGTGCAGGGAATCTAATTTTCCAGTGCTATGACAATTTCTATGGAAAAGGCTAGGGCTGTATATTGAGGAAAGTGGTGGGTAATTTGGGAGACGCAAAGTGCCAAGTGAAATCAACCAATCAGCAGGCTGGCAAGATCAATTCCTAGACCAGGAGCCAATTGTCCAGATGACTCTTTGTCTAGTATTCCGTAGTGCTGGGTTGGCAGAGGTTAGTGAAGAGTTTGGGCAGGCTGCCATGCTCAACTAATACAGACCAGAGCCCATGTTTCCCTGGGGCTCATGTGTGTTTATGAGCATTCAGGTGGAAGGGAGGGATTAGTGTGTTGGTAGGGCTGGCTGCCCCAACTACAGAGCTCACCGATATAACAGAAGGCATCTGTACCGAAGGCCCTGGCAGCACAGGCATGGTCTGTCCATTAGCAAGATGCATGACAAGAGGGAGGGAGCCTGTGGGAGACCTAGAGGAGACATGAAGTAAAATGCTCATAATACAGACGCTTTTGCCTATGAATCTTCCTCCTGTAATATAGCAGATTTTCTAGTCTTCCCTAGTTAAGGATGCTAAAGGGCAGCGTTGTAAAATCTTGACACCCTCATGAAGGTGGAAAAAGCAAGGAATGCTACTTACCTTACATTACAGATGAAGAGAAATGGCCAGACTTTACACCTTGCAAATTAAACAAACACCACTGAACTCAAATGGGTGAGAAGCTAATCCTATTGAGTTTTGAACAAATAAATAAACATCCCTATCACTGCCATGTATAAATTTTCTCTTGCTTTCGGCAAGGGAGTCTTGGACCAAAGTCGTCATTTTGCAAAGCTGAATTATGTTATGAAAGCCAAATTTGAAGGTTTCTCTTACTTTTTTTTCACATTTTGCTCTACCCTGTCCAAAAAAATTGTCCCTTTGTATTTTTCCTAGTGGGTCCAAAGAACAGTACGCTTCAAGAGGCTGAATCCTGATAATAATCTCTTAACTCATGGGTACCTGGGAACAGGATCTCAAGTCATCCCATTAGGAAATCTGTATGGGCCATGCCAAGAACAAAGACAGAGACAAACTAACTTTGGAGTAACAAAGACTGAGAATCTTAACTGGGACTAAGGGAAACACTCAAAAAGATGACATATGGGTTTCATCCCCTTGTTCATTCAGTAAATTTCTATGGATTGACGTCAAGAACTATAGTTTCCTGTATACCCTCCACCATTATGATAAACTTTCTAAAGCTTTATAGATTCCATTTTAGAAGAAGTATTAAACCTCCAAATTAAGGAAGTATTACCCTCAAATTAATACTTGCTTGTCTACCCAAAAGATAAAGGAGATTCTGTTTATGGGGGGCAGGGATTTATTTTGAGAGACAATCTCAGTGACCCATTTTTCTTGAGTATTCAAAAACAGTCCCTGTTTTATCAAATAATTTCACAAAGTGGAAAAAGATTCAGGCTTCATTGTTTTTCTCAGCACTCTTTACTTACCCCAGTTGCCTGTTAGATGGTGGAGCCTGTGTGATGACAGAGGTTGGGGAGGGAAGGGTTGGGTGAAGTGAATCATAGCCCACATGGAGAGGCAAAGACCCAGGACGTACAATGGTAGGCGTCGGGGTAGAGATCACCATAGGTTTTGGGGCAACCTCCTGGGGAGAAGAGACCAACAGATCATAAATGCTTTAAGGGACTGCGTATAGGGAAATATGTAGCTGGTAAAATCTAGTACAATTTGTTGGAAAGAGCACTAGAGTGACTCGTGTCATTCCATGGTCACACACCATAACTCACTTACCCATTCAATAGGAATGCTGAGTTAAGACTCTTTGCTATATCCCTTTCAGGGATGATGGCTATATGAATGAGATGACAGTTGAAAAATCACTTGAAATCTTTGTAGAAGCACTGTAGTATCACATAAATTCTAAGGATTGTTATAATTTTTCACAGTCTAGATAGTGTCATTCTGAACTTGATGACTCAGTATCCTCTGATCTCTAATGGGAAAAGGCAGGTATAAGACTAGTGATAAGGCAACCCAGTATCTCCTACAGACACCTTTAAAAAAGAGCTATGGAAGTTTAAATAAAGACCATATTGTAATAAAACAAACTGCTTTCCACGGTTAACTTGTTAGGATCTTAAGACTGCCACTGGCCCTGAAAACATCTCCAGACAGCCTTTAGGAACTGGTTGCTAATGAAAAGGAGAGAATTTGGGGAAAGGTTGTATTGTTTATAAAGGGGGTAGTTTTGGGAAGTAAAATATGGAGGAAGGTAAAATGAGGTCTACTTTATCTAAAGTGAGCATTAAAACAATTACTGGTAGAGCAATAGAGACTGAAAGGAAGCATAAGGGGGCCTCTGAAGTTTTAATAAATCTGGGTGCTAGTTACAGAGGCTGTAAACTTCATGAAAATTCAGTGAGCTGTATTCTTACAATTTATATGCTTTTCTGTATGTGTGTTATATTTTAATAAATTTGTAAAAAATACCACTTTGTAAAATATTTCCTTTAAAAAAATAATATTCAGAATCTTAGTAGATATTCCCTTTAAGTCACCAGAAGACTTCTCTTTGGTGAGACTTTTTCTTCTAAATTGTTTAATGTTCAGTTTATAAATTATGTGATTTTCTTTTTTTCACTTATTAATTGAAATACAACATTAAGCACATTAACCTAAAGGATATAAATGACTTTTTATATATGTAAAATCAAGACAGAGTGCCCATTTCTAGTACCTCAGAAGGTTCTCCCATATCCATTCCCAATCCATACCTTTGCTCACAAGAAGTAAACTTTAGAGTTCTATCGTCATTAAGTAATTTTGCCTCTTCCTGAACCTAATATAAATGGAACCATCTAGTATGTACTTTTTGGTCTGAATTTTGTTGTTGTTTAATATAACATTAATGAGAATCATTCACACTGCTATGTATGTCATTAGTTCATTCTTTTTTTTTAATGCCATGCAGTATTCCATTTTAGATGTATACCACAATTTACTCATCCTTTTGTTGATGGCTTCCTTCCCATTTTTTGACTATTACCAATACAACATATTCTCATACACTTCTTTTGGTGAATATATGCACTAATTTCATTTCATATAGACTCAGAAGTAGAACTGCTGGGTCAGAGAATAGGTGTAATTTATATAAATCTTCTAAACAATATAAAAAATATAAAAAATCCTCCTGTATCACACACTACTTATACAACTAATCATAATGTAATCTATTAATTAACACTTGGGATGTCTCTTGATAGAGGATTTTACCTTGTCTTTGAGTGGCGGGGAGCAGGGGCTGGAGGCAGGGCTATCAGGCGGGGATGAGTCTACCTCCACTGGCTCCTCTTCTTTGATTTTGATGTCTGGTGTGGAAGGCAGAGACATGTCAAGGGGCCCAGCAGCAGCCTGTTAAAACAGAGAAATGAGCATAGTTTATTTTAACCCCATGACCCCATGATTCCCTTCAGGTTGAATCTACATTTTTCCAGGTAAAAGATGAGGAAATACACTTCTAAGAAATTTAGCCCTTGGTCAAAATACTGAACTGCAAGTCAAAGAAATGTGAAGCCTAGGTTTTATATACAACTCTGGCCATTTTAACTTCTCATGACTTTGGTTTCCCTAACTATAAAATGGAGATAACATCTGCTTCACCATGAGTAAATATTTATAAAGATCCTCAAGGGGAAAAAAATACTTATAATACTTACAGAGACCCTGAAAGGGGGAAAAAAGATATCACGAATCCATGTAAAACAGGAAAGTAAAATGATTCCTGAATTCAGTGTCTGCCTTTTCCCAACCAGCTCTGTTGGCCACTGGAGAACTATGACATTTTTTCTGCCAATCAGAATGATTGCATTACTCAATTATCAATAGCAAATAAAGATAAATTGGCTATTAAAGTACTGCAAACAAGAAAGATCTTTTCCAGGAACCTCTCCATGTTTGATAGTGATCTCACCCTAAAATCTGGTGCTAGAGGTTAGAAGTTAGAAAGGTAGGGTTTTGGGGTAACAAAGAAAGAAAAGGCTGATCACTTGTGAAAGGAAAGGCTGATCACTTATGAAAGAAATTACAACTTTGTCCTGGGAGCAGGACTGGAGAAAACCAGAAAGAAAAGAGAGTACTTTTCTAGCAGTTGTGCAATCATCTCACAGAACTGTGGAACCAAAATGGCTCTGCAGGGAAGAACAAACCATCTGAGATGAGGGCTCTTACACTGTACCATGACAGGAGGGCTGGCATTGCAGTTCAGTTTCATGAAAAAGTGAATTCTTTGTTCTATTCTTCCCATATCCTAGGCTTCTTGGTAAAAGAGGAACTTGTTCTAACTTTCCTCTTTCTACCTTAAACCTTAAAAACCTTCTTGGTAGATGAGCAAACTAAAGATAATCTGGTATCTACCACTTTAGAGAAAGTGGTAATGGTTCTTTTTCTCTAATGTGATAGGTTGAGCAACAGCAAAGATGGTTTTGTTTCTGCTCTCATTTTTCCTACATTACTAAGATGTCAGGCTCAATTGAGATAATTCTGGAATCTCTCAAGTCAGAGAGTGGTGGAAAGGAGAGGCCTCTCAGTAAATACAACCACAAGTTTAAAATCTCCAATCCCCTTGGGACATCTCCTTGAAAAGCTGTGGTTCAGGAAAGTTTTAGGCTCATAAAAGATTCCTGGAAGCAATCTTTCACTGAGTCTGTGCTTGCCATCAAGGCGAGGTGGGAACAAGAACACCCCTGTTCAGATAGGAAGAAACACTAGGAGATACCCAATAAGTAAAGGTCTCACCCAACTATGAATTGCCTCCTGGAAGTGTCAACTGAACTAAAATGGCAATGGAAAAGACCTGAAGCCTTTAGAGGGAGGCTAATTTTCTTAAATTTACTTATAATGAGTTTGGTTTAAAATCCCTTATAACCTGGTGGAAACAATTTGACTGATTTATTTGTTTTGGGGGAGGGAAAAATGATAGGGGGGATGAGGTAGAGAAGCTATAAAATAAAATTATCCTGTATAGGTTGAAGCAATTGTGAGATGAGAGACCTGGGTCTCCAAAAATAATAATGGGAAGACTGTGGTTAGTTTTGCCTTTTGAAAGTAGACCTACAAATATATGACACTAACTTACCCTACTTTCTTTTACTTTGAGGGAGAGAGCATAAAAAGAAGGTCATAGAAAGCTTTGGAATTTAGAAAGACCTGTGATAAGGACACTTTATCTTGCATTCTTACCATTTAAACTGAATGGAAAAATCATGCACAACTCTCTTGCTATCTCTCTCTTAGAAGGAAAGAACTCCCATGGACATTTTTTCTTATATCCTGGCTTTTCTATATTCTGATGGAATTCTATGCCTCGTTGCACCATGCAATTATGGGAGGTACATGTGTTAATGTGCACACATTTTGAGATAGAAATATTGAGATTTTTTCCGAAATACTATAGGACACAGACCCGATTTAAAATAGTGACTAATAACCTAGAACTCAAATTCTAAAGTAAACTTTGACATTTCCAGTTGCCTTTTCCCCTACCCAAGTCCCTTATACCATGGAAACTATTTTGACTCTGCTTCTTGAACTATTTCCTCTGGTCTTCTAAACTAAAGAATTCTTTAGGGTTCTGGAATATAAAAGCTAAAATTAAAATTACAGCACCTCAGGATTTGAAGGGATTCCAACATTTTAATGTTCTCTACAGTATCTATATTAAGTGGCCTACATATAATTGAACATACTTTGTAATAACTTCCACCTGCTGGTCCTACATCTACTTCAGGGCCTTATATATAGGAGATAGATATTATCTTAACCCCTTTATATTTATAAAACCTCTTCAAATGTTTGAAGGCTGAACTTTTGTTCACATTAAATCATCTCTCTTTCAAGCAAAACTTCTTCAATTTATTTAAATGTTTCCAAAGGGACATAATTTCTAATTCTTTCACCATCCTGGTTGATCTCCTTTGGAAGGCACTAAGAACATCCTTCTTTAAGTTTAATGTCTTCAATATGACCAGAAAGCTACTTAAAGATAAGAGCCACACATACTGAAATGAAGAGTGAAAATTCAATTAACGTTTGTTGATTGGCTGACTGAACAAAAAAAGTCCAGGTGAGAAGTCTGATAAGCTCAGAAAAGAGAGATTTGGAAAAACAAAAAACAAACAAACAAAAACCCCTAACAAAATATGAGTAATTTACAATCTTTTAACATCTTTAAATATTCAAAGTAAATAATTTAAATGAATAGATTACTGAACTAAATAAAGCTCTACTGGAAATACAAGAAGACTGATTTCTGGTGAAGATAGACTTGGGCTGATCCATTACCTAGAACCCCTAAAGACCTAGATGGCTGACTAGGATTAGTGGGTACTACCTGGTTCTATAGAACCAAGCCTGTAATTTTGTACATTAATCAATTAAGCAAGTTATCCCAGGGCATAATGAGAATAGCCTAGATCTGAACATCACCAGTTTTTCAGCAAAATATCAGCCCTTACCTTTTTTTCATCTTCATCTGCAGCTTTCTTAAATTCATGTTCAAAGGAGTTAGCTAGTTCATTGAAGAGCCCCACCTCCTCACAGTTCTTTAGGAATCTAGTTGGAGTAGGAGTCTGATCTGTAGACATGAAAAGAAAAGGAAATTCTATTTTAGTCTGACCTGAAACTAAAACTTGAATGTATATAGAGAACACATTTTATTCTTCCATTTGGAGACAGTCTCTGTTGGGGCAAAATTGCTTTATGAAGTTCTAGTAGGTAAAGGCTGGTGCAAAGCCACCAGAGGGTGTCTGTGCTGTGTTGCCTCAAAGCCTCCAGAGAGAAGACAGAACAATGCTTTGTTGTGTGAATTTGTGTAACCAATCTTTCTTCAGAGGCTGGTTTCACCTCCCTCACCCCCAAGTAAAATAAAACCACCCACCTAAGTGGAGTTTGTTTAACCTACAGATTTGAAAATCAAGTATAGTTAAATGACATTCTCTCTTTAAACTTACTCCCTGCTAGGTCTGAAGTGAGCATGTATAAGCAGATGGACCTTAAAATCTGATGAGAAGAAACTGAGGATCAGATGGTTGAGTTTGCTTGCTAAAGCTATCAAATTAGAAATGGTGCCTTGTCTTTCAGTGGTCACAGAGGTAAGGGTCTGTTACCTTCTGAAGGGATTCCAGGCACATCTAGGGGCTGGGGAACAAGACAGCAAGTTCAAGAGCTAGAAAAGGAAACTGCAAACAATAGAGCTCATTTCACAGAGACCTAGGCCCAGAGCAAATTCCGGAAACCAGGATATTTGGATTTAGATTTGCCAGCCAAAATATCCTCTCAGGGGCTGCACAAATCTTTCCTCAACACAGTGCCTCTGTCCTTGGGAAGAGGAAGGTTCTCAGTAATCCATGGGAAATTCTCAAGCAACTTAAATATTAGATTTGAACTTCTCTCTCCCCATCCTGCTTTTCCAGTTTTTCTCTTAGGTCAGTTGAATCTTGTTCCTTGATCCTAACTCTATTATGGTGGTTTTCCTTGGAATTCACCTCACAGATTCATCTCATATCTCAAACCACTAGAATGAATGACAGAAATAGAACAATGTTTAAATAATATTTTAAGGAGTGAGACCTAGGGTTAAAACCACTCCTTCTAGCATGATCAATTAGGAATAGTCCAGTGGGATTTTCCATGGAAACAACATAATTTAAAAAAATTTTTAAACAAAACCTCTTCTGAATCAGAGTGTTTAGAAAAGTTACCACTAACTCCCAAAATAGTTTTAAAAGCTTCTCTGGCAGCTTTGGTTGGCCAACAATAAAGCCACTCTCCCTCCATCCCTGGGTGAGTGGAGGTAATGTCCTTCATGCTTAGACAGAACTTCAGTAAGGGCACACAAAAATTCACAACTCGAGTGAAACAGGATGGGGCAGCTAAGGGTATAGCTATGGCAGAAGAGGCTTTGGATCTCTGATCTGAGGCTCTAACAACTTCTCCCATTTCTGAACAAACAGCTAAACAGCCTAAAAATGTATAAGAAAACCTTTAGCCTGCTCTGATGATTCTGAAACAATCAACAAGTGTTTATACTTTCTATGTATTTTAGTGCTACATACATTCACCTTTATGTAAATTTGGGGAGAAGAAAAATAAGAGTATAGAAATTTTGCCCAAATATAAGACAGGGCTCTTGCCCTAGAGAATGAGAGAATGTTTTAAAGTTGAAGAAATAAAACTAATATATATATAGATAGCATCATAGTATACAAAATATAGGTGCCAGGATGGTATACAAAAAATAGGTTATGTACAGTAGAAAAGAAAGTTGTTGTAGAAATTAAACAGACAAATTAATGACAGAGTAATTAGAAGGTTTCAAGAAGTAGGACTTTAGCTGGACCTTAAAGAATAGCTTTAGTTGTTACAGAGAAGATTGGAAAGATAAGAGGAGAGAGGTAAAGTCATAGAGAGGGGCAAGGTATGGGCACCATGTATAGATTAGGAGAAAAAGGCATGTCTAGGTCAAGAGATAATCACATTCGATATATAAGTTGTATATAAAGTTGGGAAGTATCATGAGGCTAGGTTATGAAAAGCCTAAATATCCAAATACAAATAACCTTAAAGCAAAAGAAAATGGGAAGATAATGATAGATTTTTGGGCAGAGGAGAATTTAAGGAAGATTGGCTTTTCAATAAAATACAAGATGGATTATAATGACAGTACAGTCAGGAAGTCCAGCTAGGAGACTATGGAAGAATCCAAACATAACGAGGATGGCTGTAGAGAGCAGTATGGAACAGAACAGAGAGAATTCGAAGAAAAAACAACTCAAGATTTTGAGAATATTGATATCACAGAATAAGGGGATAAAGAGTTGCTTTAGGGGACAAAGATAAATTCAGTCAAAGACATGAATATTTGAATAATATAAGACGGCCAAGTTAGCTGTTCAATCAAGGGTTGGAATACATGTGAGACCTCAGATCTTACTTTACATATATGAGAATTACCAGCCTAGATAAGATAGCTGAAGTCATGTGCAATGGGATGAGCACGCCAGAACAGTACACAAAGAATAACAGGAAAACACTTTCTCTCCTTGGGACTGTCCTATATCAAATTTTTCTCATCACTCCTGGAGACTCTGCAAAAGCCTTTCTACCCATTTGTAATAACCTCTCCAACTTGATAACTTTTGCCTAAAATATACCTGTCATAAACTGTATCTGAATAATTCCACTTAATATTTTTTCTCTTATTTTTATTGTTTGTATTATTCACCTGTACTTGACTGTGAATACTGAATTTTTTTCCACGTATACATGCCCTGACTTAATAAACTTAAGTATGTATTACCTACATATATATTTATACCCTCTCCACTCTTTTCTAAGACCTCCCCCAGGCTTTCATAAGGATCTTTAATGACAGTGTCCCCACTCATGTCTTTTTCCAGACATTGCAATCTACAAGCTCCTAGCAAAGTACCTAGTATTCACAGCAGATATTCAACAAGTATTTGCTTAATTAATAAGAAATAGGAGATCTATCAGGGCAAGTCTTTTTCTTCATATGTGAAGAGAAGGTTCTCTCTCTCTTTCTCTATGTCTCAAGTAGCATTTTGGCCAGGAGCACTTAAAAAACTGCCTTTCCTGAATTATTAACAGATGTAATAACCACCAACTAAGTCCCCCATTGATTAAATATTGAGGTAAGCTTGCTTAACTCAGGCGAAATGAGAACTCACGGTATCAAAAGAAGCAGCCCACTTTAGTTTGTATGTCTGTCTAAACAAAAATGGCACAATAGAACTGCTATGCAGTTTGAGAGAAGTTGTTTAGAATGATCCCTTGAGATGGCATATGTAAGCAAGACAATATCTAAAACAACTGGTAAGAGGTTCCAGGTCACCCAAATTGGCTTAGAAAAGTCCCGTTGACTAAATGTCTTGTTTGAGCTTTGGAAATGTGCTCTCAATAGTATGTGGGTTCATAAGGGAAGCTGAATTTACGAATTGATAATCTGCCTGCTGGGGGCAGGGTGGGGAGTGAGACTGACACCTGTTGGAAGAGAGCCAGACTAGGTGGCTTCCTTGCTTTCTTTTGTTCACCTCTTCACTGTGGATAGGGAGAAATGTCAAAGGTGTCTTTTGTCTGTCAATCTGCCAAAGTCTTAATAAAAAAAGGCAAGGAGGGAATAGATTGAAAAATACTAAGACAAAACTTCAACACACCTACCCTCAGAAACTGCAGAACCCAATTTTTTATTAAAATTAGAGAGTGGAGGGCACAATAGAAACTTGGGAGCTTTTAGTGTTCCTTTTTCCTGATTAAATGCAGATCACATAAGGGCTCCTAATAGAAAAATGAGAGTATAGCTCCCAGTACATCTGGTCCCTGGTATTAATCTTAACCATCTAGTGATATTAAAGGCACGTGGCTTTCGGGGCAGCAAATACCTGCAATGATGACTGAGTCAGTTCGGGCTGGGCCAAATTTCAATGTCATCTCATGCTTGTGTTTATGAACTGCCAGGTGGTCCTCATTTGTAAATCTCTGAAATGAAAGAGAAATGGAGATGTGAAGGAAAAAAAAAAGCAATTCAGTGCCCTTTTAAAATGTCCTACCAAACATCCTGCAATAAGGCTGGTTGCTAGAAAGAGGACTGGATGGAGAATGGAAAGGAGAAAAAATTTGAAAAAGGAGAGGCAGTGGGTTTAAACAGAGAAAACAGGGAGGAAGAAACAGAGGCATTAGAAAGCTGGGAAGAGAGAGGAAAGATATTACCACCAACTGCTCTGTAACATTAGGTCCAAATGAGAAATGGACAGATTGTTGGTGAAGTGGGGTCCAGCCAGGAGGCTCCAAATGAAAAAAAAACAAAAAACATTAAGGCAAACATGTAGCAAACAAGGGGAAAATAATTTTTAATAATAATGAGAGAAGAAAGGAAAGGCTGGGCACTCACTGGTCATCACAAAAACAGGAAATTCAGAATGAAGCTTTCCATATTGGGGCTGAATTGGACTATTTATGAGGGGGCTAACAGGGAGATAAATTATGCAGGATTAGGAGAATCATTTAACTTCTTGGCCCCCATAGTGCTGCAGCAGGCGCCTGCCCAGCTATTTGGATCAGGGTTTTAACAAGTCAGGATGGAGCTGTAGAGGACAGGGGCCCAATGGCCAGCAGTAATGGCACACACACCAGCCCAATTGGCCAAATGCTGTTGCGGGCAGGCTGCCTGGGCACCATCAGCCATAAAGGGACAAGTGCGATGCTGCTGGCTACAGAATGGCAGAATAAAAATGCAAGCAAAAAGTTGTTGTTTTTTGTTAGGGTAGGGGAGAAGCCTGAAGGGAGGATGAAGGGAAGAGAAAAGGAGATTTTATAGATTTTACTTATTTAGGGGTTTGGGTGAAAGAGCAATGAAAAGGTGAGGCTAGGTCTGCCTCAGTTTATGATGAAGGAAGGCAGAGTTACTGGACAAAATGTATGCTTCGACCCCTCTCTAGAAGGGAGAGGTGAAGAGAACAGATGAACAGCAGTGATTCAAAAGAACGATACCCGCAAAATTCCTTTTGAGGCTGGCTGCCCATATTCCTTCATTAAAACATGCTGCAACACAGTAACAGCTTGAATGCTGCAGTTTTTTCACAGTTCCTTCACCAGCCAGGCTCTGAAACACGGTTCTATTTGTCTTTTGTTTCTAAAAAAATAAATTTTTTTACTTTTTTTTTTTACTTTCCTCATTAGATACACATTTCCCACTGAACACTACTATACTTTTAGCTCTTTTTTTTCCCCCACAGCTTTTCTTCATTGCAAACTAAATAGACAGGAGTTGGTCCCATCCTAACTCCTATCCAGTCAAGAAAGAAACACTGAACTGTTTCTTTTATTTTACCAGAAATGAAAAGAAACTTCCCCCAAGTTTTCTCTGAGCCCTATCATAACTAACACCAGTTTAAGATCTAAAATTTTTCTAGGCTAGGCATACAGGCCTAAAGGACTAAGAAAATTTTCATTTAAAAGAATAAAGAACAAAGAAGTAAAACAGTCAAAAGAAAAATGCCTTAGTGGTTTCCGATGCATCTGGGATAAAACTGAATAAAGTGGGGGAAATTTAGCAGAGAACTTTAGTGTTCTATACTGTTGGTTAAACATAAGTTAAGCATCACCTTTTTAGGTCATAGATTTTTCCCTAAGGGAAAAGGGGTGGGGAAAGGAGGGAAGTCTGCTAACTAGGGGTGTGGTACTTAAAGGGTAAACAAGTCATTATAGAGGGTCTGGGATTGCCAGGTACTAATTTGATAAAAAGAAATGAGCAGAACCTAGCCTACGATGGATAAAAAACATTAGAGGGACAGGAAGAATAGTGGATTAGGCAGGGGTATACATTTTCAAAGTGTACTGGAAATGTTACAAATTTTTTCAAAAATATGTCTATAAATTCTTTAAGAAAATTTCATGTAGGTAGCTTAGAAAATTTTGCATAATGTTCTGGAATCTAGAATAATGACTTTCAAGCAAAAAGTCCTCTTCTGTTTAGAAATCTAGTTTGCTTAAAGCTGAGCTGGGAGATTTTAAACTTCCAAGTTTTACTCTGGTTAGGATTGTTTAATATTTTAAAAGGTAACTCCCCTTCTGCTACACCTTTGCTACACAGTCCTGACTTGTCTTATTTGTCCTCTAGTTCTCGTTCCTCTCTGTTGCACACTTCCTACTACCTTCCACTCCACCCAGATCCCCCTTAAGATATTTTATTTTCCCAAATCAAAAGTTGGAGTCTGAAGAGAAATTAAGGTGGCATCAGCATCACAGAGGGTTTGATAACTGTAAACATGGATAGGAAAAACAATTACATCTTTATTCTCACCAAACTCTAACTGCATTTAACATTACTAATTTCATAATAGAAATCACATATTTTCATATCACATTATAGCTATCAAATATCTTAAAGTATCCTTTATACTCATCATTACTTTGAAATTATGGTAGTTACCAGACATCATTAGAACTCGTTATTTAATGCATTATAAAAAATGCATTAAAATTAAAAAAATATATATTACATTATCAAATACTTAAAAAACATTTTTGATAACTATTTAAAATGATTAAGTTTCCTTTGTAATCCTATGTATTTTATTAACTTAAAAACATTCTGAGAAGAGGTTTAATAGTCTTCATCAAACTACCAATGGGGGTCATGACACCACAAAAGCTAAGAATCCCTGACTAAACTAGGTAGTATGCTTCAGAGGAAGAGCCAAACGGGCAGAAATTTTAGAAGCAAAGCCTGGTCTTGGATCCAGTCATTTTTCCCTGCAATTTCTAACACAATTTTTATATGGGTAGAATAGGAGGGAGAGAATAAAAGTTTACTAAAGCTTTTTATCAAAGTGAATGTCAATCTGACTATTACTTCATTGTTCCTTATATGCTCTCATTTATTAATAGTTAACTCTTAATTCTGTACATCAGTCTTGAACTGCATACTTAGGAAGCTATCCCTCTGAAAGCAAATTCTCAATTAAAATATCTAAAATTGATTAAAAAACTTTAAATTTAAAAAATATATTCTATTGAATTAAAATGGATGAAGGAGCTCCCCAAAAGATTTCCTTTCTGAACTGTTGCACATTAAAAAAATCTAGCTGTTCATTTGTTAATACCTTAAAGAGTCTTCGTTTGTTGTTTGACTTTTATCTATGACTAAGGTTTTAGCAATGAGCCAGAGAACACTCACTTTGGTTATAGGAAAAATAATGATAATTTTCAATAAATTTGTAAATATTAATCATCTCCAAGACATAGAGGTCTGTATCATTTAAAATGGGGGCTGAAAATTTTTTCATACGGAATCAGGAAGGCAGTTTAGAACTCTTGAGAGAAGATCTGTATGGTAATAAGTTTAGAATCTTATTTTGCTCAAGTAAATGATTCAGGACAGTTTCTTAGTATAAATGAGGGAGGGAAGTATTATGTGCCAATCTGCACCCTATCTAGTGACCAAGATGATTTAGATCTGCCCTATCCAATATGATAGCCACTAATTACAAGTGGCTATTATTGAGCACTTGAAATGTGGCTAATCCAGATTAAATGTACTGTAAGTCAAAATATGTACTGGATTTCAAAGACTTTGTACAAAAAAAATGTGAACCATCTTATTATGTTGATTACAGGTTGCAATGAGAATAGTCTGGATATAGTGAGTTAAATAAAATATTAAAATTAATTTCAGTTATTTTTACTTTTTAATGTGGCTTCTAGAAAATTACAATTATATCTGTAGCTTGCATTTGTAGTTCTCATTATATTTCTTTTGAATAGCTGTGATCTAAATAATATGCCGAAAGATCTGATAGGAATTTTAATCATGCACTGATCTTGAATCTTTCCCTCAAAACCGATTTTCTCTAAATGCACTTTATATACTATATAGCAGTGACTCTCAACCAGGGGAAACTTCACACCCCAGGAAACATTTGACAATGTTTGGGACATTTTTTTTTTGTTTGTTTCAAGTAAGGAGATGCTTCTGACCTCTACAGGGTACAGGTCTGGGATACCGACAAATTTCCTATAATGCACAGAACAAAGAATTATCTGACTCAAAATGTCAATTGTATCTATGTTGTGAAACCCTGCTAGAGGGCTACAGGGAAAGAGAGAGACAAGAAAAAAAGACTGTTTTTTAATTTTTGCCAAATGGCTAACACATGTTTTTGGATTTGAAACTTGGAAGGAAAAAAACAGGCAGAAAACTCCCAACCTCACTTTATAAAATGGCTGGTGTACTACAGATCTGAAACTACTTAGGGAAATTAGGATGATAGAGACAGAAGGTATTGTAATTGAGAGAACAGATTAAATGGAATTCTAATGCACTGCCTTGTTAATAACAACGAGATAATACAGAAGAAGCAAATCAAAACAATTTTGGCTACTTCTGATTTTCACTCCCTAATAGAGGAAAAAAATAGTGAGAAAGGAGATTTTTTAGTTTAAGAAATGTTAAGAAGTCAATCTGAGGAAGTTAATCTGAAAACTGGTATTAGTTGCCGAATGGGCGGGAAAAGTATAGTTTCTTGTTGACAATTTCCATGGGAGATCTTTGATTAAAACACTTTCATTTCTAGGAAGTTTCATTCTTGCCCATCCTCCATGATAGGAGAATCTGGAATCCTACCTACTAGCAAGCTGACTAAATGAACAGAACTAAGTAAAGAGGAATGCTTTGAAGAACACAGATGGTGGGAACTGAGTATCAGATACATTTCAATGAATAAAGTCTTAAGATTTTTAATTTAAAAAAATGATGTATAACATACCAAATACAAATCTTAAGTGTACAGCTCAGTAATTTTTTATATAAGTATATGCGTGTGTAATCATAACCAAGATCAAGGGAGTGGGGGGATGGGCAAAAAGGTGAAGGGAATTAAGAGATACAAATTTCCAGTTATAAAATAAGTAAGTAAGTCATGGGGATCTAATGTACAGTATGAGGAACAGAGTCAATAAGATCATGGTAACTTTGTATGGTGACAGAAGGTTACTAGAACTGTCATGATGATCACTTTATAAAGTATACATAAATATTGAATCACCCTGTTTTACACCTAAAACTAATATAATATTGTATGTCAACTATATTTTAATAATAATAACAAAGATCTCTCATGTCCTCAGACTTGTACTAGGAATAATAGTATTTTAAATTATATTTTGGAAATCCAAGGCTTTATAAATATAAGTAAATTTAATAAAATAATTATTGTTCTCTTCAAGGAAAAAAAGATATGAAACATTTCAGACATCCCAGAAGATTTCTTCAAACCCTTCAGTTTTTAAATAACTATTTGAAACTATATAGAGCAGCTAGTTCTCTCCTCTTTTTAAAATCTCAAGGTAGACAGGTATTGTAACAAAAATAAGTTTTTCTTTGCAAAATAATTCTAAACAAGTCAATGTTTAGGGACAGTTCTTTTCCTAATCCCATTAATATTAGCCTCTCAGAAGCTTTTTGAAATAGCAGTACTATTTAGAAGAGAAGGCTCTGGGCAAAAAAGAGCTCAGGCCAAACTACAGCTAAATTTTTGTCTGTTGACTCTGAACCAGGCACAAGCATATGGGCATTAGAAAAGTAAGAGTTTCAAGCTAAATCCTTGGTAAACTATTGTGACCAACAAAATTTCCGTGTAACATGCACTCAACTCCCAGCCAAGTTCATTCTCAAAATGTTGTTTTTGGCCACCACAGCTCCAGTTTCCATGTGGATTTGTCTCACATTTAAAAAAGCTCTTATATCCTGACTTATGATTAATTCACATCCCTTTCCTTGTTTTAGAAGAGTAGACTAGGGGAAGGAGACAAATCAAGATTCTTAGTTATTGGAAAATGAGCTTTGAATGCCTAAACTATCATGGAACAATACAAGAAATTGAGTTTATATTTGTGATAGTCTGAAAAGTTATTTATACTGAAACCTAGCTATCCCCTTCTACCAAGTTTCAGGGTTTGGCAGGACTTCATGGACGGAATAGCTTTCTTTTATTACAGTATCAAGTACTTTGATGAAGGAAAACAGTATGAAAAACCCAGAGAAAACCTGAGAAACTATGGGGAGCAAGCTCTAGCATATAGTGATATTGGTGCTGAGCGAGGTGAAAATAACTTACTTTTTCTTGTAGATTATTTAATCACTTCAACTGATCCCATATTCTGAAAGAAGAAAACTGGGAGATCTGCAAGTCTTGATAAAGCTTCCCACCCTTACTGAGTGCTTCTATTCCCAATGCAAGACATCATTTAAGTTTGGGAAAGTAGGGAAAGGGAGAAGGGAAGGGACTGAATACACACGCCTCAAAGCCAACATAACTTTCATCTGTACCTTAGTCAATCCTAGGCTCCTGCTCTCTACTTCAAGATGCTAACTGTTTAATAAATGAGTCACATATCCTGCTTTGAATGCTTCATGAATGTTGAATGAATCATTTCAAAGTACAGAATTATTCAACAAATAAATACAACCACAGCAGCAGCAGCTCATAGGCTACATGTGTGAACAAAGTAATTTATAGAGGAAAAATAAAAACAGGCAACTTCTTCCCAAAATACTCTAGAGAAAATTTTGTCAGGGGAATGAAGGATGACAAATTAAAGTGGAGGGAGAACCCACCAAATTGTACCTAAGGTAAATTCCTTTGTCTGTGTATTGAGAAATTTTCAGTTTGGGGAAAGCTGTTTGAGTATCTTAAGGAGAAGCCTCTGACAGCTGACTAAATTAGTCCATTATAAAAAGAATGAATTTTGAAAGCTGAGATATTATTTTATAGTTGGTCTAATGGTAAAATCATCTGGTAAAATATAAGTTCTCAAGAGCAAGCAAGGAAGTATTCCAAACACCTAGAACAGTACCTGCATATAGTAGGTACTTAATAAATATTTGCTGAATAAATTCCAACTAGCATATCTCATTAAAGAGCTACAAAGCATCCCGAACTTACAAAACTCTTGTCCCATGTGTACAATGGTGGGAGAATTTACCACCCATATCTAAAAGGAGAGCTGATATTTTGTTTTATTTATTTTTTGAGAGTTGATATTTTAAATACCAGCTCTTTCCTATGAAACTAGAGGCTGGGACTAGTCAGAACCAAGAATACCCTAATGGGAAGAGCTTGGAATAAGAAACAAATAGAACTTCAAAAATTAACACAACAGGAAAAAATCAAAATGGCAGCAAAGGGGATTTAAATCATTGGAAAGAACTATAGACTGTGAGGGGAAGTGGGTTGAAATCATTCCCAACGATTTAAAAGGAATGTTAAATGCATAGTTTCCTGGTCCTATTGTATTTTTGTGACTTTATTTTCTCCTATTTTTTTTTTTTCTACTAATGCTTTCTATCCAGGTCAGCCTCTCTACTGATCTGCAAAGTCTATTTCTTTTCAATTTTTTACCTCCACACAATCCCCCTATTCTCAGGCATGTTTTCCCCACTTTCCTCAATTCATCCAAATCCTACCATTTTTTCCGAGGCCCAGGTTATATCCAATTGCTTTTTGAAAGCTTCTCTAATGACTCTAACCTTTAGTAGTCTATCTTTCCTGAACTTGTATGGTAACTTGACAGGTTTGCACCACATAATTTAGAATTTTAGTTTGTATGGTCTCTTAGTTTAAAGTAGACTATAAATCACTAGAGGATAAAACATGTAACCTACACTTATTATTTACTATCCCTACCTTCCCCATGATAGGGCTTGACCCAGTGGTGAGCACATGGTAGGTGCTCATATATAAATTCTTATTTCAGTGATTGGGTCAAGTTTTATATAGTGTGGCATGAGAATAACTGTTTTAAAACAAACAAACAAACAAACAAACAAACAAACAACTTCTCACTTTTGGATTCTCACACCATACAGGGCATACTTTCAGAATGTATGTGCCCTGTTACGGCCTTTGTATCTCCATTTCTAAAGTATGTTTCATTATGCAAGTAACTGAGAATGAGTTTGTCCTCCCCACTTTTTTGTTAGATACCAGATTCCCTTTATTACAAAAAGGCGCCTAAGATAATTTCAGTGTGCTACAGTTATATTACTGTTGTATGAAAGGACACTGGTGCTTTGTCTTGTGGGTCAATTTATCTTTTCAGGTATCTGATTCCATCACCAAACTTTATTACCAACTAAAATGCTCCGTGCAAAAAATGTCAATTCATAAACAACCTTTTCCTTCTTCACTCCCCAAACCACTAGTAGTAATTTTAACTATATTCTTTTAAGCATTTTCTTTTAGGATCCCAATTACTTGAATTTTATAGGGAAGAATATTAATATCTCACAGGAATCAAGCTGTGTCAAGAACTGGATTCCTCTTTTTATAAAGTTTATCTCTGAGAGTCTGACAAGAGGAAAAGGTATATTACAACCAAGTTAACAGACTAGTGGGAATGTGTGGAAAAAGAATATTAAAACCATAGTCAACAAAGAATTGCTGATCATCATCATGATCTGGGATTGATATTAATGTATTATTCTACATCATTCAGACCATTGATATAACATTCCTCTAAGTAGCACAAGTTTTAAACACTCAGTCATACCAGATTACTCGTTTTTATTTTGGTTCCTTGTTCCTGCCTCTTGTTTATGACAAGTGCAAAAATCATGATTCCCATGGGTAGTGTTTTATGCCAAGTAAGTTGCAGATGCCCCAAAAATCACAACAAAAAGGCAACTGAGCTCCAAAGGTGATACAGGCCAACTCTAAGAGATTAGGCAGGCAGGAAAAATGGTGGCAAATATAATTTCTTACCAGTTTAAGTTGGGAAAGGTAAGGTATTTTGTTTTAAAATCTCTCTTACTATTTGATGGGATTGAGAAATACAATCTTACTTCAGGTTTCAATGTAAATAGCCAAAGTCCTGGTCATCTCAACTTCTATGGGAATCCCTAGTATCACAGTAAAGTAATAAGTATAAATTTTCATATTTCTTCTACTTTCTTTTAATTTTAATTTTTCATTGGGGTAAAATACTTATAACCAAATCTACCATTGTAAACCATTTTCAAGCGTACAGGTCAGTGGTATTAAATACATTTACATTGTGGACCATGACCATCATCCATCCCCATAACTCTTCATTTTATGGAACTAAAACTCTATAGCCACTAAATAATAACTCCCCAATCTCCCCTCCCTGCCCCATCTCTGGCAGTCACCATTACATTTTCTGTCTTAATGATTCTGACTACTCTAAGTACCTCATATATGTGAAACCATACAGTATTTAGCATCTTTTGTG
Organism: Cynopterus sphinx; assembly: GCA_030015415.1. Classification (NCBI taxonomy): domain Eukaryota; kingdom Metazoa; phylum Chordata; class Mammalia; order Chiroptera; family Pteropodidae; genus Cynopterus; species Cynopterus sphinx. The sequence continues at coordinate 126,871,207 of CM057380.1, read as the reverse complement.
ACTCATTTCACTTAGCATTTCTTCACTAGTCAACCATGTTGCTGCATACTATAGAATTTCCAACATTTTTAAAGATGAATGATATCCCATTGTATGTATATACCATATTTTGTTTATCTTTTCATCAGTCAATGGACACCTGGGTTGCTTCCATGTTTTAGCTATTGTGAATAACACTACTATGACTATGGGTATACAAATACTTCTTCAAGACCCTTCTTTCAATTCTTTTGGTTATATACCCAGAAGTGAAATTGCAAGATCATATGCTAATTCTATTTTTAATTTTTAAAGAACCACCATACTGTTTTCCACATTAGCTGTACCATTTTAGACCCCCACCAAAAGTGCACAAGGGTTCCAATTTCTCTACCTCTTCTCTAATGATTGTTTTCTTTCTTTTTTATAGTAGCCATCCTAATGGGTATAAAGTGGTATCTAATTATAGCTTTGATTTGCATTTCCCTAATGATTAGTGATGTTGAGCATCTTTTCATGTGCTTTTTGGCCATATGAATATCTTCTTTCAAGAAATATCTACTTGCCCATTTTTGAATCAGCTTGTTTTTTTGTTGTTGAGTTTTAGGAGTTCTCTTTATATTCTGGATATGAGTCCCTTATCAGATATATGATTTGCAAAATTTTCTCCAGAGTAGGGTTGCCTTCCTACTTTGTGTATTTTTATGCACAACATTTTAAATTTTTTAATAAAGTTAAATTTATCTATTTTTAATTTTCTTACCTTGCACCTTTGGTATCATATCCAACGTTTTGAAGCTTTTGTCTTATATTTTCTTAAAAGAGTTTTATTGTCTTAGGTCTTACATGTAGATCCTTGATCCAGTTTGAGTTAATTTTTGTGTATGGTGTTAAAGAAGTATCCAATTTTATTCTTTTGCATATGGAGATCCAGCTTTCCCAGAACTATTTGTTGAAAAGCCTGTCCTTTCTTCATTTAATGGTCTTGTCACCTTTGTCAAAAATGACTTGATCATATATATGAAGGTTGATTTCTGAATCTCTATTCTGTTCCATTGATCTAATTGTCTCTCTATATGTCAAAACTACACTGTTTTGATTACTGTAGTTTTGTAGTAAGCTTTGAAATCAGGAAATGAGTCCCTCAGTTTATTCTTTTTTCAAGGTTGTTTTGGCTATTTGGGTTCCCCTAAAGATTCCATATGAATTTTAAGATTTAAAAAAAATTAATGCAAAGAAATATCATTGGGGTTTTGATACAGATTGCATTGAATCTCTAGATCACTTTGGATAATATTGACATTTTAATAATATTAAGTCTTCCAATCCATGAAAGTGGGATATGTTTCCATTAATTTATATCTTCTTTAATTTTTTTCAGTGTTTTGTAGTTTCCATTGTATGAGTCTTTTACCTCCTACATTAATTCCTAAGTATTTTATTCCTTTTGATGCTAATATAAATGGAATTGTTTTTTGTAATTTCCTTTTCAGATTGTTCATGTATAGAAATACAACTGGTTTTTATGTGTTGACTTTGTATTCTGCCACTTTGCTTAATTCATCTATTAATTCTAATAGTTTGTTTTTTGTGTGTGAAATCTTCAGAGTTTTCTACATATAAATTCATATCATCTGTGAACAGAGATAATGTTAGTTCTCCTATTCCAATTTGGGTGCCTTTTACTTCTTTTTCTTGCCTAATAGGTCTGATGAGAACTTCCAGTACTATGTTGAATATAAGTAGTGAAAGCAGGCATCCTTGACTTGTTCCTGATCTCAGAAGAAAAGTTTTGTCTTTTTGATGTATGCTATAGATTTTTCATACAGGGCTTTTATTATGTTGAGGTAGTTTCCTTGTATTCCCATTGAATAGAGTGGTTTTAAAATATAAAGGGTATTGAATTTTGTCAAATGCTTTTTTTCTACATCGATTAATAGGATCATGTCATTTTTTCTCCCTTTGTTTTGTTAACGTGTATACCACACTGATCAATTTCTACACAATGAAAGATCCTTGCATTCCACGAATAAATACCACGTGGTCATGATGTATAATTATGCTGTATAAATGCTGCTAAATCCTGTTTGCTAGTATTTTGTTGAAGATTTTTCCATCAGTGTTCATAAGAGATATTGGTCTGTAGTTTTCTTGTAGTGTCTTTATCTGGCTTTAGCCTCATGTTGAGTTAGAAAGTGTTCCCTGTTTCAATTTTTTTGAAAAGTTTGAGAAGAATTGACATATTCTTCTTTAAATATGTGGTAAAATTCATTAATAAAGCTATCAGGTCTAGGAGTTAACTTTGTTGAGAGATTTTTGGTGGCTGATTCAAACTCCTTAAGAGTTACATGTATATTCAGATTTCTCTTTTTCATGAGCTAGTCTTGGTAGGTTTTATGTTTCTAGGAATCTATTTCATCTAGGTTATTCAATTTGTTGTACAATTGTCCATAGTACTCTCATATAATCCTTTTTGTTTCTGTAGAACCAGTAGTAATGGCTACTTTAATTTGATTTTAGTAATTTGAGTCTTTTTTTCCTTCATCCATCTAGCTTTTTTAAAGTTTGTCAATTTTGTTAATCTCTTCAAAGAACTAACTTTAGTTTCACTGATTTTTGCTATTTTTTTTAAGTCTCTATTTCATTTATCTCTGCTCTAATCTTTCTTTCTTTCTTTCTGCTGGCTTAGGGTTTAGTTTGTTCTTTTTCCAGTTTCTTAAGTTGTAAAGTTAGGATGCTGATTTAAGTTTTTATTTTATTTTTTAATGTAAGCATTTATAGCTATAAATTTCTCCCTTAGCACTACTTTTACTGTGTCCTATAGGTGTCAGCATGTTGTTTCTGTTTTCATTCATCTGTAAGTTTTTTCTAATTTCCCTTGTGATTTCTTCTTTAATCCATTGGTTGTTTAAGAGTATATTGTTTAATTTCCACAATTTTGTGAATTTTTCAATTTTACTTTTGCTGTGGATTTATAACTTCATCTCACTATGGTCAGAGAAGACACTTGGTACCACTATCTATCTTTTAAAATCTATTGAGACCTAATTTGCAGCCTAATATGTGGTGATTCCTGGAAAATGTCCCCTTATGCACTTGTGAAAAATGTGTATGCTACTGTGGAGTGTTTTATGTATATGTGTGTGTATGTGTGTGTGTATGTATGTATGTATGTATGCATGCATGCGTGCGTGCGTGTATAAAAATAAAAATCTGGTAGATCTAGTTGGTTTATTGTGTTAAATCCTCTGTCTCCTTACGTATTTTGTCTGGTCTTTCTAACCATTATTGTGAGTAGGGTATTAAAGTCGCCAACTGCCTATTTATCTCTTCAATTTTGTCATTTTTGTTCATTTTTTTGGGATAGTTTGTCATTAGATGTGTAAATGTATATAACTGTTAGATCCTTTTGCTGTATTGAAACTTTATATATAATGTCCTTCTTTATCTTTTGTGACTCATTTTGATCCAAAATTTATTTTTTCTGATACCAGTATAGCCACCATTACTATCTTTTGATTACTATTTGCATAGAACATCTTTTCTCATCTTTTCACTTTCAACCTGTTTGTGTCTTTGGATCTCAATGAGTCTCTTGGAGACAGCATACAGTTTGACCACGTTTTCCACTCTGTCAGTTTCTGTCTTTTGATTGAAGAGTTTAATCCACTGACATTTAAAGTAATTACTGATAAGGAAGGAACATTTCTGTAATTGTGCTGTCTTCCACACACTATACAGCTTTTTTTGTCCCTCATTTCCTGCATTACTGTCTTCTTTTTTGTTTCATTGATCTTTTATAGTAAAATGTTTTAATTTCTTTCTCATTTCCTTTTGTGTATATTTTGTAGCTACTTTCTCTGTGGCTACTATGGGGATTACATTTAACAACCTAAAGTTACAATACTCTAATTTGAATTTATACTAGTTTAACTTCAATAATATATAAAAACTCTGTTCCTTAACAGTTCTCTGTCCACCCCTTTTGGTTGTCTATTAGAAAACCAAAATTATATCTTAATAAATTATGGGCCCCAATACATAAACTAATAATTCTTTTAAATACATCTATCTCTTAAGTTATGAAGAAAATGAGATTTGAGTTACAAACCAAAGTTAGAGTAATGCTAGCTTTTACACAAATTTAAAAAATGTATTAGTCTCTTAAATCATGTAGAAAGCAAAAAGTGTAGTTACAAACCATTCTTACAATAATACTAGCTTTACAGTTTCCCATGTATTTACCTTTTTTGAGATTTTTATTTCTCCCTATAGTGTTGAGTTACTATCTAGTATTCTTTCATTTCACCATTCAGGATTCTCTTGTAGGGCAGGACTAGTGGTCATGAACTCCCTCAGCTTTTGTTTATCTGGGAACATCTTAATTTCTCCCTCACTTTTGAAGGACAGTTTTGCTGGCTACAGTATTCTTGGTTGGCAATTTTTTATTTTAACACTTTGCATACATCAGCCCACTGTCTTCTGGCCTCCAAAGATTTTTATTTTCTGTTCCTCATTCAATAATTTCCATTCTCTTACCTTCAAGTTTGTTGATTCTTTCTTCTGCCTGTTCAAATCTGCCTCTGAATCTCTCTAGCAGATTTTTTTCATTTCAGTTATTATACTCTTCAAGTCCAGAATTTCTTTTTAGTTTCTTTTTAGGTTTTTTATTTGCTTGTCGATATTTCCATTTTGTTCACACATTGTTCTCTTGATTTTTTCTACATCTTCCTTTAGTTCTTTGATTATCTTTAAGACAACTGTTTTAAAGTCTTTGTCTAGTAGATCTGCCACCAGTTCTTTTCATGAGTGTGATTAATTATTTTCCTTTGAATGGACATACTTTGCTGTTTCTTTGTATGCCTTGTGATTTTTTTTTTTTGTTGAACAGCAGTCATTTGAATCTAATAAAGTCATAACTTTGAAAATCACATTCTTCCCCTTCTCCAGGGTATGTTGATTTTTCTTATTGTTTTTGGGTTTTTGATTGCTGTAGGGTATCTCTGTGCCAAAGATCTGCCTGAGGTGTACATGCAGTATCTTCTTAGCTTTTTACTGAGCCTTTTCCTGGACATGTGCAGTCATTTTCTAATTTTCCCCATATATGCAATTGTTTTTGAATGTCCTAGTCTTTAATGTCTGGCTCCTGAAAGGGTAAAAAGTAAAAATAAAGGGGAGAAAAAAGTGCAGGTCCTTTAGATCCTCTAGAAGTCATATCACCGAGAGGTGGAGAACTTATAACAATGAGAGGGGGGTGGAGAAGCAACAAAATGGCGACCCACCTCTTTGTCTATACCTCTATGATCAGATATAACAATCAGAAAACAAGTCCCTGATATCTGGAGAACAGGGTCTTTTTTGCCCACCATAGCTCTCACCCACTAAGTACAAGGTGCTCCAGGAACATATGCATAGCTACTTGGCAACTGGCTGAGGATGCAGGATGTGGATAGTTAGCTCCTCCTGTCCTGAATAGAAATTGACTTAAATTAATCACAATTTATTCTCTAGTATTTCCCTTGAATGTTGCAAGTCTTCAACAGACTCCAGAATTCCAAAATGGTTGTATTAGACAGACTCAGCCAGCACTATTGTTGTCTAAGTTGGGAGACAGATTCCTGGTGCTTCTTACTCCACCACCTTCATAGAATCTTTTTCTCTTTTAATGATATTGTCTTGTGACTTTCTTCAGTATGGCCATAAACTAAATTCTGTGTCCAATGACTTTAAAACTGGAAATCTGAATGGTTTATCAGGCCTCTCTGGTCCCGAAAAGATTGTTGTTAATTTATGTCTTGCGTGCTGGATTACTTGAGAGGAGGGGATGGTAGCAGCGTAGAGAAAGGGAAGGGGCAATAGGTCTGATGAAGGCACTATTGGTTTTTTAACACTACTCCCATTCCCAACTCTTCTTCATTGCTTGTCTCCTACTGTAATGGCTAAAATACCAGATACTCACTTTCCCAACTTCCCATGCAGCTAAGATTAGACCTGTCACACAGTTCAGGACAATGACACAGAAAGAACAATGAGGTTTAGAGTACCAGACTGTACTTTTGGGGAAGCTTTTGTTTCCTTAAGAAAGAGAAAGCTAGAGAAGGAAAGTCCTGGGTGCTCACACACTTTTCTTCCTCACCCTTTTACTGTCAGGAAACTAACTTGAAACTAAAAGGTAAAAGCTAAAAATGGTGAAGCAGAGAGATAGAAAGAACCTAGGTCCTCTTGTTTAGCTGTTCAAAGAGTCTTAATTCTCGACTTCTTGTGTTATAGGGGTTCACAAAGTCTTAAGCTACTGTTAGTTACTTGTAGCTGAAACCATTCCTAACCAATAATGATTTTCAAGATATATAGACTTTTCTTCTTTTTCTATTTAAGAAACTTAGAAAGTGAAATACATAAGAATGTATCTCATTCTATATCTTCATGAGCATTTATCAGTTGAATTCCATTCAACAAATGCAGAATTCCAATTTCATTTTCACATAGTATACCAAATAAATTATTCTATCTCATCATTACCTATTGCCCAGGGTTCCTTAAAAACAATGGTTATATAATGTTTGGGTATTTGGAAGGGCAAATGGTAGGAATGGCTCTTTACTCCACACTTTACTAAGGTGTGGAGTTTTTAGTTTGAGCCACATATTTTCTTATTCCTGGCTGCCTCTCTCTCTCAATACCCAATGGCTGGCTCTTTATTAAACTCCAGGGCACTTTTGGAAACTATGTTTAAGAATTTACAACAATATCTACTATCTTTCTTTAGATGGCAGCTACTTACTTGGATGGATTAAATGCTTAACAAACTTTAAAGGACCAGGGCCTAGGAGCAGAAAGATACCAGTAGCTATTCAGCAGGGCTTGGTTTTGTGTCAGTTACATGGCTAATTGCTTTTTCCACAGATCTTGTCCAATGGTAGACCTTTTAGTATTCTATTTTCCAAATATAGCCACTTAGTTGGGGTACCATTAAAGTCCTCAAAGGAAAATAGATATCTTTCAATCTTCACACTCACCCACTCACCCACAAATAATTCCAAAATGTAGCAATATATTTTTGTTTTAAAGAAACTATCAAAGCTTAAGTACCCAGAACCTTAACAAGATGTTATAGGCTGGTAAAGAAATAGGCAAAGACTCTATTTTGGCAGATCTCTTGAAAAAACCAGAAGCTTGTAGAGTATACTAATTGTGCTTTGCCACTTTAATACAGAAAAAAAATTTCTTTCCCTAATTTTTTGACATATTCAGCTGATTTTCTTTGTGTTAAATTTGGAGAGTTTTGAAATAAAACCAGGCAAATGAGAAATTCCTTAAATTTTAGATGTTTACTTTTTAACCATAGAGATATTTTTTGGAATGTTGTCCACTGAATAGAGAGGTCTAATTAAAAAAACATAGGCAAGCAGGGGAAAAGTAACAGTAACATGTATCCACATGCTTCTTGACTGTTACAGTGATCTAAAACAGCATCAGTACATCAGTTTCCCCAGAACCTGTGCCCCTGTTACACTCTGCAGCTTCATCTCCTGCTGCTCTCCTTCAAAATTTGTTTTCTAACAACATCAAGCTACTTGTAGTTTCTTTGAACATACCATGTGTTTTGATTCTTTTGTATCTTCTGTTCTCCTATGTGTGGAATGTTCTCCACTTTTTCTGTCCCACGAATTTCTCTTTATCTTTCAAAACCAGTTAAAGCATCATCTCCATGAAATTTTCCTTAATGTCTACCATCTCTCTCAGTACTTGCAAATACTATGTTTATATTATTACACTTATGATATTACAATGCAATTACATTTTTATGTGCCTGACTCCCCTACTAGACAGTGAACACTTTGATGTCTTATATGTCTTTCTGTCACTAGTATCTAGCATGATCTCTAGTACACTGCAAATATTCAAGTATTTTTTATTAAACTGACCTCCACAAAAGCTAATAAAGGTCTCAATGAATTTAGAAAATTATTCATGGGTTATTTCTGCAAACTGGTCCCAGGTTTACTCAAGGTTGGGATATCTGGCGAAATACACAAAGAGAAATGCCTTGGTTTTATTCTTTCAATGGATCCTTTGTGTACGCTAAGTCTCTCACTAGAGACATTTGTGAAAACCCATATCTGATTCTTGATTGTAGTCTAAAATGTTAACACATTGTTCTTATTAAATACAACCTCCCACCCTTTTATATCAGAATGTAGACAAATCAGGAGGTGTTAATGGGATCCTATTAAACTACATATCACATTACAACAGCCTCATCTGTTAGGTAAACAGAGAAGTAAGGATAAACATAAAGGCCATTAAGCATACTGATTAGTGTCAGGGAAAAACTAAGTCTCTGGTAATCCCAGTCCTCACTTCTTGGTAATAATTCACTATAGCAGATTTCAACCACAGTGTCGTAGGCTGATAAAGGCTCCTATATTAATTTGCTAGAGCTGCCCTGTCAAAGTACCACAAATCTGGTGGCTCATACAACAAAAATTTATTGTTTCACAATTCTAGAGGCCAGAAATCTGAAATCAAGGTGTCAGCAGGACTGGCTCATCTAGAAGGATATGAGGGAAAATCTCTTTCATGCTTTTCTCCTAGTTTCTTGTGGTATGCTGGCAATTTTCAGTGTTCCTTGGTTGTGGCAGCATAACTCCAAACTGTACATGGTGTTCTCCTTGGGTGCATGTCTGTATCCAGTTTTCTTTTTTTATAAGGATACCAATTATTTTGGATAGGGGCCCATCCTACTACAGTATGACTTCATAACTAATTACATCTACAATGATCATATTTCCAAATGAGATCACATTCTGAAGTACTTGGAGCTAGGATCTCAACATGTAAATTTGGGGGGACACAACTGAACCCACAACAGCTCCTAAAGATATGTCCACGTCCTAATTCCTAGAACTTGTGAATGATACTTTATATGATTAAATTAAGGAATCTGAAATGAAGAGGTTATCCTGGATTATTTAGTTGGGCCCTCAATGCCATCACAAGTATCCTTAGAGAGGTAAAGGAAGACACACATGAAGAGGAGAAGGTGATGTAAAGACAGAAGCAGAAATTGCTGTGTTGTAGCCACAAGCTAAAAAATGCTGGCTGCCAACAGAAGCTAGAAGAGGTAAGGAAAAGATTCTCTTGAGAGCCTCCAGAGAGAGTGTGGTTCTGCCCATACCTTAATTTAGGACTTTTGGCCTCCTGCACTGTGACTGTAACAGATATGGTAGATAGAAAACCAACTATATCAATAATCACTATAACTGTCAATGATCTAAATATACCAATTAAAAGACAGAGATTGTTAGAGTGGATCAAAAATAAGACCTAAACTATGTGTTGTTCACAATAAACTCAATTTAAATATAAAGACATATAAATAAAAAGTAATAGGATGGAGAAAGAGAACCATGGTAACAGCAATCAAAATAAAATGGGAGTAACTATATTAATTTCAGACAATGCAGACTTCAGAGCAAGGAACATTATCAGGGAGAAAGAAGGACACTACATAATGATAAAAGGGTAAACACTCCAAGAAGACAAACCAATCCTTAATGTTTATGTGCCTAACGACAGTGTCAAAATCCCTAAGACGGAACTGTTTGAACTTCAAGGAGAAACAGATGAATCCATTATTATAATTGGAGACTTTAACACTCTTCTATCAAAAAGGGACAGATCTAGCAGGCAGAAAAGCAGTAAGCCCAGAGTTGAAATCAACAGTACCATCAATCAACTGGATATAATTGATATCTAAAGAATTCTTTATCCAAGAATAGCAGACTACACATTCATCTCAAGTTTACATGGAAGGAACATTCACCAATATAGACCATATTCTGGACCATAGAACACACCTTCACAAATTTAAAAGAATAGAACCATACAATATCTGCTCTTAAACCACAATGAAGGTAAACCTGAAATCAATAGCAGAAAGATAGATGGAAAATCCCACAATATTTGGAGAATAAATAACACATTTCTAAATAACACATTAGTCAAAGAAGAAATAAAAATCTCAAGAGAAATTTTAAGATATTTTGAACTAAATGAAAATAAAAATACAACTTATCAAAATTTGTGAGATGCACAAAAACAGGGTTTAGAGGGAAATTTATAACATGAATGGATATACTCAAAAAGAAAAACAATCCAAAATAACCTAAGCATTCACCTTAGGAAACTTAAAATAGAAGAGCAAATTAAATTCAAAGCAGAAGAAAATAAATGATAACAAAAATTGGAGTAGAAATCAATGAAATTAAAAACAGGAAATCAATTTTAAAAAATCAATAAAATTAAAACCTGGTTCTTTAAAAGGATCAGTAAAACAATAAACTTCTAGCTAAGAAAGAGAAAATTATCAACATCAGAAAAGAGAGGACATCACTTAATGTCATTCCTCTGACATTAAGAAGATAATAAAGGAATATTATGAATAACTCCATGCCCACAAACTTGATAACCTAAATGAAGTATATCAATTCCTTAAAAGATACAATCCTCCAAAATTCACACAATAAGAAACGGACAATTTGAATATCTATTAAATAGGCTCATAAGTATTAAATTAACTGAATCAACAAACAACCTTCTAAAACAGAAAGTACCAGGTCCAGATGGGTTCATTGGTGAATTATATCAAAAATGTAAGGAAAAACTTATACTGATTCTCTACAATCTCCTCCAGAGAACAGAAGCAGAAAGAATACTTTCTAACTTATTCTGAGGCCAACATTACCTAATACCAAAACCAGAGAAAGACATTACAGGAAAACTACAGACCAATATTTGTCATGAAAATAGATGTAAAAATGCTCAACAAATTATTAGTAAATCAAATCCAACAATGTATAAAAAGAATTATACATCACAACCAAGTGGGATTTATCCCAGGTATGCAAGGCTGGGTCAACCTTTAAAAATAGATGTAATTCATCAAATCGGCAGGCTAAAGAAGGAAAATCACATGATCATATCAGCAGATGCAGAAAAAGCACTTGACAAAATCCTATACTCATTCATGATAAAAACTTTCAGCAAACTAAGAATAGAGAATTTCCTTAATTTGTTAAAGAACATCTACAAAAAAACCTATAGCTAACATCATATTTAATAGTGAAAAACTTGAAGCTTTCCTGCTTAGATGAAGAACATGGCAAGGCTGGCCTCAACTCTCAACTCTCTTTTTCAACATCATATTACATGTCCTAGTTAATGCAGTAAAACAAACAAAAAAGGAAATAAAAGATATAGATTGGTAAGGAAGAAATAAAACTTTGTTCACAGATGATATGATGATCTATGTAGAAAATCCAGAAGAACTGACAAAAACTCCTGGAATTAATAAGTGATTATAGCAAAGTTGTAGAATATAAGGTTAATATATAAAAGTCAATTGTTTTCCTATATACCAGCAATGAACAAGTGGAATTTGAAATTAAAACCCAACTATATCAATAGCACTTACATTAGCATACCCCAAAACGAAATACATATAAATCTAACAAAATATGTACAAGATTCGTATGAAGAAAATCACAAAACTCTGATTAACAAAAACAAAGAACTAAGTATATGGATATTTATTGTAAAGATATCAGTTCTTCCCCAACTTGATCTATAGATTCAATGCAATACCAATCAAAATCCCAGCAAGTTATCATGGGTATCAACAAACTGATTCTAAGCTTTATATGGGGAGGCAAAAGACCCAGAATAGCCAGCACAATACTTAATAAGAGCAATGTTGATGGACTGACACTACCCAACTTCAAGATATACTATTAAATTTATAGTAATTGGTGTAGTATTGCTGAAAGAACACATGAAAAAAATCAATGGAATAGAATACAGAACCTAGAAACAGATCCCCGTAAACATCTTTATCAAAGGAGGAACGGCAATAGAGAGGAACAAAGATGGTCTTTTTAACAAATAGTGCTGGGATAACTGAACATCTGCATGCAAAAAATTAATGTAGACACAGACCTTACACCCTTCACAAAAATTAACTCAAAATGAATCAGAGACATAAATGTAAAAGGCAAAGCTATAAAACTCCTAAAAGATAACATAAGAGAAAACCTAGGTAATCTTGGGTTTAGTGATGACTTTTTATTTATTTTATTTTTAGAAAACTCTTTTAAAATTATTTATTTATTTAATTGAAGAAATGATTTAAATTCCACTCCCCATCTACCTACCCACCCCCTTTGGTAACCACTAGTCTATTGTCCATGTCCATGAGTCTCTGTTTGTCCTGTTCATTCGTTGCTTTTAGGTTTATATCCCACATATAAGTGATATCATGTGATTTTCATTTTTTTCTGTCTGGCTTATTTTGCTTAGTATGATTATTTCAAGGTCCATCCATGTTGTTGCAGCATTTCATCTCTTCTTATGGTTGAGTAGTATTCCATTGTATATATGTACCACAGCTTCTTTAGCTAGTCATCTATCATAGGACATTTCAGTTGCTTCCATGTCATGACCACTGTGAATAATGCTGCTATGAACATCAGTGTGCAAATATCTTTTCGGATATGAGTTTTCAAGTTTTGGGGGTAAACATCCAGTAGAGGGATTGGTGGATCATATAGTAGATCAATTCTTAATTTTTTGAGGAACCTCCATACTGTTTTCCATAGTGGCTGTACCAGCAGTGTATGAAGGATCCTTTTTCTCTGCATCCTCTCCAGCATTTGTTATTACTTGTCCTGTTGATTATAGCTATTCTAAGAGGTGTCAGATGGTGTCTCATTGTGGTTTAGATTTGCATTTCCCTAACAGCTAGTGGTGTTGAGCATCTTTTCATATGTTTGTAGGCCATTTGTATGTCCTCTAGGGAGAAGTGTCTGATCAGGTCCTCTGCCCATTTTCTGATTGAATTGTTTTTGTTGTTGTCATTGTTATTGAGTTGTATGAGTTCTTTGTATATTTTGGATATTAGGCCCTTATTGGCGTTGCTTGTAAATATATTTTCCCACTCGAATGGTTGTCTTTAACTTGTTGACAATTTCTTTTGCTGAGCAGAAGCTTTTTAGTTTGATGTAGTCCTATTCATTTATTTTAGCTTTTACTTCCCTTGCCTTTGAGGTCAAATTCATAAAATCCTCTTTAAGTCCAAGGTCCTCGAGTTTCGTTCCTATGTTTTCTTCCATGCATTTTATTGTTTCAGCTCTTATATTCAGGTCTTTAATACATTTTGAGTTAATTTTGGTGTCTGGTGATAGACAACGGTTCAGTTTCATTCTTTTGCACATGGCTTTCCAGTTTTCCCAGCACCATTTATTGAAGGGTCTTTTCCTTTCTCCACTGTATATTTTCGTCAAAAATTATTTGCCCATATAAATATGGGTTTACTTCTGGACTCTCAATTCTGTTCCACTGGTCCATGTGTCTGTTTTGCTGCCAATACCATGCTGTTTTGATTATTGTCATTTTGTAGTATAATTTGAAGTCAGGCAGAGTGATGCCTCCAGCCTCATTCTTTTTTCTCAGGATGGCTTTGGCAATTTGGGGTCTTTTGTACTTCCATACAAATCTGATGATTTTTTGTTTTATTTCTTTAAAAAATGCTGATGGACTTTTGATGGGGATTGCATTAAATCTGTATAACACTTTAGGTAATAAGGTCATTTAACTATGTTGATTCTTCTAATTCAAGAATATGAAATATCTTTCCATTTCTTTGGATCTTCTTCGATTTCTTTTAACAGAGTTTTATAGTTTTCATTATATAGGTCTTTCAGATATTTCATTAGATTTATTCCTAGGTATTTTATTCTTTTTGTTGCAATTGCAAAAGGAATTATTTTTTTCACTTCTTTTTCTGACACTTTGTTATTAGAGTATAGGAACACTATGGATTTTTGAGCATTGATTTTGTATCCGGAGACTTTTCTGTATTTGCTTATTGTTTCTAGTAGTGTTCTTGTGGAGTCTTTAGGGTTTTCTATATAGAGAATCATGTCATCTGCAAATAGTGACAGTTTGACTTCTTCATTTCCTATTTGGATGCCTTTTATATCTGTCTTGTGCTTTACTGACTCACTAAGACCTCCAATGTCATATTGAATAACAGTGGCAATAGTGGACAGGCTTGCCTTGTTCCTGATCTTAGAGAGGTTTTTAGTTTTTCACCATTAAGTATAATGTTGGCTAAGGGTTTGTCATATATAGCATTTATTATGTTAAAGTACTTTCCTTCTATACTGATTTTGTTAAGTGTTTTGATCATAAATCGGTGCTGTATCTTGTTGAAGGCTTTTTCTGCATCAATTGATATGATCATATGATTCTTATTTTTTAATTTGTTTATGTGGTATATCACATTAATCAATTTGCATATGTTGAACCATCCCTGTGCCTCTGGGATGAAGTCCACTTGATTGTGGTGTATAATCTTTTTAGTATGTTGCTGTATTTGATTTGCTAGTATCTTATTTAGGATTTTTGCATCTGTGTTCATGGTCTCTAGTTTTCTTTTTTTGTGTTATCTTTACTAGCTTTTGGTATCAGGGTGATACTGGCCTCATAAAACGAGTTGGGAAGTATTGCCTCCTCTTCAATTTTTTGTAAGAGTTTGAGGAGAATAGGTATTATATCTTCTTTGACTGTTTGGTGGAATTCACTGGTGAAGCCATGGTGATGACTTTTTGGATATAATATACCAAAAGTATGAGTCCATGAAAGAAATAATTGATAAGCTAGACCTCATTAAAATTAAAAACTTCTCTGTGAAAAACATGTCAAGAGAATGAGAAGGCAAGCCACACTCAGAGAAAATACTTGCCAAATATACATCTGATAAAGGACTGTTATCAAAATATATACAAAGAACTCTTACAGCTCAACGATAAGGAAACAACCCAATCAAAAAATAGTCAAAGACCTTGACAGACGCCTCACCAAAGAAGATATAGAGACGGCAGCAAAGCATATGAAGAGGTGTTTCACATATGTCATCTCATCAGAGAAATGCAAATTAAAACAACAATGGCATCTCACTACACACCTATTTAAGTGGCCAAAATCTGGTTCTCTGACAACACCAAATGCTTGTGAAGGTGTGACACAATAGGACCTCTAATTCATTTCTGGTGGGAACAGAAAATAGTACAACCACCTTGGAAGACAGTCTGGCAGTTTCTTATAAAACTAAACATTCTTTTACTATACAATCTAGCAATCATGATCTCTGGTATTTATCCAAGGAGTTGAAAACTATGTCCACACAAAAACCACACACGGATGTTTATAGAAGCTTTGCTCATAACTGCCAAAACTTGGAAGCAACCAAGATATCTTTCAGTAGATGAATGTATAAACTGTGGTACATACAGATAATGGAATATTATTTAGTGCTAAAAAGAAATGAGGTATTAAGCCATGAAAAGACAAGCAAGTACCGAAATGCATAGTACTAAGTGAAAGATTCCAATCTGAAAAGACTATATACTATATGATTCCAACTATTTGACTTTCTGGAAAAGGCAAAACTATAACAACACTAAAAAGATCAGGGGTTGGCAGAGGGTGGGAGAGTAGAGGAGATAAGGATTAACGGGCAGAAAACAGAGGATTTTTAGGGGAGCTAAAACACTCTATATGATCATATAATGATTGCTACATGTCATTATACACTTGACAAAACCCACCAAATGTACAACACTAAGAGTGAACCCTAAGGTATACTATGGGCTTTGAGTTATTATAGTCAGTGTAGGTTAATTGGTTGTAATAATTGTACCACTCTGGTGGGGGATGTTGATAATGGGGGAGGCTAATGCATACATGGAGGCATTGAATATAAATATGGGGACTCTCTGTACCTTCTTCTCAGTTTTACTATGAACTTAAAAGAGCTCTAAAAACATAAAAGTCTTTAAAAATTTGACAACCACTAAGTAAAATAGCTTGTCACACATTTATTCTCATAGAGTGCTCAGAAAAAAGCCTCACAAATTAAGCCTGAAGCAGGGATACTCACTGCTTATTAATCTAATGTTAAGACAGAAAAGCACAGCATAGCAGAAAGTCCAGCTTCCAAGCAAGAACTGTTGTCTATTTCACAGAACTCCACTCCAATTATGCCCTAGCCACTGATTTTTCTATCACTACTTTCCCTTTGTTTCAGAGACAGCATTCACCACCTTCTGTTCATGTAGTAAGGAAAAATATCACTTCCCAGAAAGGCTTATCCCACTGCATTTTACTAGATAGAGAAAAAACAAAAAGTTATTTGACTCTGACAAGCTGATTACTGTCTGTGGAGGAGTAAAATGCGTCCCTTAGGACTAAGGGAATAGCCAACAAGGTACAATATGTTCAAACCTTAAACACTGCCTCTTCCAGGAGCTGCTACATATGTGCACACTACTTTCTCTCCTCTGAGAAGTCACATGTACATAACTGAAAGTGTAAGCCTCCATAAGGCCTTGTCTGGCTATAGTTTCAAATACATGTGAAGTACAAGAATGCTGAAATAAAGTCTCCTCTTTCCACTTTTGCAATTACCTAGGTAAAACTTAGAAGGGAAGAAAAGGAAAAGCATAAGAGGGAATAGCTAAATTGTTGAATCTAATATGGTGCCTTATAAATGCGTTTAGACACCTAGACCTCTGAACATTTTAGAGTAACCACTGTTATTATCATCTCCCAATACAGTCTAAGTGGACTACAGTCTCTTCCTTAGTCCTCAGAAATACCTTGAAACTGAAGTAAAATGTCTAAAGTTGAATACAGTGAAAAAATTAATGCACACAGATTGCCACTGTGGAAAAAAAAAATAATGCTCGCTGAAGTGATAGATGTCTGTCATACTATCTACGCTCTCTGGTATTATGCAACTAACTTCACCTATACACCACAACTGAGATCTTTAAAATTATCTCATCATCTCTTTTCATTTGATTCAAATAAATGATGCCAGTTAAAGTTTTGTTTTGTTTTTATTTTGAGAACAGAGACACAAAGTAACTGAAGCTTAGCATTAAAAGGCAGCATTAAAACTTTAAAAGTATCCATCTTATTAAGCTGTCACTGTCTGATAGCCAAGTTTGTAGTCTATGTTCGATATGTTGCTGCTCTGAATCACCTTTCCGCTTCATTTATAGTTTTACAGGAACTCCTGGCAGGGGACACACACACACACACACACACGCGCGCGCACACACACGTACACATATACAACTAACTGGTCTGTCCGAGGCACCCAGCAAAATAAACAAATGAGATCTCTGAACACCCAGAGTGATCATTTTAGTAATAGTTTGTGAGCTTGCCTAATAAGGCATTCTCAGCTCTAAAGCCAAGAATTTGACTTTATGGTCAAAAAAAGAAAAGACGAGACTTCAGTCAGATATTTCCTGCAGTTGAGCACAGTTAATTTCACATAGTCTACGGTTATGCAATGAATCATTATCAGAATCAAGAAGGAAAAAATATATTTTAAGCAACTCTCCAGTAAAAGATAAAGACATTAAGACGAAACATAAAAACCCCTCTTTACTAAAAACATCAACCATGAGTCTCTAATCTCTTTTGATCCTCTGTGTACTCTACATATTTTTATCACAAATTATTTCACATAAATATTTCCATGTATCTATTTAATCATAGACTTTCACTTCCAATGATAAATCAAACCTCCGCTGCATTAACAGACCATAGTTTGCATAAGGGAAAAATGAAAGGGCAGATATATGGAAGTGCTATGAAGTCAAAGGAGAGGATGTAAAATATGAGTGAAGAATTTTATTATTCAAAAGGTAAGACCCTCCATTTAGTCTAATGTCAAAAATGTCAGAGAATAAACAAGCTACCAATACATCTTCCTACACTGTTAACATACTTCAAATCATATCTTAATTCTACCTTAGTCATATTTCCTCGTTACCAATTAAGTATGGTAGCTACTATAACAAAAACTGCATTACTATATGGCACTATACAAAGCAAGTTACCCGGATACTATCCTTTGCATCTGGAGACTTACAGTCATAAAACTAAGATGGGGAAGAAGGGAATATGAATCAGGAAGTGACACATCTAGAATTCCCAAAGATGACACTACAATGCTTCTTTGGGCCTACTAATGGAATATACATATGCTATGAATTTTAGGTCCCAGCTTTCTAGCTCTATCTACATTTCTTGGCCAAAATTTTTCTTTTCCATCTTAAATTCATGTCCCAGCTACAAAACAATGGTTGCTTATCTCACAGAAAGTTAGACATATTTCAGCAGCATTCCCAGGCAGATTAAAAAAAAAAAAAAAAACATTATAGATTAAGGCTGAGGCAGTTGCAGAGAGGTCCCTTCATTTTAGTAAGTATTCTCATCTTTTTGTATAGGCAGAGCTCAGCAGTCAATCCAACTCTCTAGTATGGAATTCAGATGCCTAGATCAGCAACAAACTACAGCTAGGATGTACTTAATTAATTATATTTGGTCCATTTACCAAAAACCACTACTTATTCATTTTTCTCTTCTACTAGATGTGCATATTTTATGTATATGAAAAAGAATAAGGAAGCAGTTTAGACTACAAGTTAGGAGTGCTGGTCTGGAGTCTCTTTGTATTATAGCTCCCACACAAAATATTGAGTGTTCTTGTACAAATTATTTAACCTCTCTGAGACTCAGTTTTCTCATCTGTAAAATAGGGATATTATATCCCCACTTAAGGAATTTTTAGGATTAAATAAAATAATACCTGTAAAGCACTTTTCCACAGTTCACAATAAGAGCTTAGTTTTTATTATTGTTGCTGCTGCTGCTGCTATTATTATTACACTGATAAAGCTAAACAATTTCCTTTATAATTTTTTCTCTCTCATTACCCCCATATGATCCCCTGGGTGGAATACAATTTTCTTGAACATTATATAAACACAACATTTCCTCCAAGTTGTATGTGTATTTATGCATACATGAGCTGTTGGCCTGCACTACTTATGTTAATCCTGAACACCATCCCATCGAGCCTTCCCTAGGCTAATGTTCATTTTACCAGAGTCATTTTGGTTCAGTAAGTATGAAAATTGAATTAGTATTGAGGTCAAGACTGAAAGATTCTCATAGGCAGCCAAAGCTAGAAGACACTTAATATCTCTACGAAAAAAGATCTTACCCAAAACCAGGTAGTTTAAATTCTAAGTAGATAGGAAACTTTAATTCTAAAACTAGAGAAATGAGGTCAGTCTCCTTCCTCCATATTTTATCAATCTAAATTTTCCGGAGCAGGAAAAGGAAGAAATCTCTCTTTTTCTACCCAAAGAGAATTATGTTGCTTCCAGTGTTTACTAGGGCCATGCCTAAAGAAGAAAGTTAAGGTATCCCAAAATGAGACTAAGAAGTAAATGTTATTTCTGACATCCTCATAAGTTGTCATGTCTCCTTTGCTTAGGGGCCATTCCATCTAAGCCAGTTCTTATCTACTAGTGTCTAACCCCAAATGAAAAATTCCATTCCTAATGTAGCCAATATTACATTTGTGTTAAATTAATCAACACTAAAGTGTGAATTATAACCACATACTTTTTAAATAACTTATTAATTTACATGAATCTAAATGTAGAAGTACAAAGGTTTATTTTTGGATGGAGAATCTTTCTTGTTTACCTTTATGATATACTGCTATTTTTCATATATATATATATATATATATATGAAAAATATATATATAAAGCTACTCAAGGGAGGGAGGGAAAGGAGAGACTTTATAGTCCTCAACCTCAACAGAAGAAAAGGGTTCTACTTCCTCTTGCTTCACTCAGCCCTAATACCCTGACTCCACAGATATAGCCATTCAGTGTTCATCCTGTCTTTGCTCTGAACACCTAGAATCTGTAAAGTGTTACTAGGCAAGCCAAATCTTTTAAAATCAGAGAGAGAATAAAGGCTTGCCACTTAAATCTCTAGATAGACTCTTGAACTTTTAGAGGTACAGTGGATCTGTGACTTCACCTATCTAATTTTCTCTTCCCCTTTGTCCAGCTATTCCTAATCGCATGGTTATCTGCTTACAACTTAAAAAAATTAGAGAACTGGACGATTCTAACTATATAATATTCTAGAAAAAGTAGAACTATGGAGACAGTTAAAAGATTAAAGGTTACCAGGAGTTATTAGGGGTATGGGAGGGAGAAATGAATGAGTGATTTTAGGGCAATGAAACTATACCATACTGTACTGGTAGATACATGTTACTTCTTATTACATATTTGTCAAAACCCATAATGTGCAACACAAAGCGTAAACTCTAATGTAAACTTTAGTTAATAATAATATATCAGTATTGGCTCATCAGTTGTAACAAATGTACCACAATAAAATGAGAGGAGTATATGGGAACTAAGTACTTTCCACTCATTTTTTTTTCCTGTAAATGTAAAAAATTAATCTAAAAAATAAAGTCTATTTTTTTTAATCAGAGGAAACACTGGTTAATAATTTTCACCAGGTATGATGGCTAATAAGAGTGAAGATAAGCTGTATAAGAGGAAGGCAAAAAGTAAAAAATTAGAATATATGGCTTGATCTCAAACTGCAGAGGACAATAATCAAGGGCAAGGAAAGAGGCTTGAGGAAGTGAGGGAAAGAGAGAAAGACAGCCTCACACAGCATTTTCATAATGACTGCTGTGCAAAACTAAAGCAAATGTTATGTCCCTCAGAGAAATAGGAGAGAAGCCAAGCTTATAAGAGGCATGGAGCTACTCTGCAGAAAAATCTCCACCATTAAGCCTCTGGCATACTGACGAGTGTCAGTCACCCTGATACCTTTCCTTGTGTCTAAAAATCAGTTTGTTATTGTAACCAAGTCTGCAATCTGTGCTGGTGCCAATCTTTATGGCAGATCGAAGTATTTTTCAGGAAAATCAAGGGATAATTGCCCAATATCAAAAGAAGATCTGACCCTTGGGAAGAAAAAGGAGGTGTTTTTTTTGCCACAGGATGATTCTCTCTGGAATAACATAAATGGCTCTTCGAGAGACATGTCTTTGATAAGCAGAGCTGCAATTCTGACAGCCAATCTGCTGAATGCTGAACAGAGCACTCAAGCTTTCTACAATGACTCAAAGGACATAGCAAGGCTGCAGATTTATTCTGCAGATTTTCCCTGTAGAGCTACTCAAGTTTTTCAAAGGCAAAAAGGAAGGACTCTTTCCTTCCAATCCAGGGAACTGCAAATTCCACCTGGGATCTAAAGACAGAACTATGTTTGCTCAAAATCTGATATCACTGATGTGAACAACAAGATTTAAAAGCAGGAATGATGGCTGGCAATTTTAGTCTTTAGAGCAGAAGTTGGTTCAGCTCTTCAATCTGCCAGCAGAATCAGAAGCCACACAGGGCACATGGTGTGCCAGACTGGAAATGGGCTAATTTTACAGAATTCGTTCCCATTCTCTCTGTACTTTCATGTGACAACTGCATAAAGTCTATCTTCTTACCAAAGCACAATCTTAGGTAGCACAGTTCACTGCACAAAAAAAAAAATTCAAAGTAAAACACAAAGGCATTATTACAAAGAGATAAACCTCAAAGCTTCCATCTTTTCTCCATGATGCTTTCCTTCTTGAAATCCTATCCTTAACTTGATAAATGTGTGAGAGATTTAAAAAGCAAAATCTATTTACAACAAACTATTAACAGTAGCATTTCTCCCTCACAATTTGCATGTCATTTCATGTCATTTCTTCAAGATGAGATTTTAAAAAAGAAAAGCTTTCTACACATTCTAACTTGAAAGTAGCAGACATGTGCTACAGTTTATAGGACAGTCCCTCTGTGGTTAAATAAACTTAACCCTCAACAAACAAAAGAAAACTAGGCTTAAGAATTAAAATATCCAATTTCTATTTAAAACCCTTTTGTTATGACAAATTGAGAGAAGATTAAACACTAAAATTTAAAGGTAATCAGTTCTATTTGGATTTGTAAAAATATGTATAGCTATATTAAGCAAATACCCACAAAATAGGTACTTGAACGATTAGTAATAGCTAAATATAGCCCAGAAAATAAGCAAAAATCTAGAATAAATTTTCCCCCCAAAAACAAAATACATAACCCTTTTTACAAAAATGAATAAAAAGATGACAAAAATAAAGATGTTTTGCTTTATAAACATTATTGGCAAACAATTTATGTCAAGTATTTAAACATAACCAAAAGTCTAAAAATTTAGCTAAGTAAATAACTAAGTCTTTATTAATATAACTATAATCCTTTCAAAGGGGTTTATCATTTGATTATAAAGGCTCAATTAAGATCAAGACCTGGCTCTGAACAAACTCAAGCTCAAGAGGCTTTTCTTACATTATAAAATCCAATTTAAAAGGGGCATTATATTTTATTTAAGTTACTGCATATGGTTAAAAAGCTTAAGTTTACATCTTTTGAGCAGAACGTGGATGCTCTCTTTCTTCTCCTATGAAAGAGCTTCCAGAGCATCTCTTGCACCTTGTTCATAATGCACAATTTATTGGCATTTTGTTTCCTTTCTAAATAGCCAGGAGGGAAGAACAGCTCCACAGCCACTGTGTGTGGTTAGTAATGATGCTTTTACTTGTCATTGTACAAAGGCTGTTAAATATTTACAACGCAGACAGCAATATCTAAGTCCTAAACACCCAGTTGTGAGTTTGAATTTTTTTAGAAATAAATCTATGACAAATTTTCCCCAGCAAAACGCCAGAAGACTTTACTAACAGCTTCAAGAGACCCAGAGGGTCCAGAGGAGCAGTTATAGGCCATCTGGTGATTACTTATTATTATTTATACAGCACTGTGGATATACACACAGATGTGTTATGAATCCGCATACAGAGTAGGCCCTAACAAGGGCTTCAGACAAAATGGGACTGCTGAGCAAGTCAATCTGCATTAAAGAAACACGCTAACCAGGGAGAGGGAGCACACTGGCTGTTCTTCAATCTGCTGCATTAGCTGGAAGAGTATTTGATAAAATGAAGAATTCTATATAATGATGACAATATCTTGTAAGTTAACAACTTACGTATATGCGGTTTTGCAGGGGTGGCAAATGAGGGATTAATGAAGGATAGGCTCTCAGATCCAGAAGGCACTTTATAAAATCAGCAGTTTGTAAAAAAAAAAAAAAAAAAAGGGACCAGGAAAGAACCTCTCCTAACTTAGGAAGAACTGAGATACGATAATACAGGAATTTATTTATTTATTTATTTAAAATCAAGAATGCTATGAGAACAGTTCCTGGGCTCCCGTTTCAAATGTTAAGTCAAAAAAAAAAAAAGTGAATAACTGAAAAATTTTACCTTAATTTTTTGGGTATAGCTACAATTAGGTTCATGCAGCTTTTCTTTTCTCTCTCTCACTCTCTCTTTTTTTTCTGGCAGACTGGAACAAGGATGCTTTTAATCTACTATGTTTTTAGTAACATAATAATAACTATAATGTGAAAAACTAAAATAATCAACCATATGTTTCTAAGGACAAGTGTCAAGAGTGCCAGATATGACGTTTTAAAACTTGGATTTAATTCCTTGTTCTTAACACCTCTACATTTGTTTTTATCCTAGTCCCAGTTTCATCTACACAATGCCTAACATCCAAGGTTACATAAAACTGCAGTATACTCAGAGTAGACTGAAAGTTATTTCAAAATCAACATATTATTACAAAAAACAAGGTTAGCATTTGGTCTAATTGTGTATAATGCAGTGTATTTTCAGCTGCTTGTCAGCATGCAGGCACTCTTACCAGATGGGAACTAAATGAATTATTGAATGAAATATGAATTATTAAATAAAAATTTGAATTTTTTTAAACTCTTGGCAGGGGGTAAGGAAGAAAGGCTTATTTGTTTGTCTGAAATTGCCCTCACCTGTCGAAGCATGTAAAAATAGCATATACCACCACAAATGACATTTACCAACCAGAGCCATTTCTTCCCTTGTTACTTTCCAATTCAAGATGCTCCCTTAACATAAAGAATCAGTAATCAGCACAACCCATTCTTCCTTCCTTTTCTTTTGTGCTAATTCCAGGTAACAGAGAAACTTGCCAAAGGGATAGAATTAAAAATCAGAATCCCATAGTATAAGTATGGGCCATTTAATGGGAGGGCTGGTATAACAGAAATAATCTCTATAGATTTGTGTTATACAGGCACTAAAACATATACCTTTGTAGCATGCCAGCATTTAACCAATCATAGAAGCTATTTGTTGCCTCATATATTACAAAGCAATAGAGATTTAAGGGATAATGTTCATAGAAGCAGAGGATACGAAGCAATAAATAGCACTGGAGGTTGGTTAAATGCCATCTGAAGCCAGGACTACAGCATCATAAACATTATTCCTACTATATGACAAGATAAGGAGATATAAGAAGCTGCCCTCAATCCCACCACAACTAGGGCTCTACTGCTATTCTTGGCCTTAGAAAGGGAAAATGGGCCCTGGAGGTCTATGTTCATGTATCAGAAAGGTATGAACAGAACCCCAACTTGTACCTAAATTACTCTGGGAGAAAAAAAGATCTGGTAGTAGATATCCTCAGGAGAACAACAACAACAACAAAGTAACAGCCCTTCAGGGCAGAAAAACAGTCAAAGGATTTTTCCTTAAAAGGACAGAGGTGATATAGAGAGGTTATGACAGAAACCTTTCTCAATGGCTAATGATGGGATGATACTAACTATCCATTAGGTAGTATCTATCTCCTCAGAGGGAATGTGTTCCTGTTCTTAAGGAAATAGACATTCTAAGTAATAAACTTATATGACGAGCTTCTTCTCAAAGACTTGATTATGGTAACCAGAAAGACTACTTAAATATGCATAATTTGTACTGCAAACCAGTGTCTATGCTTGAGATGGAGGTATAGGAATATGGAATTGGATGACTCCTGGTAACAAAAATTAGACAAAAAGCATCTAGATTTTAAGTTATCTAACTTCATTCACATGAAATAACATCTCAAATTCAAGATTACTGACAGAGATGTAATTATTCCTGCTTCCACATACAACAGAACTTTATAATCCACTTTCAAATAAAAGTGTCCCCCAAAGCATCAAAAACTTACAAGACTTCCTAGATTCAGCACCAAACTATATTTCTATTATTTTAAAAATAACACATAGGCAAAGCCATTTTATAGTCACAATGTTTTTAAATAGATGCTACGTATAAACATCAGAAACTCATACAATTCAAATTCAACCAGCCCTTTGCCACAGGGAATCTCAGGCACTACTGCCATAACAACAATGACCCATTCTCTGGAGACAGTTCTATTAACTACTCCTGCTGCCACATTCCATAGAGAGGTATGAGAAGAAACACTGCTTTCCCTCGAATTCCTCTTCATGAGAGTGATGAGGCCTTAAGAGAAACAGAGTCTCCACAGGAGAATAGGAATGAGAAGGCTCAAAAAACCCTATCACCTGTCTTTTCAGATAAGAATGAAGAGAACACAACCTTCAGCAGCCATCTTATTTTTAAAAAGTACATGCAGCATATTTAGAACTCAGCTGTGTCACATCAGACTTGCTGTTGGGAAGTGGATCATGAACAGAATCCAAAAATAACAGCCATTAAAGACCTAGCAACCAAAACATGTTTACGTATCCATTGAAAGCCTGGTGGTTTTGATTATATGGTGGAGAGCATAATCGACTAGTCTATTTTAGGTGAATTTTCCTTTCACATT
Organism: Cynopterus sphinx; assembly: GCA_030015415.1. Classification (NCBI taxonomy): domain Eukaryota; kingdom Metazoa; phylum Chordata; class Mammalia; order Chiroptera; family Pteropodidae; genus Cynopterus; species Cynopterus sphinx. The sequence goes on along the minus strand of CM057380.1, from coordinate 126,845,510 downwards.
CCCTTATATTAAGGCATAAGATGATTTCTGAGTTTAGGGGTACATGGAGTAAAGTCTGGGCAGGGAGCAGATATTGAAAAAATGCAAAGTTCCTATAGTTTTTGTTTGTTGGTTGATTTTTAAAATCGATGTCTTGCTTTATAATTTGTTTTCATTCTTTCTTCCTCAGACAGAAGCTGCTGATTTTTGAGATTTCTATAGCAGTAAGTCCTAAACCACACCTTGCAAAAATTATCGCAGTCCTTATTACCTTTCCTGGGACTTATAGAGCCTTTTTACTCTTCTACCATTTCTGGAATAAAGAATTTAAATCAATGACAGTGGACTATAAATAGCTTCAAGGCCTCAAGGTGGCTCTAGAATAAAACCATTTTCAAGGGATATAAGGAAGTTGGACTACAGGCCAAGGGTAGTTCACTGTACCAAATTTATCTCCTATATCAGATTTTCACCACTTCATATAACACAAAGCAATCACAGGAAATCTTGCAGAGATCCCACACTATAGTTATTTGTTACTAGGTAATGGGAGAAAACTGGGAGGAAGACTAAATACAACTAAAGAACTACAAACTCACCTGACCACAAAGTATTAACATGCAAAAAGGTAAAAAAATCAGGCTACCTTCAAAGCTTTACATTGCAGCCTTCTATTCTTTCTCTATGAAACAAGTAACTTGAATCCGAAAGAAGGCAGCCATCTCCCTGAGTTCTGCACTCAATGAGGAAAAAAATAGGGCCTATGCCAGAGATTGTAATAAATCCTAATAACCAAAATACCATTCAGAAATGAACGGTAGGGAGAAGTTAAGGGAAGGAAAGGGTTTATGGTAAATAGAACACAACAATATAAGAGGGAACCAAAGTAAAAAGTCCCTCCTGTTTTCCTACCTCTAGTCCAAAATGTTACACAAAAACAAAGCAGCAAATACAAAACTCTTTGGAAGCTCTCAAATTTCAGTGAAAATTACTCTTTTCTGATGAGACAGCCTGAAGAAACCCTATCTATGTCTTTCTTCCTCTGAGAGCTTAAGAGATGCTATTCTTGTGTATTCTTTTATTTTTATCATCCATTTTTACTTTTCTAAATCCTTGTCTGGGTGGTTTGAGGCATACAGCATATAAGAGGGGGTACAGGTGTTGTGCAGCTTACATAATAAATGAAGAAAAATAAATTTAAGTATGAGAAAAGTAAATCTTATCACCAAAAATCCAAAATTTTAAAGTAAAGGAGTAAAAATGAAAAAGGTACTAAGTATCAATTACGGGAGTCACATTAAATACTCTTATTAGTGAATTCATAGAAAAATTTGGAGGGATTGGATTCAGATATACCCTGCAATGAAGCTGTCTGAAAAGTGAAACAAATTTACCCTATTTTTCCAAGTGACTTCTATTGAAAAAAATTAAATATAAAACACATGGGGGAAAACATGCAGTCAACAATAAAGTTGAAAACTTTGACAAGGAAGGAAATACTCCCTGCAATACTGACTCTTTAGAATACAGTGATTTTTTTAGTTTTTTCTTAAAATTTCAGCATTTACTGAAATTAGAAATTTCTGCCCATTTCCTATCATGACCCCATCTCATCCACCTCTCAAATTCCAACTCTTAGGAATCTCTGGAACTTAGCTCTTCCTTTTGTCTAAGTATTTACGATGTTTAATAGAACTAGTCTGCAATCTCACATACCACCAGTAAGTGTCACTGGACAGTCACATGACATATTCCTAACTGAATAAAAATTCAACCCTTCAGGTTCCATAAAATCAATTAATTAAGGCAGATGAAACTTTCTTTGTATTCTAGGAAGAAGAGTTAAGAAATTGTAAAATGGGGGGGAGCAGTTTCAAAAAATTTCTTTATTAAAAAAGTAATTGAGGAAAAACATCTGACACATAATGTACACATATGCAAACAATAAGGAGGCAGCTGACAAACAGAACAAGGTTTTTCACGGCGTCAGGGAAAATGGTTGAGAAGTCTTGCAGTTTATATATTGCTGTGAAATCTCAGATTCTATGATGGATTTATCTTTCCTAGATAGATATCTGCCCTAGCTGCTAAAAATGATTTTCTGAATCAACAGTCAAAGGAAACATTTTTTTTCTTATTTAAAAAATCCAGACTCTAGCAAATAGGGGTTAATGATGAATAGGTGCATTCTCAGCCACCTATCCAAATGTGTTAAGCTGACTTTTATATCCGTGAAGGTTGAGGAGAAGGTATTTCTTAACTTGCTTTGTATTTAGATGGATAGGTTTAGGAGAGAGCAACATGTATTCCTCAACACTGTATGTTGGGAAACAAACACCAGTAGCATAACAATATGAAAGAAAGCAAGGCAGATTTCATTACAGTAGAGTGCCTACACTTCCTCATAACTTGGATTTACACACTGCAAATCCTCTGATCTGATTACCTCCAGTGATCACATAAAGTGCCGGCTTTAAACTCTTTGCCTTAGTGATAAAACAGCCACTTTGATTCACAACGAGACATTCACAATAAAGTATATTGTAAACGTACCTGTCCACAGCCTGGGGCATTGCACACAAACGGTCTGTCGTCTCCCATATTTCATATAGCAGAGCAGAGCTGAGGAGGAGGAGGTAGGGGGAAAAGTTATGTTAAATATGCTGGAGTTTAAAAAAAAGTGCTTCAAAAATATCAAGCCTAGAAACAGGTGTTCCAAGAATGCCATCTATCAAAGCTGTAAACATAGGCTACTTTGGGGAGACCCATTAGACAAGTGGCATATAATGTACTCAAATGAAACTTTTAATTAGAAAAATTTTAACCTAAAGTCAAAGAATTTCAAATCTTTTGCTAGATTTTCCCTTTGTGCTACAGTATAAAACACAGTTCTCTATCTAGTCGGCTGAATTACAACCAGTATAGTTCCCTATGTCAATAAATTCACTGAATGCTTGATGCGGAAGCCGTATTTCTGAACTAGAGAAGACCAAAATTTGTCATTTAATTAATTAAGGGATTATAGGAGGGGTGCTCCATTTTACAGGGCCATAATCTGGCTCCCTGGTGTATAAACTACGAGACCGTTGGCAAGGGCCATTTATCCCAGATTATTGCCAAAGAAAACAAAGCACCCATCTTATTGGGCTACACAGGAAATGATTCTCATTAATAAAAAATAAAAATAAAAACCTTCTCTCCCCACTGGGAGCCTCTTTCTCCCCCCACCAATTGTCTGTGGCAAATGGAGAAATATCGGTGCCCTTCCCCCTTTGATTCTATTTATGGCTAGGTTTTTAAAAGCAGCAATAAAACAAATGTCGACTCTTTGGGGGTTTACTGGGTGAATATGTTCCGGCTGTTTGTGCTTCTCTCGGCCACAGTTCTTGGGCTGCTCTGTTGTAGCCAACAGATGTGTGCTACTGCAGGGGATAAAGAAATGGCACTAAAAGGCATCATCATCCACCCTCTCCATATCTCTGAAGAATTTAACAGGACTTACACTGTTGTTGTTTTTTAATTATTGAAGCTAAACTCTTGAAATGCTGATAGGAATTCTTTGTCAAAGAACAATAATTCTAATATGAATGTGTTGGAGAAATACCTCATATCCCTCCTAGGAATAAAAATAGAGGTGGAGATGGATAAAAATTAGAAATGCAAGAAGATAAAACATTATTTTGAAAAGGTGGAAGAAAAAAAGGGGACAAAAACATTCTTTATAGAATAAACTCATAAAGGACATTTTCAAACATTCTCTACAAGAGAGAAAGATATTTGAAAGAATATGAACAACAGAAGGTGAAAGAGAAAAAATATGCCTAGAAACATCTTCAGAATTGTAACCAAATTTCACATTTTTATATTGGAGATAAACCAAATGTCAAGTTAACCTCAGTCAGGCCTGTGTTAAAAATAAAATGTTAAAATGCTAGGTTAGATCAGGTAATCAGAAAACCATGCTTAAAACTCAGAGGGTAGCTAGGTGACATCTCTTCAACTCTCTTAAGAATCTGGGATGAGAAACCAGTATTTCTGGTAGTCTGATCAGTAAATTCCACAACTAATGGGTGTTTAAAATTGCAGGGTACCCCGTAAAATAGAAAGGGCGTCTTAGTCATCTTTCAGTGTGATAGTAACAGGCTCTAACTGTGAAAAAACTGATGCGGCAGCATTGCTGTAATGCCAGAGAGCCTGTATGTACCTAGGTGTACACAGATTTATATCACATTTAGCCAGGATAAATTGCTTCAATAAATTCTCTTCCTAGGAGAGGCCAGCTAGAGCTGATGATTGGGTACTGGGAAAATGAGAGCTTTATTCTTCTTTACACAGCCTCAGGACAAGGGGTTTTTTGGTTTGTTTGGTTTAAATATATGATGACTTTTTAGCACTTTCTGGAATTACAACATAGTACAAAAATAAATATAAGTAAATAAAAGTAAATAAATGCAAAAACTAAGGCCATAATGGCTGAAAACTCAGAGCAATTCCAGAAAGCAATTTATCTCTGGAAAAATTCCTAACAACCACTGTGCTGGAGATAATTTTGATTCCTATTCCCAGAACCTGCTTTCCTAACATAATCATGAAATGAGAATTTTATTTCAACGAGGTCCTCTAATATATTTTCAACCAAGCAGTAAAGTACAAGGACCAGAGGAGGTACAAGGACCAAGCAAAATTCCTTATTTTTACCTTGACCCTGTTATTTGAAGCTGTTTCTCGGTTTTCCACCTAGAGAAGGTAAAGGGTCTTGGCTGAGGAGTGAGATAACATTGGCATAGAAAGTGATTAAATAAATAAATCCTGGAATAGTTTTTTCAAATCGCAAAATTCAAAATTTAACCTGGTTTTGTACAATTGCGTCTCAAGATGTCTTCCATATTTTATTTAATTGCATGTTTACTTGGAAATAGAGATGAAAAATCATGACTTTCTAAAAGCAATTTAAGGGGGGGGCAAGAACAAGTTGAGGGGAGGGAAAGCATTAAAATGTAACAGAAGCATTTTAAATATTCTGACAGTCACTAACTAGGATTTCCTGCTTCCTTCCCAATTTGCTGGCTTTTGTTTGCCATTTTCACTAAAGAAATATCACAATGGGAGGAAGGAGGCCCTTTTTCTTAAATACCCACAATACCCACAATCATTCTTAAATAATTCATCCAATCTCTTACCCTTTTTCTTTTCTATCATTCTGACGTTTTCACTTTAAAGCTATTTTTCTTTTTAAACAATTAAATATTTAACAAAAATAATTATCTGTCTTTACCCTTCAAAAAATTTCCAGCTAACATTTAAAATATTGTTTCATCTCCAGTCCTCTGAATCAATTGCTATGTATAAAGAACACCATTGCTTATTTGATACTTAAACTTCTAAGAGATCAAACCGATGCCCTATAAAAAACAAAAAGCAACACATTTCTAAAGCATAAACAGACTGAGATGAAAGGTGAAATCTTGAATAATGATGTTGCCATTCACTAGAATTTAACTTAGCCCATTTGTTAACTATACTGTTTGACAAGGAGATCACGTGTCTGGGCATGGCACTCATGACTGTCGTCTGCTTCTTGATCTTCAGGATGAAACTAAAGCATTTCATAGAACTAAGCAATAAATAACATACAAGGGAAACACATTTAGAGACAGCTCCAAGGGAAATGAGATGCTTTCAGTGAAGATCTTAAAACAGGGGGAAAAAATGCATAAAAAGGCTGTCCTAGAGGCCAAGTCTGCCAAGGAATGCATAAATGATAACAATTAGTATTTACTCAAAAAAAGGAGAGAGTTATCTGAATGGTAGGAAGGAAAGAAAATCCAAAGTTTAGAATATGTTTTTTAATAACTGGGATAATTTGATAAAATCTATGTTAAATAGTTTTGTCAGAGCCAGAAGTACAACCTAAAATGGTCAATATGCAAATAAAAAAAATGATTCTCTTATTATGTATAAGTGTAGCTTTTTTTTTTTTTTTTTTTAATAAAATGAAGATGGAGTCTGTTACTGAGGTCCACAAAGTCAATTCTCTGGACCTGGTTGTAATGTGATTAATAAGATGGCTCAACTTTCAGTGAGGAACAAAAGCCGTGTACAAACACACGGAAGCACCTGGTCTTAGGTTCCGAATAACAAAAAGTAGATAATATTAGGTATAAAAAATGAGAAGGGCATAAATATCAAAGATTTATGAAAATCTAGAAAGTGTTCAAACTAGCTATCATTCATTCATTCAAAAAACATTATTAAGGGGCTACACCAAGTGCCAGGTAGAGTGCACATAAAAAAGACAACGGGGGGGGGGAGGAGGAGGAGGAGGAGGAGGAGGAGGAGGAGGAGGAGGAGGAGGAAGAAGAAGAAGAAGAAGAAGAAGAAGAAGAAGAAGAAGAAGAAGAAGAAGAAGAAGAAGAAGAATCACTCATCTGTGTCAAAGAAAAACCAGAGCTAGAGAGGAAAGTGGTAAAAAAACGGATTTTATTCAGGACTGTTGCAACAAGGAAAGAGACCTCAGTATAGAACTGGGCTTAAATCCAAATACAGCATGGGTAAGTTAGAATTTATAGCCAAGCACCAGGGTCAGGGGTTGGTAGATGGAAAATTACTAAAAGGAAACATGAGGGGAAGGGGATTTGGGCTAAACTGACCTCACAGGATTCTTGCTGAAGACAGGCCAGGGTGATCAGATATGAGGGTGATCAGACATCGAGGGTGGGGGGATTCTTGCTAAAACTGGATTTTTATAAGTAAATACATAGATGGGCCTAAAAGAAGGTTCAGGAGTCTGACTAAAATTTGGACAGGCAAAGAATCTTTTTCATCTGGCATGAAAGATGCCAGGTACATGGAAAGAATGATGCCTTAATTTATAAGTTCAATTAGTCAGAGGCGATCAGTGTACATATCAGATCCCTTGCTATTTTATCTAGTCTTTAGTGATTTATCAAATTGTTTTGCTAGCAATTTCAGAGTATAAACGAGAGCACAAAAAGTGGGGGTAACAGTCTTGGTAAAATATCTGAAAAGGAAGAAGCCTGAAATGAATAACTACAATTACTTTTTGAACCAAAAAGTAAATTTACTTAGTTTTAAAATTCATTAATTCATTATTTTCTTCAGTGCCTACCACACACTCTAGGCCCTAGAATTCTACAGTGAATGAGACAGAAATGGTTTCTACCCTCATACTGTTTATAGTCTAAAAGGAAGAGACAAATACTAAGAGACAAAGTAAACAAAATAATTTTAGATTAATAGCAAATAATTCTATGAAAAAAATGAAATAGCGGTGTTAGTGGCTAGGAGTGGACTAGTTTAATTTCATGAATAAAAATAAAATGGCTGTATTATCTGTGACCAAAGGGGAATGGGATAGAATATAGATATCTAGGTTAAAACTTCTGGAAGCCTTTCATCTCACAACATATAACACAATTGATGTTCAATAAATATTTATTGATTTAATCTGAAGTCACTATTCAAGTATACTTTACTGAAATTTAACACAGATCTTCAAATTTTTGCAGAAAGCTGCTGGGACCACAAAACAATCACTGTGCAGGTATTTTATGTATTTAAAGATATACATATTTAAGACATAGTTAACTACATACTTACAACTACTTTGTACCTAAGGTACTTTATGTGAATAGCTCAACCAATTCTATGCTTTTCTTATTCAAATACCATAGAGGAAGCTCTATAGTTTTTGGTTAGTGTTAAAAATGGGAAGGAGGGAGGTATTTGTCAAGTTAACCCTTAACTGATCCTTGAAAACAAAACCTAGACCAACACTGTTAAGATATATTTTTAAATATAAAAGAACGCTAGTCAAGAGTGCAGCAGAAAGGACAGCTTAATTAATATAGAACTTTGGGGAGTATAAATTGAGACAATCCTTCCGGAAAATAATCTGGCAATATTTACATTAAGTGTCTTAAAATGCTTTATATTCATGAACAAATCATTCTTCTAGGACTTTATTCTGAGGCTAAAACTAGAAACATGGACCATTTATATGTTAAAATGTTCATCACAGTCATATTTATAAAAAATAAAACAGGAATTAAATTAAATGTTTAAGAAGAATAGAAGAATATAAATTAAGATACTGCCTTACAATAGACTATGTCTAAGTTGTTAATGTTTCTGAAAACTAATGACATGAGAAAATGCTATACATGGGGGGGGCTCAATGTAAAACTGCATATGCACTATAATTCCAAATCTATAAAAAAACAAACAAAATAATAAGCACAGAAAAAGATGAGCAAATTAACATAAAATGTTAATAATGGTTCTCTCTAGATAACAGTAGTCCAGGTGACTTTTTATTGTCTACTTTGTACTTCAAGATTTTTCAAAGTCTCTACAATGCTCACGGGTTGCTTTTAATAAATCAAAAAATTATTATGTAATCTAATAATAAAAATGTTAATCAGCATGACTTAAGTCTATCTGCATGACTCAAAAAACCACATCTACGAGTTTTTAAAAAGGCCCATATCTGCTAGGCTATTCTAAAGCACTAAATATTACATTTATAAATCATACAAAATTTGCTCATTCTCCACTAACAAATTAAGTTTAAAATGGACTACCGGAAAAAAAAGTTTCTAAAATTATAAAGCTTCATATAGAAATAGACAAGGTGGAAACTTAAACATATCGATACACAAGGTAAATCAAGCAGTTCAAGATAGTTCCTCCTTTTTTGCCTTCAAGGACCCATTTTCAGAATCCCATGAATGCTCCCTAATAATGAGTAATACTTACATTAAACACTTAGAAACTGCCCCAACCATCTATCACAAAGGAAATAAAGAGAGCTGAAACCAAGCTTAGTAGGTACTGAATGCCTTCCAGCTCAGCTATAAACAATCTAAACATTTTAGACAGGCAACCAAACAAAACTGTATGGGCTCAACTACCTTAAGATATTAAAAAGAAAAAAAGCATACACAAACAGCTACCTTCCAAGAACACAGTTCTGGATACTAAACTTCACACTCCAAGATAATTCAGCTTCTGCTAAGCAAAGAGTACAAATACTGAAGCTCTACACCACAGTGGTCTCAACATTTTATTCTCCATAGGATACTCAGTGCCTCTGTGATTGCATCACATCTAGAAAACTGACTTAAGAGAGATCCCAATAAAAATATATGAACTGTGAGACTGTAATGCAGGGTTATATGAACCCCAAAAAACAAAGAAGACTCACCTTTCACTAGATAGTAGATAATTTTGGAATTGAAATATTTGTTCCTAATTCTGGGTTCATTTTCCACTGTTATCATTTAGCATAAAAACAGTTTAGAATATTTCATTAGTAGGTAAATAAATCAACAGACCCCAAAGGATTATATAGAAGGCATGTATATTATTATCATCTTATACTAATTAGCTTTATTGTTTTATATCAAGGTTTTTGTAAAGCACTTTGCTAACAGACTTGAAAACTAGTTGAGAGTTATAAAGGACTATAAGGCAAAAGAATGATAGGCAAAAGATGAGTCAAGAGGTTGAGACTGGCCTGGATCCTAGTTATGTGTTCTCACATACCCAAAATAAGATATAAAAATGGATACATCTTTTTAAAATTCCTGAAAGTAGTTATTTTCTATAACTACTTCTAACTAAATTGTATATTTCCAAACATTTACATACAATAGGTGTTTCCTGTACGTTTATTATATAAATGAACAACCAGAAACATGATCAAGGATTGGCAAACTCTATTCCACAGGCCAAATCCAGTTGGCTATCTTTTTTAAAAAATTAAATATATTGGGGGTTATATTGGTTAATAAGATTATATAAGTTTCAAGGGGACAATATTAGAATACATCTGTATACTGCATTATGTGCTCATCCTCCAAAGTTCAGTCACCTTCTACTACCATATATTTGACCCCCTTTACCCTCTTGAACCTACTTCCACTTCTTCCCTTCTTCTGAAAACTACCATACTCCTGTCAATGTCAATGAATTTTGTTTGCTTCAGCCGCCTGTTTTTGTATGGCTTGCAAGTTAAGAATGTTTTTTACATTTTTAAATGGTTGAAAAAAATCAAAAGAATACTTTGTGACACTTGAAAATTATATGAAATTCAAACTTTAGTGTCTATGAATAAAGTATTATGGGAACACATGTATTCTTTGCATGTTGCCTATGCTACTTTTATGTTACAATGGCAAAGTTGAGTAGTTACAACAGAGGCCTCATGCCTGCAAAGACTAACATAGTTACTATCTGGCCTTAGTTGCTGACTCCTGAAATTTACGCTATTATTAATTAAAATACATGGTTAATTAAGATATCCCAATTATGATAAATGTCAGTATGGATTTTAATTGTTAATAAAGACTTCCATAATGTGACTATTCAAGTACTAATTTCTTTTTATTTGATTTTTCCTCAAATTTTAGAAATAAAGTTTTCTTAAAATAAGGTTAATTAAGTTAGCTCCATAGTTCTAAGTTTTTAGCATATTCACCTGGGCACCTCGTACAAAGACAGATTAATAGGCCTCCCAGATTCTCTTGGCTTAAGGGCCCAAGAATCTATACTTTAAAAAGTACCTTGGGTAGTTCTGACACAAATGGTCAGTAGCCACTCTTGGAGAAGCACTAAAATGATTGGAAAGCTTATACTCCTCCTACATGGTCAATAGTTATATTTCAAGTTTGGTGCTATAAGACAGCAGTTCTCAAAGTGACTCCAGGAATCCCTTTAGTTTCCTGAGACCCTTTCAGAGGGCTCACGGATGTTCAAATCATACATGGGTAAAAAATCTATTTAAAGGGCAAGCCAAGCCAATGTGGTTTAATGTAATAGAGCATTAAAAGTTCACAGATGTGGTTTCAGATTCTACACAACAGCTAACCTTTAAGAAAGTACCACTTTTCAGGTTTTGATATAGATAGTATCAAAGAAGAAAGACTATATACAATTATCTGAAAAAAAAGAATCTTTCCTTTTTCTATTACACATCTGTGTTAGTCCAGGTTTTCTTCATATACTTCAACCAAAACAACATATCATAATAGATTGAATACAGAAGCAGAGATGAAAATTCAGCTGTTTTCTATTAAACCAGACATTAAAGATGTTGGATGCTCTTCCCATAAATTTTTTTGAAACTATAGTTATTTAAGTTATTTTATTTTTTCATGTTCTTATTTTAAAATAAATAAGTACATATTTAAAACTTTTCTCCATTTTAATTTCAAATAGGCTAAATATAAAGATATAAACAAGATAAAAGCTCTTTGGAGTTCTCAATTTTTCATAGTATAAAGGGGTGGGTACTGAGACCAAAAGCCATTTGAAAACCACTGCTTTAAGAAATATACAAACAATAGAGTACCCTAGATTGATCAATCAAAGAAAAGGTTAAAATAAATTTCTGGCTTTCAGGCTCAGACATGCAGGGACAGGTTTCAGAGAAAAGAGGCAGCTTAAATAGACCAAATAGTTTTGAAGCAAATGACTGAAAACAGATGGGAGAGAAAATGAGGCTGAATCATAAGTTAGGTAACATATGGCCAGAGCTTAGAACCTATCTGGAAGCAGCTTCATATAGACAACTACTTGACTAGAACTTTAAGTCTCTAGGCTTTGAGAGGATTTAAGGAACTATTTTGAGCTATCCTCAGAAAGGTTAATAAAGCAAAAACAAAGAAGCAACAACTCACTAATGTGACAGCAGGAAGCAGAGTTAGAAATAAGTAGAGAACATTATATCTATGCTTGGCCTCAATGTGCATTTTAGAAGTAGAAAAATTCCTGGAAACTGATAGGTTGTCAAAAGTTAATGTGTGTTTTGCTTTTTCCTACTCATTTTCAGATAAAGTATGATCCTTGAGACAAATTCCAAACATATATGTGTAAAACGCAGTGCAAACTATTGCTTGACCAAAACACAAAAAATAAAGAAAATAGTGCTACAGGAGACGTTAATACCAGAAATACCAGAAAAACCATGTGAAATAAAACCAACATGGTGTTACTCAAATTTGATAAAGCTTAAACAAACATTGCTGGCAAGAAATTTGGTGCCAACACAAATCATTTACAGCAATCATATGTTATAGTCAATAAATCATCCTATTTAAAAAATACAATCATAACAGTTATAATATATTGTAATTATAATACATTATAACTATAATTCGTGTTTCAAAAAGAATGGTTATGCTTTTTAATCTGAAAAAAAAAATATATATATATAATTTTCAACTGCTCAGTAAGTTTTAAGCCCCAAATAAAATTTGACCATTTTAGCATATAAATCTCCTCTGTCCACTGTGTCAAAAAAAAAAAGTACTGTACCAGATAAAAAGAAATTAATAATTCCACTCAAAGAAAGCAAGTAAATTGGGTGTTGTGAGAAGGTGTGGCTACAGCAGAACAACACTGTTCCCATAGAGGCTCAAGCCACAAGCTCACAAAGTAATATTTTAAGCTAAATCCTGGATCTTGTTAGACTTTCATAAATTGATATTTATTAAAGATAAATACAAGTATTGAATAGAAAAGAGAAACTTTTCATAGTGTAAATATATATGTGCCTTACTGTTAAAAGTAGATAGCTGAAACTTATTGGATTAACCAATGTCACCATAATACATAAATAAACAAACAAACAAATAAGAGAAATTTTTCACACAGTTGGGTTTCAAATGTATGACATTTTGGATTAAAATTACCTAAAGATGAAAAAAGCTAATAAAGTGAAGTCATGAGTTTGTAACGAGTTCTGTTGTATTAAGTGTCCTTATAGCCCTCATAAGACCAATGTAACTCACCTTTGGTTTAGTTGAGACTCTATCCTAGATGTCTGCCTACAAAGTTTTTAAATTAGATAAATTTATCTTTTCATAAAACCTTTCCTGAATTGTAACATTCATCCTTCCTCTCCAAAGAAGCCATAAAGTATCCACTTACCTTCTGAACTGAACTGAATTTTGCTACATTTTATACTGGCTGGGGTATAGTAACTACATTTTAAAAGTTTCTAAACCAAAGGACAAACAAGCAAAGAAAAGGCAACAAAATACTATGATTTAACAGAAAATTAATATTCTTTCAACACAAAGTATTCGACAGGGAAATTCTGAAGAGAAAATGTCATGATAAAATATTTTGACATGAAATAACCCAATGCAAAATATTTGTTGTTGTTGACTTTTGTTTTGTTTTTGGTTCAAAATAACTATTATTTCTCGTCATTTATGTTTCTTACTTTTTGTTTAGCCATTCCTACTGGGTCAGTAGAACCCTTTTAATTTCATTTTCTTTACAGTCTATTTTTCTTGAAGTTCCTTGATCTGAGCTTCTATTTATGAATGTTTGGACTGGAAAGGACCTTCAGAGGTCAACAAGTCTATTCTTCTGCTTTCCAGGAGAATTCTTAAGTAAACAGTCTCAGATGGAGAAGATATCAAAAGAAAATGTATCCTGTCCTAACAGCATGCTACTTTATTCCATGTGAACATTTACATTCACAATTTGCGATTTTCTAAAAACGAAAGTAAAAATTAAAACCCCAAAAGAGGAAGGTGCTTTAAAAATGCATTTATCAGCTAAAATTGCTCAAACATAAATTCAATTATCAGTTCTAAAATTGACACAAAAAGTTGTTGGCTGCCAACATAAAGTCTTAGTCCCTAGAGATGTCTTCTGATGTTCTATCTTATTTGTAGCACCATTTCACCTACAGCACATAGCTTGACAAACTCAGACCACCACCACAATAAAGTATAATTATAAACGGCAATTCTGTGTGTATTTTTTTTTTTACAGGTGGTATAGGTTTTTATTCCAAACAGAAAATGAAAAGTTAGGCTTAAACTGGAGAGGCCAATATTACAGGAAGCTACAGTACAACTGTTACATGCACAATAGTTTAATTTTTTAATATGTAACTTAAAACGTTTAGGGAATAATGTTTCTTCCAAAAATAGTTTCCAAAACAGAATTTCATCTGATGACAAAAAGCATGCAACTATATAGACACATCATTAATCATTCTATATTTATTATTTTTAAAAAGTGGGGGTGCATACCAGAAGTCTTGGAAATGGAAAAATCATACTTAATAAAACAAGGGGCAGGGGAGGTAGAGTTCCTAAATAACAGATTGATAATTATTCTTTCCCAGGAAGATTATAAAATTAATAAAGATGGCTTATGAACAACTGGCAAGTAATGCAGTAATCTACAGACACTAGCATATCTAAATAATAACTAATGTCTAACCTCATTTTCTTTTTGACAGGGTCTCTAGCCTAGGAGCTCAGGGATATGTCAGAAACAATATATTAGATTTCAACAGGGCACCTCAAAACTTTATAGGAAATACAGTGTAGATGATAAAACAGTAGGTGGATTCATAACTGAATTTCACCAACCCCAACCCAAAAGGTTAATTAATGGATTAATATCAACCTAATGATAGTGTGCTGTTATAGCATTGCTCCGTTTTTTGTTTCTTCCCCTCTTTAACTACCACCCCACTTCTACCCCTGACCTATGGATATTGCCATTTCCCCTCAAGAACCGGATTTCTGAAGGTGGGGCATCTCCTCCCACCTACTCGGGGCATGTACCCGGGGCCTGGTGCACCCAGGGGATAGTCCGTGGCTCCACCTGTGGCGAGAACCCAGGACCTTCTGCACGTAAAGCAGACATGGTAACCACTACAGTATGGAGCTATCCTCCGCTCCACTCTTACATATATATTTACTAGTGACCTAAATAAAAAAACAGAGGTGTTATGTTTATGTTGTTTATCAAATTTATCTATCAATGATACAAAGATATGAGGAATGCCCAAGAGGCTAAATAACATTAACAGCTAAAACAATAAACCAAAACTAACAAGATGACAATTACAGGAATAAATGTAAAGTCCTCAATTACATTTAAAATAGCAACTAGGCTTTAAAAATAGAGGTATGAATATAGTTTTTTTTTTTAAAGATGCCACTCTCCCCTGTACTTTGTATTGATCAGATTATATGTGAGATGTTATATTCAGATCATGATAAGAAGCCCTAAAAGCTTTTTTCATTTAAAAATATTTATTGAGCAACTATTACATGCCAAACACTACACTAATCTTAGAGTTTTCAAGACTGAACTGGACATAATCCCTCCACTCAAGGACTTTACAGCAAGAGAGACAAACAAGTTAACAATTACAATATGGTGCGATAAGTATAGGAGAAAAATGCTGAGTGATATAGAGGGGTCACCCAATTCAATTAGAAGGATTCTGGATAGGATAACGTCTACGCTGAATCCTAAGTGTGGGTAGGCGTCACCTGAGAGAAATGCTACAAGGTTGTTGTGCAGAGTTAAGAAACAAACTGTTAATCACTGCAAATAAGAAGCCCTAAAAACTTAGTCAACTAAGTTGATGAGGAGCCTAAACTTTATTAAAAAAATGTCATTTAAGAATGGCTGAATTTGAGATATTTACCCCAGTAACAAAAGCTTTAATAAGACATAATTGTCATCAAATATTTAAAGGGCTACTGTGTTGCCAAGGAATTGGATTTATTTATTGTAGCTTCAGGTGGCAGAACTAAAGAGCTTCAGCACAATGTAAAGAATGTTCTAAAAGTGGAGCTCCAAAATGTAACAGGGTATCTGTGAAGTGGGTATCTTTTCCTCACAGCATTCTGAAGTTAAAAGACTGTACCTCAGAGATTCCAAATATGATGCCTTTTCACATTTCATGGGAATCTTTGATCCTAAAAGAAGCCTGTTAGGGGAAGGCAACGTTCAAAATGAGAAACTTAAAAATTGTTTTCTTCAACATGTTTCTAAAGAAATGCAAGACTTTTCATAAACTCTAAAATCATAGTATGATTTTCTGAGAAACCAACAACAAAAATTAATGCTTTCTCTTTTTAAGTGAATGCTACATTTGTTTTTCTCAAAGAAACATCTGCACCTTACCTTTAGTTTATCAAGGAATAAGGGACAATTATACGTTAGCCTGCCAACTAGTCTCAAGAAGAGAGCAGTCTTTATTAGACATTATATGGCAATGCTACTTGCTCCACCCAAAACTTCCTCATAGGGAGAAAGCTCCTCCTTATCAGACGTTGATAGGAGACTGCTTGCTGTAACACTGACTCCCTCCTCCTGCAGCCTAGGAAAAACTCAGTCTTGACATGTACAAAACAATAACTTGTGAGAACTTCAGAGTAGCTGTGTTCAGGCAGAGCCAGGGACTTTACTTGAGGCAAAGTAGTAGCTTAAGAGTTGGTTGAAAAAACAATTTTCATTTTGGGTTAGAAGAGGGGAGAAGGAAAAGAAAGGAGAATACAGTAATAGTATCCACTGACAATTAAAAGTCATGGTAAACAAAAATACTTAAAATCATAACACTGAAACTATCACAGGATGTAACCTTTGATACACACATTTAAAGATGAGCACTCTTTAGCTTTCTGCTGTGTTAACATTAATGGGGGGAAAAAAATCTTGCATTTAATAGTACCCAAGTCAAAGGCATCACAAATTCTAGATGCAAGAATAAAACAAGGCATTTTGCTATCTCATTGGATATTTCTTTGTGCTGCTGCCAGGCAAACTGTGAAAATGTCTGAATGTCCAACAGTAATGCTCTAATGGGAAATACTGCTACCCAATTCAGTAAGTAATGCTAAAGGTTCAGTAATTAATTGATCTCAATGTGCTGCAGGGGTGACTTCCTGGCCAGGATAAAAAGCTTCAAATGTTTGCTAAAAACCAAAGGTTACTGCAAAGCAACAAACTCTGGTTTATCTTCATATTAACAACTTTACCAGTATTTCAGATATGATTTTGCTTCTCAAAAGTAAAAGTAGAAGAGGAATGTAAAAGACAAATCTGTGCAATAGCAAATAAGTTATTAATTGGCTGTATTGGTTCAATTCATTTTTAAATAACACAACTATCAAACAAAGGGTAAAGGCTTTTCATTTTTCTGTACAGAATTAAGAACAAACTGGTAAGACTACTTAGTATAGCTGCCAAACTTTAGCTGCTTCTTACAGACATGTTACATTTCGCAACAGAGACGTCTCCACTTACCTTACATCCTCCATGTTTAAATACAAATTGTGTTTGATTTCTCCTAACCCTTGCCCTAAGATACAATAACATATCTTTAGCTTCTGAGTCTGGATACAAAGGAAGAAACCGAAAAATTCCACTTTCTTGAAATACGTGTCCATTTTATTTACACCATTTAAAAATATATAGCATAAGCTAACTAATTGCAACCACCCATTTAACAACTCTTCAAGAATACGAGTAAGATACATATTTAATAAAAGACTTCAGTTTAGTATATTTTTCTGTGCTTAGAATACCTATAAAGATAGATGTCTCTACATGAATTACTTACACTATTGCAAAGTTTTAAACCCAGGAATCAAGAGAGCTTGCCGAGAAAACTCTGTACACCCCCACAAACCTACACATATTATGATACAACTCTCAGAGATAATAAAACACCCCTGTTAAGGAGAAAACAAACTTTTAAAGTTAGGGAAGTAGCAACACGGGAATCTGGGTAGGAGGTGCCCTGGGTAGTAAACACCCCAGTCAGAGAACATAACAAGCAATTCAGAGCAACACATAACTCCCTATGGGCTCTAACTTGGACCGCTTATGAACCAAGCCCCCATCTCTGAGTTAGGAAGAAAGGAAATGTGGGAAAAGGAAGAGAGGGAAAAAGGAAATCAGAGTAGAAGTGGTGAAAGTGTTCTATTTTTCTCCTTTTCTACGCCTATCCAGCATTCTTGCAGGCTGGTCACCAGACTGGATGCCATATCCACCAAAAGCCCTAAATCAATATCCTAAGTTTCTTCTGAGACCTAGGCTCCAGATCTATATATATTAGCTGTCTCCTTTCCAAACACCTCCCCTGCACCTCTGGATTCCCCCATACCCTTTTCAAAGTGATGCCTTTTGGCTACAGAGCCCATCCCTATTAAGTCTTCCTAAACTCATACACTTACTTTTTCCATATCCATACTTTTTCTCTGATATCATATCTCTGATATTTTTTACGATTCAATAGAAATGCCATGACTCTCATTTCCAATGATTTATCCCTATCTTTCCAGCCAAACCCCATGCCATGTTTTCACCCACTCATCCCTACCTCCTGCCTATTAACCCTGCTTCTTCCAGTGCCAAGCCCCTAATCCCACTCTTGGAGAAGCCCTGGGTCTTCAACCTTTCTCTCACTGCATCCCATTCCTTGATCTTTCCATGAAACTACTCTAGACTTCCATTCCCTCAGGATTCAACTCCCCTCTTCTCGCCACGCCCTGTGCCCCCCGGGGCTACTTACCCCCAAGTTCTCCCCACACTTCAGGCCTCTGGCCCCGCCTTCCCCCCAAAGGAAGGAGGCGGGAGGAGGGAAAGAGGGACGGCACACCGCAAGGTAAAGGCGACCTCCCATTAGTGCTCACGGCCGCCAATCGTGGCTTCCTTCTCCCTCATTGGCCGTCGTTACTCCATTCCCCACCCTCTTCCTCAGACAGGGCCCGGCCACCGCCTCTGCGCCCCCGTCCAACACAGACTGGGAGGGGAGGCCCCGGCCTGGCACGTTGGGACTGGCCAGAATCGGAGGGGAGGCTCTCGTCACATCATGGACTAGTTAATGTTAACAGGACTCACCCGCTGGTAGCTCCGTCGCCTCCCGCCCGCCCGCGCTCGGTCCCACAATCTGTTTCCAGCTCCGTCTTTCCCCCCTCAGCCGAGCAGACACTTTCCTCTCGTCCGGCCAGGCGCGCTCACCTCTCGCGAGATGTTAGGGGGCGGGGGGGGTGGAGGAAGGGCGAGATCCGTGCGGCCCGAGTGGGACGGGGGCCGAGGGGCGGGGCTCCGGGAAAATGCAGGGCCCGGTTTTCGGTGGGTCGGGCTTGCGGGCGAGGCTGAGCGAGTTCGGGACGCGCAGTTCACGAGTGTAAGGCCGCGAAATGTCCGGGTTGAGGGGGCGGGGAGGGAAGAAGAAGAAGAAAGAAAGGGAATTTTTAACAGGTGCCTGTTAAAAAGTGACCCAAAAGCTGAAGTAAACATTCTAGGAAATGATAGTACCTCGAAGGAGCGCGCTTTAAAAACGAGACAAGATTACACCTCAGTAAAGCTATTAAAAAGACAAAAGTGGAGGAAAAACCCGAGGCAGGTACACAGGGGATTCAGGGTTCCAAACGGTTGAGAAGTTGCATTTTCTTTGCATCCCTGTGGCCATAATCTCTGCTGTGTGTGTGGCTGTATAAAAGGGTGGGTGGGAGGAAAGGATTTCAACCGCAGAAACGGGCGACTTTTTAAAACGTGTTCGTGTTGTTTCCAGTATTCTCCAGATTTATCACTTCCTTAATGGCAGAGTAGTTTGAAATACCGTTAGCCCTAGGACTGGAGTGAATAGAAAAAGCAAGACCCCAGCGCAGCAATCCTTTCATTTAGTCCAATGGTTTTAGCTGAAACGCTCTATGAGTTTCTTTGCAATAGGGGGAGCAATCCCATTTTACTCAAAAGAATTGTAATGATCAAATGAGGTAATATATATGAAACTGGGAATTAAAAAGCACTATGTTTATTACTCAGCATTTTAACAAATACTTAACAGGACGTGTGTGCAAAGCACTGTTCTAAGTATGGGGAGAAGAGCAGACAGACCACCGGGTTCGTGCTCTGGTATAACATTTTGGTGGGAAGAGGGAGACAGTTAATAAGTCAATAAACAAATAGTGGAGAGCGCTTCAGGGTAATGAGACAGAAGGAAGCAACTTCTGATGTTGAGAGAAGGCCTATTTAAAGAAGTAACATCTGAACCAGGAATTGAACTATGAGGAGACAGCCCTGGGAAGATTTTGGGTAAGACATTAAAGGCAGAAACTGTTAAGAATTTTCTCATATGGTTACCAAGATGGTAAATTTTGTTACTTTTTTTTTACAATTTAAAAATAACTTTTAAAAAATGTATCAGTTATAAGGAGAGTTGACTCAAAATATTATCTATGGGATCTCTTTTTTCCTCAGGTAACTTCCTTCTGCAACTTTGTATTACGAACTTCCTGCCTAGGATCTCATCTATCTTCATAACACCCTCTGAAAGGTGATTCTTTCTAGAATCCAGGTGATTTCTCCCTCAGTAGCAAAGGTGACCCAGAAGCATAGAATCATTTATGTTCTTGTCAAGTGAACTGAGAAAAGTTGAGAGGAGTCTTGACTTCCAATCTACTCTCTTCCCTAAAAAAATTCCTTTTTAGGAGAATATAATCATAGAAATAGATCCTCAAAAGAATACATTTGTAGAAACCCTCAAAATTTATAACAGAGGTGGCATTACAAATCACAGTGGAAGGGATACTGCAAATTGTGTTAGAATAATTGGCTATTATTCTATACATACAAAATAAATATGATACCTAACATTTATAGATCTTACTATATTCCAGGGAACATTTTAAGTGTTTTATATGTATTAATTAATTTTTTCAAAATTTATATCTCCAACTATTATCTCTCCCCTGAACTGCAGGAGATTAATATCTCCAACTGCCTACTTAACAAATCTACTTTGAAATTTGTATTTCAAACTTACCATGTCTAAATAAATTCTTCCTTTCTCTCCTGCATGTGACAGTTTTCTAGTCTTTATCTTAGTAAAAGTTACCTCCATTGTTCCAGCCACATTTTTAAAATTAAGATATAATTCACATAGCATAAAATTTACCCTTTTTAAAGTGTACAATTCAGTGATTTTCAGTATATTCGCAGTTATGCAACTATCATTAATATCTAATTCAGAACATTTTATCGTTCCTTAAAAAAACCCAAACTCACTAGTAGTCACTCTTCATTTACCGCCACCAATCTACTTTCTCTTTTTGTGGATTTGTCATAGACATTTTATATAAATGAGATCATATAATATGTGGCCTTTTGTGTCTGGCTTCTTTCACTTAGCATACTGTTTTAGGGTTCATTTCTGTTGTAGCATGTATCAGTAATTTATTCCTCTCATGATAGAATAATATTCCATTGAATGGATATACCAGTTTTTGTTGGTCATTCATCATTTGATAGACATTTGCGTTGTTCCCACTTTCGGGCTATCATGAACAATGTTGCTTTGAACATTCACGCACAAGTTTTTAGGTAGACATTGTTTTCAGTTCTCATAATATATACCAAGGAGTGGAATTGCTGAGTCATATAGTAAATCTATGTTTAACTTTTTGAGAAACTACCAACTGTTTTTCATAACAGCTGCATCATTTTACATTTTCACCAGCAATGTATGAAGCTTCCAATTTTTTTGCATCCTCACACCAACACTTTTATTGTCCATCTTTCTGATTTTAACCATTGTAGTGGGTATGAATGAAGTGGTATGTTAGTGGTTTTAATTTACATTTCCCTAATGGCTAATAATGCTGAACATCACTTCATGTACTTATTGACCATTTATACATCATCTTTGGAGAAATATCTATTCAATTTCTTTGCCCATTTTGTAATTGGTTTACTTGTTCTGTTATTGAGTTGAAAGAATACATATTCTAGCTAATGAACTCTTAACAAATATTTGATTTGCATATATTTTTTCCTGTTTTGTTAGTTCTTCCAATTTATCTTTTGTTTGTGCTGCTGGTGTCATATCTAAGAAATCACTATTTAATCCAAGGTCACAAAGATTTACACCTATGTTTTCTTCGAAGACTTTTATTGTATTATCTCTGTATTTAGGTCTTTGATCCATTTTGAGATAATTTAAAAAGTTTTTTCAATTATAGTTGACATTCAATATTTTATTAAAGTGTACAGCATACGGATTAGACATTTATATAACTTACAGAGTGATCCCTCAATAAATCTAGTACTCACCTGACACCATACATAGTTATTACAATATTATCAACTGTATTCCCTATGCTGTACTTTATATCCCTGTGACTATTTGTAACTGACAATTTGTGCTCCTTAATCATGTTACTTTTTTCACCCAGCCCTCCGATCTCCTCACATCTGACAACCATCAGTTCTGTTTCTATGAGTTCATTTCTGTTTTGTTTATTCATATATATTTTTTATTTTTATTTTTTACAGTAGAAAAGAACAGTTTTATTAGACAGAAAAGTACACTTCCAGAAGTGGAAGCAGGCCTGAGCAAGAGAAATGTGGCTCAAAAAGCTGTATTTTGTTTTTTAGATTTCACATATAAGTGGAATACCACAAATAGTATTTGTCTTTCTCGGTCTGATTTATTTCACTTAGCATAACAGCCTCTAGGTCCATTAATGTTATTGCAAATAGTAAAATATCATTCTTTTTATAGCTAATATTTCATTGTATATATGTACCACATCTTCTTTATACAATGATCTATCGATAAACACTTAGATTGCTTCCATGTCTTGGCTTTTCTAAATAACACTGCAGTGAACATAAGGATCTATGTATCTTTTCAAATAAGGAATTTGGACCTCTACATAAATACCAGAAAATAGTATTGCTGCGTCATATGGTAGTTCTATTTTTAATTTTTTGAGGAACTTCCACAATGTTTTCCATAGTGGCTGCACCAATTTGTAGTCCCATCAACAGTGCACAAGAGTTCCTTTTGCTCCACATCCTCAGCAACACTTAGATAATTTTTGTACATAATATGATATGGGGGTCCAATTTTATTCTTTCACAGGTAGATACTCAGTTGTCTCAACACCATTTGTTGAAAAGCCTATTCTTTCTCCCATTGAATCATCATGGAATTCTTATGAAAATTTAGTTGACCTTAAATATTTGGACTTATTTCTAGGGTCTCAATTCTATTCCATTGTTCTATATGTCTGTCCTTATGCTAGTATCAAAAAGGCTTGATAGAAGTACCTTTGTAGTAAGTTTTGAAATTAGGACGTGTGAGTACTTCAACTTTGTCCTTTTTCAAGGTTGCTTTGAATATTCTGGGTCTCTTGCATTTCTATATGAATTTTAGAATCAGCTTGTCAGTTTCTTTAGACGAGCCATCTAGATTTTGATAGGGATTGCACTGAATCTGTATATTAATTTGGGCAGTATTGCCATCTTAATGATGTTAAGTCTTTCAATCCATGAATATGGGATGTCTTTCCCTTTACTTAGGTCATCCTAATTTTTTTGAACTATGTTTTTTAGTTTTCAGTGTACAAATCTTTCACTTATTTTGTTAAATTTACTCATAAGTATTTTTTCTATTTTATGCTATTGTAAATGAAATTGTTATTATTATTATTATTATTATTATTATTATTATTATTATTATTTTAGGTGAGGCAACCCTTGGTTGACCTCACAGATTGCAAGGACATTGTCAGCTTACAATCCTTATTTTTTATTTTTTATGCCTATAGTACCTGGTCTTCCTAGGTGGTCTCCCATCCAGATACTAACTAACCAGGCCTGACCCTGCTTAGCTTCTGAGATCAGATGGGATTGGGCTTGTTCAGGGTAACATGGCTGTAGACTTGATTTCTTTTTTTTTAAATACAATCTTGTATAGCTATAAATTTACCTTTAAGCATTGCTTTTCCTAAATTCCATAAGCTTTGATAGGTTATGTTTTCATTTTCATTCATCTCAAGGTATTTGCTAATTTCCTTTGCAATTTCTTATTTGACCTATTGGCTATATAAGAGTGTTGTTTAATTTCCACATATTTGTGAGTTTTCCAAGTTCCCTTGGTTTTAATTTCTGATTTAATTTCATCATGATTGGAGAATATATTTTGCATTATTAAAATACTTTAAAAATTATTAAGGCTGATTTTGTAGCCTACTATATAGTCTATGTTGGAGATTTCATATGCACTTTAGAAGAATATGCATTCCACTATTATTGGATGGAGTATTCTATAGATATTTGTTGAGTCTAATTGGTTTATAGTGTTGTTCATGGCTTCTCTTCCCATGTTGATCTTCTGTATGATTGTTCTATCCATTATTGAACATGGGTTAATCCCCTACAACAGCATTTAAATTTCAGTTATAATAGTATATGAACTGTGAGTACTTGCATGAAGTACAAACTTTACTGCTAGATAAATGCACAAATTACTTCATAAATATGTGCACCACAATTAGTTAGTTGGCAATCATGTCACTTCTTTCAGCATTGCCTGTGATTGGTCACTGTGCATCTGTTATTCAGTTTGTACACAGACAGCAAAGTGTGTAGTTGTGTTGCCTCCTTGTCTTCCAGAGATAACCCATATGATGTTTTACAAAAATGGACAATCATTGGCAACAAAAATAATAATGAAGAAAGAAATAAAAAGTGATAGTGCAGGAAGTATGATTCAAATTGAACATAAGTGGAATTTAGAAAATACAGCTGAGTAAGGGAATGTTGACACTGGCGCCATTATAGAGACTCAAGGTAAGAAACCAAAGAAATTTAGTGAAGATGAACTTATTGCCATAAATGAGGAAAGTGACAAAAGGAATGAAAATATCCAAGAGGAAATGATAACAGCAAAAAAAAAAAAAAAAAATCACACGAGAGGAACTCTCAGATATTTCCAGGCATTGAAAGTACAAAGGATAAAATGTTAAAAGATGATCCAAATTTAGAAAGCAGACTAACAATTTACTAAAGCATAGAAAAGATATTCACTCTGTATTGTAAGTTATATGATAGGAAGGCAAGCACTGTTCTAACTCCTCTTGATATGTTTTTACAAAGAAATGAAGCACTTTAATTCTCAAAAAAAAAAAAAAAAGAGGAAGTGGGGTATGAAATCTCAACTATTTATCTTTGAACTGTCTATTCTTTCATTCTGTCCTTTGTTGCTTTATGTATCAAGGGCTCTGTTGTTAAGTGCATTTATGTTTAAAATTTCTATATCTTGATTAATCAACTATTTTATCATTTTTAAATGTCTTTGTCTCTAGTAACAATTTCCCACAAAATTTCAATTGATTTTATTATTACAATTGACTGAGAGAAAATACAGCTGGCAGTGAAAGATACCACTAATTATAGACTTTTCAGAACATGTGGTACTTATGTCTAAAAGTAGCTGCAGACATATCCAGTGGTATTTATGTGAATGTGGAATAATTTATAGGCAATTATAATGAGGGGCCAAATTGCTTAATAGAGTGACCCGGATTTTATTTTTATATATCATCATCAAAATGCAATTACTAAGTGATCATCAACATATCATCATTATTGTTGTTACTATTTACCTGATAATTTGGGGGCTTTGAGTTGGTTCTACAAAGCTAATTAAATAGATTTTATTGCAGAAATGATGTGTGACTTGATTTCTCACCATCACTTTCTGCTTGCCACTATCCTCAACAAAAGATACTTTGTGGCACACGTTTTTTAATTAAATAAAAATGGTAAAAAGTAGTTAAAATTTAAAGAGAGCTCTTTCAGTACTAATAATCAGGCCGAGAAAATATTCCAATTTACTTTTAAATTTTCCTTTGGATTTCCAAGGCTAGAATTTTATACATGCTTCACACTTCCCATCATTTTATTTATTATTTTATTTGATTATTAATGCTCAGAGTGTTATATTGTTTATGTGTTTTATTTTTTATTTTTTTGCATATTGAGTTGATGCAAATTTTTTTCTGGCTATATTGAAACATAATAGACATTTAGTTGCTTGTATTTACATGGTACAATTCAATGAGTTTTTTTTTTTTTAATTCTACTTGGCATACACTAATATATCAGTTTCAGTTGTACAGCATAGTGATCAGAGATCACTAAGCAAAGCTTCTAAGTCTTCTGGTCTTATTGGTGTGGCTTTGTGTAGTAGGTGTCCAGTGGCACAGTCCTGAGAGGGGTTCAGCTGCAAGCCAAGTTTAGCCTCAGCCTGTGCCCCTTGGGAGCCACCTGTTAAGATTAAGCAAGCAATCCACAGATGCTGTGCTTATAGTTGCCTCACAAGGCCACGCCAGAAACTGAGGCCAGTTGGCTTCAGTGTGTCTAGGCGCTGCTCAGCAAGGAGCACCTGACTTGCTGAGAATACACTTGGATGTGGCTTGGGTGGGACCGCGAGTTGGGGGACACAGAATTTCAGGAACGCCTCTGAGCAGAGCAACCTCTGTTATCCAGTTTGATGACTTCTCGGCTATGGTGGTGTTGTGTTCGCGCACTGAGACAGAGGAGGGCTCAACAGAGAACAGTGGATACTGGCAGCACTTTTATACAGAGCCAATCTTGCCTTGGCCCTCACTCCAACAACTCAGTGTCTCCTTGTAAGTCCCTGGTGCCCCCTGCGTGCAACTGAACTGGCACTGGTGCTCAGAGCTAGCAAGTCCATCACCACAAAAGTTCCACTCTCAGACACAGCCCCTTTAAAAGGCATCTGCAGCTACCACTGCCGCTTGGCAGCCTCTCATCCTTGCCCATCCCACCTTCTGCTATTGCAGGGTGATTTCTTAGATTCCTCTTTAGTTGTATAGTTTGTTCATCTAAATACCAGATGATTTTCCCTTGTTGTTTGCTCCTTGTTTTCACCAGAACTTTGATTTGGTCACCAGAGGGATGAACAGAACCTCCAACATCTACATCATTTTTTCCTCCTTTTCTGGTGTGGTTTCTTGAGACAACTATAAGCACAGCATCTATAGATTGCTTGCTTAATCTTAACAGCTGGCCCCCGAGGGGCACAGGCTGGGGCTAAACTTGGCCTGCAGCTGAACCCCCCTCAGAATTGTGCCACTGGACACCTACTACACAAAGCCACACCAATAAGACCAGAAGACTTAGGAGCTTAGTTTAGTCCATAGAAGCAGAAACAGAAAGGCTGCCAAAATAGGAAGATAAAGAACAGAGATCCAGGAATAATGAAGTCAAGCAATCTAAAAGATTCAGAATTCAAAACACTGGTTATAAAGATGCTCAATGAACCTAGGAGAAGTGTAGATGAATTCAGTGGGAACTTTAACAAAGAGATAAAAAGATAAAAATGGAAGTGGAAATTATAGAAGAGAACCAGTCAGAAATGAAGAACACATTATTTGAGATGAAGAGTTTATTAGATGGAATAATAGAGTGGTTAAAGAAGAGGATCGAACCACTGATATAGAGGATGGGGAAACAAGGACACTCAATCAGAATGGCAAGAAAAAAGAAGCCAAGATTATAATAATAATTTAAGGAACCTGTGGGACACTATTAAAGGTAAAAATACCCATATCATAGGGGTAACTGAAGGAAAACAAGTCATGGAAGAGCTAGATGAAGAAATAATGTTGGAAAACTTCCCTCACCTGGTGAAGGAAATAGACATACAACCCCAAGAAGCTCAGAGCATCTTACAAACCAGGAGTCCAAAGAGGCCCACACCAAGATACACCATAATTAAAATGCCAAA
Source organism: Cynopterus sphinx (assembly GCA_030015415.1). Taxonomy (NCBI): domain Eukaryota; kingdom Metazoa; phylum Chordata; class Mammalia; order Chiroptera; family Pteropodidae; genus Cynopterus; species Cynopterus sphinx. The sequence continues at coordinate 126,818,128 of CM057380.1, read as the reverse complement.
GGTTAAATACAGAGAGAGAATCTTAAAAGCAGCAAGAGAAAAGCAGTTAGTTACCTACAAAAGAGACCTCATAAGACTGGCACCTGATTTCTCAAACGGAACTATGCAGTACAGAAGGGCTCAACACAAAAAATTTCAACATGGTGAAAACCCAGGATCTACAACCAAAAATACTTTATCCAGCAAAGCTATCATTTAGAGTCAAAGAACAGATAAAGAGCTTCCCAGACAAAAATAAGCTAAAGGAATTTAACAACACCAAGCCAGTATTACAGGAAATGTTGGAGGGACTTCTTTAAGAAGAAAAAGACATGTAACAAAAAAAAAAAAAAAAAAAAAAAAACAGGAAAAAAGAATGGTAATAACTACATTCCTATCAACAAGTACCTCAAATGGAAAAGATTAAGTGCTCCAACGGAAAGTAGAGTGGTCACATGGATAAGAAAAAAAGACCGTTATGTATGCTGCCTATGAGAGACTCACTTCAGATTAAAAGACACACACAGACTAAAAGGAAAGAGATGGAAAAAGATATTGTTTTAATGGACCTAGATAGAAGGTATTGCGCTGAATGAAATGGGTCAGATAAAGACAAGTATCACATGATTTCGTGTACATGTGGAATCTAAAGAACAAAATCAACAGCTACAACAACAAAAGCAGAAATAACTCATAGAAACAGAATATTTAGAGGGCTACTAGATGGGAGGGGGGACAGGGAGACAGCAAAAAAATACAAAGGGATTAAGAGGTGCAAATGGATAGTTGCCGAATAGACATGGAGATGTAGGGTGTAGCATGGGGTAGATGGTTAATAGTGTTGTAATAAATACATAAGGGGGAAGAGGAGCTACTAGATTTAGCAGGGCGATCACTTTGTGAGTTATGTGGATCTCTGATCATTATACTGTACAATTTAAACTGGTATATTAGTGTATGCCAAGTAGAATTAAAAAAAACAACATTGAATTATACAATGTAAATACAAGCAACTAAATGTCTATTATATTTCAATAAAGACAAACAACAACAACACACACACACACACACACACACACACACACACACACACACACACACACACACACACACACACCAGAAACCGAGGCCAGCTGCTACCAGTGTAAGTGTTGGTGCTGCTCAGCAAGGAGCACCTGACTCACAGAGGACACACCTGGATGTGTCTTGGGAGGGGCTGTGAGTTGTGTGAGTTGTGGGAGGCAGAGTTTCAGGGAATCCTCTGGGCAGACCCACCTCTGTTATCCTGTTTGATAATATCTGAACTGTAATAATATCTGATAATATCTGCACCCTGGGAGAGGGGAGTGCTCAACAGAGGAACAATGGATACCACCAGCACTTCTGTCCAGGAGAGATCCTTGCCTCTGGCCCTCACTCTGATAATTCGGTGTTCCCCTGTAAGTCCCTGGTGCCCTTGGAACAGCCAACCAGGCTCTGGTACACAGAGTGAGTAGTTCCATCACTGGGAAAGTCTGCTTATGGACATGGCCCCTTTAAGAGGTATCTGCAGCTGCTTACTACCACTGCCACAGCTTCTGTCCCACTCAGCCACTTGGGACCAGGCAGCTCACATCTTTGCCCCCTTCTTCCTTCTACCATTGCAGGTTGATTAATTATTTTTCTCTCTAGTTGTAGTGCTTCTGTTTGTCTAAATTCCAGGAAACTTTCCTTGCTGTTTGTTCCATGTTTCTGTCACAACTTTGATTTGGTCACAAAAGAGATGAACAAAGCCACTATCAACTATGCCACCTTTTCCCCATCTCTAGTAACAATTTTTGTCTTGAAGTACATTTTGTCTTATATAATATAGATATTCTGATCTCTTTTGGTTACTAGTTTGTATTATTTTTCTTTTTTTTATACTTTTACTGTCAGCCTGTATATGTCTTTGGATCTAAAGTATGTCTCTTGTAGACAATGTATACTTGGATCACGTACTTATCCCAGTCTAGGCCATATAAATGCCACTTACAATTAAGGTAATTTCTAATAAAGTATTACTTATGTCTGCCATTTTGCTATTTATTTTTTGTCTTGAGATTCCCCCCATCTATTCCACCATTATAGCCCTCTTTTGTGTTAAATAGACATATCCTAGTGTGTCATTTTAATCCTTTTTTGTTTATATTTTTTGAGTTATTTTCTTAATAGTTTCCCTGGGGAATACAATTAACATGTTACTATGTAACAATCTAATTTGTATTAATAGCAACTTAATTTCAATAACATACACAAGCTATGCTCCTATACAGTTTTATTTCCTTTTTCTTTTGTGCTGTCATACAAGTTACATCTTTCTTCATTATATGCCCATCAACGTAGATGTATAATTATTTTTATACAATTATTTTATACACATATTTGTAGAAAAAGAGTCGCAAACAAAACTTACATTCACACTGTCTTTTATATTTACCTATATAGATAACTTTACTGGTGCTATTTGTTCATGTGGATTAGAATTACTGTTTTGTGTCCTTTCTTTTCAGCCTGAAGGATTCTCTCTAGTATTTCTTATAGAGTTGGTTTGCTAGTATAAATTCTTTCTGTTTCTGTTTATCTGAGAATGTCTTAATTTTACCTTCATTTTTGAATAGAAGCCTGGCTGAATATAGAATTTTTTGTTGCCAGTCTTTTTCTTCCAGTACTGTGAATATGTCACCCTACTGCTTCTGGCCTCCATGATTGCTAATGAGAAATTGTGTTGAGGATACCTTGTACATGATGAATCACTTCTCTTTTGTTGCTTTCATGGTTCAATTTTTGTTATTTGGCAGTGTGGTAATGATGTATGTAGGTGTGGACCTGTTTGAACTTTTCCTATGTGGAGTTTTCCGAACTTCTTGAATGTGTAGATTAATGTTTTTCATCAAATTTGGGGATTTTTAGCTATTATTTCTTCAAATAGTCTTTCTGTACTCTCCTTGGTACACTTGATAGCATGTCACAAGTCTTGGAGGCCCTGTTCATTTTTCTTCATTCTTCATTGTTCCTTAGATGGGATAACCTCAATTGGCCTGCCTTCAAATTCACTGTTTCTCTCTTCTGTCTCCTCAAATTTGCTCTTGAGTCCCCCTAGTAAAATTTTCATTTTAGTTATTGTACTTTTTCAAAACCAGAATTTCTATTTGGTTCTTTTAAAAGTAATTTCTGTATCTTTATTAATATTCTCTAGCCTTTTTTTTTTTTTTTTTTTAGTTCTTTGATGAATATATTTTAAGTGGCCGGTTGAAGAAAGTCTTTGTCTAGTAAGTCCATTGTCTAGCCTTTCTCAGGGTGGTTTACATTGACTGTTTTTTTTCCCTGTATGATTCATATTTTATTGCTTCATTAAATATCATACATTTTTGTTGAAAACTGGACATTTAAAATAATATAATGTGAAAGAATGAGGGGAGAAAAAAATGATGTAGATGACAGAAGCTCTATTCATCCCTCTGGTGACCAAATCAAAGTTGTGATGGAATCAAGGAGCAGCAGCAAGAAAATTGCCTCAGATCTAGATGAACAAGCCATACAACTAGAAATAAATCCAAGAAAGCACCCTGCAATGGCAGAAGGTATGATGGGGCAAGGACATTAGGATGCCCTGACTCAAGTGGCTGAGTGAGACAGAGGCTGTGGTGGCGGCGGCGGCGGTGGCAGCAGCAGAAGCCTCTTAAAGGGGCCATGTGTGTGAGTGGATTTGCGCAGTCTGAGTACCAGTGCCAATTTGGCTGCATGAAAGGGGCACCAGGGACTTACAGAGAAACATTGTCAGAGAGAGGGCCAAGGTGAGATTCACTCTGTACAGAAATGCTGGTGGTATCTATTGTTGCCTGTTGAGCCCTCCCCCATCACAGTATGATGGACACAGTGGTGCCATAGCTCTGACGTCATTAAACTAGATAACAGAGGTCGCTCTTCCCAGAGGAGTCCCTGAAACCCTGCCTCCCCAACTCACGGTTCCACCCAAGCCACATCCAGGTGTATCCTCAGCAAGTCAGGTGCTCCTTGTTGAGCAGCGCCTAGACACACTGGAGCCAGCTGGCCTCAGTTTCTGGCATGACCTCTTGAGGCAACTATAAGCACAGCATTTGTGGGTTGCTCGCTGAATCTTAATAGGTGGTCCTGGAGTGGCACAGGTGGGGCTAAACTTGGCCTGCAGCTGAACCCCTCTCAGAACTGTGCCACTGGACACCTACTTCACAAATCCACACTAATAATACCAGGAGACTTAGGAGCTTTTCCTAGTTCATAGAAACAGACACAGAAAGGCAGCTCAAATGGAAAAACAAAGAAACAAAAACAGAGATCCAGATATAATGGAGTCAAATAATCTAACAGATGCAGAGTTCAAAACACTGGTTATAAAGAAGCTCAATGAACTTAGGGAAAATGTAGAGAAATTCAGTGAGAATTTCAACAGAGGAAAAAAACATAAAAATGGAAATAGAAATTATAAAAGGAACCAGTCTGAAATGAAAAGCACATTATCTGAGATGAGAAGTATATTAAATGGAATAAATAAGGAATAAACAAAGTGAATAAAGAAAAGGTTCAAATGCCTTATCGAGAGGACAGGAAAGCCAAGGACATACAATCAGAATGGCAAGTGATAAGATGCCAAGCCTATAAAAATAATTTAAGAAGCATATGGGACACTATTAAGGGTCTAAATATCCACCTGAGCAGCGTAACTGAAGAAAATCAAGATGTTGACCAGCTGTTGGAGGAAATGATGGAAAACTTCCCTCACCTGGTGAAGGAAATAGACACAAAACCCCAGAAAGCTCAGAGAATTAAAAAAATCAGGGATCCAAAGAGGCCCACACCAACACATCATAATTAAAATGCCAAAGGTTAAATACAAAGAAAGAATATTAAAAGCAGCAAGAGAAAAACAGATAGCTCTTTCTAAGGGAACGACCATAAGATTGACAGCTGATTTTTCTAAAGAAATTATACAGGACAAAATATTCGACAGGATGAAGACTCAGAATTTACAATCAAGAATACTTTATCCAGGGAAGCTATCAAGTAGAGTCAAAGGACAGATAAAGAGCTTCCCAGACAAAAATAAGCTAAAGAAATTTATCACCACCAAGGCAGTATTATAGGAAATTTTGGAGGGACTTTTTTAAGAAGAAAAAACATGTGTCAAAAACAGGTATAAAGAATGGTAATAACTACATTCCTATCAATAAGTTCCTTAAATGGAAAGTAATTAAGAGCTCCAACCAAAAGATTGAAAGACCCCTACATATGCTGCCTACAAAAGACTCACTTCAGATTAAAAGACACACACAGACTAAAGGGAAGGAGAGGGAAAAAGATATTGCTTTGATGGACCTAGAAGATATTTAAATCAGAGAAAGATAAATACCATATGATTCCACATATATGTGGAATCTAAAAAATAAAAAGAACAAACTAATCAAAAACAGACTCACAAATATAGTGGACAATTTGGTGACAGACAGAGGGGAGAGGGTTTGGGGGGCTGGGAGAATGAGGTGATGGGTTCAAGAAGTACAAATTAGTAGCTGATAGATGGTCATAGGATGGGGTGTACAGCATAGGGAATGCAGTTAGCATTAATATGTTGGGTTGGTGGAGGGTCAGGGGAGGGAGGGAGCAATTGGGGGGATTGTTTTACGAACTATATGGATCTCTAACCAATGTACTATATACTTGAAACTAATTAAAATAAATAAATTAAAAAGAAGTAATATAATGTGGAAAGAATGAAAAGCAGATTCTCCTCTCTCTCCAAGGCCTACTTTTGATGTTGTTCATTGTTGGTGATGGTTGTTTATTTAGTGGCTTTTCTGAAATAATTCTGTATTCTTTGTCATGTGTGTCCACTGAAGTCTCTGCTCAGTTAGTCTACTTATTGAACAGAGATTTCCTTAAATGCCTGAAAGCAATAAGTCTTTGCTAAGGGACTGTGAGTGCATATTAAAACATGCTTGGGACTTAGCCAGGCAATTTATAACTCTTCCTTAGGCTTTACTTCCTACTTATGCAGAGCCTGAATGTTAGTCAGTGGTGAGAGGGCTTCTCAGGTCTTTCCTAACCATGCACACAGCTTTATACAAGTGCATGCCCTTTTGGATTTCCAGGAATATGTCAGAACATTCCAAAGCCCCTTATGGACATTACAACCCCAATGTTTCCTTTAAAATTTTTTGATTAGTCTGTGGGGTTTTTTTTTCTTTTTTCACTTCACCTGTTTTCCTCTATGACAGCTACAGTGTTGAAAATTTGCCTCTTATTGTTTCAAACAAATCTGTGCCCTGCCCTGGGGGAAAAGGCTGTTTGCATGAGGCAAACTCTGTCAGATCAAACAAAAATAGCCTTGAGTAGAATCTTCCAGGAAACTACCAGACAGGTCAAATAATGACAGTTCTCTAGAGAATAGGGCTTTTCAAAACTCCATTCCCATTCTGCCTCCTCCAGTGGCTGTTAGGCTACTGGTTTTCACCATGATTGCAGGCTTTTGGTTTTTCAGGTTACCATGGAGCTAAGAAGAGGGAAAGATGGTAATAGAACAAGTTAAAATACCACATAATTCATTGCTCTTACCAAGATTCAGTCATTTTTCTTGCATAAAAACTCCCTTAATTGTTGCAAACCTCTGGTTAATTTCAAAAAAATTTTAAAAAGTCGATCCTAACAATTTTGCCATGTTCTTGTTGCTTTTATGGAAGTAGATTTTGGGGATTCTTACTCCATCATTTTTGCTGATGTCACTTTTTCCTTCCCATTATTTTTCAGCCAAATCCTTTAGAGTCATCCTTAATGTATGTCTTTTCAAACATTCCAACCCACATCAGCAAATCTTGAAGAGGCAGGAAATCCTCTAATTTCAAAATATTTCCAGGATCCAGCCACTCACACCACCTTCATTGCTACCACCCTGATATAAGATGCTCCTCTCCCCTTAATTATTTTTCAACACCACCTCACCTTTCCTCAGACTTCCAAGCATGTTCCTATTTTGAAACCTTTGCATTTTATACCAAGTATACACATGGCTAATTCCCTTACTTCCTTCAAATCACTGCTCAAATTGTTCCTCCAGGGAGCTCCTCCAAGATCCTCCCCTGACCACTCTACAGCTCATACCCTATCACTCTATCCTCATCTTGCTTCATTTTTTCCTAGCCGTTATCACTACCTGACATTTTATATTTACTAATATTTATTGTCTGTCTCCTCCCCTTAGAATGTAAGCTCATAAAGTCAGGGACTTTGTCCACTGTGTCACTGTGTTCATTGTTGCATTTTTCAGTGTCTAGAACAGTACCTGGCTTACACTGGCAGTCAATAAGTTCTTGTTGAATGTATGGCAAATACCTTTTATTTGCTATCCTAGATCCACATTCCCCTTTTTCCAAGTATCCAGTATGGACATAGTGTACTCCTTTGCCTTGTAGCTTCAGCCTATGCAGAACCCCAGTAGGAGTTTGAACGAAGGAAGGGCAGTGAAGTCAGAGTATTTATTTCTCCCTGCCCAGTTGCCTCAGGTTTACTCTATCCCTGAACCTAAAATCACTCTGTTCCAAGGTAACCATCTGTATGTGGAGTCTATCTTTCCAATAACCATTGCCTACTCTCTTCCCCTCCTTTGGCCTTCTTTGCTGTTACTATCCTCAGGATATTGCACTACCCTGTACCCACTCATGCCTTTGTAATTAAACTTGTCTTATATAATCCTAATTTAAGAGTGGCATTTGTTTCCTTTGGGATCCTGCCTGACGTAGATCAGTAATCCTACGAACAACTCTATGAAGTACACATCATTGCTATCCCTACTTTACTGGTGAAAACTCTGAGGCCCAGAAAGATTAAGAACTTGCCTAAGATTACATAGCTAGTTAATTAATAGCTAGTTAATAATAGAGCCAGAGTTTACAGAAAAAAAATGTGGGAGAGTCTTTTTATAACAGGATAGTGAAAGATTCCTCAACAAAACTAAAACAGCATACCCCTAAAGAAGACTGAAAAAACTGAAATTCTCTCTATCAAAAGATACCATAAACAAAGTGAAGAGACAAGTCACAGACCAGAAAATTTATGCAATCCACATGTAGAATATATAAAGAACTCATAGAGATCAACAAGAAACCAACCAACACAATAGAAAAATGGGCCAAGCAACGAATAAGAAGGGGAAAATTATAGAAGAAACTCAAGTGATAATAAGCATTTAAAAGATGCTCAATTTCTCTAGTAATCAGACAAATAGAAATTAAAATAATGAGATTTCATTTTATACCATTTGGCAGGTGAAAACTAAGTGCAGTAAGTATGAGCAAGGATAAAGCAATGTTTGGAACAACTATTTTGAAGAACAATTTGACAATACCTCCTAAAGTTGAAGATACATATACAGTCATTCCAGGACACCCACAGATACCAAAATATTGAGATGCTCAAGTCTCTTATGTAAAATGATATTGTATTTGTACATAACCTATATTTACATATATGCTACAGGAGGGTATGCCTACATATCACTTCATTCACATGGATTCAGTGTAGTGCTACCCACCCTTCGGTCACTTAGTACCTATATATAGGGTTTGGTATTACCTGTGGTTTAAGGCATCCATTGGGGGCTTTAGAAAGAATCCCTTATGGGTGAGAATCCCTTAGGGGTACTACTGCATTTATTTTTTTTTAAGAAACTGACAAACTGTTTCCTAAAGTAAATATATCATTTTGTATTCCTACCAGGAGTATATTAGAGTTCTACCAGCTCTGACAGATATGTGATTTAATCTGCATTTCCCTAATGATTAATGATGTTCATCATCTGTTCAAGAATTTGCCATCCATAAATCTTGAGGAACTGTTGTTCAATTTTTTTGCCAATTTTTAAAAATTGGGTTGTTTTTTTCTTTTTGTTACTGAGTTGTAAGAGTTATTTACAACAGTCTACAGATAAATCCTTTGTCAGATAGTGTTTGGCAAATATTTTCCCCATCTGTGGCCTGCCTTTTTATTTCTCAACAGTGTCTTTTGAAGAACAGGTTTTAATTTTGATTAAATACAATTCATTGATTTTTGTTGTAGTTCATTTTATGAGTCAACTTGACTGAGACACAGGGTACCCAGATATTTGGTTAATCATTATTCTGGGTGTGTCCATGAGGGCGTTTCTAGATGAGATTAAGTTTCCTCCAATGGACTCTTCACTTACAGCAGCCCCTCCAAAGTCCATGGATAGCATTCCTTTCTTTTGTTTCTGGACTTTTGTGTGGTTTGCCATTAGACCACATGACCCAAATTACAATTCTTTTTTATTCCAAAATAAACCCATTTTGTTGGAGTAATATCTGGCTGTCCATTTGTTTAAGGTCAACAGTTTGGCTGGATGGGCAGGGACATGAAAGGAATATGAGTGGAAAATTGGTGAAAAGAAAATTTGGGGAAGTAGTGTATAGGTAGACCTCCCTGAAAAGGCAAAAAATATGAAGGTATTTGTGTACCTTGTGAATGCTCACCAAAGGAAGACCCATTCTGTGAACACCAGTCAGCCACTTTCCCCAGCCCTTCCTGTCATCACCCAATGAACTCAATGAACAAAGTGGCCATGGTGGCAGGAATACTCAGTAACTTGGATTTACATTCACCAAAGCCATCATGGTTCTGGCCACTGTTGAGTGCCCAATATAACACCATTCCCTGGGGTCGTCATCCAGCTACAAGGTGGCAGGTTGACTACATTGGACCACTTCCATCATGGAAGGGACAGCATTTTCTTACTGGAATAGACTTTTACTCTGGATATAGATTTTCCTTTCCTAATGCTTCTACTAAAACTGCCATCAATGGACTTATAGTCTGCCCTACCTACTGTCATGGTATTTCATACAGTATTGCTTCTGATCAAGATACTCACTTCGCAGCAAAAGAAGTGCAATAATGGGCCCATACTCATTGAATTCACTGGTCTGACTATGTTTCCCATCATCCCAAACTAGCTAGTTTGGTAGAACTGTAGAATGGCCTTTTGATGACTCAGTTACAGAATCTGTTAGGTGGCAATACTTGATTCTTTTTGCTAACATGTATAAATACAACTTATTTTTGCATGTTAATCTTGTATTCTGTAACCTTGCTAAACTCACTTACTAGGTCTAATTGGTTTTTGTTGTTGTTGTTGAGTCTATATAGTTTTCTATATAAATGATCTTGTTATTTATGAAAAAAGCATTTTTACTTCTTTTTAAAACGTATGCTTTTTCTTTTTCTTTCTTTATGACACCAACTAGAATCTTGAGAACAATGTTGAATGGTAAAAGCAGATATCTCTATAATTCTCAGTGAATTTCTATATGATTCATATTTTTAAAAATTTTAATTCATGTCAAACCTAAAGGAAAGGTGCCAGAATAGTACAAATAATTCCCCCTCCTGAACCATTGGAGAGTAAGTTGATAACACAGTGTCTCATCATCTCTAAATACTTTAGTGTATGATTCCTACCAAGCAGATAACCACAATAGAGCCATTAGAAAATTAGCATTTGATACATTACTACCATACAATCCACAGACCCTGTTCAAGTTTTTGAGAGCAGAAAGTTCTAGCCCAGAATCACATGTTACATTTAGTTGTTATGTTACTTTACTCTCCTTCAGTGTGGAATAGTTTCTTGGTCTCTTCTTGACTTTCATGACTTTGACACTTTTGAAGATTACAGTGTTACTTTGTAGAATGTTCCTCAGTTGGGTATGTCTGACATTTTGTCATGTTAGATAGATTCAGGTTATGTATTTTTGTCAGGAATTATAACAGAAGTAATGTTTTAATTGCATTCTAGCAACCTATACATTATTTTGATTTGTCCTATTAATTATAATGTTAACTTTGATCCCTTGATTATGATGATGTTTGCCAGGTTTCTCCACTGTAAAATTATTCTATTTCCTTTTATAATGAATGAGTATTTTATGGAGAAGTACTTTGAGATTGTGGAAATATCCCACTCCTTGTCAAATTTTCACTGAGTTTAGTATTCATTGATGTTTTGTGGCTTAATTATTACTATGACAGTTACTAAATGGCATTTTTGTAATTCCATAATTTCTTCTACATTTATTATTTGTCATTTTACTGTGAAAATATTTTCCTTCCCATTTACAATTAATTTATTACTGTCAGAATGGCTCATGGATTCCTGTTTTATTCAGTAGATTCTAATACTATACTGTTATTATTTAGTTTGATGTTCAAATTGTCCCAAGTTTGGCCAGGGGACAGGGGAGAAAACTTATGCAAGAACTCCTGGTAGCAAAGGACCTAGAATTGCCAAAAATATTTTGAAAAAGAAAACAAAATTGGAGGACTAATATAATCTGATTTTGACTTACTATAGAGTTACAGTAATCAACAGAATAAAGAATCTAGAAATAAACTTCATATGATTGATGAATTTCAACAAAGTTGCCAAATTAATTCAATGGAGAAATGATAGTCTTTTTTTAAAATGGTGCTGAGACAATTAGACATCTATATGTAAAAAAAGAACCACAACTCATACATTGCATCACATCAAAAAGTCATCTTGAAATGGATGATAGACCTAAAATATAAACCAAAAAACTATAAAACTTGTAGAAGAAAACATAACTGAAAGTCTTTCTAATCTTGGGTTAAGCAGAGATTTCTTAGCTAAGACACAGAAAACAAACTAAAAAATTTTTTTGATAAATTTGGATTTCATCAAAATTAGTAACTTCTTCAAATGATCCTGTTTTAAAAAATGAAAAAATAGCCACAGACTAGGAGAAAATATGTGTAAAACACATCTAATAAAGGACTAGTATTAGGAATACAAAAAGAACTCTCAATTCAATGATAAGAAAACAATTTAAAAAATAGACAAGATTTGAACAGGCATGTCACCAAATAAAAAATATCAATGACAAATACTACATAAAGAGATGCTGAAAGTCATTAGTCTTATGGAAATACAAATTGAACCACAATGCCAAATCAACATACATCCATTAGAATGGCTAAAATTAAAAATATAGACAATACAAAGTGTTCAGGAAGATAAGAAGCAACTGGACTTCTCATACAATGCAAAATGATATACCACCTTTGGGAAACAATTGGGTGGCTTCTTATAAAGTTACACATACTCTTAATACATAACCCAGAGATCCCACTCCTGGGTATTTACCTAAGAGAAATAAAATCATATGCCCACACAAATACATATACATGAATGTTCATAGTAGTTTTATTGTAATAACCCTAAACTGGAAACTCCCTTAAAGGTCTATCAATAAGTGAACAGATGTACAAATTATAGTACACCTATACAGTGAAATACTACTCAACAATAAAAAATAACACAACACTTGGATGAATCTCAAAAGCATTATGCAAAGTGAAAAAAAGCCAGATACAAAATTCTACATACCACTTAATGACATTCTAGAAAAGACAAAACTACAGGGATAGGAATCAAATAAGTGGTTGCTAGGGGCTGTGGTGGTGGTAGTAGAGGGGACTGACTATAAAGGGGCACAAGAGAATTTGTTGGGGTGGTAGAAATGTTCTTTATCTCAATAGTGATGGTTTCATTGTCTATATCTGCAAAATCAACACATTATACATTTAAAAGTGGTAAATTTTACTGTATGCAGAGTATTCTTCAATAAACCCGAATCAAAAAAAGAGCCACCCCAGTAACAAGTATGGTTTTAAAATGTGTCCATAAATTCTTTGACACTCCTCACTTCAAAAGGTGGAGCTAATATTTTTCCTCTTGAGTGTGGGCTGGACTGACTTAGTGACTTAGTGACATACTTCTAATAAACAAAATGTGGCAAAAATGATGGTGTTTAACTTCCAAGAATAGGCCGTAAAAGGCACTTTAGTTTTCTCCTTGTTCTCTCTTGGATCACTCACTCTGGGGGAAGCCAAGTACCACATTGTGAGAATTAGACATCTATATGTAAAAATACTCATCAGCCTTATGGAGAAGCCCACATGATAAGGAACTGACACCTCCTGCCAACAACCATGTGTGTTGAAACATCTTGGAATTGTATCTTTGAGTCCCAATCCTTGTCAGCTAGAGTTGCATCCTTGGCTAACATGTTTGCAAACTTCATGAGAAATCCTGAGCCAGAACTAACTAGCTAAGTCAATCCTGAATTCCTGATCCACAAAAACTGTGAAATAATAAATATTTGTTGTTTTAAGCTACTAAGTCTGGGTTAATTTGTTACACAATTATAGATAGCTAATATACTGAGAAGATGGGAGTGTCAGTTGAGGGGAAGTTGGAGAGGTAAATAGGATCAGATCTCATAAAGACTTATAGGCATTGTGAGGGCTTCGGATTTAACTTTTAAGTCCAATGGTAAACCATTGGTGGTTTTATTCAGAATAACCATAAAAATTTTGCCTTAAGTAGTCACTTTACTATGGAGTGGTCGAGAATGAAGGCAGGGAAACCAATTAAGAGGCTATTTCAGAATTACAGGTGAGATGTGATGGTAGCTTAGACTAAGGTGGTGACAGTGAAGATGGATGTATAGAGTAAAGGAAGTAGAGAAAATCAATGATGACCCTAAGGTTTTTTGTTTGTTTGTTTAAATAGTTGAAATGAGGATAACTGTAATAGGAACATATTGGGAGAGTGATGGATGAAGTCACAACCTGAAGGAGTGTATAAGCATAATATGTTTGAGAAACTGCAAATAGGTCAGTATGGTTATAGTTTATGGTGATTAATGGAAGGAGTATGGTGAGAAAGTAGGCTGAAAAGAGGCATGAAAGAAAGGCCCTGTGTACCACCATAAAGTCTCTGGACTTTATCTAGTTAGCCACTGGAAGCAACTAAAAGGTTTTAAGTAAAAAAGTGATTGATCAAATTCACATTTTAGTAACGCACTAGCAAAAGCAATATAGTTTGCATTAAATATGGGAGGTTTTGGAAACCAGGAGATATGCTGAATAACTTTCTGATTTTTAGGAAGCAACATAGTATAGATGCTTCTCAGCTTATGATGGAGTGATGTCCAATAAACCCATCCTAAGTTGAAAATATTTTAAGTCAAAAATGCATTTAACACACCAACCTACTGAACATTATAGCTTAGCCTAGCCTAGCTGAAACATGCTCAGAATACTTTAACCTACAGTTGTGGAAAATCATATAACACAAAGCCTATTTTATAATAAAGTATTGACTATCTCATGTAATTCATGTAATTATGACTTGCCACTTCCCATGCTGAGCAATTATCTTGAGTTTTATCTCAAGAGTATACAGGAGCAGGAGACACCAGAAACAGGAGACACAAATGAGTATTTTGTAGACATGATGAAATTCAAAAACACAAAACATAATATCCAAAAGACACTGACAACACAGGACATTGTAGAGTACCTGCTTTTTACTGTCCTGATTGCATGGCTGACTATGAGGATTGTCTGCCACTACCTAGTATCACAAGAAAGTATACTGCCCCAGAAAAGATCAAAATTCAAATACCACTTCTACTGAATGTGCATCATGTTAGCACCATTGTAAAGTTGAAAAATTATTAAGTCAAACAGTCTTAAGTCGGAAACCATAGAAACCAATAGTAGAAAGAACATAAATGGTTTTGGACCCAAGTTCAAATCTTGGTATAGTTGGTAAGTTACCATCTATTATGGGTTGAATTGTGTCCCCTCCCCCAAATTCATATGTTGAAGTTCTAAGCCTCATTACCTCAGATGTGACCTTATTTGGAGATAGAGTCGTTGCAGATGCAATTAGTTGAGATAAGGTCATGCTGGAGTAGGATAGGTCCCTAATCCAGTTATGACTTATAAAAGGGTAAATTTGGTCATGGATATGCACACAGGGACAATGCCATTAAATATGAAGGCATAGATCAACAGTCAAGGAATGCCGAAGATTACCAGTAAAATGACTAGAAGCTAGGGGAGAGGCATGGAACAGATTATGCCTCATAGCCCTCAGAAGGAACCAACTCTTCCAACACCTTGCTCTTGGACTTTTAGCCTCCAGAACTGTGAGATAATAAATTTCTAAGCCAGTCAATTTGTGGTACTTAGTTATGGCAGCTCTAGCAAACTAATATTCTATCTCCGTGACCTTGGACAAATTATTTTACCTTGCTAATGCCTAGTGTACCAATCTGTAAAATAAGGGTAATTGTATCTACCTAATAGGGTGGTTACAAAGATTAAAATGAAAAGGCTTTTGCAAACCATCAGGCATTGATAGACACTACATAAATATTTTATATTTGTGGAACACTAATGTTACCCAAGGAAAATGGGACATTTCTGGAGATTTTTGGAAAGATTTATTACTAACTATAAGGGTTATATGTAATACAACCTAAAAGTAACAGGATGGAGAGGATGACCCCTTTTTCATGTTGGATTCCTTAGAGAGGAGCCCCAGGATTGCCTTGTTCCCTGTAAAAATGTAGCTTTTTGTGGGATAGAACACTAGGACAAGAACCAAAAGTACCCTCAAAGGCAGGAAGATTGAGGCTAACACCCTGTGGAGGGATAAAGGTGGGAAGGAAAAGAGGTGAACGAAGCTAAAAAAAAAAGGGTTAGATGCCTTAGGCCTCCAAACTTCCCAGCTCACTTCCTTAAGTAAAAAGTTTTAGGCTGGGTTGTCCTCTCTTCAGCTCCATAAGGGAAACCCAACAGAGGCCTCACCAGTCTCTGGAACGCTTAGCCCTTTCAGGCGGGGAGTACCTTGCCAAAGCAAACAATCCCAGCTCTACGATTGTGCTCTCACTGGGTTAGGGGAGAACAAAGATCCCTTTCTTTGCTTCCCCAACTCTATGGCTCCAGCCAAAGGCACTGTTTACACAATCTTCCCTGGTGAAGAATTTGTTCCTTTTCTCTTTATGTTGCAGCTGGAAAAGATTGACTCTCTCCTGCCTGTTCCTTTTCCCCAGACCCTTGGTCAGGAAAAGTGCTCAATGCCTGAGCCTCACCCTCAGTAAAGATGTCAGCACACTTAAGAGTATATCCAGGCACTTTTTTGATGTGACGGAGAACCTCAAAGTTTTACTGGCAGAAAGCACGTCTGGCTGGAAAAAGGAGACTGGCTGGAGAGATCAGGAGCCTAGCTTGTCTCTATTCCAATTTTATTTGTCCTTCTCTCATTCCCAAGGGATTCCTAAGCTTTCCCAGGTAGATGTCTATGAGTGAATCAACTAATCAAAATTCAGGGCTGTTTTGGGTTCCTTCTTTAAAAGGACGATAAGTGAGTAGGATGAAAAGTGTTTTCTAGTGGGAAAAGTTCTTCTTCAGTCTTTAGTTTACTAACTCCAGCGGCATGTTTCCCTCAAGCTCCAAAAACAAAAGCAAGGAGAAAAGGAAGCCCCAGAGTGGTGAAGTCTTATTTTAGTACTGGCAGAGAATCCTAGTGTTAAGTTACTCCTGGTAAATTGGTAACTAAGAAACAGCAGAGAGACAATTTATAGATCTAGGTCTCCAATAAGAAGTTTAAAAATCTAACTTCACTTACATCTATGACATCTCCAAGAGGCACAATTCAAGGAAATATGCCCATTTCACACTAGGTAAGGAACTTAAAGTATAAGAGTTAACCAACAGTGACTTGAACTCAGGATTCTGGGACTTTTAATCTGGTCAACTCCACAGGGCCAAACTGCTTTCTGAAAATTTTATGGGTTTTTGCACCACATAAATTTTCCCTGAGGTAAATCCCCACTGACTAGTCTCCTGTTGCTAAGGGAGTTATGGGCTGGCTGTTTGTTACCCTTTGCAACTATGTTTTGGAAACTTAGAAGTCCCTGTTCCAGCTGTTGGGAGAGGTGGATGGAAAGAATTTAGGGGTAAAGAGGAGATGCAAGACTGTTTAGGCTCAGATACCATCCCTACAAATACACACACCACCATCCCCCACCTCCAGCAAGATCTGCAGAGTTTGTTTCTGTAAAATCAGCTACATGGTTCCTGGAAGACTGTAATCCACAATGGTTAAAAATATCCATCTTGGGGACAGAGCTGAGCCAACTAAACTAAACCTGTCCAGAAACCCAGGAAATGAGCAGTGCAGATAAAATGAACCCAGGGGTAGACAAAACACTACCTACCTGCAAGACACATCAGAGATGGTATTTATAAAATATAAAAAATAAAAATAAAAAAATCCAGATCAATCACCTTACCTGAGCAATCTGAAAAACTGTCCAGATTTGTCTTTTCCTCTCCTCCAATGATATCCTGGCCCTCCTACTGTGCAGAATGGTATAATGCAACAGCTTTGGTCAGGGGTTTCTATTGTTTTATCACTTTCTATCTAGATAACCTCGAGGACTAAGTCATGATTCTTGAATCTGAGTCTTAGATTTCTCATTTGTTAAAACAAGAAAAAATATCTACTTCATACATATGAAATAGCTATAGTAAAAGAGCATGACATATAATTTTTGTTTAAAGGTCTTTCCATGGTTAGCTCTCTGAGCTAGATTAGTTTCAATGAATTTAGGAGGCAAAGGGTCAGGGAAGTCAATTTGTGGAGTTCCCTTTCCATGCAAGATTCAGATGAAACTTTGTTGTTTTTTTTTGCAGACTGGAAGATTGCACTTGTATTAGCTTTATATTGCTACATAACAAATTACCACAAACAGTGGTTTAAAACAACATCCACTTATTATCTTACTATTCTGTAGATCATATATTCAGGCAGGCTTGACTGGGTTCTCTGCTTAGGTCTCACAAAGCCAGTGTTCTTATCTAGAGGTTCTGAGGAAGAATCTGCTTCCAAGCTCATTCAGGCTGTTGGCAGAATTTAGTTCTTTGAAGTTGTAGGACTGAGGTTCCCACTTCCTTGCTGGCTGTTGGTTAGGGGATCAATTTCAGTTTTTAGAGGCCACTTTCCAGTCCTTGCATATAGTCCCCTTTCTTTAAAGCCAGTAATTGTGCACTGAATCCTTCCTTCAAATCTGATTTCTCCAGCCAGTTGAGAAAGCTTCCTTTTAAGGGCTCATGTGATTAGATCTGGCCCACCCAGATAATCTCCCTTAGTCAACTGTGCCATATAACAACCATGAGTGCAATATCCCATCAAATTCACAGGTTCTAGGGATTAGAGCAAGACATTTTAGGAAGTCATTTAAAAATTTCTGCCTACCATAGCACTTATTCAAAAAAATGAGAGGAAATGATCTCTTTTGGGGTGAGGGGGAAGAAGAGGTAATAAACTATCTCTAATCATTTACACTACTAAGAGAAGCCAAGCATGTGAGATGAGAGAGGCCTGATCTCATGGTATTCTACCATGTCTTCTGCATTTTCTAAAGTGGCTGCTTTGATTACAATGTACTCACAGTGCCTTGAGGTAAATGCTCAAAAATAAAGACATATAAGGAATGCCTGGGGACTAAAAAATCTTCTCATGTTTTGGTTTGCCCTCATCAAATGGTGAAAATATGAAGCTGTTCAAGAGTGTGTCCTACATGTTGGAAAATGCATATTTTAAGATATGCCTCAATAGTTTCATTGCTCAAAATTTGAAGAACTAGGATAATATTCTCCAGTCACCAGTTGATGTTATTCCTCTTTTTTTCTATTTCAGAATTCAACTCAAATATTCCTTCATCTCATTTCTTTTGAATGGAGGTAAGAAAACATAACAACTTCTAGGTTCCTGGATACCAACTTATGCGTATTGTTTCCTGTGCAGCTTTTTCATCCTCGTGACCTAAGGAGGCCTCAAACTTATAAACTCATCCTGAAAGGGAGGCTGGAATAGGGTTCTTCATTGTTGCTGTTTAGCGTTTAGGTGATTTTCAAAGGACATCATTTTTTTTCTCATTAGGATGGCACAAACCTATGGGTGCTTCTCCTCTGGTATTGAAGAAACACAATTGACTCTAGGAAGAAACTGAGAAGAGAGAAACAAGACTTGTTGCCTTCAGCATCCCTGGGTTCCCTCCAGATGCTTTACAGACTTTATAAACTATGGTCAATTCCTTTTGACGACAACCAAAGAGGGAGATGCTATCTGTAAAATGCCTATATGCTCTGAACTCCACTGAAAATAAGAAAGCAAATTATAATCAATATACATTGAACTCTGATGGCACCATCCTTTCCAAATACTTTGTTGCATGCACATAATTGCTGGGATGAGAATTATTATCCCCCGTTAGTAGATGTGGAAAAATTAAGGTTCTAAGAAGATACTGGTTGGTGATCTGTCAACATCACAGTGGCTAGTGGTAGGATATTAAAACTAACACCTCCTGATTTAAAATCATGTGCTCTAAAATTCAAGTACAAGTGGAAGATTTTCATTTGTAATATTATCAAAATTGAAAAAGATTTTTAGAAATTTGCTCTTGGACCTTCTATACTAAAACATAGCATTACTCTACCCCAAGTTGTGGGCAACTTACATTGCCAATAAGTATTTCTTAGGGCCTGAAACTAAGAGGATCCAGGTTGCCTTGACTCCTCCTGAAGAAATTTGCTTCCAAGATTCTTGCAGCACCATCTCATTATTCACCTCAGAGAGAAAAAGACATGGGCCACTAAGCCATGCTCTCTCCAACCTCCTGCAGTTAAGGGGTTAGTCAGATTCAATCCCAAAGAAAAGGCCAAGAAAACACAGATGACTCTGAGTTGATAGCTAGGGAAAGGGATGGGCAATGAAGGCTCCTACCAGAGGTCCACTCTGGGGTCAAGTCTTTCCCGAGTTTTAATTTTAGTCATTGATTGAACCAAAAGAAAGCTGTTGTGGTCATCTACATTATCATTTCTGAAATGACTTTAATTTATACAAAGTTATTGTTTATCTAGACTTAAGAAAATATAAGTAATTCTTTGTCTTAATACTAACCCCACTGTCCAAGGAAGAGGTTTATCTTTGCTTATCCTGCCATTTCTTGGCTCAAAAAAATAACAATCTACAGCAATAATGGGCTTGGGGAAGAGTCCCACAAGTGTGGCAGTCTTACATTCTGGGCCCCAAGAC
The DNA here is from genome assembly GCA_030015415.1 of Cynopterus sphinx. Classification (NCBI taxonomy): domain Eukaryota; kingdom Metazoa; phylum Chordata; class Mammalia; order Chiroptera; family Pteropodidae; genus Cynopterus; species Cynopterus sphinx. Next base: position 126,798,105 of record CM057380.1, on the reverse strand, counting down.
ACGATCCTTGCTCTAGATCCAGTTTTGCTAGTCAGAGTTCCTGAGAATCCTTTGACCTCTCCAATCCTGCTTCACTTGTGAAGTGAGAGGTTGGTTGAGATGATTAAATAAAAATGTGACTAAGGTATTGCTGAGATGTATCAAGCTAGATACTTTTAAAAATACAAAGATGAATATGACATAGTACCTTCCTCAAGAAACTGACAGTCTAACTTGGAAGATAATGTACACAACAAACCCACAAATTACCATAGACCATATAAGCATTGTAAAGGATATGTGCTCTACAGTCCATTATAGAAGTTAATGTTCATTTGGCTGAGTGATGGAAACCAGAGAGCTTCAAGCAGCACTTAAGCTAAGTCTTTTAGGATAATAGTCTGAAAGAGACCAAAGTGAGCAGATTCAGGGAAAGATGGCCAGAGGGCAAGGCTTGAAGATAAGGACATTTGTAAAATGACAAATACTGTACTTTGGGTAGAGTGCATGGGAATTATAAAACATAAAGCTGAGAAAATTATCAAAATGTTTTTGAATTGGTAAATGGCAAAACCCGTTCTTTGGTTCAGGAAGATTAACCTGGCAGAAGTAAATGCTAAAGGGAAAAGACTAGAAAGAGAAGGCCATTTAAGAGGTTACTGCAACAGACCAGGTAGGTGGCAGTGAGGGCCTGAGTCAGGATAGCAGTAGTGGAAATAGAAAGCCCATTAGTCATAATTTTAAACCAACACTGTAAGTTGCTACTGACCCAATCATCTAAAGTAACAGGCCATCCCAGGTAAAAATTATTAAAAAGGAGCCCTAATTTGAGTAAAACTTTCCTGACACAGAATGAAGAACAAGTGAGGCCAGACCCATGTTGAGTTTAGAACCATCACCACCACCCTCCAGGCCTTATATTCCCACCAAGGCACTCAGCCAACTACAGAAAAGAAATATACACAGGAGACTCAAGAAACATATTATTAATACAGTATTTATTTATCTTCCCTCTGTCAAACCCTGAGCCAACCACTTTCCCCAGGCTGCCTGGGGAGGTATAGGAAAAGGAACATACAGGGCATATGAGACACTGGAGAAAGAACTATGGAAGGTGGAGACGGCTCCTTCACATGGCGAAGAGTATGAGAAAGGCCACCATCAGGCAAAAGAGCCCCATGGCCTCTGAGAGGGCAAAGCCCAGAATGGCGTAGGAGAAGAGCTGTTGCTTCAGAGAAGGGTTCCTGGGAGAAGGGGAAGAAAAAAGACTGAATTTCTAGTCCACACAAAGAAAAGAACATCAAAGGCAAGCTCAAGGAGAATTCATTCCCTTAAGCTCATCTCATGTAAGGCGTCTCAGGGTGACTTCATCATGCCCAAGTTCTTGCCCTGACACAAGGGCTCTACAGAGACTGAATGAAGGGCGTGTACAATCCAAAACTGTAACAAAATTGTATACAAACATTACCACACTTCTAATGCATCATCCATGTCTTCATAACTTAAGATCTCTGGGCCTGGACACTTAACTATCCCAGGGACCAACGAGGATGGAAAAAGTATCCAGAGTGACAAGGTCTATAACAGAAGTGTTTTCAAACTTTAAGCAGCAAAACCCCAAAATACAAAACATATAAAAGCCAAACTGCAATGGTAAAAAACTGGGGGATTGTAAAAGCTTGTATGACTGGTCTCCCTTTCATTCTTTGACAGTCTGTGGGGCATATCTTCAGAACCCCAGGGTTTGATGGAACACTAAACATTGTTCTAGAGGACAAGAGAGTCAGAGGAAAACACTATCTTCTCTCATTTCAAAAACAGTCAAAAGATTTTAGGCTGTAAGAAGCTACAACAGTCTATGGGGTTTAGATGTTATGAATCAAAATGGGATAAAGAACTCCCAACTTTGAAAGACAATATGTAATTTCTAGTTCCCTTACTGTCACCTCTGGAAGCCTTCATAGATAAGTTAAAGCAAGACCGGCTTTAAACAGAATTGTGGACATAGAAGCAAGTAGGCTTCTTGTTTCATACAAATCCTAAAAAATAAACTTATTTCCCCAAAGACATTAAGAGAACTTTTGGGTCTCTAGAGGATTAATTTAGTTCTAATAGCAAATTGCCCAGAGTTGGTGGGGACCAAATAGTCCCAAGTGTCAGGAAGCAGCAGAGCTGGCTACAGAGGCAGTTTTCCCAGGAGTGACAGAGGGGAATTCCCAGGGATGGGGAAAAACAGTAGTGAAGACACTATGCTGAGGCTTTAAAACAGGGGTAGCAAACTTTTTCTGTAAAGGACCAAATAGTAAATATTTTAAGCTTTGTGGATCACATATGGTCTCTGTTGCTCCCCCCACCCCCACCCCATGACTATTTAAAAATGTAAAACCCATTCTTAGCTCAACTATACAAAATTGGGCTGTGGGCCAGACATACTCACCCACCTTAGTTTGCTGATTCCTGCTCTAAAGCAAAGCTGTTTAATTATATTCTACATCTGTACTGTCCAATATGGTAGCCTCTAGTTACATGTGGCTACTGTGCACTTGAAATGTGGCTGGTGACTAAGGAACTAAAAACTTAAACTTGGTGTACTTTTAATTAAAATTTAAATAGTCACATGTGGCTAGTGGCTACCGTATAGAGTAGTATAGCTCTAGACCCCCAGATTATTACTGCCTAGACCTTTAGAAAGCATATCAGAGAGCCAATGGAGGGCCCATCTTACCTGGCATAACCAATGATGAGGCTTCCAAACACAGTCCCAATTCCAGCCCCAGAGCCAGCCACCCCAACTGTGGCAGCCCCAGCCCCAATGAACTTGGCTGCTGTGTCGATGTCCCTCGAAATGATACTGGTTTGGAAGCTGCGGCTGGAAATAAGTGAGGTCAGGGAATGTGGGGCTGCCAAGCTGCTGGGGCTCTGTGAAAGAGAGGCAGATAGAAGGTAAAATTTTCAAGAAACCCCTTTTAGCTATGGAAACTTTTGTACTATTTAAATGTTTTATACCATCAAATCCCATGGTTTCTCTCCCCAAACAGCTTTTTATTCCCTGAAAAACCTCCTAAAATGCTGCCAAGCAGAACTTTTTAATGCAAGGTTGGACTTCCAATAGCTTTAAGATTCAAGTATGCTCTAGAAGTCTAAGACTGAAGCCAAAGCCCTAGTCTGTGTTTGATGCCCTGAAGAGATGATGTTCCTGGGACTAAATGCTCCCAACTGAAGTCAGTAAATTAGGCCAAGTAACGACAGCTATCAACAGCACACATGGGCATGTGCTACCAGTGCCAGAGCTGGAACACTAACATATACAGTATCGACTGTTCTCCATTGCTACCTAAAGCCAATGGCTGTGATCCTTCACTAATTTGTCTTTGTCAACTGTCCTCATCACTCCCCCTACTGGTTCTGCAAGGTAACCCTCCCCTACCCTTACCCCAAAACCACAGGCCCAATTCCATCTACAAGGTACCTCATCTGTCAGAGTCTCAGGTCGTTTCAGCACCACTGTAGACACTGACCGGCTAAGTAGCTGAGAGGTGCTCCTGACCTATTGGGAATGACACAAAGACAAGAAGGTCAAGGAAGACTGTGGATAAGAGTTTCAGAACAACTCCAGGTTGTTACTCGGATACCCCTTTCATTCTCTCAAACTTAAATCAGAATCTTAGATCATTCATTTACTTTTGGCAAATTCTAGATTCAAGAACCTCACCGTTTCTCCTTCTTCCTAGGCTTCTTCTTTGCTTTAAGAGAAGAAAGTCTTATTTCCTTTGGGCTCCCCTTTGCCTTACCCTTTCACAGGCCTTGAGAATGAGAACTATAAACCTCAGAAGCATTTCCTTTACTCAATGAGAGAGATTTTGCTAGCCCATGAGGAAACCAATGATTGGAGCATCTTCTGAAAAATAGGCACAAAGATCTATGCTCTAAATTCGCCTCCTTCTGGTAGCCTTTTCTGACTAACCCCAAGCCAGTAAGTCCAAGGCACACAACACAGTGATTAACAATAAAGGCTTTACTCAGATCTAGTCATTTTGGTGCTGATTCAACTGTGCAGTCTTTGGACAAGTCACTTAAATTTTTCCAAGCCTGTTTTCTCACCTTTCAAATGGGAATAATTTATCTCAGGATTGAATTGAGAAGTAAATGAGATTATATATACAAACTGGTTAACTCAGTACCAGGCATAGTACTCAATAAATGGTACCCACTAATAGTATCACTCTTTTTCACTACTGATGGATGAACCAATTGCTTCCACCATTTAATAATTTGTAACTTCTTCCATGCTGTTGCTTCTGAGTCAAATATTTTTCCAATGTGCATTTATGTGTATTTTAGCATCTCACCCAAATTTAAGCTTCTAAAGGCAACTCTTGGCTATGGCTCTTCAACACTCAGGACAAGATCCTGTACACAGTGTATACTCAGTCCAATTTAGGAAATCTACTTCATGTTTATCATTTCTGACTGGGTTCGTTTATAGGAAGTTTCAGGATAGGAATAACTTGATCTTAGTCTATATTTTCATTCACACTGTTCCTAGATGGCTGGATGAAAACAACAGACCTCCAAGGGATATGGGGGTTGCCTGACAAGCATTCACTCTTTCTTATCAGGCTAGCAGACCAAAGGATGTTCCCCTAGCCCAACTGTGAAGGAAGGAAGAGACAAGATGTCCCTCCTTAAAAACTCTTACAGAAAAAGCAGATACTCACCAGCGAGGGGGTAGACACAAACTTGGTACAGGCATACATTTTCAGGGGATGAGGGGCTGTGACAGGAGAGCTGGAATTACAGAAACAGCATTGTAAACATTGTCCTTGCTCACCAAAGAACATCCTTTTTAGCAGAAAAGGTGCTCTGGAAAATTTAAAGGGCCTAGAGAGCAGAGTAGCTGACCTGTCTTAGATAGAATTAGAACAAGTCAAGATTTCCTCCACATAGCTTCCAACTTTTCCTTATAATTGTGTGACTTCCCCTGGTCTGAACAAGGAGGCACTAAGTCCCAGCTTTAAGGCCTGTTATTCATTTCCTTAGCCCTGTGACTTGGGGTTGTCAAGAGGATTTTCCCAAGTGTCCTTTGTCTAAAGTTTTCCTCCATTTCTATTCAAAAGGAGCCCTTCTCAAGACCTCATTGTTTGGGCCTTAAAAGGTTGCCCTTTAAAGACTCTTGGGAGATATTTGTTGAAGGCCAACACACTGGAAGGATCTCCAACAATCTTTTTACTTAATTACCTGGAAGTAGTTGATTCCTCAAAACACTTCAATTTCCTACATTAACAGGGTGAGACAGATCAATAAGGAACTTTGCCATTACTCTAATTAGCAATGACTGTTAAAGTATTTATTTTCACCATCACACTAAAAGGTATACAATTTTGTATTCCAAGATCTGAAACAATCTGTAGATGTCTGAGCTGGTAAAATTGAAGGTGAGAGAAGTGGATGAATTAAATATCGAAAGGCAGGGTTTTTCCAAGTGAAGTGAGAGGCTCACCTGAACTAATTATATAGGGATAAAGACGGTGTATTAAAAAAACATATTCTTAGGTCCCACCTTAGAACCTTCCTGGTCAAGATCACTGAGGTTAAGGCCAAAGTACCGTAAATTTCAAATAAGCTTCCAAAATTATTCTTAGATACACTGAGAACACGGTCTAAAAACCAGTCTTGAAACTATGGTAGTAGTAGAGCCAAGACTTGAACTCTTCTCACTTGTAAATGAATGCTTTCTAATATGCTACAGGTTGGAATGCCCAAGAGATAACCTAGGCCTGTTAAATGACACTTCCTGATATAAGTTGGACTCATATTTTTCCGGTTTACATTTCTGAATCCAGAATCTTTCTTTTAGATTAATGGATGTCTTCAACTCTTTCTGTTTAGAACTCTGATTTCTGCTCCGTATGTAATTCTAATCCAATTTTGTTGCCAGACTATTCAGATTTTCTTGGGTCAACATCCAAAATTTCTTTTAAAAAAGCAATAAATTAGAAAAAATTAAAACAAAAAGGGAATTTTCCCCCAAGGAGGCAAACTTTAATATCATCATTTGTAAAATGTAGTTAAGGGGATCAAATGAAATAACACATGTAAAGAGCTTAATGTGGTGCTGGCACAGTAATGAGCCTGCAACAAAGGGTGGCAATTAAGGAGCCTGCAAGAAGTGCAGATTCCTCCCCTGGTCACCTAACCTCAGTAACTGTGCAACTGTTAGCCTACAACATCTCTGGCAACAGCACCATCCAGAATTAAAGGCCAAAGTCATCTTAGGTTTCTTCCTCAGTGTAGATCAGTCACAGTTACAAAGCTGCTAATTTAACCATTCCCTTTTTTATACCTTTTCCTCTTGAGGGCAGTGTCCGGGGACTCTCAGCAAACCCTTGACAGGAGAGCTGGCAGGTGCCGACTTATGCAAAGCCAAGTTACCCCACCCTTTTGGGCCTGCTGCCTCTAACGGAAAACCTGTTAACCTACCACTTGTGGGGTTTTTTTGTGCAACTTCACCGGAGTGTTAGAACAGTGCTGGAAGACAAAGGTTCCAAAGAAACCCGCCATCGCTCTCCCAGGTCACAACCTTAAGGGAGCAGGTGTTTGGACTGTTCTGTTCATTTCTACCATGTTCACAGTTTACTTTTTTAATTGACTAGAGGGGTTGGTGGCTTTAGACGATCCACTATCTCCACTGCTCGGCACCTGAGGTCCTGAATCTGGAGGTTTCAGGATAAAGGAACGGAGTCAGGATGTGGAGAAAGCCGAGCTAGGAAAGGGGAGAGTCTGGGGGTTGTGACAGTCCTGAAAGGGTCAAGGGCTGAGTGGGAACAGGTGAAATGAGCACTCTGGGATTTGGCTTTCGCCAGCTCCGAGGCGCCCTCCCTCCGAGACGTCCAAGATGGCGCCAGGCCCGCGCGGTTGGAGGTCACTCACACGCGGAAGGGGCAGACTTAAGGCGCGGGGACACCGGGAGCGAGGGAGGACGTGAGGCCCAGGGTGGGAGCATGCACGGTAAGGGCCTCAAAGCATCCGCGCGAGGTAGGGTATCCCGCGCGCCTGCGCAGCGCAAAGCGGGTGCGGGGGGCCCAAGGCCTTACCTGCTCCCAGGGTAAAGAAGACAGAGAGGGGCGGGGGCGGGAATGAGGGAGAAGGAGGCTCGACGCATGCGCGGCCCGGACCAACGAGTCGCTCCGCCGAGGATAGAGCGACGGCAATGTTGAGGCGGCTCAGGCGCCACAGCGCCGCCTGCCACGTCGGTGGTGGCACCGGTGCAGTCCTCCACCTGGCGTTGGCGAGGAGAAACTGCAGGCGGAGCGCACGGCGGAAGGAAAGGAAAACTCCGTCGTGGAAGCCGGCCCCTCACGTGGCTCGCGGTTTGGTCAGTCCTGCGTGTGGGATCTTGGACTCGCGTCCCCTTTCCGAGCATGCGCAGACACATTGAAAAAAAAAAAATCTACCCAGAAAGTCCGTGTTAAATAGCATGCAATCGGGATTGGGGGTCATTGCCCAAAATGTAGCGGGACGAAAATGAAGACATGGGGTTTCTGTCTTCTGTTGCCCCTCGAAACCAGGCTGTAAGGATCAGAAACCTGTTCGGTGGACGACTAGTCAGCAACACGCTCCAGGTGCCTCTAGTGGCTTCCCCTTTGTGTTCCCCTCTCTCTTTCTTCATTCTGGTGATCAGCCAGAGGATCCAGGCTAAAGATTATCGGGACACAGACCCTAGGTCCTGAGGCAGTGCAGAAATAACGGCCACCAGTGACCTGCGGTGAGGTGAGGTTGTAGGTCACCCTCCACACGCCCGTGCCTCTGCCCGGGCTTCACCGACTCGGGATAAGCAGACCACGCCACGAGGTGCTCCCTTCGAAAGCCCTGGGCTTCTCCCTCGTGCCCTTTGGCTCGTCCCCCTGCTAGGCAAGGAAGTGAGTGGTTGGAGGGGGGGGGGGCTTCTGCCCTCATTGCTTCTGCGGGGCTGCTTTGCCTCCCAGGCGGGGTGTGAAGGGCCCCTTCGCAGGAGGAGGGCAGCAAGGCCTGCCTCGCTCCTCTCATGCGCAAACCCCAGGCACCGGTCTTGAACGCAGCACGGGGAGAGCGCACCAAACCGCCATAAAAGAATGAGAAAAAAGAAAGCCGCGGCTATAAATAAAGCCAAATCCGCCGCCCTCTGCGGGGCTGTTTGTCCTCCCCTCCTTGGCCCCGTCCTTCTCCCCGCCCCCTCCCGGTCCCCGGCCCCGCGGCGCCCCGGCCCCGAGCTCCTCCATTTAATCGGATTTGGGAGAAGGGGAGGATAAATCACGGCAGCAGCTTTACGGTCCCGGAGGAGAGGCGAGCCGCAGCCAGGCACACCCTGGCCGGCGATAAAAACCGCCGCCGAAAGCCCACGGAGCAATTTCCCGGGACCCCGAGCGACGCCATTACAGGGATGTAATTTTGCCCGGATGAGGCCCCGAGTTTAATTATCCTCGCGGAGGAATTTCAATGCGGCCAATCCATCTTGCAGGCGGGCGGCAGAGGGATTTATATGGGCCCGTTATTTCACACCGATCCTCCATCTGCATTTTTATGGCCCTGAGCTCTGAACGGGAGGGGCCGGCGTGGAGAGCGGAATCGGAGGAGCGGGCGCGCAGAGCAGGGTGGGGGGACTTTCTCGCCCTTCCGAAACCCTCGATTGCAGCTCAGTGGAGATTCTCACGCGGTCCCCTGAAATCCCCCGATCTCCCGCCAGTTGCAGTGGTTACCTTGGGGGAGGAAGGTAGATGAGGAATGAAGCGGGGATCCTTGCAAATCAATCAACAGGTATTTACCAAGAACCAAGCAGTGCCAGGCACTGTGTCAGACGCTGTGAGCAACAGGGGGAGACGGCTAGCAAGGGTGTCCCCTGAAGTCCTCAGACACCCCACCCCGCCCATACTGAATTCCTTTGAGCTCTCAGCTTCTGGTCTTCCGAGGCAAAAAGTCCACGGTTCCAAACGGCTGTTGCAGCTGTTTGTGGAGACACTGAGACCCCTCTCAGATATCGCTAACGATCCCAAAGGAGGTTTGGAGAAGGAACCTGGGAGGAAGCTAAATCCGGCTCCTCCCCAAAGTTGTTACAGCCTGCAAGGTTTAATTCTTCCTTAATCCCATTCTCTGGGCTCTGGATTCATCCAAACCTGGGTTCCTAAATCGCTGTGTGACCTTGGGCAAGCTCTTTAACCCCTTTAAGTCGATTTCCTCCAACGTAAATTTGGTTAATGATAGCGCATACCCATACTGTACCCCAGCGAACATTGGGAAAATCTGAGTGAAGCTTTTAGCAAGGTCCTTAGAACTCAGGAAGAGTTCAATAAATGCTAGCAATAGCAATAACAACAATAATTATTATAGTTAGAGGCAGTGCAGCTCACTTCTGCACTGCTCCCTAGAGACTTTATTCAAGGTCCTTGCAATATCTCTTGCAAGGTCCTTGTAATTATTATTATACTTTTTAACCTACATAAATCATGCAAAACAAGTTGTTTGACGAGTTGGTAGGTAGAGATCTGTGGAGAGGCCTGAGAATCCTGGCGGCTATTGCTACTAGGTCAGAAGCTAGAAATTAAATCAGTAGGGGAATAATGAGACTACAAAAGATGGATGGTTAGATGGATGGATGTGAGGGAGGGGTGAATCTGAAAACAACAAAAGATGATCCAAGAGAATATCAGCAAAGTGTTTAGGGATCTTCCTTACCAAGGGCTTAGGAAAGTGTCCTTCCTTCACTTCACTGAGGGAAAACTGGGGTGGGGAGGTAAAGGGTGTGGAGCCAGAATTATCTTTGCCAATCAATCCCTTCCTTTTCCTACCAGACCATGTAACAAGGTTGGCCTGATTGGCCAGTTTCTCTAATGACTATTAGTGGCAGAATCTGACTGGTTAGCAGCCTCCCTGCTCTTGTTATGAAGAAATGAGATTGATCTTTTCTTTCTCAAGATTGGTTAACAACCCTCAGGGGAGCCAAAGACTCAATTTAATCGACTGGATAGGCCAGGAGGAAAGTCCAGCACCTCTCATATAGACTCTTTCTTGGTGTTCTTTTCCACAAAGGTCACCAAGAAAGAGTCTTGATTGGCTTATGCATGTTTGCTTCTGAATGGGAAATGGTAGCTTAGTGAAGAAGAATCGAGAATCATGTAGGCATGCTGCACTGTTTGGTTGAAACCCCAGGTGGAGGAACATAAGAGGAATAAAAAGACTAGGACACAGGAAAACACAAAGAAAAAATTTTCAGAGAGAAGAGAAAAGGTTTGAATAAATTGTTTTTCATTCCTGATAGTTTAAGATGAGGCTACTTTATGATGCAGTTTGTTAGATGCACATGTTGCCAGCTCATGGTGTGGAAAGAATAGCTGTCCTGGAAACAGGAGACTGGGATTCTAGTCCTAGCCTTATGACTAACTAGCTGAGTAACTCCACAAGTTGCTTCAGCTCTCAAAACTCCAGTTTTCCTCTTTTGGAAACATCAGGGAGAGAAGTAGGTGATCTCTAAGATTCCATCGTGTTAACTTCCCAGGATTCTTTTTCTTTCTGCTAAACAGGCAATTTTGTACAAGTTGGCGTATTACCTTTGCACTTGAACTTCTTTATTTATAATTGTTAATTTCAAACTCCTGGGGCTGGTGGACACTGACTGATGTATTTTCTATTTCCTCTTGCTAAATCAGTTCCCCATGATAGCAGGACTGTAATCTATCAGCAAACCTCCCTAATCCAGGAGAAAGAAAACAGTAAATGGAAGAAGAGAAAGGATCATTAGTATCCAGGCTTCTGAGGGAGAGATCAGTGGGAGAGTTGGTGGCAGAAGGATGGCCAAATAAATTTTTGCTGGGGAAGAACTGCGTTTCTCTGAATTTGTATGATGAGTTTGTACCAGTCCTACATATTTGTCTAGAGGCCATGATTAAATATCTACATGAACAGTTTTGGTCCTGGCCATTTGGTGGCTCCCAAGCAAGAAACATACAAAGGAAGAACAGACAATAAAAGTCATTATGATATATTGGGAAGAGCTAAGGACATCAAACTAGAGATCTGAATCTAGATTTTGGAATACTACTAATTATGTGACTTTGAGAAAATCACCCTCTCTAGACTTCAGTTTTCTCTGCCATGAAATGTAGAAAAATGCTTCATGATTATGAAGTTCTCTTTCAGTTTTAAATATAAACAGCATAGATCTGTCCTTCCTGGTTTGCCCTTATCTCCTGTGACTTCAAGTGATCAGCGAATATTTATTAAGCATCTACTATGTGCAAGTTATTATGCTACAAATTGTGAGTGGGAATAAAGAAGGAGAAAGCATAGTCCCTTCTTTTCATAAATTTATAATCACTACGACGTGTACATATATAATTAATATGCTGCAAGATTTAATAGATTGCATGGGTAATAGGAGTTGAGGCAATATGACTTACAGTTAGAGTGATGAAAGGGCACCATGATTAAAAAAAGATGAAAAATTTGAATCATAAAAAATAATGTATATCACTTATTCAGCAGATATTTATTGAGATCCTATGTTGCAGGCACTGTCCTAGGTGCTGGAAACACAGCTATGAACAAAATAAGAGAAAAATCCTTTTCTTCCCAGAGCTGACATTTTATAGAAATCATGAAGCATAGTAATGAATACCCATTAAACCACTCCTAATTTAAGAATTAAAAAAAAATTACCAATATTACCTAGGGGCCCATGTGCTTCTCTCTTATAATAGCCCCTGAATTTCATGTTTAACATTTTCAGGTTTTTCATGAAATTTTTGTCATATATTGTTTATTTTGGGCCTCACCCCCCTTTTTTTTTTTTTTTACCATTCTAAGAATGGTATAATATTGTTTGTCAACTTCTTTGCTTGCTCTTTTCATTAAACATTATGTTTCTAATATTCATCCACGTTGATGTAGGTAGCTGTAGTTCATTCATTTTCATTGATGTATAATAGTCCACCAATATGTTAATTCCCCTGTTGTTGAGTAGTTAGGTTTGTTTCCACTTTTTTGTCATTACAAACAATGATACTCATAACATTTCTGCGAATCTCCTGGAATACACGGACAATAGATTCTTTAAGATATATAAAAGGGAATTTCTCAATTGTAGGATATGAATATCTTCAACTTTTCTAGATAATGTCAAATTCTTTTCCAACATTTATGCCCATTAAGGTATATAAGTTTTGATTGTTACCCTATCCATATCAACTTTAGTATTAGTCAATCCATTGAATGTAAAATGGTATTTTATGGTAATTTAAATTTATAGTTCTCTGATTGTTAATGAAGTTGAACACCTTTTCATATATTTATTAGCCAATCAAGTTTCCTCTTCTGTGAAATGCCTATTCATGTATATCTGCCATTTTCCTATCAGGTTGTCTGTCATCTTCCTATTGAATTTTTAAAATAAATTTATCTATCTATCTATCTATCTATCTATCTATCTATTTTGTCATCTAATACTGATCCTTTGTTAGTGGCAGCTATCTACTCCCCAGTTTATGGAGAGGTTGGGATTTTAGTAGAGGCTTGGATGGATTATTTCAATTCCAGCTCAGAGTCCTCATTTAGTTGGATTAATTAATTCTTAATTCATTCATCAAATATTTATTGAATGTCTAGCCAGACATCATGCTAGATGCTGAGAATACAATCTCACATTTGTGCACCTCTCGCCACTTCCAAAATCTAGTTGGGTCCAAGCCATTGACATCTCTTCCTAAACCACTACAATAGCCTTTTAGTTGATCTCTCTGATTCCAAGCTGGTTTTGCCACGGTCTACTCTCCACACAGTAAGTAGCTAAAGTGACCTTTTAAAATGTAGATCAGATAGTGCAACTTAAAACCCACTAATCTTTTCTAGTGCTCACAGAAAAAATTCCAAGATTCAGCTACAGGACACTCCTACTGACCCTCAGATACACCAAACTTGTTTCCACTCAGTTCCTTTCCTCTGCCTGGAACATTTTTCTTCCAAACCATGACCATTCTCTCATTTCATTTAGGTCTCATCTCAGATATCACCTCTTTAGGCCTTTCCTGACCACCCAGTTTAAATAGCCACCACCTTCTCTTCTGTATGTATCTCCTTATCTTCCTTTATTTTTCTTTTTAGCATTTATCATAGTTTTATTTTTATTTTTATTTTTTTATTGCTTTCCCCACTATTAGATTAGCTCGACAGGGACCTTGTTCACCACTGTATCCTCAGCATTTAGAACAGTACCTGGCACATACTAGGTTCTCAACAGAAATTCTGCGAATGGTTGAACAGTAAATAAGATAGAGTCCTTGCTCCTAAAATGTTTATAGTCTAGCAGAGCATACAAAGAATTAAAAGACAAATCATTTCAACACAGTGTGATAATGTTATAAAAGGGGTAGGCTCTGGATGTTAGGGGAGCACATAGGAAGGACATGCACCTAGTCCTGAGAAGTGGTAGTCAAGGAAGGCTTCTAGGAGGAGGTGACATTTATGAGACACGTGAAAGGCCTGTATAGGGAGAGAATAGATGGATGTTCCATTGAGAAGAAGCAGTAAGTGCAAATACTTTGAAGTGAGGGATTATGTGGTCTCTTTTCCAAAGGACAAGTAATTCACTGTGGCTAGAATGAACAGTTGTGGGTATGGCAGGGTACAGAGAAGTGAGAATGGTTATTAATGACTAGATCCTGTAGGATCTTGAGCATCAGGCTAAGACATTTGGGTTTTATCCAAGGAGTCATTTCAATAAAAGTGTAAGAAGCTCAGATTTGCATTTTAGATCATTCTAGCTCTAATATGAAGAATTGATGAGGTGGGGTGGGACTGGGGGCATGGAGTGCAGTAGGAAGCTGTCATAATCCAGGTGGGAGATGATGGTAGTGACCTGAACTCTGAGGTGATAATGGGGACGGAGAGAAGCAGGCAGAGTTCAAGAGGTTTAGAAAGAAGTGATAGGCTTCAGTGCTTGTCGTGGGGGATAAAAGAGAGGGAGAGATAAGATGGTGCTCAGTGTTTTGGCCTGGGTCATTTGAGTGGTGCCCCTTCTTCTAAGCCTAGTCTTTTTGTTATCTCCACATCCTACAAACCACCATCATTGGCTCTCCAACTTAGGAACCCTACCTTCTAGGTTGATCTGCCTCTAAACTTGGCCCTGTACTGGATGAGCCTGCACAAATCTAACCTTTTCTTCTGAGCTCTACTCCCTCATTTTTCTCTTTACTAAAAGAAACTGAAACCACCATAGATCCCCCTGGTTGTGTCCTTACTTTTCCAACCCTACCTAAGTCATTAGGCCCTGCCTTGTGTATTAGATCGGAAACTCATCAAAGAACAAGGATCTTCTCAGTATCACAGAGGCTAAGCAGGGTTGTGGCTTGTGAGAGCTACTGATGAGTGCTAATACAGCCTGAAGACTCCCAGTATAAAGGACAGAAGAATGGCAGAATAGACAGTAAAATGACTACAAGTATGCACTGTAAATTATCTTCTTTAGTCTGGGAATAGCAGGAAAGGTCTTGGCAGCTCTGAAAGAGCAGGGGAGAGGATATGAGGTTTAGGGGGAGGGTAAAGGGGGTAAAGAGGATCAAACATGGTAGCTGAAGGAAACTAGACTTTGGGTGGTAAACACACAATAGAATATACAGATGTCAAATGATAATGTACAACTAGAAATTCTATAATTGTATTAACCAATGTTACCCCAATAAATTTAATTTAAAAATAATTAAATAAAAACATGTTTTATTATCTTGACGAATATATGAATATCAGCTGGGACATTTATATTTAGAATTCCAGGACTCCTCCAGCCCCCAGTATGACCCTCAGGTTCTCTTTTCATTTTTGGCTCTTGTCCCACTACCTGAGAGGCCTCACACAAAAGTGTGTGCTCAGTGCATCCACACATGTAAATTCCGTCTACATTTCAGGCCAACAGGGCTAGTGGTGTGCCCTCCAGCAGCTCCTCTGTGCTTTTAAGAGATCAGGCCCCAGGAAGAGGCCCTGGAAATGAGCTCGGGGCTGTTCAACAGGGTATTCTGGCCACTGGAACATAGTATGGGAGCAGGGAGGCATGAGCTCTGTCTGGGTAGGCACATCCTCTTGTCATAAATTATCTTCACTCTAGAGGAGAGGAGACCCTCTAAAACAGGCATCCAAGGTAGTGGTCCCTCTCACCAGATCTAAGGGCATGGACTCTGAAATCATATAGGCTGGATTTGAATCTCTAGTATGATATTTATTTACTCTTCTTTGAACCTGGCCAAATACTCTGAATTTGTTTTCTTACTTGTATAACAGAGATAAACAGAGATAATATCTATCTCATAGGTTATTGTGAGAATTAAATAAACTAATATGTGCAAAGCACCTGGTATTTAATAACTACCACTCATTCTCATTGTTTTTCTTTCCACTCACCACCATGCTTTCTTCACAGTAACCATGGAGGCTGGGGAAAAAAATATAGATTTTTTTTTTTTTTTTTTTTTTTTTTAGGCAAGGCTGTTTGGGAGGAGTATGTCTGGGAAACAGGAGTTTCTAAGGAAGACAGTAATAATCTAGGCAGTAATAATCCCAGCTCAGGCTAAGACCATGTGGGAGAAAGAGGAAGAGTAAGCTGTCCTATATACAGATAAATGAGAAATGTTAATGGTGTGATTACTTTTATAGTCTGTTTTGTTGACAGTAGCAGCTGATGACTGTTTTGGTTCTTGATTTTCAGGTTAAAATAGGTGAAGAAGATAAAATAATAGAAAATCCGTCATTTCTTGATGACTAGGAACACCGTCAGAGGAACACATGGTTGCAAACATGGATTCTGTCTTTCAGAGACTGACCCTCTTATTAAGTTGATCTTGTATTGTTTCTGAACATGTATAGATTCTTACCACATGCTGTCATTCTTGCTACTCCTGTAGCTAGAATGCTCTCTTCCCACTTCTCTGCCATTCCAAATTCTACTCTTTATTTCAGGTTTTTCTTTCCATGTTAAGCATGCTTGCTCACCACCCTCCTCTACTTCCCCTGAGCTCTTCCTAGTCTGTATCACCTAGAAATAATTCACAATCTTAATATGCTTACTATCTTGTACTGTTCTCTTACTGTTTCATGTATGCAAGTCTTCTCTCCCCAAATAGCATTTAAGTTTATTAAGGGAAGGAGCCGTGTTTCTATTTCTCTTTTTTTTCTCATTGTGTCTATGTATTTATTCAATATACATTTATTGAGTTCCAGTGTGCCTGAACTGTGTTAGGTGCCGGGATACAAAGATGGATGATATAGCTATATATATCTCGTCATCACTAGAGAAGCTAATAATGTTATGGACTAATGGTTTGATAACTGCCTATAAAAGTGTTGTGCACATAATGGGCCCTTGATATAGGTTTGATGGATTGATGAACCATGCTGCTTTTCAACTAGGCATTCAGTGACTGAATGAATGAATGAGACAACTGAATAATGAGTCCCTGATAGAATTGTTTCCGGTGTACCCCTCCTATATAAACCTTGTTCTAGCAGACTTAAAGGTATAAGACTGGTTTGAGTGGAGAAATGGCCTTTAGAGTCATCAAAACAGAGAGTCTACTATTTTTTCAAGGCTATTTCAAGGCAGTGTTCACTCCTTCCCTTAAGGCCTAGTGATTAAATCACCAAGCATTTTACAGGCATTGATGAATACTTTTTGCCAATTTGTGTCATTTAGGTTGGTGAGTTATGAGAAGTCTGCCCATCACCATAATAAAAATAGCTATTATTGAATAGTTATGTGCTAGGTGCTGTGCTGATTTCCTTACACAAATTATCTAAATCCTAACAACAACTCTGTAAAGTAGGTTACCCCCATTTTACAGAAGAGGAAACTGAGACACGACTAATAAACAGAAAAGGCAGGACTTGAATCCAGGCAGTCTGATTCCACACTTTGCTGTCTATACAATGAGAAAATAGAGAACTGAGTTCTGGAACTGGTACTGCCATTCTTTTGCTGTGTGACCTGCAGAAGTAATTTCACCTCTCTGGTCTTTAGCCCCTTCTGATCACACAACTGAAGAGTGACAGCACCAGCCTTAAAGCCTGTTCTTTTAAATTCAAGTTCTGTACTCTTTCCACCATCCTCAACTGCCTAAATCTGGTGGTGATTCCCAAATCTCAACTTTTATCTTCTTGTATCAGGGGCAACTTGTGGTATTGTCATTCATAAGATGGGTGTCCTTTATTCTGAGAAATTATATATAAAGATCTTGATGGTTTCATGAAAAGCTTAGCTGACAGAGCTGGAAAGGAACCCCCGAACCTGATTTCTTCCTGTGACCCCCATCCTTCAACTCCTAGGTTTAAATGAAAATATTACCCAGTATGCAGGATATTTACTATCAAGAATCTGTTCTGAGAGTACATAGCCAAAACTAGGCTATGATTGAAAGACAGATGGCGAGTCCAATTCATTTTTGAGTGTGGAGTTTGATCAACACAGGCAAGAAAGAGATTGAGTCCAGGTAACAGGGAAGAGCAGGCAAAGGTTGACTTCTCTGAGGAATCTCCACAGAATTGAAACTGCCCAAATCCTCCATTTTGTCCCTTTATAATTGGGATTTTGCCTCCTGTATATGCAGACATAGTATGACAGTTATCTGAACAAATGTGTGTGTTTGGCTGGTATCAGTATTTTAAATTGGCCTGTATAAATAAAAATTGTTTTTCTGTAGCCCTCATGTTATTTGGCTCAGCTCTCTCTCCTTGGCCTCTGTTGTCTGTATATCAGGGGTAGCTGTGTGTTCTGTTCTCATCAGGGTAGCCTCTGGCTGGGGTGACTGCTAGTGTCCTTTCCTAGGGCTTCTTTAACAACAGGTTATCTGGCAGGATGGCTTTTATGTCCTGTCTTCACCACCTTCTCCAGTCTCCAATTTCGTCTTCTCATTTTCCAGAATCATTTGCATGGTTCTCCCGTATGCTTTTTTTTTTTTTTTTTTTACTTTCTCCATCTCTGCATAAAGTTCTACAGAGATCAGAGAGGAAAAATGCACTAAAGAGGAATATCTTCTCTCTCTCTCTCTCTCTCTCTCTCTCTCTCTCTCTCTCTCACTCACACACACACACACACACACACACACACACACACACACACAGTGTCAGGTAAATTTTCTCTCTCCTCTGACCTTACCATGCTCCCAAATATCAAATCAAGATCACTATCAAAAAACTAAAACAAACAAACAAACACAAAAAGGAAAAAAAGAGGAAAAAACTAAAAATACATTATTTCTCTTTTAGGAGATGAGTCCACCTTTCGGGGGGATCCACCTGCAGTTACCAAAGGGCTGAATTTCTGAAGCATCTACTTAAATGTCAGGCTGCAGCTGAGGGCCTGGTGATCTGCGGTTTTGGGTCAGTCTTCATGTGTATGTGATCTGTTTGTAATGGTATTTTCCTTAAGCAGAAGTTAGCTTTAATTATAGATTAGAATTTTAAGTGCGTGTGTGGTAGAGGAGGTGGGGGGAATGGCTGAGTGCATGATCCTGTTCTGATCACTGGGGGTAGGAATTCAAAAAATCTTGGTCCCTGCCTTTCTGGGAATCTTGGTGGGAGTGCGTGTGGGTCAGATGGGGTGAACTAGAGATGACCAGGGAACATTTAATCTTTGTTCACAAACCAACATACAAATAATTACAAATGAATTCAGGCAGGGACATTCCATCAGCTTCAAATGGAGAACAGAACCGAGAAAGAAGGCTGCAGCACAAGAGCAGACTTTATAGAAAATTTTGGAAAGCTTGGAGGGAGCCGTGTGTAGAGAGAGTTGGGCTGGGAATGGTAGCTGAAGGTAAGGCAGCCTACTCCCGGGTCTCCTCCTCAGCCGATAGCGGAGGCTAGGCTGCTGGGTGAGGTGCTCACGGGACCCGCCCGGCTCTCTGGATTCCCCCCCACCTGATCCCTCCGGCTCTCACCTCCTCCTTCACTATCCCCGAACCCTTTTCTCTACCTACTCCTCCCGGCTCCCTCTTGGTAGTCTCCTGATATCCCTTCAAATCCAATTATCGAATTAATTGACGTGCTAACCAAGAGCAAACAGAAGGGGCGGCAAACACTGGACGGCTCAGATTTATCCTCAGGCCTCCCCAAGCCTCGGCCTGGCGAGATTTACTGGGCCTCGAACACGGCAACAGTCCAAACCTTTGATTAATCATGTTTTTCTCCGGGCCTCATAATTTAGTTGGTCTTTTTCCCTCCCTGACTTTTTTTTTTTCTTTTTTAATCAGTGGAAACAGAGACGGAGTCCTCATCAGCTTCAATTACAAATATTAAGCCCCGGGACAGCGCTTTGACAGAGAGGCGGCAAGCCCCCTCCTCCGTCCCGCCCCACTCAATCACCCCAGAATTAACATCACAATCGGCGGCTGGAGAGCGTCGAGATTTAAATGGTGGCATATTGTTCGCGGACTGTCTAGTTCAGAGCAGCGGGCTCGTAGCTCTGGGCAGCAGCCCTCCGTTTCTTTCCCCACCGCCCTCCTCCCGCCTCCCTGCAGACTGTGACACAGGAGCCGCAGGAGGATTCCGCACCCTGTCTCCAGCAGCGGAGGCTGCGGGAGGGTGATGCGCCGGGGTGGGGTGAGGGTGGGGTGGCGGGGGCTGAGGAGAGGTGGGTCTAGTTTGGGGGGTGGTCAGGGGAACGAGGACTATGCAAATGAAAAGTAAACGAAGATGCGGGAAGGGCGAGACTGGGAATTCCACATCCCTGCCCTTTAGGGGAAGATTATGGCCCCCTAGACTTTCCCAAGGTCTGAGGGGCACCTTTGGGTCGTGGCGAAGTGGCCAGGAGGTAGGGAAATCTGTTGCTCTTGAGTCTGGCTGTCTAAAGGAAGAACGTGAAGCAAGATTTCTCCATTTCTTGGGCATTTTAGAGAAAATTGGCCTTCTGCCACAACCGGAAGCTTTGAAGATAGGCCTCAGAAAGAACTTTGGTATGAAGACCAAGCGTGAGGTTGAAATACTGCTCCCCACCCACCAGGGATTTTTCGGATTAGAAGACCCTCGAAGTAGCCAGAGTTCTCTGAAGGCGTTTGGGGGAAAAATTGTAACTATTTGGCTCTATCCCACTCAAGTGGAGAAGAAAAGAGAGAGTCACTTCCCCGACTGCATTAATCCTTTAAGAATGAAGGAGCTCGGGGAAAAGATGTCAATCCAGGAACCCGGGTTTCCCGATCTTTTTCACGTCCACCTGTCTCTTCCATCTCGCCGGCATCCATCTCCGGGCCCCCACTTCTGCCTAGCAACATCACAACCAATCGAGATGCAATTAGGCCAGGCCGCTGGGCTCACGCCTAACTGGGATTGGCTGCTCACGGTATGCGCATCGCGAGCTTTCATTGGCTGAAGGCCACCTGTATGGAAACGAGAGCGACGCGGACTGTCGGCGGTTCTCAGCCGCGCGGACCTGTGGCTCAGCTCGTCGGAACCTGCCGGCTCAGAGAGAACTCCTGGGCTCGTTTTTTGCCCTCTCTTCCTCCTCCTCCCTCAAAGAGATCTCTCTCGAACAAAGAGATCCTTCTCCCTGGCGCCTCTGTCTGAGGCCTAGTCTGAAAGAAATTCGACCAAATAACGCAGAAATAATGCGTACTTGTATGCTTTTTACCTCTTCCTTGCATTCTCTCGGTTTAGTGTCGAGATTTTGCCCCTTCTCTCCGATGCCGCCACAGTTCCTGCCCCTTTCTCTCGTCCACACCTATCCAAGGGGCGGGTAGAGTCCTTCAGTCCCTGCCCCTTGTTCCCCTAAACCCTCCCTAGGCTCACCTCTCCAATTCCCGCTGTTCCCCCTCCTCCCACTTAGGATGCCGGCGTCTCGCACAACAATCTAAAGCCCGATTTAGGAGGGAGTTATGTGGGGAGAGCCCCCCCACAATAAAACCCCTCCATCCTCGCTCCCCATCCATTTTCTCCGAGGGAGCCGAGTTTGACAGCGAATTCATTCCGAGCGGGGAGGGTGATTTATTCTTCAAATATACCGACAAGTGCGGGCATGATGGAGCCCATTAAAATGTTGGGAGATTGTTTTTATGATTGAAGTCTGTATTACTCCAACCATAAAGAAAGAGAGCAAGGAGTCATTAGCATTTTCATGATGGTGTATTTCTGCTTGTCTCCGCGCCATCACTCATCTTTACTGCCCGTCCCTTTGCTCTCGCTCTGCTACAACGAGGAGAGACTGCAGCCTGAGTTGGGTTGGGGGTGGGGGGAAGCGGGGGCCAGAAATCCCCCAGTCGTTCTGCCCTTCACGCCAAATCCTCACCCTCCCTGGGACGCAGATCAGGGGGTGAGAAGCCGGACATAGTTGTGCTTTAGCTTTCTTTTGCTGGCTCCTCCTGACCCTGAATGGTGGGAGCAGGGGTTCCTGCACAAACGGTACGTAGAGATCTGGGAAGACTGAGGTTGGGGAAGGGGGAGTACCCCTTTCTTTCTTTGGTTCTTCCCTTCTCGGCTTACGTACCATTTAGAGCTCTCCATGGTTGTCCACAGAAACATAAAGTCTGGGATTTCTTGATGAGTGCCCTGGGCTGAAGACCTCAGAGTAGGAAAGGACAAGAGAGAGGAGATGCCTAGTCACTGGTTTTGGAGACTGTTGGCAGGAAGTTGGAAACTTGGACTTTAGGCTTCTGTCTCTGCTACTCCCTAAAGGACCCTTGACCTTGCTCTGAGATGGGTTTAAGCCTCCTGTCTCCACTTCAGTTCCCCAGCTCCTACTCCCTCCTAATTTTCTAAGTCCTTGATTCTTTCTACCATCATATACAACAAGACTCTTTAGTACCCTAAAGAACAAATTCACATACTCCATAAAAATAATGGAGATCAAAATAATCACTGCCTAGATAGGCACTTGGAGAAAGTTGGCTATGGATAAAACTGTCCGCAGGTGTCCAGGGATTATTGAAGTCATCTGTCTTCACCACTGGCTTCTGATGAGATTCTTAGCACAAAGAAACATTCATTCTAGGTTGGGCATAAACTACCTGCCTACCTATTGCCCCAAATTGTATGGTGGCATCTGAATGGGTGTTAGTTGGGACAATTAAGGCTAGTTAAGGGTAATGGGAAAATGGAAGAGTTAGCTAGCAAGACATTAACAGTGATAATAACAACAGTTAGTGGAACATTTTCCTTTTGGTCCAATGCTTTCTCATTGATGTCTCACAGCAACCTGAAAGCTAGGCTTCATGAGCTCCATTTCACAGGTGAGGGTGTGTGGGGTACCAAGGTCACTTGGCTAGTAAACAGAAGAATCAAGATCTGAACCTTGGGCTGTCTTCATTATCTGATGCTGCCTGAGAAGGAGTTCAGGGTCTCTAAAGTGGAAGGCAGAATGACTGATTGCCCCATGTATTTCATCAAGATTCATAAGAAAGTGGAGACTGTCCAGTAAGTGCTTACTAGCAATATTCATCCCTTGGCTACTGGTCTGCTTAGTAGAGTAGTAGTTAGCATTACTGGGATTAATCCCTCTCTAATTATTCGGGGAATATTTACTGAGCACCTATTGTGTGTCATCTTTTGATTGATTTTGCCCTTGCAGGACTTCCCCCACCCCTCTATTGAGATGGACACCTAATAGGGCTCTCCAATTCTGGGGAGAGGTAGAGGCCCAGGTAGCTGGGCAGACATGAAGCAAAGGGGTGTGTGGAAATAAAGTCCCCCTACAGCCTGCACTGCCCAGAGGCGGCTGCAGCAGCGGCCCCAGATTTACAGCTGCCCTGGTGCTGATGCCATAAAAGCAAACGATCCTTCTCTGTACTAATTTTTGTGTAATTAGATCTCTCTTGGCATGGAAAGTGGGGAGTGGGGGTGGCTGGGGGGGAGGGTGCCAAGGACTCTTTACAGAGATAAGAGGAGGGGCTGGGGGACATACATGGCTTCATGTGGGACAGGTTGGGCACAGGGATCTGCATGCATTATGACAGAGATGGGAAATACAATGATGCACACATGGAAGGCAAAGAGGCAGATGAATTCTGATGTGACAACACCTGTGTGCCCAGGATGGGAAAAGCAAACGTAGGATCACGTACAAAGATCCTGAAGCTAGAAGAATAATTCCTGGTTAGTCTGTGTACACATGGAAGGCACTGAAATCCTCAGAAGAACTGCACACAGATTTTCCCCATGGACAGCTAGTTAGCAAAATCCCTCAGAAAGGAATGAACAGCAGAGAATTCCTACAGACCCATTACATTTACATTTAAAACAATTTAATTTACAATTAAAACAATATATACATACACATTTACCTGCATGAAAGCAGATACACACTTCTCTTACCTGAATGCAAAAATTACAACATCTGCACTAAACATAACCTCCACAAATGTTTGTTCTCTCCTCTGCCCCAACCCACTTCTAGACCACCTCTTATATGCAGAAAACTAAAGAATGAAAAAAGCCCTTCCTTTAAGATTTTTAAAAAGATACTTGAAGATGAATTCTATGAAGCCAAGAAAGAGAAAAGAATTGCAGAAGAAATCAAGAGGAATATGGGGATGATTAGAGAGGGAAAGATTCTGAAATTTTACCTTTTCTTGGGGACAAAGTCTCGGAGAAGAAAAAAATACACAGTCATTATTACTATCTACCGTCTACCCCTACCCCATTGTGACATACAATGGCTATGGGTATGGCAGTAATGCCATTTAAAACAACGCTTCTACCAAGCTAAGTATTCATTATGCACTAGAGTGTATCTGTGGAGGGACCTCAGGGGGCTTCTTATCTGATCTCCCTTGGCAGCCCAAATTTCTTTCACAGTAAGCCTGTCAGGGAGTCAGCCAGCTTCTGCTTCAATACTTCTGTTGAAATGCAACTCTTTACTTTATAAGCAGTTTGTCCCTGTCTCTGGACATCTATAGGTGTTAGAATATTCGTCAGTGTAATCGAATCTGTCTTTTTTGAAATTTCAGAATATACTATTTCTAAATACCATCATATTGGCTTGAATTATTCTAATGTTTTAAGACCAGTTCAATCAAAGCATTAATCGTCCCCCCACAACAGCAATAACAATTAGATACTCATTGGAAAATCAGGAGATTCTGATCTCCACAGATGACTGTCATGTACTTATCTTAAGCCCTTGTTCTAATGGGTAATTCCTGATTAACCAGAGTAATGAAAATGTATCACAATAAAGAAAGATTTGTCATGCCTTGTTATCACTTCATAAGGCCATCATTCTAGATACCTGCCATAACACCAGGATATTTCTATCCCAATAAAACATGATCATGATGTGCTTGGCTAATAAAAAGGAAAAAAGCCATGTATTAAAAATATGTTTAAAATGATTTGCATGAGTGATGTAAATATAAACTACTACATCATTGTTAACATCATCCTCCGTTTATTTGCCTTTTGAAATCCCTGCCCAACCTTGGGGGTGGGAGTAAATAAAGGAAGAGGGAGGCAGAAAATTAACATCTATTAAATGCTTACTATTGCCAGGCACTGTGCTAAACACTGTGAGATAGGGATTATTATGCCCTTACAGGTGAGGAAATTGGGCTCAAAGAAGTTAAGTAACTTGCCTGAAATCATACAGCTAGTAACCAGGTGATTAGGATTTTAACCCAGGGAAGTCCGATTCTAAAGCCCCCACTTTTTCCCCTAAACCCAGACGGAGTGAATCTATTCTACTGACATGACACTGGTGAAATATGCTAGGCTCAAAGACCTCACCTTTCCCAGATATTTACACTCCCCTCAGGGGAACCAGAAGTTTAGATTCTAAACTTTGTGGCTTTTGTGCTGGGTCACATTACTGCCCTCACCCAGGGGTGCCCACACACAGTCACAGGCAGTGCTACACTGTTGTACGGTGATACACTCACATAATGCATTGTCACATTCAGTCCACACAAGCTGGCTGTTCTCTTCTCTTCTCTCAGGCAGCGGTGTGCGGAGCCAGCAGGGGTCGCCAGCACACCAGGAATTACCATTTGCCGGGCCTGTCTGCTTCTGCCCTACAGGACGGAAATGTTCCTCCTCCTCTGCTCTTCTCCTAAAATCTCTCACCAATCCCTCCCCTTCCCTGCTTTTCCTTCTAGCACCCACCCTCAAAACCCAGACTTTGTAGGTTTCTGATAATGAGCTGAGTAGTTGCCCATTTTGCAGCGCCCTAAACTGCCCAATCCCAACCTAGATTCTGGATGTCAATCCTGCTTTTGGAATGGCCAGGGAGCTGGTAAGCCTGGAGTGGCCAACCTTCTGGTTCACCCTTGGCTTATTAGAACTCTCACTCCTCTCAGGGCCTCCCTAACACCCATTGCTTCTCAGCGTCCTTCACCCTGCCCTGTCCTGACCATCTTAATATCCCAATGTTCATGTAAGCATTTGTCCTACACATCCTTACACCCCTTGGGGTCCTTTAGCGCTCTCATCTTGGGAGGCCTAAAAGTGAAGGAAGAGGTAAATCTCTCATGGAGTGATCTGTGGCCAGTGGTTTTGAATGAGAAACTACAGTTTGGGGAGTATATAAGAGGGAACCAGGTATCATTTCTCATAACAGGAAGACTAGGTGTCTGCACCCTACAGGGAAGGGGATCTAGACAAGAGCTGTGGAGGCAGCTGTGGCTGCCTTCTGAGAGTGGCATCATTCTGCTCTTTTCTGCCTCCCCCCTCCCCTGCTGTAGCAACAGCTCCCCAGCTTTTTCATGCCCCCATCTCTCTGCAGCCCCCTCCTTTCAACTTCTGGAGCTCAGTGATTGGCGGCTGCCTGCTGCAGGGCTGGCTGGGTTTATGGCTTTGCGGCAGCTGGGGAGAAAGCAAGGCCAGAGACAGAAAAATGGAAACAGACCAAGAAATGAAAAATGATGCAAGAGTAAAAGAGATGGAGACAAAGATAGAGGCAGAAAGACCTCAAGAATAACAGATACCAAAACTCTAAATGATGAGAGGGGCAGCCTGAAGCTGAGATGGACACAAAGGAAATTATAGAGATGCTGATAAAAGATGAAGAAAATGTGATAGAGGTGGGGAGAAAAGGGAGAGAAAAGACAGACAAAAAACATTTGGATAAGTCCTGAGTTGTACAGAGCTTTCCAAGAGGGTAGGATTTGCTGGTAATACACAGAGAGTGGGGCAGACATCTAAGGAACTTCCAGAAATTTCATAATACAAGAAAAACTGGAGAATCTTGAAGCTAATTCCGTTCTCCCCACACCTGTGCTTCCATTCATCCATTCTAGCCTTTCCACATCTACACCCTCCTGGAATTTTAAGATTATTACAGAAATGACCTCCTTAAGGATGACCCATGACCTAGTATGGAAGGATCTTGTTCCATTTTTTATTAATTAAATGGGAAAACTGAGGTCTGAGATTTTGGAGGGATTTTAATATTAGAGCTATTCTTTGTTGAACATGGATTCATTTGTAAAGTTATTAGTTCTCTGTCATGGCACCTCAATTGGCGCATACCACGTTTACCTTATATTATAGTTATTTCTCAATATATCCTTTTTGCTAATACATCAGCTTCTTAACGGCAAGATCTGAGTCTGCCCTTCTTTGTGGCTCCCACAGTGCCTTGTTCTTGTTTATTAACTGAGCCAATGAACGGCCCCTGGAGATGTTTAAGCAGACGTTGGATGACTACCAATGAGGGATGTAGTCCAGGGAATTTCTGCACTGAATGAGAAGCTGGAAATATATCTCTAAGTGCCCTTTGGTTTTAAGGTTCTGTCAGTCCATATATATGAATTGCATTTGCTGTTTCTTTTCTTAGTTCTCCAAATATGCAGGAGTAAAACGCAAAGTGGGAACCCCCAAATTACAAAGTACTTATTGTGTGCCAGACTCTTAACAAGGCATTTAATACATCTGAACTCATATAATTATCACAATAACTTTTCCAGGTAGAAGTTATCCGCATTTTTCAGATGAGGGCTTAGTGGTATGAGGTGTTTTGCTCCAGGTCACATGATTAGGAAGAATGACAAATTAAGTCTAGAGACTAAAGTCTGTGTGATTGCCACAACACCGTGTTTCTCCTAATTTGGGAGATTTCCATAGTTTCAGAAAGGCAAAAAAGGAGTTGAAGAATTAGTAAAACAGAGAAAAAACATGGCTTCTAAATTTAGGGTTGGGAGAGAGATTCTGGACTTCAAGCTGGGAAAAAAATCTATTTTCATGAGAGTTAGAACAGGACATTTTTGCCTTTGCTTGATTAACAACAGACTCAGAGAAAGAAAAAATACAAGGGACCAGTAAAAGGGAAACTGGAGATGGGTATTAAGCACTGGAACCTCTTGCCATAGGTTATGGAATTGGGAGCAGGGGACATAAGTGTGTATCTAGAATGTAGTTATGAAATTTATCTTCCTGCTAGAAGGGATGTTGAAAGTTAGATGAGTCTAGGGATGTCCAGGCTGTGGGGGACATCCTATTCAGTGACATGGCTTAGACTAGTGCTGTGCAGCAGAAATTTAATATGAGTCACATATGTAATTTAAAATGTTCTAGTACCTACATTTTTAAAAGTAAAAAGAACCAGGTGAAACTAAGTTTAATAATATATTTTATTTAACCCAATATATCCAATATATATCATTTCAACATGTCATCAATATAAAAATTATTTTAAGTTCTTTTTCTTGGTACTAAATCTTTAAAATCTGTTATGTAATTTACACTTACAACATCTCAATTTGTTCTAGACACATCTCAAGTGTTCTATAGTTGCATGTGGCTGGAGGCTATTATAGTGGACAGTGCAGAGGCAGTCAGAGGCAGCAGGGTCTTTGATGTTGGACCCAGACATCTTGGATCCTGCCCTTGATTTTTCTTACACCTTGAGTTAGGAGTCCCTGTTTTTAAGTGTTTGGAGACATATTCCTAACCCTACAGGTCAGAAGAATTATGTTTCTCTTGCAGGCTCTGTGAAGTCCAGCTTCAACATTCTCTTTAAGCTCCTCTTGCTGAGCCACCAGTGACCTCTTGGCTGCTAAGCCAGTGGTTTTCAGGAGTCATTTCACTGGCCTCTCTTCTTGACTCATGTCTACTGAGTTCCTTCCTATCTCTGACTGATCCTTCTGTCTCCTCTGTGACTCCACATTCTCCATACTTCCCTTCTATGTTGATGGTTTCCTGGGTGCTGCCCTTGGCCCTCTTATCCTCTTATTCTACATGCAGGGAGACATGGATAATCTTCCTTCACTCTCTTCACCTTTACTTTCAAGGATCTTAAGTCTCTATCTCTAGGTCCAAACTCTTTTGTACTCTGGGCTTAAATATCTATCCAACTGCCTACTGGATCTCTCTCCTTTGGGATTCCAAAGACGTTGGGAATTCAACAAGACAGAATTATACCAATCATCTTTTCTCTCAATTTTTTTTTTCTTTTTGGTGAATGGCATCACTCGTTACCTGGTTATTGAAATTAATTAATACCAAGTCCCATTAATTTTGCATCCTTAAGAATTCCCCCTCTTTTCATTTTGACACTTTAGTTTAGGGCTCACCATTTTTTCTCCTGGGTTATTACAGTTAGTTTCTGACTGGTTTCTCTGGACTTTCATGATCTGGCAGTAGAGTGTAAGCTTCATGAGGGCACTCATCCCTATCTGTTTCCCAGTGCCTAGAAAAAGCACCTGGCACAGAATTGGCACTCAAAGAATAGTTGCTGAATGAATGTTGCATGAATAAATGTCCCTTAGTCTATCTTTTCAGGCTTACTTCACACATCATGTACAATCTTCACTTGGCAGCCCTACTTGAGTGTTTAGATTGCTGAGCAAGTTGTTTTTGTGCATTTTGTACCTTCTGCCTGCATCTCCTTGGCTCACATCTACTCATTATTTAAGACTCAGCACCCACATAGTCACCTATAGGAAGATTTGTCTCCTCCAGTCTTGGTTAAGTCCCCCTTCTTTGTGGGCCTATAGCATTCTGTGGGTACCTCTAAAGTAGCATTATCTTGGTTTCTTTGTTGATAGATGTTGACTATGAACTCTTTGAAGGCAGGGTTTTTCATTGTTCCATCTCTATTCCCAATAAGTGACCTGTAAAAAGCACTTTATAAAGTTTTTTGAATTAATGCACGAAATAGCTCTATCCCAACTGACATAACATTTTGTCCTTTCAGGCCACACAGGACATTTCCACAGTATTGGTAATATATTTTTAAAGCTGGTAAGCAAGTCCAATGACATGCGCTTCACTATCCTTTATCTCTTATACATTGACATATACATTATTGTGTATGTATGAAATATTTTATTAAAATAATTAAAAAAATTTTTTTGGAGGACTGACCCCATGTGCCAGTCTCCATCTGGCCTTTAGGAACATGAGATGTAAAAACACAGGGTCTACCTTCAAGCTGCTTATAGTCAGGAGAGAAGACAAACTTGTAAACATGTAGTGTGTTTTTACAAAGTACTCTACGTGGTACCCCACAGGATAACTGAAGGAAATCAAGTAAAGCTTCATGGAGGAGGTACCCTTTAGGCTGATGGGAAAGCATACATTCAGAGGCTTGCAAAAGTAGGGCTGATTTCTGTGGGGTGGTTCAGCAATGCTGTAGCCCAGGGTTCCTTAGGGTAGGATGGGAAATGAAAATGCAAGTGGGACCTGACTGGAGTACTTCATGTTCCCACAGGTAAGAGGCAGCCATTGAGGTTCTGTAAGTAGGGAATGATGTTTACATTCATTCATTTCCCACAAAATACTGACACCTGAGTTCCTATTTGCTGCTTCTTGGTCTGACTTTTCCTTTCACACAATGCTCTCAAGCCCACTCAGGTCCATCAGTCTGCATGGATGCTGAGAAGCAGGGGAAGGGTTGATCTATTTCAGGAGAGAAATGAGTAGAAAGGCTGAGTTGCCAAATACAACACAGTAAGTAGGATAAAGAATTTGAATAGGAACCCAGGTGTCTTCTCTCCTTGCTCATGCAGTCAATTATCCTTCCCTGACCTCCCTGTCAGGGACCAGGGACTGGATCCTGGGGTAGGCAAATCATGAGTAAGGAAGAGAAATGACTCTATACTACTGGGAAATTCCCAGCCCAAAGGTGCAGGTTGCACACCAGAATACATACAAAGGGCAGAGAAAAGAGCAGCTGGGGACTCTAAATATCCAGAGGGAGGAGTCTGATGAGGAAATCGGGGCTTCATGGAGGAGAGGAGTGTGGAGCAGGCTTGGAAAGATGAAGCAGAATTGGCTTGGGAGAATGGAAGGTAGTGATGACGATCCACATCAAGTTTTGGAGGTGAGAAAGAATGAAACCTATGCTGCAGACCTCATAAGAGATTTCAGTCTGGCAGCCTGTGTCAACAGCCTTGTGCAGCTTCCCATGTTGCTCCTATGGGGTGTGTGAGGCCGGCAGCGGCTGTAGGGTGGGAGCAGGGGCCCTAGATTCCTGTTTTTGTCTTCTTCCTCTTTTGCATAAGGAGGCCACCTTTCTGGAAGCCAGGATATCTGGGTTCCAGATTCTTTTCTCAACCTCCCAGACATAAATCACAAGTGATTTCATTAAATGCACCTCCTGCTGGGGATGTTGGCTCATAATTCCTCTCTGATTAACCCCCACTACCCCAGCAAGTTTATAGGCCAAGAGTGGGAGGGGGCAAAGGGAGGGGAAAAGGAGGGCTGGGGGGAATCCCAGGCGGGTGATGGATGCCTCTGTCAGCCCAGCTCGTATTTATTAATAGTCTTAATACGGGAAGCAATAAAGGAAGAGAGGGATTCTATTAATTAAATCATTGTTATAATTAACTTTCATTAAAGGAGGATCAATAAAGAGGAGTTGAGATGGAGAGAGGAGAGATCCATTATCTCTAATTTCCTTGGAAGGGATTCAGGGAATAAGACAGGGTTGCTAGGAGACAGCAATGTGAGGGAAGAAGGAAGGATGTAAGATGTCATCCAGGTGGGGCTGGAAGAGGGGTGGATGGGAGGGCTTCCAGTGGATGGAGAAAGGGAATGGTGGGGTGGCAGTGGCCCACCTTGGGACTCTGAAGGAAACAGGGGGTGGCTGATAAGGGAAATACTGGGATGGCAAACAAAGGGGGCTGTATGCCTGGCTTGTTCTGGGCACTGCTGCGAGTGCTAGTGAGCATGCAGGTCCTTAAGGCATTATGATGCTGTGTATTCTAGCCTATGAAACTGGTTAGAGTGGATGAATGTGTTTTTGTGACTGTGGAGTCAGAGTGTGCACATGGATGAGGATGGCAATGGAGGAAAAGAGGGAGGCAGGGCTGGGAGGAAAATCAAATAGTCTTTAGAGGTATGGGGTTTAGGGCATTTTTTACAAAATGGATACTCAAAGGTGTGCACTCTTGACAGGAATAATGACTGTCCTTTGGCCCAAGGCAACAACGATGGCTGCTATGGAGGGAGAAGACCTGAGTGGTGGGAACCTCACCTGCCTTTCAAGGCATGCACCTTGGTCCAGTAATCTGGGTCCCACCCCACCCCATCCTGGGACTAAATCCTGAGTAGAGTTGACATAAACCCACAGTCTGCTTCCTTCCCCACTGCAGTATTCCCCAAGCCAGACCCCCACCTAAGACAAAGTTCCTCCCTCTTCTTCTTTCTATGTGTGGCCAGTATAGCAGGAGACACAATGAGATAAAGCCACGTGGAGTCCCTTCCCTTCCTCACTCTGCCATCAAGGTCTAAGAGCCCGATGTCTGGGCCTTCTTTGCTCTGTTCACACCTCATGATAAGAACATATTTTATTAGAAGAGTTATACTTACAATATAAATATATTTGTCCAAACTATAGGTGGTGGGTAGGGATACTGGGACAAAGCTCTTATTGCTGGGGGGAACCTGGAGAGGGAGGAAGGGCTGGAAAATGGGGGCAACTGGGGCCATTTGTTCCCCCATCCCTCACAGAAGGCACAAATGCATTATTTTCATGTGAGGACACTGAGGGGAAGGGCGGCAGGGAGGAGTGGGAGATAAGAGTACAGAAAACCTCGAAAATACAAAAGAAACCTCCAAACTTAATATCTAATGGTATGGAAAAGGCTGAGGTGGGTGCAGAAAGCAATGGGAGTGGGGGACAGTAAGAGGAACCAATGAAGCTGAGAACCGAAAGAGACCTGCAGAGGTCGTGATGTCCATGCTGCTGCCTCAATGCAGGCCCCAGAGGAAACCCAGGGGAATAAACATAGATCCCAAATAAGAGAGGGTGGGTGCCCCAGGGATTGGCTTTGGGGCACCAAAGAGTATGTGTGAGTGTGTGTGTGTGTGCGTGTGTGTGTGTGTGTGTGTGTGGCAGTGGTGGTGTGGTGGCAGGTGAGAGTGACAGAAGCAACCAGGGCAAGGAGGAGCTGATTCTATTCCTCCTGGGGAATGCCTCCTCTAAAACTGCTTTCAGTGGGTAAATTCAGCCACTGCTTCCAAGAAGGACCCTTGCCTGGACAAAAAAGCTGGGTAGGAAAGGATGAAGTTGGAGAGCCTGGGGTGAAAGAGCACATGGGAGTGGTTCTTAGGGAACAGACTCTCGTGGAGCTCACTGTGTTGGAAAAGAGGCATGAGGCTTAAGTGCGTGTCTGTCCATAAGTGTGCTGTGTGTGTGTGTGTGTGTGTGTGTGTGTGTGTGTGTGTGTGTTTGTGCTTGTAGTGGGAGAGGTTAGATCACTCAAAGGTGAAGGGGTCCTGGGTGCTGAAAAAGAAGTGTCCATCCATGTGGTCCTCCAGGGCATCCTTGTCACTCTCAGCTGGGAAGCGCTCCTTACAAATAGGGCATTCCTTCCATGGAGGGGTGGCAGGGCCCCCAGTTTTGGCCTCTGACAAGGGACCCACTGTAAAGCCACTAAAAAGAGACAAAGAGAAAAGGAGAGGGTCAGTCTGCTCTATTGCCTTGACTCGTGGACCTCAGGGAGAGGGACCCATGTGCCTGGGCTCCCAGATTCCCGTTCCTAATGCGGCATCCTAGCAGTTCTCTCCTAGCCTCTCCCACAGCATCTTTCTCCCCACAGTACTGGAAGCCTTAGTTTCCCTGGCTCCCCCGCACCTCCTTTAGTCCCTGCTGGTCTCTGTAGTGCAGAGCCCATCCCCCAACCTCCTGCTCTCCTCCCTCCATCTCTGTCTGCTGCCTAATGAGGCTGAAAATGAGTCTGACATCGTCCTTCATCTCCCTGCTCCAGCCAAGAAGGATGACAGCATCGCTCCCACCCTGCCCATAGCGCATCTCACATCCAGGCAGAGCTAGTGATAAAATTTCTCTTCCCCCTGCTTTCCCTCTTGACCTCCTACGGAAGGTGGAGGGGGCAATCTGATACCTGAATTCCCCACCCCTGCTGCTTTACCACCCAAAGGGTTTCCCCAGGGAATTCACAGAAGAGGGACAGCATCTCAGGGGTAATCATATAGATACTGGATCTCAGTTTTCTCCCTGTTCCTGGCCCTGGGGGCATGGTCACCTCCCTTCCTCCCCCAATGGTACCTACCTGGTAGTTGGGAAAGGGGTAGGGGCAGGAGAAAGGGGATGCAGGGCAATGTGGGCTCCACGGAGGATGGTGCTAGAACAATACAGAAGCCAGTTAAAGGCGGGGCCTCTGAGTGCACATGTACATTGAGAAGCTGAGGAGAGGGATTACTGGAAGGCACCTAGGATTTGGAATTTGTGGGTAATTTTCAGTGTCAGTCATACCTATGTCTCCTTTTCTTGGCTGGGGCCAAGAAGAGGGAGGTTAGGGGAAGGGCAGGGAGACTGTTCACCTGGGTGCCCTTTCTGGCACTCTCCCATTTCCTTCCTCTCTGCCCACTTCTGAACTTACCTGGCCATATCATAGAAGGCACTGCCCAGTTCAGGAAGCAGCAGGTTGGCCTCCTCACCCCCACTCTGAACAGCTGCCATCAGGACTGACTTCTCATCTTCAGCCTCCTAGGCACAAAAGAGATAGGTTGGGTTTTCAGGTAGTGTCCCAGGATGGGGGAGTACCACACTGGGACAGATAATGAAAGAGCAGTCCAGGTCAGTACAGAAAATAGTGGGCTGTCGTAAGAGTGAGGCAGGAAAAGTGTTTTGATGGGGGCTGGGGGATAAGGAGTGTGGGGAGCAGTTACTCTCAGGAGTGAGGCTATTGGGTCAGATTAGGTTTAGGGGTGCTGTCCACTGGGTGACCCTGAAGATAGGCTGGGCCTGCCTCCTTTCACGTAAGAAAAAATGAGAGCCCTGTATGGCTAAGACTTCCTGCTCTGGAGGCTGGGCCACTGGGCTTGGCCCAACCCTGTCCTCACTGCTCACCGAGTCAGAGCTACTGTCTTCAGCTGGCCCTGAGAGGTGGGGAGCAATGGGAGCTGGTTGGCTGATGACAACTAGAGGAGAAGCCTCTCGTGCCCCGGAAGGAGAGGAGCCTGGGTCTCCGTGTTCACATAGGCCATAGGGTGGGAGCCTCATGTCTTCAGGGGATTCATCCTCTGAGTCTGTCAGAGCTGCTGGGCAGCCTGTAGGCAGAGCAGGGAGAGAAGAAAGAAGGATGTACTGTTAGAGGGTTGGATCCGCTCTGGCTCCTTTAGATAAGGGATACAGTTACATTAGATAGGGGCCAGGGTCTGGGAAGGAAAAAGGCAAAACACAGAAGGCACAGGCAGCTCCCAGAGGGGTCGCATGGAGCTTTCCCCAGTAGGAGAAGGAAGAGTGGGAAAGAGGTGTTACAAGATTGGGGGTGTACAGACTCAGCCCTGCAGCAGCTTCCTCATCCTCTGTGGCAGCGTCCTCATTCCACTTCTCATCTGCTACCTTCTCAAGGCGGGCTTCCAGCTTTCTCATGTACTCTAGTAGTTCCTGGAGTTGGGAAGGAAAGAAGTGAGGTGCTGGAGGCTGGGAGGATGCCAACTTTACTAACCTGCAGAGCCTTCTCTTGATTCATGATTAAATCTGAGCTCCTTAGGATTACACACCTTTACCAAAGGGTGGGGCAGCTTAAGGTAGACCCTTACCACCCCTCACAAAGGCCCTTCTTCAACCTATACATCCCTCCCTTCTGCCAGCAATTGTCTCCTGTCCTGCCAAGTCAGCTAATAAGAGAAGCCACGGTCACATTTTTAGCTTCTCGGCCCTCTTAGAGATACCAGTTTCTCAGCCAAGAGGTGACAAGAAGATACAAAGTTTCTAAGTCCTCAATTCCAGTGTCTAGGGGGCCTGATTTAGGGGTTCTCACCTGCTTCTCCTCCTGCAACTGTTCCTTTTCCTTCTGGAGCACACGCAGGGCTGACCGCAGCTCTGTCAGCTCCCGCTTACTCTCTGACAACTGCACCTAAGGGAAAAGGGCCAGGTGCAGTCTGAAGCCTTGAATGTACCTCCAAGAACCGGGGCTCTGGGATCTGGACCAATAATCTAGAAGAACTTCTCTCCATGCCTTTGTTTCTCTCTTGCTCAAACTCACACAGGGGAAACTCCAACACTTTTTCCGTGAGTCCTTTGTCTTGGCTGTGGGAGATTCAGTTGCCTGAGTCCTAGTTTCTGCCTCTCGAATGGAGACCTGGATGACTGCTCTGGGATGGGCTGCAAAGGCCTCCGTCATAGTAAGGCCACTCTATAATTCTCTTAAGTCATCAATACTACACCCAGAATGTGCGCCCTGAGAGCAGAAAGGGACACTGCATGTCTCAAACCAGTGAGGACTGAGAGGTGTGCAAGTGAGATGCCACCTCCAACATATAAGTGAGTACCTTGTATTTTTGAGCCCGCACCTAAGAGAGAGGGGCACTGGCCTCAGGAAGCCATATAGGACCAGGACTCAGGGGTGGCTAGGCACCTCACCAGGCTAGAATCCTTTTCCCGGGCCAGTTCAGTCTTGAGCACTTGATTCTGTGTCCTCTCCTCCTGAATGGCCTTTTCCAGCCGAAGTATCTCTGCACTCAGCTTCAGGATCTTGTCCTTCTCTGCCTGGGAGATGGCCACACAGGAAAATAGCAGGCTGAAGGCAAAAGGATGCCACTGGCAACAGCACCATCTCTTATCATATCCCTTCATTTAATTGAATCTTTTGAGAGCAATTTCCCCTTCCTGCCTTCCGCATTCCTTCATTCCCTTGAATGAAGGAAGGGACCTGCAGCAAGGCACCTTGCTGATCAGGAATGGCATACGGCATAGCTTGGTGCCTAGAATGGTAAATGTTTCTGAATCAAGATACTAAGATGGAGACCAGGATTGAGACACTGGATGGGTCACACCTGGACAGTAAATTGTTCCTCCCCCATAGCCCCTCCCCCACAAGTCCTCTGAAGTTCCCACCACCCACTTTCTCTCCTCCCAGATCTGACCACATAGAGGTGAGCCTGCCAAGTCCCCACACTGCTCTACCTCCATACTCTGCAGCATCCCTGCCCGCTCCTTGCTCCATTGGCTTTTTTCCTCCTTCAAGTGCAGACTGAGCTCAGCTAGCCTGCCGTTGACTCCAGCCACTTCCAGGCGGCTGTTATGTAACTTGGCTATGGTGCGGTCCCTGGCTCTGGCTGCGCTGGCCAACTCTTCCCCAAGAAGAGTGGCTTTCTGCTGGCTTGAAGCTGCAAGCTCCTGGGCCTCTCGAAGTTGCTCCTTCAGGGGCTCCAGCTCAGCCTCAGAAGAAAAGATGAAAAGGAGATCAGGGCTCCCAGTGAGTCATCGTGAACCAGGGAGGCAACTAGACTCCCCCACCCTGCCACATCAGGACTCAGGATTGGGTTGTTAAGTCTTTAGCCATGTCTTGCCCCATACTTTTCTACAACCATCCCTTGGAATTTTCTCTGCTTCTTGATGCCTAGGGGTTTGACTCACCACCCGCTGCTGGGCCTGGTTTAGGGTGTCCTTCATCTGGGCCACCTTGTCCTTCAGTCGCTGGGCCTGAGCACCGTGCTCCTCCTGCCGGCCCTTGGTCTCCTGCAGTTCTAAATTCAAGCGACGATTCTCCTGTTGTGCCATTTGGAGCTCAGCCTGATGGAGGTGGAGAGTAGGTAAAGAAAGGGGTATGTGTATTTGGGGTGCCCAGGGAGGTGAACCACTGTGATGAGAGAGATCAAGGTTCTACTTCTCAGATTTAACACAAACAGTTCTTGCCAGCCCTCCTTGGGTTCTCAGCTGAAAGAGGCTTAATTCTAAACATCTAGTCTCCAGCTCCCAAAATGAGGTATCCTGTCACAGCCTAGGACCTTACATGAATCTAGGTATCCCATGTTTCATTTCTGCTTCCACACTCTTCCTTTTAAATCAAAACAGTCTGGGTATCCTATAGGCCCTGCAAACTCAGCATATTCTCCCAGTCTATAGAAGGCATTTCCACTTTTATTTCTGTCCATGGTAATAACTGCTTCACAAGTCACTCAGATACCTTGGTGCTATGCTTGGCTCTGTTCTCTTTCTAGTGGCCCACAGAAAAGCTTATTGCTTCTCCATCTTCCATCTTGTTCATAGGCATTTTCTCTTTTCTACTAGTTCCATGACCACATTAGCTCAGGCTCTGGTCATTTCTTGCTTGGACTGCTGAATAACCTTACAACTAGTTTATTTTCCACAAGGCAATCAGATTCATCTTAAGTACAGTTCTTTAAGTACATGTCACCCACTTGAAAATCATCAATGCCTTTTACTGCTTGCAGAATAAAGATTAAACTCAAGATCATTTACAATCTGACGTAGGCCTTACCTCAAACTTTACCCACACATTCAACTGCCCTGAGTGTTCTGGGTGCTCTAAGCCTTTGCTCATGTTTTCCTGTTCCTACAATGGCCTCCTTTCATCTCTGTTTATTCAAATTCTACCTATCCGTCATTGCTGAGCAAATGGTTTTCAAACAATCTTTTATAGAAGACTAGGGTTCTGAGAAAGCTATATAGAAGTTCTGCATGTATTTGGCTTAAACTTCTAAATTATTAAAAACTCTAATAAAACAATGATGCACAAACTCACAAGTTAACACATTACAATCCACTGACATGTGCTTTCAAGTTACTTCATTTTTGTGTAAACATCATAATAAAGTTTCTATTGTATTTTCTATTGAAATGAAGAACAAACAGATTGCAAGGTAAATAGTTTAAAAACTATTATCAATTTGCACTCACTTGTGTATGACTCAAGGTATTTTCAATATTGTACAACCAAAACAAATTCAGAGATACATTAGTTGCTAAGACTGACAGAGCAGTCATCCATAACCTCTAATTTCAAAGTCTGGTATCCATCAAAATTACCAAATTGCTCTCATGAGTTTATAAGTTCATGTTATACTTTTGAATTTATAAAAATAAATTCATAGTAAAATGTTGCTTTTATTTATTCAGTGAGGTTCCACTTAAGATGTAAAACTTCATTGCAGAGTGAACTTCATTGCAGAGTGGTGCAGAAAGGGTTGTGCTGCTAAAAAAATTTAGAAATACTAGGCTAATTTATGCCCCTTTTTAAAAGTTCTTTCTAATGTCCCTAACAAGATGTTCCCCCGTTTACCTCCATGGAGCATCATGACATTTTATTACACTTCTCTGTGATGCTTACTATGTTTCCCCTTTGACAAAACCTGATTTGTGTATATGACTTGTGTTCCCTAGGAGACTGTACATAATGTTTTCTTTACATTTTTATTCCCTTTGGTGCCCAGCTCTCAGAAGAGACTCAATGAATGCTGGATGAATAACTGAGAAAGCAAATCAACCCTGAGCCCTTACCTCACTTTGCTCCTTATCTGCAAGCACTTCCTTCAGTTGCCCAAGGAGTTTCTCTTGTTCCCGAGTCAGGGCCTTCACTGTGTCCCTAACCCTGTGAGTAAAAGGATGGGATATCAGATAACTGACTGGTCGCCAGAGAAGGAATGAAGACTGTGCATTTCTGGCTTAAGATCTTCTACTGGTGCTTCTCTAGGCCCAGACCTCTACTTCTCTCTGGGATACTCAAATCCCCAAACCAAGACAATCTTGTTCTGAGCCCCCAGCACCTAAGATTCCTGGTCCTAGAGCACAATTTAGAAATTAACAATTTTTTCCTTTTCTTTATTTTATCACTTTAAGGAATGTTCTGTTGGTGGCTCCCTTGTTTTCACTCAGTCAAGAGACCAGAATCCAGTCTCTTCTAGAAATGCTGATTATAAACTTTTGGTCTAGATTACAAGTTGGCAGACTTTTCCTGTAAAAGGCCTAACAGTAAGTGTTTTAGGCTTTACAGGCCATGTGGTTTCTGTGGCAACTACTCAACTCTGCCACTGTAGTGTGGAAACAGCATAAACTGTAAGTAAATTGTTGAGCATGGATATTGCAATAAAACTTCATTTATAAATGCTGAAATTTGAATTTTACCTATTTTTCCCATGTAAAAAAATTTTCCATTTCAACCATTAAAAACAGTATAAACCATTTTACCTCAGGGGCTATTAAAAAACAAGTAGCAGGTAAGACCCCTGGTGTAGACAGTCTTTATTTAATCTTTACCAGATACTCAGTCCGATCCCTGCTTTTCTATTCCATGATCTAGAACCTAGACATTTAGTCTCTCTCTAAGGCAAGACTAATGCAGCCTGGACTAAAGAAGCCTCAGGGATCAACTCACTTATTACTCTTGGATAGAATGCCTCTTTTCTTTAAAGAATTTTAAAAAATATCAAATCTACCAGTACTAAATGAATGAAAATTATGTCATTTGATAAAAGAAAGAATTAGAGTATTTCTCCTGATAAAATTTGAAGAATAGGCAGGAGAGCTGGTCAATATTTGTGCTATTTTGTAGAAATAATAAGTGTCTGGTAGAAGAACGAAATTCATTCTATGTGGTTCCAATGGGTAAAAGTTATAGAATGGCAGAGTTTGGCTCAATACAAGATATACAAAAATAACAGCTGTCCAATATTGAAAAAAGCTGCCTTCTAAGATAGTGATCTTCTCTTACATACCTTCTTAAATACCTTATATTCCACTCAATGCAAAGATTGTATGATTTATACCTTTTTTTCAGGGGAGAGATTCCCTAACATTCATAGATCACCAGTTCTAACATTTCCTAATAGTGAGAACAGAGTCTAATCTTATTCTTTGCTGTGGTAAAATCTGAAATCCATCCTCTCTTAATTTGCATTGACTCTTCTACTCATTCTTTTTTTCAAAATCCTCTATTCCTAGCTCCTGCTTAGCCTTTGCTGCACAATAAAT
This sequence comes from Cynopterus sphinx, assembly GCA_030015415.1. Lineage (NCBI taxonomy): Eukaryota > Metazoa > Chordata > Mammalia > Chiroptera > Pteropodidae > Cynopterus > Cynopterus sphinx. Next base: position 126,758,015 of record CM057380.1, on the reverse strand, counting down.
GGTTAACTATGATTGCTGCTGAAGTGAGGAATACAGAATAGGTTAGGAAAGATGGAATAGAGCCTAGGCAGAAAAAGATATCCTTAGTAATTGGAATACCCTAAGTGAGGTTGATAAGGGAAAGAGAAACCATGTGAGACAGAGTTAGCCTTGCCTGCCTGAAACAGAAAGCTGGAGTTCTGGGGTGATAGGAAATGACGGGAAGTAATGAGAAGAGAAGAGGTCTCCTCACCTGTCTAGCTCCACCTCCTTTGTCAGAACTTTGTCATTGATGGTCTGGATGTCATCTTCCAGCTCCAGGATGCGTGCCACATGGTCTCCCTGCTGCCGGCTCAGGATGTCCCTCTCTTCAGTGAGCTCCCCATGGGACCGGGAAAGCCCCTAGAATTAAAGATCCGCCAGAAGAAGAGTGAAGTTGACACTCATCTCAAAGAGTGCAACATATCAGAGTTTGACTGTTCCCACCTCCCTATCCAGTCACCTTCCTCGAAAAAGAAACTAAGGGAATATTCCCTTACCAGTGAATACAGTGAGCCACCTCCACCCTGCCTCAACATTTCTGTGTTCAAAGAACTGCATCTCATTACAAATTTGAGATGTGTATCCTGTCGTATCAACTTTAATCCCACTTGTTAGCCCTTAAACCTATTTCTTTGATGCCAAAAATAGCCCACGAATGTCTCCCCTTTATTCTCTTCACTAGGTTCAGATTTTGGATCCTAGGTGAGCAGCTAGGTCTGTCCCTCATGTGGCCCAACTCCCACCTTGTATTGCTCCATCAACTCTGCATGCTCCTGCCTGGCGGTTGCCAGAGCCATCTCGAGCTCCTGCACTCGGCTCCTCAGCTCTGTCACCTGCCCCTCCAGCTGCAGCTTCAGTTGCATCAGGTCATTCCTCTCTTGCTGGCTTTCATCCAGCTGGTTCTACAGGGGGCAGGGTGGAAAGAGAGGTGTGCTTGTGAAGTACCCATTTCAAGGTCCCTTCCCAATCATTCTGCAGATGCATTTCAGGGTTGGGAAGTTACATCAGCACAGGCTACAAAAAGGAAGCAAGGGGAGGCTTTGTGTGCTACTGAAGCCTGCCCACTACCCAGTAGACACACCAGCTGGCACTCTTAACTGCTCACCCCTCTCTTACCATTCCCCACCCAAGGCCTGGTCCCTGCTTCACTCAGCAACTGCAGGAACTCTTGTCTAGCAAAAGTCTTTCTCAATTTGCATAGACAAAAAGGATGGCTCCCCTCATTTCACTCTATCTGTTCTGCAATCAGATAGATGTGGGTTTAAATCTCCAATAAGATCCTTATTAGTTATGTGACTCTGAACAAGTGAATTAACTTCTCTGAGTCTCCGTGTCTTCATTTGTAAAGTGATCCCTTAGTATAGGTTGTTGTAAGGTAATTGTAATGAAAATAATAAATGTAAAAACAACACAGGGTAGAAGCTCATACATCTCTTGACTCATGTGTTGATTCCATGTGTACAGAGCGTTCTAGAGGGTAGGAGTTTATCTAAATCACAGATAAGCTACTCATTTTCCCCTTCCAAGCCTTCTTCAGGCCTGTCCTCTTGTCTGGGGAGTATACTTCCTCCCTACCTAGCGCTGGCCCTCACCTTCTTCAGGGAGTCTTCCTTGCTAATGTATACCTCCACTCCTGAATTCGTCTCTATTTGGTCCAACAGAAAAATAACATGAGCCATATGTATGATTTAAAATTTTCTAGCAGATACTTTAAAAAATTACTAATAAGAAACAGATGAAATTAATTTTAACAATATTTTCTCTAACCCGTCTACCTAAAATATCACCATTTCAACATGTAATCAATATAAAAAGTTATGAAAATCTTTTCTACTCTTTTTTTTTAACACCAAGTCTGCAAAATCCAGTATGTGGTTTACTCATATGGTACATATCAATTTGGACCAAATCATGTTTAAAGTGCTCAAAAGCCACATGTGGGTGGCACCTTTGGTACTGGACATAGCAGACCTGGAGACAACCCTATCTGCTCTCACTCTTCACCTATCCTGGAAGTGGGTCTCATCCTCCTCTTCCTCTGGTTGTTCTTTCCATGGAGTGGCCTCACTCCACCCTCTGCATCTTCCTCTAGGGTCTAAGGCAGGATATAGCACTTGAAGAAGGAAGGATCAAAAAGCTCTTATGAAATCTTAAGTGAAGATAGCCTGTGGGTGGCTTACTCTTCTGCCCTACATGTTCATGTCTATAGTGGATTCAGACTTTCTTGAAGGCAAGACTTTCTGTAACTCCCGATGAGGTCTCCAGCTGAAGCTACAGCTGAGGGGAGGGTGCAGTGAGAAGGGGCCCCTTGCTGTCTTCCCACTCTTTTGCTCATGAACAGCTATGCTGCTGTTCTCACCTGCAGCACAGTTGCCTTGGGGACAACAAGCAAGATGTCAGAGCCACTGTCAGTCTCTTCCAGAGTCACTAGTTCATCCATGGGCCTTGGCTCTCGGAACTGGAAAGGGGGACTCTGCCCACACACCCGGCCCTGGCGGTTCACGTATCGGAACTGGTAGAGCTGGGCTCCTGGTTTGGGCAGGTAGCTGGCTGTAGGAAGAATGAACCCAGGACCCCAATATTATCTGAGGTGCCCCTGGTGTATCAAATTATCCACTGTCTTTAGCTCTGGCTCCTTGCTCCATGTTCCATATTTTATTTTCTCTCCTCTCCACTTCCCATAAACTATTTCTGTTCCCTGGGATAATCCTCTCCCTCCTTTCTGCCTAGTTCTCTCCTTCTTCTTTCCCAAACCAACCCTCTTTAATAATAATAGTAATAATAATAATAGTAACTATTTATTGAGTGCCCACTATGTATCTATCAGGCACTTGCTAACAGTTTTACCTATATCATTTAAAATTCTTACATTATTCCTGCAAGCCAGGCATCCCCTTTTAATGTTAAAATAACAAACACAGAGAGGTTAAGTAATTTGCCTAAGATAAAATAGCTTGTAACTATTAGAGCTGAGGTTTGAACCCAGGTCTTTAGAATCCAATGATTCTAAATATACGATACCACCTTTTCCTCTTCCCTACTCTCTAGTTCCTCCATCTTTTGGTAGGAGGCAGGATTAGCTGCCCTCCACAGTTCCTTCCATCCCTAAATTTCTGATTCTGTGATAATCCCATAATTCTATGTCTGCTAAATCCTGTTAGATATATATTTTTTTATTTATTTATACTTATTTTTCCTTGTCCTGTGTCTAACTTTTATGTTTCTGAGCCCACTTCCTTTTTCCAAACCTCTATCCTCTTGGTTCCTCCTTCCCAGTTTTCCATCTTCCCTTGTACCTTGGAACTGGACACTGGCGTGGACAGGGGAACCATCAGATGCACTTTCAGGCACTGAAGACCACACAAAGGTGTGGTAATCCCGAACACAGGCAGCCTCCACCTGTGAAAGCCCAAGATGGGAGAGAATTAGGGTGATGGAACTACCAGCTATAGATGTTAGAAAAGGATGATAGGATGGTGTTACAGGGGCAAGGATGATGAGAAAGGAAAAGTGAAGGAACACAAATGTGTCAGGAAAAAGCAAACCTCAGATGGGTAGGTGAGCTTTGCTTAGACAGACAGCCTCAGTCACATCTTTTTCCTGTGATATTTTTTTCCCTTCTCTATCAACACAAGATTGAGAATTCAAGAACCCAGTCATTTGTCTTATTCCAACCAACCCACGGCCCATGAGCCTGAGCAAAAAAGGGGTTCCAGGGATACCTTGAAGATGCCAATCCAGTCACTGGCACTGGGCACAGTGCCTGGGGGAAGGGTGTAGTGACATTCCACCTTGGTGTTAGGGATGTAGGTCCGGGCTACATTCAGAAAGTTGACTCCACATCGAGATGGTGCCCGGCTTAGTGATGATTCTTCCATTCTGCCCTCTGTGAAACAAGGATAAATATCCTAAAGTCTCTCCACTCCATTTTTTCCTTCAACTTCATCTCCTCTTAACTACAGTCCCCACCACTACACCTGGAGATGAAGACATATCTAGTGTCTAGTCCCTAAGGGTTATAGCAGGGGTCCCCAACCCCTAGGATGTGGACCAGTATGAGTCTGTGGCCTGTTAGGAACTGGGCCACCAGCAGGAGGTGAGTGATGGGCAAGCAAAGCTTCATCTATATTTGCAGCTGCTCCCCAGCACTAGCATCACTGCCTCAGCTCCACCTCAGACCATCAGCCATTAGATTCTCATAGGAGCACTGGTCCCTGGCACCAAAAAGGTTGGGGACTGCTGGGTTATAGGACCCTTTTAGATGTATCACTCTTAGTCTATACAACATGTCTGGCTTTCCAAGTCAGTCTGCATCCCGTCTCACACAGCACCCACTCTGAATCATAGACTCTTTCTAGAGTCAAGATCTCTAATTTCTGCTCCTTTTTCACTGCCCCACTAATCAAATCTGGTTCCTAGGCTCTGACGTCCCTCTTTTTTTTTTTTTTACCTCTTAACATCCTTGAGCATTCCAAATTCTTCAGCCTTCATCTCCACATCCCATCCCCCATATATTTTTGGCTCTTGAATTAAAAATCCAACTGAGGTGTGAGGCTCCCTCATTCTGAGCCAGTCTTTGCCCACTCTTGGGCTTGTTAACCCAACTGTGCACAGGAATGGCTATGACACCTGAAAACAACAACTAATCTCTGAAGTAATGATTGTCTTCAGAGCTAGAATATGGGAGAGGAAATAGTCCAATCCTCAGGCCCCCTCTCTGAGCTATCTACCCCATGAATTAAAAAAGAAAGAAAGAAAGAAAGAAAGAAAGAAAGAAAGAAAGAAAGAAAGAAAGAGAAAGAAAGCAAGCAAGAAGCAAGCAAGCAAGCAAGCTTCCACTCTGATCCAAGAGACAAAGGAGAAGGGAAGATATAAGAAAAGACAGGTTCTGTCCTCAACTTCATTACTCCAGGAAGCCAAGAATTCTGGAGGCGGCTGCTACAAGGGTGGAGTGAAACACTAAGCAGGAACGTGGTGGTGTGGGGAGATGGAATGCAGGAGCCGGAAGCCAGGAAAGCCCCACCCCTGGGCAAGGGACAGACTGGAAGGTGGGAAGTAAGGGGCCCTCAGAAGTGGAAATATATATATAATATTCAGAGAAGGAAGAGATAGTTCAAAAAAACTTAACAGTCTTCTCTTTGGGTCTTGCCTGAAGCAGGACTAGAAACCTACTAGTCTGACTATATGTTAACCCAGCTCCAGTATTTCCCTCCCCATCTTCTCTCTGCTTCCCTTAGCTTTATTTTTAAGTGCTTGAATCCGTCCATCTGCTTGGACTGGTAGTTGGAAGGACACTATTGGATGAGATTGAGAGGAAGATTGAGACTGGTAGTTGGAGGTACACTATAGGATGTTTCAAGTTAAGTAGGGAGAGTTAATGGGAAAATATGGGGGTGGAGTGAGAAAAGATAACAATAACAACCAAGAGAACTCCTCGGTCCAGGGCTGTGAGTTGACCATCGTCACCTCTCTAGTCCACTAATCTTCATCCGAGTCAGCCACAACTGACAGCATCCGGCATCCAATCAGCCATAGCCACTAGTCATGTGCACGCCTCCAAACATCACAAACGCACACCAGGCTGAAGTCAGGGCGTTAGGAACTTTAAAAGAAGACTGAAACTAGGTAGAGAAAGAAAAGTGGGCCCACTCTACAAAACGGAACAACTTCTACCTCTAAAATACGGGCTGAATTGAGAAAAAGAAGTTTCTTTCGATTTTCATCTTTAAAAAAATCGCTAGTTAAAGCTACTCCATGTTTTCCCCAAATACAATTCTCTGGCTTTCTAAGGGGGCGGGGGGATGATCTGCCCCAAAGATCTAAGCCTGGGAATCGCAAATACTCTCCACAAATAAAAGCCTTAACAGTTTGAAACATTCCCCAGGCCCGAAAGAGTTCTGGGCACCTAAGGTGTATTCGGGTAGCCAGACTGAGGAGTTCGCACTCTGCAGGGGTCTAGAGTTCCCTGACATTCTACATGTTGTAAGGTTTTATCCCCAGGGAGTCAGTGTCGTAAAGCTTTTGGATTGGCGGGGAGCGGGGGAATGGGAAGGGGGGAAGGGAAGGGTTGTGAGGGCCAAGTCTTGCATGGGTGAAAATGAGCAAAGATTTCAGCCTCTCCCCACCTCCCTTAAGCGTATCAAGCTTTGTAGAGAAGGACGGAGACGAAAGTGAACACAGTGAGGGGTCGACCTCTCGATTAGGGCCCCCTCGAGACCAAGAACTCCCCGAACAGTGGGGGTGGCTTCTTCAGTACGGAAAGCGTTGAAACCCAAACGCTCCTGCATCACCTTTATGGTCTCCTTAGCTTATCCCTTCACAGATTGGAAAGCGGGGTGACTCCCCATAAGATCGCCCCCAAATTAGGCCGAGTTTCTTACCCCACAGACGGATCAGCTGTTCCCTCACCTTTCACCAACAACAAAAACAGCACTCCGACTCGGAGAGGGGAGGGAGAGGAGTGGGCGCGAGGCTTTCTGGGGTTTGTGGTTCCTCCGCGCCCTTTTGCCGGCGAACCTCTTAGGATCCGGGACTACATGTCCCAGGAGGCTGTGCGCAAGGAGGGCGGAGTAAGGGGCGGTCGCGGCGGCGGCCTCACCATTGCAGTCTGGGAGGCGTAGTTCTCACTCCCATGACAGTAAACGAGGGTGTGGCCATCAAAGGACTTCCCGGCCCATGATTCCTTAGGAGGGGGCAGGCTATGTGCGTGGGGCCTGCTGTCTTGTAACGTGCGTGGTTGGGGGGTGGGGAGGAGTTTAGGCTCTGTCACCTTCCGCGCAGAGCTTTACGGAGATTCCCCGACGACAAACAGTCTCTCGTTCACTCACAGCCGCAACGAGCTGTGAGATAGGCGGTATTGTCATCCATGCTTCACAGAGGAAGAAACTAAAGCCCAGAACGGTTAAGGAACCCGTCTAAAGTGCCAAAGTTATGAGACGGGAGGACACTGGCTTGCACGACTCCGCGTGCAGGGCGCTTGCCACTGCATTACAGCTTTCTGCCATTTAGGGCATGGGAAATTTAACAGCTGTGCTAGCGCTTTCTTTTTTTTTCTTTTCTTTTTTTTTTTTTTTTTTGCTTCATCCTCAGGGACAGCACCAATTTTAAGATTTCAAGGTTTCGGGGATGGGCCTTCCAATACACTCCTTGAGTGGGCCCCCCTAGAGTGACCTCTAAGTCTAGGAAGAGAATCCTTTGCTTGAGGATGAGGTGGTGGGAGAGAAGGGAGGTCAAGTGGAAGAATGAAGTTGGAAGGAGAGCCTGGAAGAATTCAAGACCTGTCACAACTCACAGACAAGCCACTTATTGGGGCCACAGTTTGCCCAAAGCCTTTTAATTGGCTTAAATTAATTAGGATAACAATACATGTTGTTCGTGTTTTTTTTTTTTAAAGAGGTGAAAGGTCCACAGTCCTCCCACAACTCAAGTTAGAGTCAAAGCCTTGGGCATACATCCTGCTCTGGGCCCACCCCCTGTCCAGTCCCCATGTAGGCTGAGGCATTCTAAATGATCCTTCTCCCTGTCTTTATGTTAGGGGGTTACAGTCCAAGGATTGATTTACTCTTCCTGGGTGCCTGCTTTAATTCTCTGCTACTTAACTTATGAGTCTCTGCCTTTTCTAAGTTTTTGGTAGTATTTTGCTCTTATGACTGAATAGGGTGTTTGGTGCCTGACTTTGGGTCAGGCAGAATAAGTCACTGGGCTTCACAGACATTAGGTGACATGTCTGTGTAATTAGTCAAGATTTATGACTATTCCTGTTTTATGAGCTGCTTGTTGAGCTCAAGGTTCTGGGGTAAGTTAAGAGTGAGGCCAAAACAAAGAGTGAGGCCAGTTCAGGCACCCATGTTTCAAGTATTCTTGGTTTTTATCTTACACCCAGAATAAGAGCTTGGAGGAAAACTCAGTCTCAAGCTGGTGCTAAGAATAATGACTCCTATTAATTGTGTTCTTACAATGTGTTTAAACTATGCCCAGAAGTTTTCCATTTAATACAACAGCCTCTGTAGTAGGCCCTATTATTATTCCCACTTTATATATGATGAAGACTGAGGCACAGATAATTAAGTGATTTACCTGTGGTCACCCAACTAGTAAGTGGTAGAATCGGGATTCGAGCACAAATACTCAGTACATCACTGTAGTCAGTAGTCAGTACATCATATTCCCAGCCCAGAAACGCCTGATATGTGGTACTAACTCCCATTGTCTTAAGGATCAGTGCTGTTAATCAGGGAACAAATGTTCACTGAGCATTTATATGAGCGAGGTATAAAGTAATGTTAAACAGATTCATTCAACAAATATTTGTGTCAGGAACTATGCTAAGTATTTATTAAATTTTGCTGAAAGAATGAATATAAGATACAGATATTCAAAGGATGGATTAGATTTGGATAGTTTGGCAAGACAGGTCTAGGAAGGAGAAGCTTCCTAGAGGTAGGAATGAATAATGTTTACTGGAATCTGGAGGTAAGAACAGTATATCAATTTAAACTTTTTTTTTAATTCAATTCAGGTTATTGGTAATGACTGCCTGAAATGTTGTGTTGAGAAGGACTGGGAGGAAAGAGTTCTGGTATTAATTGGTAACGTCTGCACGTACTTCAGATGGAAGATGGCGGTTGTAATGGATTGACATATTGTTTGAAGTTATTTACTTCCCTGCCCATTGCCATGTGAATTGTAGTATTTCCTGTAGAAGGAATGTATGTCTCATTTAACTGACTTTGGACTTGATCATGTTTCATATTTTGGCCAATGGGATGTGAATAGGTGTGACTCATGCCATGTTTGAGGCTGTGAGTTTCCATTTTCTTGTTTTTCTCTGCCACTAGAATGGGCGTATTCCACAGGAGAGTTGTTCCTTCTATCTGGGTTCTGGAATCAGAAGACCCATGGGTCAGAGCTATGGCCTGCCCACAGCCTATGCATACATAAGACAGAAATAAACTCTTATTGCTGTAAGCCCCTGAGATTTGGGGATTGTATATTATTGCAGCAAAGGTGACTAAGAACCATAACTGGATAATGATATCGAGTTTGAAAGGTAAATGGTATCAACTTTGAAAGATCAAGTTTGAAAGATAAGTGTAAGCTGGAGTGTGGAGAATCTTGAATGCCAGGTGGGGCAGAGCCTGCTATATGTTTATCAGATCTCTTTCCTTTGTTTTCTTAGACACACAGCTGGACCACATTTTTCAGTTTTTCTTTAAGTGATTTCTTCCACTTCCAGGCTTGACTCATGAAACCTCTCAAGAGAGATCTTTCATGTTCTTTCCTTTCTGGTTTGGTACATATAACCTTAAGCATCGTGACCTTGAAGGCAAAATGTTAAAGATGGTGGGGCCACAGGTTGGAATAAACCTAGCACCCTTAATCACCCTTGGCAGAGAACCTCCTGCTAATCACGAACATGCCTTTTGGACTTTACTTGACCAATAAATCAAATTTTCTTTGCTACGCCACTAAAATTTTGGGCTTATATTTTATAGTAGCTAGTATTTTCTTAACCCATACATCTGGTTAAAGGGTTTGGACTTGATTCCCACCAGGAATAGGAAGTTAGTCACTGATAATTTTTTTTTAAACAAGGGGAATAAGACTGTGAAGACTGTTAGAAGTGACAGTTATGGGGAACAAAAAATGTGTTTGAACAAGGTTGTGAGATTTTGGACTGTTGGAGTTTTCAGAATAATAGGTAACTCCTGCCTGGGGTAGGGAATATTGACATGATCTTTGGAAGGCTCTCTAGAGGCTGTGGAAGAAGCTTCTGCAAAATGAATTCTATTCCCTGAAGTTTAAAGTCTCTTTTCTCTTTCGTAAAAGTCCTAACTGTGATATTTCTTCATCTAGCGCAGTGCCTGATACATAATAAATATTGAATAAACGTTGGTTCTGGAGTCTTGGAATGCTTCGAGGAGTTACCCCTATTTGAGTGCCTGCTATGTGAGAGGGCTCTTCCTCCCATAAAATCATCACAATAACCATGCAAGTTGCTATCAGATTTTATAGATGAAGAAACTGAAACTCTAAGAATAGCTTACCCAATGTGTGTCAGAACCATCTTCTTCTGAAACCCATGTATTTTCCCATATGAGATGATTTCTCAGAAAATTATAATGGCCAGTATTGACTGAATGCCTACCATGTGTCAGGTGCTCTATTGGATGCTTTACAAACATACAAAAGCAGTTGATGTATCAGTTATTTTAGGCTGTTACGAGTGTTTCCAAACTGTGGACTCTGTGGGAAGTAGGTGTCATACTCTGCTCTGGCTACCCTAACAAAATATCATAGGCTTGGTGACAGAACAACAGGAATTTATTTCTCACACTTCTAGAAGCTGGAAGTCTAAGATCAAAGTGCTGGTTGGTTGGGTTCCTTGATGAGGACTCTCTTCCTGGCTTGTAGACAGCTGACTTCTCACTGTGTCCTCACATGGAGAAGAGTGAAAAAAGCAACATCTGTGGCCTCTTTTATAAGGGCACAAATTCTACCATGAGAACCCAACCCTCATGACCTCATCTAATGCTAATTACTTCCCAAAAGCCCCATCTCCAAATACCATCATGTCGTGGTTTAGGGCTTTATTGTAAGAATTTTGGGTGGACACAGACATTTATTCCATAATAGTAGGAAAAACATTAACATAATTTTAGGGATAAGTCTGATTGTTTTGGATTTTCCTTAGGGGACCTGTCCCATTTTCTTTTGTCTTCTTACTTTTTTGGCTCCAGTTTTCTTGGGCTGGGTGGAAGGGTGATATAGGATTCTCAACAATTCTCAGGTCCTGTTGCTCTTGCTTTACTCCATAGACCTACAAATCCACCCTAATCTCAAAGATGTTCAGGTCGCCTTAGTCCTTCCTTTATCATTTGGGAGCAAGTTGTGGCTCTGAGAACTCATCCACCCATTTATTCATATACATTTATTCATGTATTCATTCATGTTTATTAAAAATATTTTAAATAAGCATTACGTGTAAACTGCTGAAATAATGGCCAATGACAATTGTAGTTTTCTGGTTTCAAAGGCCTTTTATGTTCTCGGATTCACTTGATCCTCACAACTAATACTGTGAAGTGGATCATATTATTATTATGCAATTTTTATCAGTGAAGAAACCAAGGCTATGAAATATTAAATAACTTGACCAAAGTCACACAGCAAGTATGGGATTCAAATCAAGAATTTCTGACTCCCAAGTGCTCCTCTCTGCCCTCTATATCCATCACAGCACAGATTCTACAGTGCCTCAAGCCTGATTTCTTGAAATTTTGATTTCACTACCTTGATTTATACATTAAGGTAGATATAACAGCTACAACAGACAAACCCCAGATCTCAGTGTCTCAACATGATAAAGATTTAGGTGTTACATAGTCCAATGTAGATATTTGTGATCAGGTAGATCTGTTCATGCTGCGAATCTGCCACCTTAAATATGTGGCTTCAGGTTGCCCAAGTGTCATCCCACCAGGAGAGGGGAAGAGCAAGCATGTGGAGAAGACACAACAACTCTACTGGCTCAGCCAGGAGGTAAGACATCACTTCTGTTTACATTCTGTTGGTGGTTACCAGCTATATGACCTTGCCTTGCTGCAAAAGGGCTGGAGATGAGTTTAGCTATGTGCTCATGCCACTTCCTATCAATGTGGGGTTGAGTCAATGTTCTAGAGTTAACAGAGTTGTCCTGGGAGAAAAGATGCCTCTGGAAAGAATGATTCTAATCTGCCCACATGTTCATACTTCTATTTGTCTCTCATGAATTCCATGGAATTCACAAAGCACCAACTTGTCAAAGATCTCCTGACTAAAGAACGGATTGGAGCCCAGGCAACCAAAATGTTGGTAGATCATCAGGCCATAGGCTTTTTGGTGATGGAAGTGGTCTTTTCCCCTAAAGAGTATTATTTCTATAGCTTATTTTTATATGGTATCAAAAAGTTTGAAAATTTTTATACTATCACAAAATAAACAGAGCTATGTTGTAGTCACAATTTTAATAGTTGATTTGATGTACTTGACAGTTTTATAATCTTTCTAGTAGTTTCAAAATACTTTTTTCTGGGAAACTGTGTGGGTGGCCATATCCTCTCTGCTTCCAGGCCTCCCCAGCGTTGTGGGAATAGAGAGGGTTAACCCTGGGGCCTGGGAAAGCAGTAATAAGGCAGCTTGGTCATCTTGCAGAGAACTGACTCATCTGCTAGAGAAAATGGAGTGAAATGGGTAGACTTGAGATATTTAGGAGATAGCATGTGCAGGGTATGGGGGGTGAAGGAGAGGGGAGCAGGACATTTTGATTTTTGAAGTAATTTTGATGCTTATGGATGTGTGACCTTCAAAAAGTCAAACTTTTAGCTTTTTTAAAAAAAAATTATCAATTAAGTCACATAATGAGTGCAGCTGACTACCTTGTGCCAACCCTAACCCAGGGAGAAAGAAGAGTCATGGCTGGTTTCAGGTTCCTGGCTTGGTTGATGGTTGTCCCTCCCTGAGATGGGAACCTTAGCAGAAAAAGCAGGTTTGGGGTAGGGTTCAGGTGGGGGAAGTTTTTCTACTTTTGGATATAGAGGGTTTGAAGTGCTTCTCAGTCTTCAGAAAGCCATTTCGTATACTGTGGAGCTCAACCTTCTTGGCCATTTTTCTGTGGCCCTAAACTTGTTCTTAAAGAAGATAGAAGGTGCTCCAGAAATTTAGGTGCTGGGAGAAACAGAGGAGCCAATGACAGGTAAAATTGTGTGTGTGTGTGTGTGTGTGTGTGTGTGTGTGTGTGTGTGTGTGTGTGTGTGAATGCCATTTGGAGCAGGGTTGGGATTAAAAAGACAATAGATGTTCATTTGTATTGTGCATAAGATTTGCACATTAATTAACACACATAAAAATGCTTGGAGACCCCTCAAATATCAGCCCCTCTCTTGAGTGAGGAATCATTCTTTTTTTCTGGTTGCACCCCCAAACCTTTAATTCCTGTTGTGTAAGTTTGGGCTGGTCACACTTGAAGAGAAATAACAGGTTGGCCTCCCTTGTGTTAGTTCAGGGTGACTTCCCTGGGTCAAAGTTGTGGGGGAGGAAGCGGCTATTGACAAGAAAGGATGGGGGCAGAAATTGGCTTAGTTCGGTCTCAGGAGGTATCCTTGTCTGTATCTATCTGAATCCCTTTTTCTATCTCTTTTCACTCACAGATTGTGTGGCATTTTGGAGGGTGGAGTGCCTGGGCACCTAGCCCACTACTTCCCACCCCAATCTGGCCCTGGGTACAAGCCACATAGTGCTGATGGTGCTGGCCATCAGCCTGGCCTCTTGCCCATCCATTATAGCCTCAGCTGCCAGGCTGGCACAGATATCAAGAGGAACTTCAACGAGGCCCTGCCCTCCCCTAATTCTGTTCCTGCAATGAAGTAGAGGAGAGTCAGATGGAGAGAGCACAATCAGGGTGGGGAACCAATGCCAACACACACCCCTTGATGGTGGAAGGGACATCTGTGTCTTGGGGAGGACTGCTGAGGTGCTAGGCTGTAGTCCACTGAGGAGGACCATCCTAGAGTGTGTATGGGCTGGAGGCAGTATTGGGAGGAGAGCAGTAGTTGCTACAGTGTAAAGGAGGACACTCTACTAGGTCCTAGGGCATTTTTCCTTCTTTCCTTCTGTGTCTATGCAAAGCATGTGGACTTGTGCATGTTTCCTGTTTGTGGGTACACCCCCAGGTAGGGGCGTGCACAGGGCTCTGATACTGTGAGAAGGGGCTTCTAGTTATGCCGAGGCAGTGGTAAGGTGAGCCTAAAGTGAGTATTGCATGTCAGGATATATGACTCTACCTTGTGTGGGAATGACATCTATGAGAGTGCTGTTAGGGTAGAGGAGAAGTACGAACATGGCTGAGGCATGGGACCTTTCAGTCCCTCAGTATGGACCAACTATATCTGCTATACAGGGCACATGAATACCACATACAAGGACCCAGGTTGTGGAAGACATGTGCCCTCATTCCTGAGAGCGGTGGCCTGGTCTGGGGGTCAACTGTATCTATGCTTGGGCAGTGGGGGACGGTGATGGTGATGGTGAGTGGTATGTCCCGTGGGGAGAGCTAGTCATGCCTTACCTTTACACCCATGTGAATTGCATGCTTAAATATGTGAATCCCCTGGAGAGAAGTTAGGTGATGAGGGGGCGGGAAGCCTGAAAAAGATGGAGAATTTATGAGCTGCTTTTGTCGGGAGACAGTCGTAATGAAGAAAATTCAATTTTCTGCAGCTCGGAGAGTCAATATGTTAAATCTCAGAGAAGCTGTGGATTGACAGCGGAATGGCAAAGTCAATGGGATGTGGGGGCGGGTGAGAGCCTCTAACTGTGTCTGCAGTGAGGCTGCTTCCTCTCTGTACCCTTGAACTGTAGCTGGGGGATGGGTTGGAACCAGATACCTGTGTTCTTGGAACTGCCCCCCTTTCACTTCCTCCTCCATCTCAGTGGCCATCTTCTTTTGCCTCCTGCTTGTAAGGAGGAAGGCTGCTTTTTCCCAGGCCTGATCTTACCCTAGCACCTCCTCAGGAAGTCCTTCTTGTAGTCTAACCAGCACTCACTCTTGCTGCAGTTACTAATTTCAGAGTGGCTATTTATAACCCAATGTGTTAGCAGAAAAATTCTCTTTTCCTTCTAACTTTTCATTCTCACTTTCTTCTCAGTTACTCCATGACTGGTCTCCTGTTTCCCAGCAAATTTCAACTTTTCCCCAGCCAGTCTTTACCTCCTTCCAGCCCCCTGTACTATGAGGCAGGAGCGTGTGTATGTCAGGGGGAGGGCAATGTAGGGAGAGGGGAGATGGGGATTCCGCTGTGAGCCACAATGTCACTAGGAGCCGTGATTAGCTGAGCTGCTGGCTGTGTAATTGGTGTGTGCCCGCGTCCCAGGGGTCCGGTGTGTTAACAGCAGGTCCCTGTGGTGAGTAATGAGATCATGCCCATGGCTGGTTGCACATGCTAATTAATTAAGGCTCCTCTGGTGTTGAGGAATGAGGAGGAGATGGGGGAGGTGGGGGGGTATCTCAAAGCTTGAGAGCCCATCTCTTCAGAGCCCAGAGGTCACCTAAGGTTCTGGCAGAATGGGAGCATTTAGGCTGATGTGCAGGGTTGGGGTCAGAGATCTGGGAGCTCTGGATGAAGAGAGGATGTGTGGGGGGTATAGTGGCCTGGGCTCTTGGTGGTGGGTTGCCTGGGCTGGGTGGACATGGATGGTCTTTTAAGGAGGTCTCCAGGCTCATGGCCTGTCTTATAACATCCTCTCTCTAGGTAGCCCAGAGAAGAAGGGAGTGGCATGGGGAGGAGGCATTCCTGCCTCATTCCTGTCCCCTCTACCCTCCCTCATCTCACTAAATGAGCTTCTCTATCAGCTATTTCAGTTATTACACACTCACTGCACACACAGAGCTCAAAGTGCTCTCTGACCATTCTCGCCTTAATAAGCACTGCCTTCCCCTTGCCACCCAAACAGATACCCAGACCCCTCAGTTCTTGGGTTGATCTCGGAGCCCTGAAGCCTCTTCTGAAGCCTGGGATCCGGAACCTAGATGTTTGGGAAAATTACCATGGAAAAACTAAAGAGGTAGAGGGGGAGGAGAGGGTTTGGGAAAGAGTCTCACCATCTTGCAGGACAGTATGATTACTTATAGCAGCAAGGAAGATTAAGGTGAGAGGAGAGGAAGAACTTCCAGCAGGTGGACAGCTCTCCTTGTATATGAGGCAAATTCTACGCTAGATATAAGGAAGGAATGGGGATGAAAAGGGACACAAAGGAGAGGCTCTCCCCTTGGGTGTTGGGATTCAGCAAGGTGTGGCAGGAGGCAGGGAAGACAGAATAGAGAAAACAGGCAGAAAAAGTGAGACTGTGGTGGGAAATCTTTGGCTTCCTTGTGGAGGTGCGAGTCCCGTTCCTGCACACGGTAATTGCTAAATTACCCGCCATCTGCTCAGCTATCAAACATAAATTATCTGCGAGGAGAAAAGACGCAGAGACTGCGCACTTTCCTTTCTCTTCCCCAAACCCGCACTAGGAGCTCTAGGGGAGTCTTCCCTCTACGTAGGGACAGAGGTGGTTAGATGACCAAGTGGGGAACAGTCATCATTTGCCTCTGTCCTCTTCTAAGAGGGAGTGGCTTTGGGGTGACCAAGAAACCAGGCCCTCCTGAGGTCCTAGCACTGCCACGGGTCCCTTAGGACTGGGGCTGGGACTCAGTGTGGGCTTGATGTGGGCACGGGTGGTGGAGCTTCCATCAGGTGTGACCAAATTGCCTAGCAGGTTTTCTCCAGGCCACCCTCTCCCTCACTCCGACTCCCACCCACCACTTTGCTTGTGGGCAGATGACTCAAGCTCTCCTTGACACCAGTCCAGTCTGCCAGAAGGAAATGAGGGAGGAAGGCAGGCAGAGGGCATGAAGAGAGAGAAAGGGCAAGCCTCCTTCCTTTCATTTTGTGCTGAACCCCACCTAGGTTCTGAAGGGTTGGGAGAGGAGTGAAAGCAGTTGTAGAAGGAAGCCTTGAAATGGGGCAAAATGGTAGGATGCAGCAGGTTGGAGAGATAGAGGAAATGGGCAAGTGGAACCTGGTTGGAGGTGGGCTTGTCTGGGAAGGTGGGCAAGAGAAGGAGGCGGCCAGGCTGGAGGGGAACAGAATCAGAGATGGGAGGATGAGGGGGTCAGAGGAATGGGGTGGGGCAGGGTGGGGAGGTGGAGAGATGGAGCATGTGGAGGAGGATGGAATGATAGATGGGCCAGGTGGGGAGGTGGAAGAAACAGGATGCGGCAATGCCAGATAGAAACCAGAGATGGTAAGGACAGTGAATTGTCTGGAGGGAGAGGTGGAGAAGGATCAGAGTGGGAGAGAGGTATGACTGACAGCGGTTCAGAAGCAAGTCAGTCCAGAGGCTGTATCAAGGAAAGCAAGAGTGTTTGCGGGTCCTTGAAGGGTCCCAGAAAGATGAGGGTAAGACCCCAGAGCCACTTCGCATTCGAGTTTGAGTCTTGACTCTGAAAGGGAGCTGAGGAGGCCACCTAAGCAGCAGGAATGGTGGGGGTGCAATCTCTGCCCACCCCTACCCCCCACCCGGCTCCAGGCACCTGCAGGGTGGGGGCAGCCTGGGCCGCTTCCCAGCTCTGAGCGCAGAAGCTTGCGGGGGTTCTTCCGAGCGCTTGTTTAGTATTCATGGGGCGACGCAATCTCTCCCACATCTGCTTAGCACAGCAAGTCCTGTCATATAACTGTCTCCCGCACTGTCTGTCCATAAAGAATGTCTCGGAATTGGTGTAATTCAGAGAAATTAATGACGACTTTCCGCGGGACGGCTCCCTGGGGGATGATTAACACTTCATCGTCCATCTGATGCGCGGGGCCCGGCGCTCCATCGCGAACATTTGGGCCGTGGCCAGCCGCATTAAAGGTTATTACGGAAAACGCGACCCGCACACGGGCAGGCGAGAGGCATGCTGGACCGGAGGGGCGGGGGCGCGGGCGGGGGCGGACGGAGCCGGCCGAGCGCGCCTGCGGGGCTGGGGCTGGGGCTGGAGGAGGCCGGGTTTCTGTTCCAGCGACTGCGGGACTGGGAGGCTGGGGCCAGACGCTCCCCTCAAAGGGGGTGGCTTTCTCTGTGTGGGTGCACTGCCCATGGAGATGTCCCCTGTCTTCTAATCCTCACAGAATTCTGGGGTAAATTAACCCCACCTTACAGGGGATGACGCTGAGGTGCAGAGAGGTCGCACAGCTTATTAAGAGGCACGCGTAGGATTTGAACGCAGGCCCTAAACTCCTGAGCTCTTGCTTTCCCCACCACGTCACTGAGCAGAGGGTCTTACCCTTACATGTCTGCCTCAGCTTCAGGCATAGAAGAGGGGTACAGTGGGGGGTGTTGGCAGATAGGTGCTCAAAATGTTTGTTGTGTTCATTGTCTTTGCAGGTTCCACATCCACGGTGTGAGCCAGAGACCTAGAGACCCTGGTGTCAGGGAGGGGGATATAGCAAAGGATTTCCACTTTGGGCCAGGAAACTGGAAAGAGGTTTCCTGTGGGTTTCCATGTCTCCCCCTGGACATTCTAGACCTCTGGAATCTAGAGGATTGGGCTCTTCCTCCTTAGTCAAAAGAAAGGAATAGAGATGTATTGTGTACGTGTACAAGTATGCTTGGTGAGTGTATGAGTTTGTGTAAGTTTGTATATGCGTGTGAAAATGTCTGTGATGGGTAGGTGTGTTCATACGTGTGTGTGTGTCTGCATATGTGCAGGTGAATGTGTGCATATGTGTACATGTGCATGTGTGGTGTCCCAGGGGAGCCTGAAGACTTATAGCCAAAGATGTTTTTGATTTTATTTGCCCAAATCTCGAGTATGTTTTGGGCTGTGGTTTGTGGTGGGGCTGAGGTGGGAGGCCAAAAGAGAAAGGCTGTATCTACTTGGGGTGTGGGAGATTGCATTGCCTGAGTAGTGGGTGCCTCTGGCCTTCTAGGCACAGCAGAATCGTGTCAGGGTCCCAAGTCTGAGGCTGGGTGGAAACTGGGTCCTGACACCTTCATTCAGGGCTTGAATTGGGAGTGCTCATAGGCCCTGTTCTGATCAGGGAGAGTGATGAGGAGGTGGAGCCAGGGTGGGAAGGTGCCTGAACAGTGGAGGGGTGGGGCCTACTCTCTTCTCCTCTCCCCAACCTCCAGGTTTAGAGAATGATCTTCTAACCAGGCTGCAATTCTTTCCTCTAGGCTCAACCTATTTTGTCCTAGGGTAGTAGAGTCCCTAACAGTCTTGGTGTGCAATATCTGACTCTGGGGGAACCATAACCACAGTGAAAATTTCTCTTTCTAGTCAACACTACCCACACAGGTCCAAACCAATGTCCTTGTCTCTTGGAGGTCTCTGGCAAGGCCATGTATGCATTCTTGTCGAACTTCACACAACCTGAGGTTTTCAGACCCTTTGTGTTGGGAAGTTCTTCCAGAGTCTAACCTTGAATCCTCTTGTACCTTGTGCACATAAGCACAGGCTGAGTTTGTGAAATCAGAATCTAGTCCCCCCCTCCCATATAGAAATAATTTCTTCTGGATAGGGGAGTGGTCTGGAGTATAGAGAAATGAGAGAAGGTAGGGCTAAAGCCTGTTGGATCACAGATGAGTTGGACTATTCTTGGAAATGAGGCAGTGATCAACAGTATGGTTTCATAGAAGGGAGTTAAGAGACCATCAGGGCCAAACCCTCTTACTTTAAGACAGGAGCCAGAGTCCTCAGGGGGGAAAGTCTCACTCAGTGTCCCCTGCTACGTAGTGGCCACTTCTGGGAAACCCAGGCCCCTGGTCTAGGAGTCTTTCTTGTGCTCCATTTGGAGGACCTTAGACTGTGTTTCTTTCCTCTTGGCTTTATGGTGGTGAGGAGAGAGGGAGGATGACTTCAGCTAGATTGGGGTGCTGCCCTTTTTTCTTCCTTAAGCCTGTAGTAACTTCCAACTGGGCTTCAAGGTCTGTCACTCACTGAAACTTTTTCCTTCAACTTCCCATTCTCCCTCAACAGGAACCTCCATCTGGTCTTTTAGGTCCACCTGGGCAGCCATCCCAGTATTCGATCCTTCCTCCCTCCCTCCTTGCCTCATAATCTATCTTCAGCCTGGACCATCTTTTCTCTTCTTCCTGCAGGCTAGCTTCTCAGACATTTGCAATATCTCCATGTACTCTCCTCCTCTGTGAAGTCTTCCTTGATTAATCCTCCTAGTTCTGGAACCCAAAATTCCTATTTCTAAGTCACTGCTATGGTATCTGCAGGCCTCTTTTGTTCCTCTCTCTTCCCTTTCCTGGCTGGGTGGCTTGTCCCTGTTCACCCCTCCCAATACCCTCAACCACATGAACTGGCACCTCTCTATGAGCAGGCCTGTATTTTCTCCTTCCTCCCAGAACCCTCTCAATGTGCCAGGTAGGTCAGGACTGCAGTGGAGAAAACCTGTTTTCTGTGTTCTGGGAATGGCAGAGATAATGGAGTCCAATTGGGTGTCATGCCGAGGAGGGAGATGGCAGTGTGGGCCTTTCCCTGTCTGTATTCTGGTGTTTATTCTGGGTTAGGCCTTCTCGCAGCTCCTGGTCCTCCTCCTCCTCATTGCCTCTGGCCCAGTTAAGAGGTCCCTCTAGTCTGCAGCCCTGGAACCCCTGGGATCATGGGGCTGATGCAGGGAGTGGCAGGTGGCTCAATTTTGCTTTCTAAACTTGGCCTTCATACTGCACCTGACCATCTGCTCCCATTTGGTCTCTTCAGACTTGTTTTCTCTCTTAGGCTTCTTTTCCACCTTCCTTTTCCTTTGCCGACCCCAATCCTCACCCAGACCACCTATCCTAAAAACTTGAGTATTTTTCAAAAAGCCCTTCCTTTTCTGAGACCCTAAGGGTTGATTCCTGCCTGGAGAGGTGGAGGTGGGATGAGTGGAGATCTGGGTGGAGGAGAGGGTCCTGGCTCCAGTGAGGCACAAGGTCTAGCTCTGGACCATTCGAGGCATTGGCCGCCACCTCGTGGCAGATGCTGAGAACTGCAGGGTTGGGGTCTCAGTGCTGAGAGCAGGACCTCCCGGAAAGGGAGAGGAGGATGCCTGCAGGAGTGTGCTATGAGGATAGTGGGCCACAGAATTCCTAATAGATGTTGGAGGTTTCTTCAGGGAGACTTTGTATTTCTAAATTACAGGGGAGTAGAAACCTGGAAGGAAAGCCTAGTAGCAAGACATTTCTAGATAAAGAGAGAAAATTGAAACTCCATCCTAAAGTCTGAAACCTACTATTCTAATTCTCTCTTCCCAAAAGAGTCCTAAAAGGGAAACAGCCTGAAACTAAAGCAGGAGTTGAGGTCTGACCTGCAGAAGAACTTCCCATTAAATCCAAGTGTATTTAATGCCACTGCTTCTAACAGTTTCACAGCTTTTTAAAAGTCCCCACTCCCATACCTAGTGACTTTCCATACCTTCTTCAGGTTCCCCGATCTTATCATGCTCAATTCACTGGGCCTATTCAGAAAAGCCCAGGGCCCTTAGCCTTCCCTACCCCAGCTTGTGTTGTTCCTATGACTAAGATGCCAATCTGAGAAGTCCCTTCTGTGGTCTAACTCAAGCCCTTCCCATAGCACTGGAAATGGACAGAACCACCATATGGCTAGCAGAGCTGCAAAAGGAAAGATGGCCTGTGGAAGGAACCTATAAGGAAGGTTTTGAGAGAGGGTTGTTCTACCTCAGTTTCTCCTTCCTTCCTCCTTACCCTTGGATCCTTGGAGATGAAGGGGAAGGAATAGAGTGGTCCATTTCACTGGAGAACTCTCTTCCTTGAGATTCAGGATTCATGGATGTTGGGGGGCAGGATGAACCCCTATTCCAATCATGTCCCTTGTTATTTTCTTGTGTACAGTTAGTCTGTAGGGAGAGAATAAAGGGGGGTATTTGTCTCCATCAACCTGAGTCCTCTGGTCTCACCTAGAGTCCCGTCGAAGACTTTTCCTTTCTCTACACCCAGATACCAATTCCTCAGAAGCTCTCCCAATGATATCTCCTTCTCCAACCCCTGAGGCCAGTCCCCTTCCTTGGAGGGCTGAGAGTCATCTAATCTCCCCTGCCATTTTCCTTCTGCTTCCCTGGGCACTGCCTGGAGATCTTGGCCAGAAGCCCTGGCTCTGCAGGCTCAGGGTGGGGGCTGTGCCCTGGCACCCTCCCTCAGAGGTACCATTCCTCCCCTGCCTCATTTGCTGCCACTGACCTTACTGAGTTAAATTAAAAAGCAATGTTCTGTGTGCAGCTCCAGCCCCATGGAGCTTGACTCTGGGAAGACGAAGACAATTACCGGTCCCTCCGTCTCCCTCTCGTCTGGCTGCCTTATAATTTTTCCACCCGCTGCCTGGTATGCAACATTTATGTTTTTAATAACATCAGAATGGTTTTGACCTTGGGAATTCATAGCAGAATGGGCACCGCGAGAGGCACCAGTGTGATTGGCGTTTGTCTCAGTCCTTTGCAGGGAGGAGGCTGTATCTGGTGCTTCCTTGATACTGGGGAAGGTGTGTGTGTTGGGGGCTGTACCCAGAGATCTAGGGGGAAATATTGAAAGCCAGATTGGACAGGAGGCAGATGGGGAAAGAAAAAAAGGGGGGGAGAGGGTCTTGTCTTTTCAGTTTTTCTCAAGAAGATAAAAATTGGAATAAGGTTTTTGAGAGGTTGAGATGATATTTTTTCCTCCCGTTTTATAAAGAAGGAGTCCTGGATGGGGGCATGGAATGGAATACATGTGAGTGTGGGCTATTTAGGTCGTGTGTGGTACACATGTATGTGTACACAGCCTATCAGCCCACAAGATTACACACACATTCCCCTACAATTGGCTTCATCCCTCCTCAGTTACCCTCACATCTGGTAGCTCTTTAGCTCCATGGAGAGAGGGAGAAGTGAGGGCTAGACAGAAGACTGGGGTCATGGAGGGCCAATAGTGGCAAGAAGGATCTGGAGGAGAAATAGGTGGGTCAGCAGAGGGATGGGGAGAGGCAAGGAGCAGTGAAGGGCCTGGGAGAGAGGATCCCTGGGCAGCCCTTTTCTTCCATTTGTACAGGGCTGTGCTGTGGTAGGAGGGACCAAGGTTAAAACTGGGAAAGTGTTTGTCTGTAGCTTTGAGGAGCCTCTGAAAATACAGTGAAAATGCAAATTATAAATGAAGAGACATTCCTCTTGCAGTTCAGGAAGAAGAGAGGGACAGGCAGTGTGGGACTCTGAGGGGTAGACAGGTGTGTGCTTAAAGAAGAGGTCATCTCTCTGCTCTGTGGTAACAGTTTTATATTCAACAGTTATATATGCAAACAAGGGGAAAGACATAGCTTTGACATTGATTTTTTATTTATTCACATCTATCTATCCATCTATCTATTATTTATCTGTTTGTTTGTTTGTTTGTTTGTTTGTTTGTTTATTTATTTATTTATTTATGTGAGGCAACCCTTGGTTGACTTCACAGATTGCAAGAACCTTGTCAGTTTAAATCTCTTATTTTTTAATTTTTTTACGCTTACAGCATCTGGTCTTCCTAGGTGGTCTACCATCCAAGTATTAACCAGGCCCAACCCTGCTTAGCTTCCGAGATCAGAAGGCCTTGGGCTTGTTCAGGGTGACATGGCCATAGTCTCGACGTTGATTTTTTAAACCAAGGGTTGCGAGCTGGTTTTGCATTGGGACTTGTAAAGCATGCTTTTCTTTCAGGAACACCAGCCAGGACAACGGGAAGAACCCTGTATTGAGAATGGAGAAAACTTGAGTTCTAGTTCTGGCTCCAGTTATCAGCTAAGGACCCTATGAAACGTCACCTTTTTCTTTGAACTTGAGAGTCATTTGCTGTACAACTGTGAAGAAAAAGCCACAGGGCCTTTCTGTGCCCCCAGCCCCAGTGCTGAGAGACCAGAATGGAAGGAGGCTGGTTTGGATGATGGTATTTCAGGGTCCTTGAGAGCCTGAGGAGGGATGCCCAAATGGAGAGGGCTGCAAGAAGGATGTATTGAATTCAGAAATGCACGGTTTCTTGCTGAAGCAACACTTCCCCAGCCTGTGCGTGCAGCGCAGCCCGGTCTTTGACAGGACCCAGGGCCAAGGTCTGGGTTCTGCAGGGAGCGCCGTTCTCTGCCGCCCTCTTGTGGACGCCGAGTCCTTCGCAGGTCGCTGCAGAGAAGGTTCTGCCCAAGTCTGCGTCCGCCGCCCCCTGGTGGAAATCTGGTGTATTACAAGAAATGATCTTTGTCAAACCGCATCTTCTTTTCTCCCCCAGCAATTCTCTAGTTTCTGGAGGCATTCACCACCTCCTTAAGGCTGAGATGGCCTTCTTGAGATTTAATCCTCCCTACCATTGCCTGAAGTTTTGAGTTCTCCTTTTGGGGATGTGCGGTGGAGACAAGGGGCCGAGACTAAGATATTGAGCAGAGAGGGCAATTTCTCTTCCACCTACAGCCCCAGCTTCCTAGGGTTGCCCGGAGTTTCGAAGACGTCAGGGTCTAGTGACATTCCTGGAGGAAATGGGTCTGAAGCAGACCAGGCATTACACGACTTCCGTGAATGTGCACCTGAGCTCAGTCTGTCAGTGTCAGCAGGGAGATGGATTGGCAGAAGCCAGGAGGCAAGAGACAGGGATGATGGAGGGAGATGGCATATATGACAGATGCTGACAAGGCTCGTTATTGCTAGCTCTGGAATCCCCTCCCACCCACCAGGCTGCCCTTGCCCACCCCCCTTCTGGTTCTCAGTGCTTATTAGTAACTGACTGTCTTTGGGGAGGAACCCAGGTGGCCAGGCTGCATTGGGGTGGGCAAAGGAGGGAGAGGAGGAGGGAGGGTCACCAGGTAGATAGATGATGGAGGTGGAGTGGTTGGAATGACTGGGATTTGGAGCTGGGATGTATTAATCATTGGGGTGCTTGAAAGGCTTGGCAGGGGAAACTGTTCAGAGGGCAGATACTGGATTGCTGCGGGTGGATAAGTGGGGGGGAACATGGAGGCATATTTAAAAGAATCGAGTTCCACTGACTTAGGCACTAATTATTGGAGAAATGGTGAAATACGAGCCAATAATTTAATTGGGAACTTTCTATGTACAAGGAAGGGTTATAGGTGCTATGAGGGGATTAGAGGGGCATACATATTTCTGTTCCCCTTTCTGTATTTTAAAACCTGCCGCTTCTCCTCCCTAGACTTGTTGCTCCTCATGTGCCTGTCTGAGGGGTGCAAGGAGCTGCTTAGCAATTCTTCATCAGGGATTCTGGGACAAAGCTCCCAGGGACATTTCTGTTCTTCACATCCCACTCTCCTGCCACCAGCAAAGCACCGCCGGTCAGCCAGCCTCCCACCTCTCCTCATTCATTTTTCTTACAATGCACAAGACGTGGATACCTGGGTAAGAAAGGGGACCCTCGACTGCCCTCCCAGAATATCTAGTGGCTCTCTAGTGGAGAAATTGGGGCAGGGGGAGAGGTAAAGCACACGACGCTGAGACTGATAGCAGGCAGGGAGGGGACCGGCATTTGGAGTCGTGGAGAATGTTCGGTGAGGAGAATGCTGCAGTCGGACCTCGCGCTGCATCCTAATCAGCGCTGCGGAGGCTGTGCTGCCGTATGGCCGTCAATCTTCCACACAAAGGGCCACCCGCTCGGTCCCCCTCGGAAGCCCGCCGCGCCAGCCCACCCCCCATAACTGCAGGGCAGTGCAAAGAGGCAGTGAAGGGGGGAGACAGACACAGAGACAGGGGCAGAAATACCCCGTAAATTCAAGCCAAGACTGACAGCGGGACCAACAATACAGAGTGAGGCGCAGCACCCTGGAGATTAAAAAAAAAAGAGACTGAGACACAGAGTGAACAGAGACGTTCACAGAGTGGAATGGGAGAGAAAGAAGAGAGACAGACCCAGAAGCAGGAGAGAGGAAAGAGAGAGGAGCATCTGGAGAGCAGAGAGAAAGATTGAAGACAGACACAAAGACAGCCAGCCAGAGGCTAGAAATAGCAGAGACAGACACAGACTCAGATGTGAGTTGGAACAGGCTCAGGAAGAAACCAAAAGCCCTGAATTCAGAACCAAAGGAGGAGCAATCCAGGGCCAGGGCTGAGGCGGTAGTGAGACAAATGTGCACAGAGACAGAGGGAGAGGGAGATAGAGAAGGGAAGAGAGGAAATGGAAACCAGATGATTGAAGGGAAGGAGAAGGCAGTGAGAAGGGCCAGGTAGAGGTTGTAGAGGGTGGGATGGAGGCTCTGGGTCAAGGGTTCTGCTGGCCTCTCAGGACCTGGGACTTGGGTAGGAGAGGCGTGTGTGTGTGTGTGTGTGTGTGTGTGTGTGTGTGTGTGTGTGTGTGTAGAGGGAGCAGGAACATAGCAATTCCAAGCTCCATCCAAAATGTCAGTCATCTGGTGCTGAACTAGACTTCTACACACACTCCTCGTGCAGTGACTGCTCTGAACAATGGAGGTGGAGGGTGGGAGCGAGAACAGAAAAAAGATGGAAATTAGAGAAAGATTGAGATAGAAAAAGAAATGGCAGAGCCCCAACAAAAATCGGAGGGAGAGAAATTGCTATTGAAAAGGGGAAAAGAGAAATCAACAGAAGACAAAGACAGAGGTGGAAAAATAAATATGATGAAGGCTTATTTGTAAATAAAAGAACAGGAGAGGGTGGGAGACTCTATCTGCAGGAGGGAGAGAGGGGGCACATGGAGGGAAAGCTGGTTGTTGAGACTAAGGGGTAAAGGTGGTGGTGGGGGGAAGCAGGCAGGGCACTTATCTCCCCAAAGAGGTTGGGCTGTGGTAAGTTGGGGAGGCCATGAACAAATGAATTTTTAGGGAAATCTTGCTCTCTCTCTCCCTTTTTTTTTTTTTTTAAATACAAAGAACCTATTCCAATGTATGCCATCTTCTTCAAAGTAGCACTTTCGGACAATGCTGCCATAGCCAGGGTCATTCCTGGCATTCCCCTCTGGGGACTGCCTTTAGAGACCGTAGCATAGCTCTGAGTATCATCACCAGAGGCACATTTTTATCCTTTAGAGTGGATCTAATTTTTGAAAACAGCCAAATTTTCTCCTGGAGAATAAGGTGAAGACCCAGCTTGGAAGCAATGTTTCCAGTTAGGATCAATGAGAATTTGGGAGGACACCGCAGAAGGTGTACACCGTCCAAAGTGGCTCTGAGAGGTTATTTTGAATGAGATATTTTCAGGATGCTACTAGTGACTGCTTGAGGCCTGGTTTCATTTTTGCACCTGTTAAAACCAGGTAGTAGTGCTCCCAGGAGCATTCACAGCCTTGCCTCGAGGAGTGAGGCCTGGCATTTGACAGAAATTCTTGGCTAAGTGGTCCTGCCATTGGGGAGCTTACAGTCCTCCTCCCCACCAAGATAACACGCAAAGTAACCTGGTGACACTCACCACAACACAGATCAACAAGTGCAAATGACTAGGGCAAACTCAGAATCAGAACCAGCTAGTTCATCAGGGAAGGCTCCCTGGAGGAGGGGAGTTATAAGTAGGGTATGGAAGGGGAAATGCAGCACAGCATGTAACAGAGTCAGAGAAGCGGAATTTCTCTGATAGTTCTTAGGCAGGATGAATAAACCACAGACCAGCCAGCTTTGCTGGCCTGGAATGAAGAGCTGATTGGGGAACCATCATGAAGCGGAATGGAGGACAAATTCTGAAGGTCGAGCTGGGTGATTTGAATTTGCTACCAGGCGAATTGGGGCCCGCTGGAGGGGACACCGACAAGTGTCAGGCAGTGATGCATGTGTGCATGCACAATTGTCTGGAGAAGTGTGTATCCAAGTTTGCATGACTTCTCTGGGTGGGGAGAAACATGGACATCCAGGTGGCTTTGTGCCATGTGGCTTTGCGCCACAGGCTCTTGTCTTTCCATCTGTGTGTGTGACTGGCATGCCACTATAAGCACATTTGTTCATTTATGTTTCTATGTGGTCATGTGTGAATGTTATCTCCATTGCTTTTTGTCTATTTGGCTACATGCAGTGGAGGGCAGAGTGTGTGTGCATGTGCGTGTGTTGTGTATGTGTGTGTATGCGCGTGTCTGAAGGAAGAATGGGGCCGGCGGGGAGTCCTGGCTGCCCAAGCATCGCCGTCTGTCTCTCCCCCTCCACTGGCTCCATCTGCCCTCGCTGAGGTCGTGACAAGAAGGCAAACAGCAAAACGGCAAACTGCTGCGCCCAGAGCAACCAGAACACTGCAAGCCACACGCAGACTCCCCCTGCGGGGGAGAGAGCGGCATGAGCAGCCAGAGGGACCCACCAACAGACAGCCTAGAGTCCTGCGCACACAGGCCGCTTTGCGGACGCGGTCCCAGGAACAGGTGCACGCACACACACTCTGAGGAACACACAGGCCCAGTAGGCACAGCTCTCCGCGCCCCCTTAGAGCCCTGAGGCCCTGCCGTCTATCGCCTCCAAACGCCTGCCACGTTTTGGGGCGATGGGGCAGCGGGTCACCACTCGGACCTCGGCGCCAATCGCCGGATGTCCGATTGCTCCTCGGCGGGTGTGAGGGTCTTCGCGCGCGCGCGCGCGTCCGGGGGTGGGGGGATGCCCCCCTCCTCCGCCGCTTCCCTAGCCCCGCCACCTCCCGCCCCCGGCAGTTTCCGAAGTCGCCCGGCGGCCGAGAATTCATTAGCGGGGGGCGGATGTAAGCGCGGCGCGGTGGAACGTTTTAATTAGGCCTGAACAATAAACAAGCTAAACGAGGCGCGCACGGCTCCCCGGCGGGCCCTCCGCGTCCTCCGCGGCGCGGACTCATTACGGCCGCAGCCAATTTCACGCGGGCCGGGCCGGGCCGGGGAGGGCGGGGGCGCGCTCGGGGGGCCGCGGGGCGCCGAACCGGGGCGTCTGCGGCGAGGGCAGCGCGCCCGCGGGCGGCGCGGCCGGGCCCGGAGCCCGCGTCGCCGGGGTCGCCGCTCCCCTGGTTGCCACCATCCATCTGCCTTTCTCGGTGTCCTTGAGACGAAGGTCTCTCCGCACACAGCAGACGGCCGCGGCGGGCGTCTGGCTTGCAGGCTGTTTCCCGGGGCGCGCGCTCCCTCCTCCGCGTCCCCCCCTCCCCTGACCCCCTCTCCACTGCGGCGCACGCCAGCTCCCCCCTCCGCCTCCGCCCCCGCCCTGCTCCCTCCTTCTGCCGCAGTCCCCGCACCCCCTGCACAGGGTCGCTCCCCCGCCCTCGCGCTCTCCACGCTGGCGCCTGGACTTCAGCTTCCCTTTCTGCAGCCGTCACGGCCCCCTTAGCGTCGTGGAGGCCTCGGCGTGGCGGCCTTTCGGCCCCGTCTACACCCGCCCGGGTCCCCCCCGCCCCGCCCCACGCTCTCCCTCGGCTCCCCCGCGGTCGCCCTCCTCGCGCTGCTTCCGTAGGGGCTCCTTGCTCTGACTGGCCCCGTTCCCCACCACGTCCCCTCTACCCTGGGCTTCCTTGTAAAATGCGGGAAATCATTTTAGGCGCTTGAGGAGCTCGTGAGATCAGCGCCGCGATTACCAACGTACCGACACACTTGGCGCGTGGTGTGGCACTCAGCTATATTAATTCGCTCTCACTATTATTATTATCATTATCATTATTAATTATTCGCCCTTGCGCAGTCTGCTCTTCTGTCTCCTCAGCTTGGAATTAAAAAAAAAAATTTTTTTTTGTGAGGGGAGAATAACCGAGTTAAAAACTTCATAGGCCCAAACCAGTTGAATAGCAGGAATTTCATAGCGTTCACCCTAATACCCTACGCTTCGAGCACAGGAAATGCCTGTGGGAGTGTGGACAAGAAGGGAGCACGGAGATTGAAGTGAACGACAGGACACCGGAAACCGTGTGGACGGAGCACGTTCACACCCAGGGAGCGTCGGAGCACGCCCCAAGTCCAGCCTGGATTCGGCCCGCAGCAGCAGCCGCATCCTCTGCAGATGCGGTCATGGCGCTGTGTCCACTAGGAGGCTGCAGGGAGGCCGGGAGTCCAGCTCCCTCCAGGACTCCCACCCCTTGAGCCTCAGACCAGCTTCCTCCTCGCGCCTCCATGCTTATGTTCGTCCCCTCCCCTCAAGGGGCCCTGAAATCCTAAAGGAAAGCAGTCCTGCAGTGGGGATCAATTCCCCACAGCTGCCTGTCTTCTCGACACTAAATCTTACAGGGCGAAGTGTGGGCTCAGGATTCTAACTCTGCTTGGGTTTCTCTCTCAGTTGCCTCCTCTCTGCTGGAAAGTAGAATCAGTGAGTTACACACTCTACTGGCAGAGTGAGGGGAGATCCAGAGGGAGGAGCACAGGCCCTGCTCTGCCCTGCGGGAATTCCTAGACTGATAGTAAGATGAGGCTGTTATCCAAGACCCAGAGGCACAGCACTGGGCACTCCTTCAGCAGATGCTTGTAAATTGAGGCGGTCAAGAGCAACTGGACCAAGGCCATGACTCTAATGATGGGTGACTGGGAATGATCAAAGGAGGGAAGATAGAGGAAGACAGAGGAAATCCATAGGTTTCCTGGAAGACAAGGAGAATGGTATTCATTTAGTTAGGAGGAACAGTAAAACTAAGAGAGCTCTCAGTAACTGCATTATCTTGGGGTAGGGAATGTGAACCTTGGGGGCAGATGAGGGAGAAATGTGTAGGTGTGCATGTGTATGCATCGGGGTATGTGTGTTGGGGAGGCAGAGGGATGGAGGGGGTGAGGTTTGGGAGGTCAGGTTTCCTGGGGGGAGTAGGCAAGAGAGCTTAAGCTGTGATGTCCTAGAGGGCCAGCCTTCCAGGGGTGGGGTGTAATGGGGTGGCAGTGGTGGTGGGGACGTGGGACAGGAATATAAAATGTCCCATGTTGTAGCTCCATTGTAATTCTGGGCTGGGTGGGCAAGATGCGGGAAAGCGAGGCTGACTTTCCTGGCCTTGATGTGCCCTCATAGGGTGTGAGGATGAATGATCCTGGACTTCAAGGGCTAGTGAACTATGGCTGGGTGAAGAAAGCTGTTCAGATTGAAATGTGAGAAAAAGGCCTCTGGGTTTCAGTAAAGAGTGGAAGACAGGTACTGGGATGGCGACCAGAATTGGGAAGACTGAAGGGTTTGAAACCATTATCCTGACTTTTCCCTTTATTTACCCCTTTCGTGGGTTGAATTATTGCATTTTAAAGCTTAAAAATTTATCAATAAACTATTTATTTTAGCCTATCTTCACAGGGTAAGATATCACTTTCCCATTTTACATATGAGGCCTAGGCTAACTTGTCAGATTTCTGGGCAGAACATCCTGAAAAAGGCACCAGAAGGCAGGTCTTTTGCCCTCTGGAGACTGATCTCTTCCTCACACAACTAGGCCCCAAGCCTGGTTGTTTCCCACAGCAGAATCTGTAGGAGTTAGCACCAGAATGCAGTAATTTGATTCCTCGTTCTGTCACTGATCAGCTCTGTGACCTGAAGCAAATTACTTAACCTCTCTGCGCCTCAGTTTCATTATCTATAAAATGGCAATACCAATACCAGCTTCTGTGACTTGTTATTGAGGATAAAATGAGATTTATGCAAAAGAACTGTGTACAGTTGTAAAGATTTATAAATTTCTGTGTATTAGGCATTTTAAGTCATCCTCATCTGTGGTATCTTCTCAGCTTATTCTCTCCATACCTGCTGAGCACATCAGCCTCCTGCCTCCCAAGCCCTTTGCATCCATCCTCCATCCTCTAAAACTGGCATTTACTTCCCTCTAGTCTTGCTTTATACTCTCAACCTCTATTCCCACTCTCCTTCCCATAGGTCCTTCAGCCTTGAAGGATTAGGCTACAATGTTTTAATTTACATGCAGTTTTGGGCTCTTCCTGAATTTCTTGTTTGGTGGGTGTCTCTTCTCACATCGTGGAGAACAGGGTTCTGTCTTTTCTCTTTGGACCTTTCCTCTCCCATCTCCCCTTCAGGATTTGGTTCACAGGGTGGGTCCAAAGAATGGACACAAAGGTGCAGAGAGGTTGAGATAAAGCAGGAGAGGGTGGGCTTGGGGCATATGACTCCAGGCTAGGCGTCTGCATGTGGGGCTCTTACTGACAAGCTGTGTAATCTTTCTGCAGCACATTTGCCATGACCTAGAGAGGGAAATAGTCATCTCCCTCCTGGAACTAAGGGTTAGAGGGCAATTATTTTCCTAATGTTCAGAGAGACTGTATTTTGCCCCATGATGTGGGAGACATCATTTGGAGATCAATCCCACGTGAAAAGAAATAATCAAGAAATAGTCAATAGGGCTTTCCTATTTCTGTGTGTGTGTGTGTGTGTGTGTGTGTGTGTGTGTGTGTGTGCTTCTCTTCTCATTTGTTCCAGCATTTACCAGCCCTAACTCTAAGGAAATCCTTTTCAAAGTGTATTCTAAATTCCTTTTGCTGAAGTTAAGCCCACCTCTTTAGTGGAGGTATTTTCTAAAGTCCAGGATATGGTTCAATGTCTTTCATAAAAGATGTGCGTACGTGGGGGAGGGGAAAGGTAAAGGGTAGCACATGGAGAAGAAACGTAATTACCCAGCTCCTGGATTTAATTACACCCTGGACATTCTGAACGTTATTAAACTACTAAGTATTCATGGGAGTGAATGGACCTGGTAGGTTTTTCTCCCTGATCTTTGCAGGTCTTCTTTGGAGAGTTTCCCTCTCCACCCTCCCACCCCATCTCAGCCTTTGGCTACACATCATTTCTCTAGGCTACAGGTGGCGCTACAAATTAGCTCTCCCAGAAAGGAGGCTATCACCTGTCTAGTTCAGGTGTCCCACTGGCTCTTTATTTTTAACCCAAACTCCTGATTCCTTCTCACCAGACCCAAATGCTCTCCTCCAACACCACTGTTTTTGATAACCCACTTAGCTGTTTTGGAGGGAGGGGCTTGTTTTGCAGGGAGCTCCCTCTCCTAAGTGGCTTGGTAATTACAAACAGAGAAAGCCTGGTCCATGAGGTTAGTCTTTCCCCAGCTCCCTGACTTGGCGAGGGAGCCAGGAGCTAGGGGATTTAAAGTGCAATTTCCTGTACCTTTTTCATTTCCTGCTGGGGGTTGTGGAGAGCAATAAGCAAGGTGGGTGGCAAGGGCCAGCATGACTGGGTCAGTGGGGGATGGGCTGGGGGAGCATCCCTCCATACATCCCTCTGACATCTCCCCCTTTTTAGGGTCTCAAGGTGAGTTTCTTAGGGATGGGGCACTTGATAAATCAGTACCTGGCACTCCTTCCAATACCCCTCCTACCTCCCTGAGGTAAAGAAACTGGGTAGAGAGTACTGGAAGATATTCAGGTTCAATTATTAGATTTAAAGATGGGACGGGAAGGAATCTTGAAAATCCATTGGACCCCCTCAGGCTACAGACCAGGAAGGACACTGAGGTCTTGGAGAGGGCATAACCGGCCCAAAGTCACATATCTAGTGGTGGGCTGGTGTGGCTGGGATTGTTGCTCAGTGCTCTTTCCTCAGTAAGAGTGGGCTGTGAGTCAGTGATGTGTCTGACTGTGTGTGGGGGTGATGGTGGTAATAGTGATGGTGATGAGATGGGAGGAGGTGGGTTAAGGGGTAAGAGGGTGTGGAGAGGTGTCTGGACAACTAGGGTCCAAGTCCTGAAATATTCACCCTTGGGTGGGTCTTGTAGAAGAGCACAGGGAAGTCCAACCTGGGGAAGGCTTTGTTAGTTGGTCCAGGAAACAGATGTGTGGGTAAAAAGGCGAGGGAGTCACTGTGGCCCTTGGAAACGATCAGCCCCACCTCTCTTCTTACCCTCCCCAGTCAGAGGTGGATGGGGTGGTGGAGGGGGGACGGCAGAGGACAAAGGAGCCAATTATTGAGTGAGTGGATTAATTGATTAATTGTCCAAAAGATTCCAATTCTCCTCCAAACAATGACATCCCCTCCCCCCGACCCCGGTCAGGCATGGCCTCGGTTGGCCCGGATTATTAATTAGGGCTTGAAGTCATTTAACGATGATTTCATTATCGACGTGCTGTCTGTCTCGGGCTCAGCTCGGTTGCCAGGGCGACTCTGATCGATTGCCTTCCGGTCTTCGGGCTCCTGCGCGTCAGCCGGCTGTCGACTCTCCCGGCCTGGCTGTTGGCGAGCACTTCCTAGCGGCCCCTTTTGGTACTGCAGAGCTTCCCACTTTCCAGTTTGGCGTGACCCGCCAGGGAATGAGCTGTCTTGGGAGCTCTTCAGCTGGCCTGGAGCCTGGACTGCCCAACCTTGGTCCCTAGTCCAGATAGACTGACCTATCCAGCTGTTGCCAAGGTCCCGGGAATTGGGTCCTCCTTTTCCCTGGTTTGTGAAGTCTCTGATCCCTTGGTGGCCACCCACCCAAACTCCTTTGTGATGGGCGTAGGAATAGGTAAAGGACCTCAGTTGTTGCCCTGCAGGCTCCGAATTTAACTCCGGGAGGCCCAAATCAGCTGTGACAAGGTTCTTCTTGCTTCCCAAGAGACACCTTGGGTTCTAACAATATCATTTGGCCTCTGGGGCCTTAAATGTGCCTGGCAGGGAAGGGAGAGGGAAGAACAATTCCTATTTAGATTGCTGGGGTTAATGTTCTTAGGGTCTTCCCTGGCCTTGAGGGTTGCGGGGGGAGCTAGTCTTTACAAATCTCAGCTGCCCGCTCAGCCTCAAGAGAACCTTGGGGAAAAAAGGCAGGGTCCAGCTTGCCATACTATCTTAGATCTTCAGAAACTAGCCTCCTCACTCTATCACTGGTCCCTTAAAATCTAGATTCACACACATACACTGGCCTCAGGATCTCTATTCTATCACTCAGTTCCCCTTTTGCGGGTTAGTGTGTATTTTTGTAGGGGCCTGTTAGTGGAAAGCTGTTGAAGGCATTGATCATGACTTCTCAGAAGGTGTCTGACTCCAGAGTAATAGACAGTCACTAGTATCTCATTTTGCTTATATTCTGCATGCTACTTATTTAGCTCTCACACACAGACATCTTCCTAGTCCTTACCTCTTCTCACTCTTCTTTGGGTGATCCCTAACCAAAGTCTGTCCACCCACACTTCTTCCAGAACTTGCCTCTCTTGCTCACCTGTCTACCTTTACTCTTTTTTCTTCTTTGCCCCACTCCTCCCTGAATTGCTTGTGCCAGGCTGCATTGGCTCTGAAAAATTTAGGGCTAAGATTCAGGCCTCTTTTGATTTCAGCATTTTTGGGGACAGAGTAGGGGAGGATGGCTGGGTTTTCATATCTGTGTAGTAGTCTCTGAAGATCCCCCAGGTTGGCAGTGGGAGAGAGTGTGGGGGCAGCTATGGCAGCAGCTTCACCCTATCAGCTTTCTGGGCACATCCACTACAGAGCAGCACCTGAGAGGAGAACAGCCACAGCAGCGAGCCGAGTGAGATTGAAGAGGATCATAAAGAAAATATATATCCCCCTCCCCGGCCTCGCTCCCTCCTCCTGCTCTACACTTGCCTCCTTCTCTCTCTCTCTTTGTCTTGCTCCCTCCTCCCTCCTCACTGCATCCCTGTTTTCTTTGTTCCTTCTTTGCCTCCTTCACCTTCATCTTTGTCAGGCAAATATGTCTGTCTGTGAGTCTATCCGTCTGTCTCTCTGACTCCAGACATTTTTTTTGGTCTGAGTTTTTCTAGAACTATATCTGCCATCAGCTCCCTTCTCTCCCTACCTCCCTCCTCCCTTCCCTCCCTCAGTCTGAGGGTCTCATACCATCACATCTTTATGAGTTTCACCATGTGTGCCTTTTAGTCTCTCCATCCCATCTCCTCCCATCTATCTCCTTTTCCTGCCTCCCCTGTCAATGTTCCCATCTCTTGTCCTCTATTTCATCTCTCTTTTTTGCCTCTCATATCTCTGTCTCTTTCAGCCTTGTCCTGTGTCTCGTTCACACCCCTGCCAGCCTCTCATTGTCCCTCCTCCTACCCCTCAAGGTTCAGATACTTCATGTGAAATCACCTGGATGGGCTCCAACTGTCAGGTCTCCCTACTTTTGTAACTCCTCCTCCAAGAGAGATTTATGGCTTCAACTCTGCATCCTCTGCATTCCCCCCAGCCCTGGACCAGTTCTTTTCATTACCTAGTGATTATCTGGGGGCCCTGGCATGTCCCTCAGCCTCCCACCCCCTACCCAGCAGGCAGTGAATAGCACAGGAAGAGAGGGGAAGGGATTGCTCTTGGGACCAGATGCAAGGACATGGAGACCCTCCCCCTGCTCCCGCCCTTCTTTCCCTCAAGCAGATGCACATCTGGGAAAATCCCAGCTTGAGGCAAGGGAAGACAGCGTAGGACTGTTGGAACAGACATAAATCAAACACCCAGATGCCCCTCCCCTACTGTTCTGTCATTACAGCCATCTTTCCAACTCCTGCCTGTCTCCTTTGCCTCTAGGAATTTTGGCTCTGTAGTCTTGGCTGGGGCCACTCATCCACTACCCAGCACAGCGCTTGGAACAAAGAGGTGTTCAATTAGTGCTTCATGCCTAATGGTGACGCATTAGGGCAGGGTCCATGTGATTTTTATGTTTTCCTCAGTTGGAGGTTCTTTCTGAGATCTAGAACAATTCTTTCTGCTTCAGTTTCAACGCTCTGTCTTAGTACAGTTAGTATAGACGACCTTTTCAGAGCCCTGCCTTTATCCTTCTTTTCCTTTCTTTCCCATCTCTACTCAGGTCGTGTGTGCATCTAATTTAGGGTTTAGAGGAATAGTGGCACTATAAAGTAAAGGCCATGGCACCCCTTTTTCTTGAAACCAAAGGCTTCTTGAGCTGATCACTTGTCCATTCAGCCCCGAGTCTTTAAGTAGGCCCCACCTTCTCCTTCCCCGGTTCACAGCCTTGCCTCTGAAGACTGATGTGCTGAGATAGAGGAGGAACTTTCCTCTGGTCACTATTTCAGGTTCTTGGAAGCCCTACTATTTGAATGTCTAGAACAGGAAGCTCTCTAGGCAGGGACTAGATCTTTTTCATCTCTATTTCCTCCAGCGCAATGCGTATTTAGTTAGAATGTACTGGGAACTCTGGATGACTCTCTCAGGAAATCCCTTGTGATGAAGTTTAAACTAGTTCCTTTTTAGTTTTATCTGTAGCATACTGGGAATTGTGGGTCAGGGGGCCGGGATACGTGGTGGTAGCAGAGGAACCTAGGAGGAGTATTCTGGAGAGACTGGCAAGTGCTTCTATTTTTGTTTAAAGGTCTCTTGAGCGGAGATTCTTTAGCTGGATCTGAGACTCTGTCCCAAATGCCACAGGGAGGACCCCGCCCCCTCCGCACACTCTCCTCCAGCCAGTCGGGACTCTGGAAATCCAGTTTCCTTCTAGATCCACATCCTGCTGCCAGTCCCAGCTTAGCTTCGTTTAAGCCCCTGCTCACCCAGGCTGGGCCACCCACTTGCCTTCCACAGCCCACCCCCAGCTCTCCTCGTGGATTCGCGCTAAACCTTCGGCTTCCCAGTTCCCCACCCCTCCCCGAAGGCCCGCCTCCTCGGGGCCCCGCCTCCCCTTGGTTCCACCCCTCGCCTTGGT
The DNA here is from genome assembly GCA_030015415.1 of Cynopterus sphinx. Classification (NCBI taxonomy): domain Eukaryota; kingdom Metazoa; phylum Chordata; class Mammalia; order Chiroptera; family Pteropodidae; genus Cynopterus; species Cynopterus sphinx. The sequence goes on along the minus strand of CM057380.1, from coordinate 126,720,999 downwards.
TCCTTCTCCTCTGGCCCAGCCTGGTTGGCCAAGCCCCTAACCTGGCCCTGGGTTTGACTTGCCTTTTTCTCCTCAGGTCCTTCTCCTCTGAGGTAGAAAAGGTCATGGATAAGTGACTTCTCGTGGTTATAGACTTGTAAGACAACAGAGCCAGAGAGGAAGGCTGGGCCCGGAGTGCTGCTGACACCGGAAAGCCTGTGGGGTTAGAGCAGAGGGTATTCCACGGGGCCAGGGCAGAACTTCGTGTTGGAGGGTGCAGACCAGAGGCCTTGCGGCTAAGGCCAGAGTGATTTGGAGGCCTACACTCCAGGCTCTCCATAACCAGAAATAGCCTCAGCAGAGCTGGTTTTAGGAAATTATGACTTAGGGGAAGTTATTCCTGGGCTCCTCCCTTCTATGGTCCTTCCGTCCGCTCCGCCATGCCCTCTGTCCAGCCAGGCTTGCTTTGTTCATCTTTGTCTTTCCCACAGGGCCTAACACATAATATGGTTAGACATGTTCTTCTAATGAATGAAGATTCTTTCACCTGGGTCTGATGCCTCCTTCATGGTTGCCACCCTTTCTCACTTGAGATTCTAAAAGTATCTTATCTTCTTCGGGAAAAATGAGCTCCAGTTCCATAAGGTGGTCTGCGATAATGAGAAAGGATTTGAGGTTCTTCTTCCTAGATGCTCAAAGATCTAGATATGTATTTTTACAGTTGCTGAAGGTAGCCTTCCTGCCTTACGAAAAAAAAAAATCTCATTTAAAAAAGCTGAGGTTGGGGATTATAGGCCAGGTCAGGCTGTAGGAAGAAAGATTGCAAAATTCCATTTGTGGGTGTGGTCTTTAAAACATTGTTTGAAGGGTTGTCTGAGGTCTCAAGTATATTGTAAATGAGCCAGTGGTAAATAAACCTTTTGTTTATTGGCTTTGTTCTCTCTTGGAATCTATCAATTTTATGAATATGATAGGCATATTCTTGATTGATAAAGGCTTGGAGGAGAAGCCTGAAATAAGACTGGCTTCCTCGATCTCTAAGCGGCAGTTTGCTCCTATCACGAAACATGTTTGCTTTGTTCTCTCTTGGAATCTATCACATGTTTGCAACTCTTTAATTTCTAAGGCTGTTGGAATCTTCAACTGTTCTCCCCCTTACCCCTACACCCCACACTTTGGGCAGTACCCCAATACCAGAAGCTCAGACAACACTTATCCATGCGTGGCACCTGTTCTGCTGATTACATACATGTGGCAAATGTTTAGTTATAGGTTCTTTCTCTTGTTCTCCAGCAGTTTTTGGACAACATCTCTCTCATCAATTGAAATGTGATGTGTGCTTCCAGAAGGCAGACACATTTCAACTTTAGTTTAAACAAAATAATCCAAATTAATAAAAACAATTTTGGGATTATATTCTTTTGATTTATCTTTGTCTCTTTTTTTTTTCTTTTACTATCGAAGAAATCAGGAGGCAGAGTGGGTTTTAGAAAGAACCAGGGAACAGGAATAAAGAGTGTCTCCTCAAAATCAGGGTGCTGGAGGCTCTTCATTGTAGATTATTATGTATGAGGTAGGGGTAAGGCAGATGGTGGATAAGTCATATTGATCTATATTTGGATAAGAATTCAGGACTTTGAGGCATGATACAACTTTCATATGATGCAGATGATCTGGTATCTTTCCTAAAACAAAACAAAACAAAACAAAACTCATTTTTCAAGGGAGATGATGGGGTTGTGGAATTGCTACCTAAGGCTATGGGAGGAACCAAGCAAAGTCTGGTGAGAGGACAGAGAGAAAGAGAGGTAGCCAACTGCTTGTATGGGAGGACAGAAGAACACATTTAAAGGTGTGAAGGGAGATGTCCAGAGTGATAGTTGGCATTTCCTAAGCCACCTCGCATATATTATTGTGGGTGTTGGGAGGAGGTACATGGAAGAATAGGTCACAAAGCTCTGAACACTCACAGCTGTTTGTCTAAAAGTAGAGACAGGATATAGTGATAGAAGGGACCACCAGGTGGAAAATAAAGTAGACAGCCTACTGTTTTCTCCTGATGACTTTTATTAGGAGTTCTGGGCTGCTAGGATGCAGGGTTGAGAAAAGGGAGTAGAGAATCCCAGGGGGTAGAAGGAGAAAAGAAATTGACTTTCACTGTTGACTTCAATGTATTATGTCACTTTCTAATCCCTTAATTCCACACCTTTCCTGTTTTTTTTTTTCCACCTTTCATTGTAATTCCTGTTAGGAAAATCTAATTTTGATTCCTGGTAGTCCATCTAGTTTCTGAAGAGCTCTAGAAGCCGAAGTGTCTGATTCTGCATTGTCGTTAATAATCTTACTTTGGTGTGATAGAAATGTTAATAATTTCAAAATCTGAATTCTGACTGAAATTAAACCTGTGAATGTGTCAAATCATGAATGAGGAAAGTTGGATTTAACTCTAATTGTCTTCTCAGAAGTTATCCCAGAGGAACTAAGAAAAGTTGCCTTCTTCACAACCATTCCAGAATGATACTAGATGATATGGGGCACATGTAGCTTCTACAGAAGCTCTGGATATCTAATTGTTTATCCGAATAATGGTGTAATGAGACTAATGTAGTGATTGCACGTGGTATGGACTCCATAAATATTGAAGGAAGGAAGCAAAAGTGTTTTGGTCCATCCACATCTACATGGATTTTGGTCTACATTTGGGTGGATGGATTTTGTCTGCATTGTTTTGGCACCGTTAGTCTGCCGTGTTTTAGTCTACGTTGATTGGGCTTTCACTGACTTGGAATTTAGCCTCTGCCAGACTGGGATGGGATTTGAGAGGTGTAGTGCTGGGGTGGTAGGGCAGGTAGATGAGTTGGAGGAGGTTGCTATTTCTTCTTGATCTAATGAACAGACAGTTTAGGGGCTGCCATAGCTTTCAAGTTCAAATCTTGGTTGCAGCTAGCAGTATTTACTTGCAGAATTACGGTTTCTGGCTTCAGTGAGAGGATATATAGCAGCTTCTTCTACCCTAAGGAGTTTTTTTATTTTCAAAAGGGAGACAAAGTATCCTCTCAGATAACATTTAAACAATACATAGTAAGATCATAGATGGGGAGAAGATGCCTGGTAAACTGTCAGTGAAATGGGTTTTGGGAGACTCCCGGGAGATAAGGTTGAATATTTATTTTCTTCAGTATAAGCTAAATTTGGTTACTTCAGCTTTCTCTCCAGCCTTTCATGAAAGCTATCCGAGCATCACGTCTCTTTACCTAGGGAGAAGTAACACACTTATTACTACTAAAATGGTTTCTCTCTTTTCCTTTTCTGCAGAATTTTTATTATTATTATATTTTAGTAAGTAGATCTATATTGGTATCTGAAACAAGTTTTTAACTGGATCTGTATAGTTGGGCAAACATGATTTACTCGTTCAGAGTATGAGAGAGAGAGAGAGAGAGAGAGAGAGAGAGCGTGTGTGTGTGTGTGTGTGTGTGTGTGTGTGTGTGTGTGAGAGAGAGAGAGACAGACAGAGACATGGAAGGAAGATCTAAATGAGGTTCATTTTATTGGATCATAGCCCGAGCTTTACACCAGCATGAAGATGTAGCTTAAACTGATGTTTCCCTGGGAAACACTTAGACAAAATGCCAAGATAAAGGTAATTCCCTCCTTTTCCATGCAGCCTTCTCAGATTAACCCAAGGTGCACAGAAGACATGCTCTAATCTTGCCAACACTGGAAATGAAGCCCTTACCATTCTTAATTTCCATCAGCTACGAAGTCATCTGGGATCTTGACATGCCCTTACCTCTCATGTGAATACCATACTGTTCATTTCAGATTTAGTAATACCCTTTCCATTCCATGGTTTATATGTGTTTTACTTATTTTATGAGGCAGGGAATAATTTATAAAATGCCCTTAATACTAAGTTTCCAGAGAAAGGAATTCTCTTTTTGCCATTGTTGTCTCATACTATGTGTAAATGAGTCTGTGGTGATTTGGTGGTGTTGGTGACAGTGTTTATAAGTGTGTGTGGGGACATTGCTTTTCCTTGACTTCTTTTATGTAAAGAATAATTTAGTGCCTCAATTGTCTAATTTGGAATTTGCCTTTGTCTGTACTTACACTTAGCTGAAATCTAATTTTTAATAGTTTGAATCCAGTCTTTTTCACTTGGAAACCTTTTGTGTTTTCCTCTTGAGGAAAACACCAAACCTTGTAGGGATTATCCAGTTCTCACTTTACAACTAACTCAAACTAAACAGAATCCATCTGTGTACTTATTTACAGACAAATCAGGATAAATGGGAACAAATACATAAAATTATCTTCTCTGTGAGCTGACAATATAAGGGTATTATGTGGATACTTCCCAATTCTCCCAAGACAAGTAAAATCCTTTTAGAATAACACCCAACCATTTGACTATTGGACCACTCCTCTTTACTGTAGTCTAAACTTAAACTTAGTTATTGCAGATTATCATATCATGTTGCCAAATACCAAAGCTTTAGATGACTTATTTTCCAAATTAAATAAAGCAATAAAAATAATGAAACTCTGAGTTGTCTGTTCCGTTACTGGAGATCAAGGGGATGACGCTGGAGCAAATAATAAATGTCACAGAAAATGTACTTTGTCTCAGCCAATTTGGGTTACTTCCTCTGTACTTTCAATTTGTTGTGGTGAAAGAGGGACCTGAGTTCTTGTTTCAAATCTCTGACATCGCTAAATTGGGCCGAAGATCCTGGAGTACTTCCTTAGCTGTGGCCAGTTAACTCTTTGTACCTCAGGCTTTGACAGGTTTGGAAAGGTAAGCTGAAATCTTCAGGCAGGAGCTGTGCTTCTCAGTGACACCTCACCATTTAGTACTCCTATCCTTTTCCCTAACTGGGCATTCTCCCAGTGCAAAGTTGTAGGCCAGTGAGTTATACCACTGGGCATCAATGAGGGGAGAGCAGGGGGCAAGGAGAGCATACTGGAGAAATCAGATATCTGGCAGGTGGTTAGAGAAACTTCTTGAAGGAGCGTCATGTTGAACAGGAAAGAGAATATTCTAGGCAGAGAGGGACATTTTGTGAAGGCCAAGGTGAATGAGAGCAAGAGGTTCAGATGTGGGGGAAGATTAGCCCTGTTCAAGCAGAGAGCCGCAGAAAAGGTTAATAGTGGGAGTAAGTAGCAGAAGAACAGTGAAAAGAAAGCCCTGGAAGTATAACGAGAGCAGCTTAGATTTAACAGAGAGCAGTGAACTGCAGATCTGGTTGGAAGAAGAGGAGTGTGTGTGTGTGTGTGTGTGTGTGTGTGTGTGTGTGTGTGTCTTTTGAAGACTTGAGGAGAGTGTCATTTTCCACAAGGAGGGTAGAGGGCACTCACACTTCAGTTATCTACTGCAATGCTGCAGTCAGGGTGAATGTGATTTAGGGCTGTAGCCTGCTTCAAGAAAGGATAGTACTCTCTGATGGCTGCTAAGTGAATCTGAGTGGGATCTGAGAGGATCTCATTGTTTAGAGTTAACAATCTCATGCTCCAGGAGGGTGGACCAAGGAATAGGGCAGGAGGCTGGCCCTGGATACAATATTTGCAAACTGTAGGATTCTACTAGATAGAATTCTAGTGGGGACAAGGTACTAAGGGACTTTATGTCAGCTGAATTGAATTGAGGGCTAGGATAGTATCCCTAAATATTCAATACCAAAGATATTAGTTGGAATTCCTTAGATTTAGTCCAAAATTTGGTGCAATTTCTCTAAATAAAATCAGGATTCTTAGAGGATTCTCTGTCAATACCCTTGCTTGTGAACATATCTGGAGTTTTCTTCCTTTTGAAACTAAAATGAAAAAGCAATCTTTTATTTCCTATTAATCTTCATATAATGATAGCATGTTCAGAATACTCATTATTCCTTATCTCAAGCCAATATTTCTTAATAACTTTTGTTGTAAAAGTCATGAGATCCAAAAAGAGATCTGGGCTGGTGCCTGATGTCCACTGGTCTTTGTTTCTGTGGATGATTAATAAATACTAAAAATGTTCTAGATGCTGTGAGCTCAGAGCTGGTAACAGACATGGTCACAATGGGGAACGCTATGCTCATTTTTTGATGTTCTACACGTCTCTGGTTGACCAGACCAGATTGACGAACCCGATGTAGCTGAAGTCCCAGCATCTCAATGAATTTTTAGCTGTGACAGAGGATTAATCATGTTTTAGAGTGACTGACAAGCCGACATTTTTCTGGTACTGGGTTCTCCTGAGTTAAGAATAAAGAAGAGATTACCATTCTCTGGCAAACATTCCCAGTCTGCTTCTGATTGGCAGCCAAGTCTGGGGAGCAAATGGCCAAGTGAATTAGGAAGCTTAAAAGATGTTTTGTTAAACCATCCTCATTAAACTGGCACCGTCTGTCTTCCTACGCTTTTTTGTCCCACTTGGGTCTGTCTTTTGTGACAGATGTTTCCTAATGGTGTGTGCCGGCAGCATCTGGAAGTCTTGGGTGACAGCTGAGGTTTGGGAAGGCCAAATATGAAGGTATTTTGCTTGACAGGGAAATTGCAACCATTTCCCTGCCATTGGGCTATCATCTTTAAAAATGTCTACCCTGCCACCTTTGGCCAACACAAATCAAGGTTTCATTTCCTTCTCTGACACTTCCTAACCTGCACTGAAGATTTTCTTTTTCCTCTCAAGAATGGGGTAGTAAATGGAAAAGATCTAGAATAGCATGATGAAAGAATAGTGTGATGAAAGAAGTTTCAGAAGGGTGACATAGTTGGCATCTAGAAATCTATTACCTTATATTTCTACTAAAAACCAAGGAAAAGGAGATGGGTTAAAGTTGGGGGAGTAGGAATTATAATTAGACTTAAAATCATATCTAGGAACTACTGGAGTAGTTACAGGGATGCTTTGGGATCTCCTTTCCTGGCATCTAAAATGATAATCTGGAGATATTTTGGCACTAGATTGGATTGGATGTGGTTAAGATGGAACTTTCAGATTTAATGATCCCACTACCTCCAGTCCTGGCCCATCAGTATACATTTGGAAGGAAAGAGAAGACATTGGCAGAGTGTGACCTGGGCACAGAATAAGAACTGGCTCAAATTCTCCTTTAATAACCATACCCTAGAATCTTTACTTTTTGTGGAATTAGGGTGGTATAATAGAAAGAACATGGGCTTTGAAGTCGCAAAGAACCAAGTTCAAATTTCAGCTCTTCTTTTTACTGGCTATATGATCTTGGGAAAGTTATTTAACCTCTCAATCTGTAAAGTGGAATTAGAATACTTATGTCATTGGATTGTTATGGAGGTTAAATGAAATAACATGTGCATGACTTGCAGCTCAACAAATTCTGCTTCTCTTTCACCCCTCTCTCCATGAATCCTTAATTCTACATATATACCAGGTACTCCTATGTGCCAGATACTGTTTTTTACTGCCTGTAGCCTCTGCACATCTTCCCCAATGTCTCTTAGAGTTCCAGCCTAGGGCCCTGATTTATTAATTTGTTAGTCCCACAAAATGACAATAGCAGTATGTGTTTTTTTATAACCATACCAACATAAGCCAAGGTTGTGGTTTCTTTTGAGGTATTTTCACTTGCTGACAATTTTAGTCGTAAATCAAAGACAAAGGAGTTCTGTCTTTCCATCTACCTCTCTAATCTAAAGTTCTTGATTTGGGACTAAATAATTTTGGATGAGATTTTGTTCTTATCAAAAGTGACTGGCATACTTGTTTATAAAGGCCATTCAGGATAGGAGAATCCATAACCTTGTTTTAGTTTGAAAAATATCAAATCTAAAAAAAAGTTGTAAGAATAGTATAATTAACACCCACCTATCTTTCCAGGATTGATCAGTTATTAATATTTTGCTGCATTTGCATGCTCTCTCTCTAGTGTACATATATAGATATAGATATAGATATAGATATGATATTGTCCATATTCAAATTTTGCTAATTGTCCAATAATATTTTTTATAATAAAATATTTCTCCCTAATCCAGGTACAATCCATGGTTACACACTACATTTCATTGTCATGTCTCTTTATTCTCCTTTGATCTGGAATAGTTCCTCAGCCTGTCATTCCTGACCTTGAGAGTTTTGAAGAGTACAGACCAATTGTTTTGCAGGAAGTCAACTCTCTGTAGAAAGTTGTTTTTCATCATTATATTCGGGAATCTTATATAAGACATTATTAAAGACAATGAGTGCCACATAGGCAAGAAACCTGTTGTTTCCTCCCTGTTGTGTTTGTAGCACCGAGCACAATGACCGGCATTTAGAAGAAGCTTAATATTTGTTGCATGATTGAATAAATGACCTAAAACTCTCACTACCATTTAGGTCCATTATTTTTCTACTTGAGGATAGAAGGAAGAAGGACATAGGAAAAAGTCTCCTACATCCTAGTCCCATTTTTATTATAAATGTTTGGAGGCTTAAAAAAAGGTAACATCTGTAATGAGACCACAGAGAAGGAAAATGAGATAGGGACTGTGACGTGGAGCAAGCTGTGGAGACTACCGCAGGTGTAGTGGCGGTAATCACACTGTGTTGAGAATGGAAGATGAATAAGGTGGTCCTCAGGTGGAAAGAAAAACAGCACACGGAATCTGGGAGTACTTGGCCTGTTTTTTTAGTGAGAGAAATTAGTTATTTAGGTTTCCAGATTTTGCCATACTTCCCTCTCCTAACCCTTATTTGAATCCTAAGAATTGCATAGTGAAAACTGATTTCTGTCCCTCCTCCTTTTCCAGAGGGGACAATGCTATAATTCTCTCCTTTTCTACCCTCCATCTCCCCCACCCACACACCCACACAGAAGTGTATATTTTCTAACATTTATAAACGTTGGCTGGGCAGCCATTCTCTCTAGATTATTTATTGTTGAGAAAATCTATAACTCCTCAGACTTCTCAATTTGATGTAGAAGCTTTCATCCCTGTCGCCTGGGGGAAGTGAGGTTATAAGAGGTACTCTTTGCTTTTCAAAAATGTGTTTTCAGGCTTCCCTTTGGGGCCCTTTCTCTCCCCAGCTCTGATCATCTCAGACATTTCTGATAATCCTTCCCGAGGCATCTGGGGCTTGGGACTGAATTCATCTATTTTATTCTGCAAGGCTTGTGAGTGCCTGATTCACACTGTTGCTGCCCTTTTTCTGAGAGTCCGCCTACCCCTGTCTTTGCAGTCCTTAATTTCACCAGTTTCCAGGAAGAATGCTCTTTATCTCCATGTCAGCTCTTGATTATCCGCAATAACGGAGGGGATAATCTAAAATTATGAATGATACCATGATTATGTTTGTTTGATTTTTAAATGATTGAATCCTGGCTAAAGATAATTTGTAAAGTGAAGAACTTTGATGAAAGCAATCCATCATGTTCATCTCTCATGGCATCTCTTCTTTGGTATCTTGAGATGGAGGTAAACGGAAAATGGCTCAGCTTGTTTAGCCTTCATTTTATTGTCAGAAGCAACAGACATCTATTGAGAGCTCTGTAGAATTAGTCTCCATACTTTGTTTTCAAACTCTGGAGGAGGCCTATCCCTTAGCTTGAGAAGCAAATATTTAGTTCAAAGAACATGAAACCAGCAGCCAATGTACAAAACAAAATATCTAGGGTTCCCATCGCACCCAGAGTAAAAATTAAAGTCCTCACAGTGACTCTCAAGCCTTACATGCATGATCTGGCCTCCTGCTTTCTTTCTGACCTCATCCCCTAACTGCTTTCCCCTCACTCATTCTGCGCTGGCCCCACAGGCCTCCTTATTATTCCTCAAAAATGGCCAGGTACCATTTCAAACTCAATATGATGGCTTTTATTAAAAACAAAGCAAAACAAAACAAAATAGAAAATAATGAGTGTTGGAAAGGATGTGGAGAAATTGGAACCCTTGTATATTACTGGTGGGAATCTAAAATGGTACAGCTTCTGTAAAAAATGGTATTGGATTTTTCAAAAAATTAAATATATATTTACCATATAATCCAGCAATTTCACTTCTGGGCATATGTCCAAAAGAACTGAAAACAGGGGCTCAAAAAGATACTTGTACACTGGTGTTCAGAGCAGCATTATTTATAACAGCCAAAAGGTGAAACAACCCAAATGTCAATCAACAGATGAATGGATAAACAAAATGTGGTCTGTAACTACAGTGGAATTCAGCCTTAAAAAAGGTAAACATTCTGATACTTACTACAACATGGATGAACCTTGAAGACATTATGCTAAGTGAAATAAGCCAGTCACAAATAGACAATATTGTATGAATCCACTTATAATGGATACCTAGAGTAATCAAATTCAGAGACAGAAAGTCGAATGGTGGTTATTAGGGCCTATGGGAAGTGGGAAAAGAGAACTGGTGTTTAATGGGCACAGAGTTTCAGTTTTACAAGATAAAAAGTTCGGAGATGGATGGTGGTGATGGTTGCACAGCGATGTGAATGTATTTAATGTCACTGGACTGTACGCTTAAAAAATGGCTAAAATGGTGAATTTTATGTATATTTTACCACAATAAAAAATTCCATTTAAAAAATGGCAAAGATCCTTGTATTTGATCTTCTCAGAAATCTGTGTCATAGCTTGTTCCCTCCCCTGCTTCTGACTGTGGGGAAATGTCATATACTCAGTGAGGCCTTCTTGGACCACCCATTTTTAAATGGTAATTTCTACCTGAGCCCAACCTAGCCTTCTCTTGCTTTACTTTTCTCTATAACACTGATGGCAATTCAACACAATATATATTCTTGTTTGTTTATTGCCTGTTTCTTCCTGCAGGAGTGTAAACAACTTGAGTAGAAGTTTTTTTCTTTGCTGTGTCTGTTGAGCAGTTGAGCAGTTGGGTTTTGAGTGTTGAGCAATTGGGGACCAGTATATATTTGTTGAATGAATGACCGTGACTGGACATAGACTTTATAGAAGGCACACACAGAAAGAGAAAATGAGAAAATTCCATTTTTCATTTGGCTTTGATAACTAATTTCTTCTAGACCTTGGATTTATGACTCAGACCCAGTTTTCATGGTGGCTTTTGTTCTGTTTACTGTTTATGTATTTGAACTGTTCCCAATTTGGAAGTGTTGGCATACTACATACACAACAGTTATTTGAAGGTCTCACCCTGAACTCAAAGCCTCTACTCTATTCCTGACTGTCCCCTACCAGGTAAGAGTGCTTGAGTTAGGACTCCAGAAACTCTGAGGAGGCTCAGATATCCAGAAAACTTCATACTTGTTTGTTTGGGAGACAGTGGTTTGATTGGCTCCTGAGCTATTCTCTGGAAATTTTAAGGAGCACTTGGGAACTTACACAATTTGGGATTGGGAAAGGAGTTATACGTGCATACAAAGGGATTGGTATAATCTCTGGAAATGTTGCATTTAAAATTCACTTCTTTGAAGCGTCAAGACCTGAAAATAATTATTTAACAGCTTTATTAGCCTTCCTCTCTCAAATCTTTACCAAGCTTACGGCAGAGCAACTTGTAGCCAAACTGTATTTGAAGCTACGCAGCAGGAGCCATGAAGCCAAACTTCCTGACTGGCAGGCTTGGTAACACCCAACCAAGGGAACCAGTAGAACTTACTTCCTTCAAAAATGTTTTGTAAAGGAAAGGTCCAGAGTGAGGGCAGTACCCTACTTAGAGGCAGAGGAATGAACACAATGACCTCTAAGACAAAGGAGAGTGGGTGGGGTTGGCTGGGAAGGCAAGACAGCCTGCAATTTAGTGGGTGGATTGTTGGATTTGACTGGAGTTTTTGGCTACTTGGGATGAAAGTTTTGTTTTGGAGTTTAGAATGAGCTCAGAGACTAAGAGAAACATAGGGAGGAGGAAGGAGGGATGGAGGGAGCCAGGGGCATAATGGAATTCTTGTAAGTTGGCTTCTAGTTCCCTGGCCTCTTTCTGCATTTCTTTAAGCACCTCCCCTGCTCCAAGCACCTCCTTTGGGAGAGACTGTTTGCTAATTAAACTGAGATTCACAGACCCAAGGCCCTCATTAGGAAATGTCCTCAGGAAATGCTCTTGAAATAGGTGATTGTGCATGTTCTTGTCTCCTGTTTCCACCTCTGGCCTTTTCTCCCTCCTCCCATCCCCTCCCCACCCCAATTTCTACTTCTAGGAATCTTAAGATACAATAGTCAGTCAATACATCTATATATTCATTGTCTCTGTCCTAAATGCCTGTTTTGGTTGCTTGGTACAATGATGAGCTGATCCTTGTTCTGGGTTGTAAGGGTTGGGGGTGGGTATGTGGAATTCAGAAGGAGGAGGTACATGGATCCTGGCCTTGCCCTCTAGAAGCTTTGAGACTATAAAGGAATTTAAAGAACACACCCAAGACACCACCAGACAGAAAGGGAAAATTAGAGCTGTATGTGCTGTTAGGGTGGGGAGGACGGTGGAAGATGAGAGAATCAGTTCAGGTTGGTTTGTAAAAGACTTCCTAGATGTGGTGGGAGAGGTTGTAGAAAAGGGTTGAGGAGAGCTAGAAGGTCAAGACTGGATAGCAAGGAGTGAGGAAGGCATCCTGGCAGAGCAAGTAACTTACATAGGCTAAAGGCTCATTGCATGGAGGGAAAACCAGGGTGTGAGGAACTGAGTTAGGAATGAGTTGATGGGGCTGAGGGTAGGGTGAGGTAGAATCTGGACTGATTATAAACTATTGGAATAATTGAAGATTATTGCACAGGGAAAGGGAGTTTCTGCACATTGCGTTTAAGGATGAGGTTTCCTTTCATTATCAGAGGCTGGTTTGTAGGTAGGCTTTCTCAGGATTCCCAGTCATGTGTTTGCTTTTTCTTCTGTTGGTTGGTTGTTTATCTGTTTGTTTGCCTGCTTTTGTTTGAGTCATAAAATATGATTATTTAAATCCCCTATGTTTTGTTCTTTGGGTTGCTTCCCTGGTGTCTTCATACTTTGTCTATAGGTCTACTTTCACTCATCTTTAGTCAAAGTGGGAAGGGCCTAAGGACCACCCTGTGTAACTAAATGGAGAGAAACAAATTATCAAAGGCATTACTCATCTCCCACCCTGCTCTTCAGACTGTCCTCATCTGGGGTTGATGCTCAGAGTCCACGGATGGACTTCAGAAGAGTGTATGACATTTTTGATTTTTGAAGTGAGTGACCTCAAAGAGGGCTGTGATTCAGAAAATGTTAAGAACCACTGTTCTACGCTTCGTTGAAAGGTAGGTGGCTGAGGACCGTTCTCCAGACAGAAAATGGGGTACAAGCACATTTAGTGCCAATTACAGGAGCCTCCAAAGACAGTTAAAGAAGATGAAGGAGAAGGAGGAACTGGGAAAAGGGAAATGGGCCCTGAGAGAACTAGTAGAAGGGCCGTTCTGTCTTCCCTAGTTCTTCCTCTAATTCTTGCTGGTATGCCTTCTTTTTATACTCTATATCCTGACAATTACAGGATTCCAGTTCCTCTTCAATTTAAATCTATTGAGTGCCTGCTATTTTTCAGGTTCTGTACCAGGTACTCTCACAACATTATCTCATGCAATTCCTTTGTTGAACCTCAAATGCACAGAATTAAGTCACCTCCCTTACCTCATGGCATGTCAACTTTGTATATGGCTCCTTTTCAATTTATTTTATTTTTTCCTTTCGTTCCTCACTTCTATTCTCATATCTCCTCCTTTCTGGAGGCACCTGCTTTTGTATATTTAATAAATGCTCTTCTAATTCATGTTCTATATGTTTGTTTAGGTATATTTATCAATTCAACAAGTATTCAGTGCCAACTATGTGTCAGGTATAGCTGTAGGTGCTGGGAATACAGTCAGGAACAAAATGATAAAAAAAAATTCCTGCCCTTGTGGAGCTTACATTCTAGTGGAAACAAATCAAGAACAAACAAATAAATAAAACACATAGTACCTTAAGTAGTGATAAGTGCTATTGAAAAAAAAAGGGGCGAGGGTAAGGTGTCTTGTGGGTGGTTTGCAGTTTTACACAGGGTGATTGTGAAGAAGGACTTGCTAAAAAGGTTCTGTTTCCCCAAATGTGGGTAAAGGAGCAACTGTACAGATATCTGAGGTAGGAGTATCCAGGTATGGGGACAGCAAGTACAAAGTCCCTGAGGTAGGATCTTGCCTGGTATGTTGGTTAGGTGGCCAGTGGAGAGAAAAATGAGTGAGGACAGAGAGAAATAGAAGGTAGCTGTGTCAGTGGCAAATGCTGTAGGTTGGACTTTGCAGGCCATTGAAATACTGACTTTGGCTTATTTATGCTCTGAATAAGACGGTTTTGAGCAGAGGAATACATGACATTTAAACAGATATATGTGTATCCTTGAAAAATAAACATTTTAAATGTACATAAAAGACAGTGTGCTAAACACCTCAGCCTGCTTTTAGTTTTCCAAATTAACATTGTTTCTAAGATCTACCCAGGCTCCTATATGTAAATCTACTTCATCATTTCTGACCTTTGTGCACATGTAGCACATTTTACTTACATGTTCCTCTAGTAATAGATGCTTGGGTAGCCTCCAACTTTCTTACTACCATGAACAGTACTGTGATGAATGAACTCACAGGGTTCTCCTATAGACTTGGGAGAATTTCCTTGGGTTTATACCTAGCAGTGGGATTGCTGGGTTGGAGGTATGTGAACACTTAATTCCACTAAGATAGTGCTTTGGGATGGTGGCCCCAGTTACACTCCCATCAACAGCAGGTGATAGTTTGTATCTTCTCATTTAAGTCTCATATTGATCCAGTAAGGTATTATTATTCCCATTTTATGAATAAGAAAACTGAAGCTTAGAGAGATTAAGCAAATTACCCGTGTTTATACGGTCAAGTGGGAGAGTCAGGGATCAAATCTAGAATTTTTGACATAATGTTCTTTACTCTTAACTGTGATAGTACCCAGTACTGCCTATTCCAGAAATAAAATGAGGTATCTATAGGCAAAGGCGTTATTATTATTATTAATTATTATTATTAACATTTGTGCTATTTTCTTTTCTAATCATTTCCTCCCTTCAGGATCAATTGGACAGAAGATATAATATTGAGGCTCAAGTAACCACTAAAGGAAACCTATGGTCTCTCTCTCAATCTCTGACCATTTTAGGAATTTGGGTGTTGAATGAAAGCTGTGTACAGTCCCAACATAACCATGGGGAAGGAGGGCAGTATGTCATAGTAGTTCACCTTGAGTTTTGGCATGAATTTGGTTCAGCTTCTGGTGCCATCATTTACTATTTCTGTTTTTTTGCACAAGTTTCTCAACTCATCTAAGCCTTAGTTTCCTAATATGTAAAACTGAGACAATTATAAGGCTGTCTCGTAGTACATTTTCAATGAATATCAGCTATTATTATTATTTATTGTTATTATTATATTTGAGTCTTGCATTTTTCAGTGCCAGGTTTAACTCAATAGGCCTAGGACCACAAAGTGTTTAGCACAAGCATGTATGAGGGTGTCTAATTAGAGTCCTTAGAGCATCGAGGCAAATTATGTGGAATAAAACTGTTTGCATTTTCTCGTGAGAACTAGCTAACAGACTCAGGTTTTAGTGGATTATATCGTGGCCAGACATTTATAAAGACTAATTGATTTTCAAAATTTTGGGACTTTGACTCAGATTTTAATATTAAATATTAGGTAGATTATAATGAGTGTATATTGTTTGCTAGTCGATGAGTTAGGTACTTTATAAACATTATTTCACTTAATCCTCACAACAGCCCTAGGTATTTAAATTTTACTCCCTTTTGACAGTTGTGGAAACTAAAGCACAGAGATGTTAAATAATTTGTCCAGAGTCACCTGGTATGAGGTTGAGTTGAGAATTGAACTTAAGCAATCTACTTGCAGAACTTTTACTCTTAACTACTAAATTGTGCCGTCTTCCTAAGAAGGAAGCTTTTAGACTCTTCCCTTTTAAATTTAGAACAATTCCTTGTCAGTTAGGATGGTTTAGAGCAATCATGGGAAGGAAGGAGCAAGTTGGAAAAGAATCTCCAATGGGTGAGGCTATGAGGCTTGAAAATGTTCCCCAGGTGTCTTGATTATGCCTCCCTCTGTACCCTGAAGTGAGAACCTGTGGCTTAGGGGATGTCCTACCAAGATTATAGGGGCTGAGCATGATACTCTCAAAAAAGTAGGGATCCTCTAACTGGACGTGGGTGGTTGGTTGGCTATAATTCAAGGCAGCCTTATTGTTCTAAAACAAGTATCCTCAAAGGCAAGCAATTTTTTATCACCCACGTGTGGCTTATATATACCACAAATTATCTGCGGTCAAGGTTTTATCACAGTACTCTGTTCTTCACACTTTTCATTTTGATTGCCTTTTACAAGGAATGTAAATCTGAGTCAGATTTATAAAGATTGCTTGGCTACAAAGTAGGTATCTCAAAGTCAGGTAGATAGGAATTCTGGATTATGTGCTTTTTCAGGTTTTTCTCCTCTGTACATTTGTTCAACAAATATTTATTGAGCACCTAAGTCAGTCTAGAGGAGGAGACAGCTGAACTGGAATTTTGATATATTATAATGAGTGGCAAATAGGGTGAGCCTAAGTGCTATGTGAGTACATAGGAAGGGCAGCTTCCTGAGGAAGCAATGTCTGAGCTGGGAATTGAAAGATAAATAGGAGTTAGCTAAGTGAAGGGGGCCAAGAGGGCATTAGAGGCAAGCCAACAGAGTGAGTCCAGAATTATGTGGTTGGTGCATGAACTGGGAAGGAGATGAAGCTGAAGGAATAAGCATAGGTCAGATTATGAGGAACAGATGCCCAGGTCTAAGAAATTTAGGTTTTATCCCTAGGCAGTGGGGGTTTTAAGCCTGTTGGGGGAGGGGGACAACTTAACCATATTAATAGTGCGGAAAGATTCTGTTAGTTAAGAATTGACTCTCCCTATCTTGCTTGTGAATAACATTGGAAGTGGTGAGTGGCAAGTAAGGGAGTCTGGATGGATTTGTTGAGGGAAGGCCTGACCCCATAACCCAAGGGTTCCTTTTGATAATCTATAGAGAAGATAATCTATAGATGATAATCTATAGAGAAGATGATTTGATCTTTCTATCTTTAAAACCCTCTGACAACACTTCCTGAAATTCTCTCAAAACCAAAGCCTGAGTAGGGAGGAGAGTGTGGGCTGCATGACTTTGTTTTCTCTGTTCTCCACTACTCATTTCCGGGGAATTGCTGTGAATTGTTCATCAGAAGTCTGCTCCCAGTGAGGAGGGGACCATTTGAATAGCAGCAGGGGAGTAGGAAGAAGGAGGAACCACACGCAGGGCTCGTTCATTAAGAAAATATATTTGGCATATTCAGACAATGGTTTGAGCGAGTTAAAAATAACTTCTCGTGAAAAATTAATAGGGAGTTATAAGTGAGTGTTTTAATACAAGCTCACAGAGCAGGGCAGATTCTCGAGGCGGCCGGTGTCTGACATCACAGGTGGCGCAGGGTGTTTATAAGGCGCAGTGTGGCCAGAGAAGAGAGTCCTCTAAAGAAATGAGCTCACCTTCTCTCCCAGAACCCTGGGGAGACAGGAGACAGAAGGAATTGTTTATGGTTGTGATCTACTGAGCCAGGTGACTTATTCCTTCTCTCCTTACCCATCAAACTCTCCTGACTCTGGACATAAAAATTGCAGTGAATTTTGCATGGTCGTTTTGGGTGAGGTTTACTGAATGTTAGAATTCATAAAAAGTTCTTTCTGGCTCTTCCCTCTTCTTAGTGATGAACCCTCAGTTGGCTGCTGCATCCATTTCTCCCATGTTTCCTTATACAACAGCCAGTTTGCCTGGTTCTTACAGGTAGTATGAAGTCCCTGAGCCTGTCTCTCCTTTCACAGCACACGTATGGTCCTGAGTGAGTAAAGTCAAGGGTTGGACTGTGCATTCTCTTCATCAGTACAGCTAAATAGGTAAATGCAGAATGAGAAGAAAGGGGATCAAAGTGGCATTTGACCTTGGCTAGCTGCATTTTGGGACTAAGAGTTTTAAGACTGGGGGGACCAATACTTATATTTTAAACCCAGATAATATTTAAAAAATCGTTCTGTAATTGCAATGGGGCCCTCTAGGCCGTGAATTAATGTGTCATAACTCACGCCCAAGCACTGCACAAACATCCCGCGTGTGAATTATTGCACAATAAATTCATGCCCTGTTGTGTCTTACGGCTTAATTAGTACATGAAGCTACATGAGTTAGATGAATCCAAATGAGATTATGTCATGTGGTGCGTAAAAAAGCAGAATGTTGGAAGGTATTTGATGCTTTTTCTTGGGGAGAAAGCAGGGTCGATTTTTCTATCATGTCCTCTGGTGTCAATTTTTTTGGTATTTGGGCTGCAACAGGTGACATGTGACTTCTGAGCTTTGGTTAGTTGGTTGAATAATGGGCTCAGTAAGTATTATGCACCATATCTTAGGCATCATGGAGGGATAGCACATATAAGATGAAATATGGCCTTTGCCCTTAAGGAGCTTATATTCTAACACAAGGGGCAAAGCATAGCTGTAACATGAGGTAGAAAGTGATAAGTGCCATAGGAAATAGACAAATAAAATGTTTTGGGAATTCATAGTGGAGGATAATTTTTGGCTGGCACAGTTGCGAGGATTGATTAGTGAAATCAGAGAAGACGTTGTAGAGGAATGGCGTTTGAGTTGGCTCTCCTCAAGGACGGATTGGGTTTCACTACACATGGGGGAGTGGAGAGAGATGCTAGGCAGAGAGAATAACACTAGGAAAAGCACAGAAAAACAAGGCGGTGCTCAGAGCACACCGAGCATGCAGTGTTAGCCTGAGCCTTGGCTGTGTGAAGGGACGACATGCACAGGTGGATTGGAGTCACAGCTTTCCTATGAGCACAAAGCAATTTGGCTTTGAACCTACTACTCATGCTGAAAATCTCGCAGGTTGGTTCTTCTATTGGTAATATCTGTATTTTTGGACTTTCCACTTTCTCTACTATTATCTGCTTTGGTCCACTTGCTCAGAAAGCGCACACCTGAGGGCCAAGTGTCCTGACTTCTAGTCTTGTTTCCACCCCTAACTAGCAATGTGACCTTGAGCAAGCTGCTCAGTTCCTTCAATGATTTGTTTTTTTATGTGTGACATGCGAGGTGAGAACTGATCATTTCTAAAGTTCCATTTAGTTAAAAACAAAACAAACAAACAAACAAACAAACAAGCCTCTAGGATTTCTTCTGGTTCTTCTATCCTCTTATTCTGTCAACTACATCTCTGTACTGCAAGCAACCTGAACCCATATTCTGTCCTCCTTTCGCTTTTACCCATTGTTGGAATTTTATGGGTAAAATGAATAACACTCTCTTGTTTTCCTTTCTATGTTTGGAATCATTTGCTAATCAAGACATAGAGACAGACAGATGATTAAACCATCAACTTTAGATCTGCAGTCTAATCCCATTGCTAGTACCGTACCACTAAATTACTCCTCCTTACAGGTAGAGCTGAACACCCTCTCACCTCCCACCACAGGATGGAGCTTGTTCTTAGATTTTCTCAGGTCTCAGAATGTTGGAATCCATGTATCCTGTGGGCAGGCTGGCTCTGGGAAAAAAAAAAAAAAGATAGAAAGAAAAGAAAACCAACAAGAAATTGGAAGGTGCTGAACTGTCCCTTCAACTCACTATTCAAAGAAGTCACCGAGAGAAAAAGGCTGGTGGAAAGAGGCTAGAAGTATTAATCTGCTCCATGGTTCTCAGACTGTATCAGTTTCACCTGGAGGGCTTGTGGAACAATTGCTGGGCCCCACCCCCAGGATTTGAAATCAGCAGATCTATATTGGGCCTAGAATTTGTATTTCTAACAAGGTTTCGTGGTGATGCTAGTCCAGGGACCACACCCTTTGAAAATCAAAGCTCCAGCTGAATCCCCTTCACATGCAAAGATGAAATGAGGGAAAACACTAACACTTCATTTAACAAAACATCTAGATTAAAAAACCACAGGTAATCATTTCACAATGCGGAAATCACAGGGAATCCTTTCACAATGTATATGTGTATCAAATCACCATGATGTACACTTTAAATATCTCACAATTTTATATGTCAATTATACCTCAATAAAGCTGAATTAAAAAATAAAATACCATAGCTATCTGTGTTTTATTTTCTTAATATTGTTCCCTAGATTGTAGATTATAGGTAATGAGTGTACTTTGTTCACTCCCCCACAGCATCCAGCTTGGTGCCAGGCACATAATGAGCGTTTAGTGAATACCTCTTTCATTGACTTGAACCTTATACATGTCTTTGGTACAGAAGATTCTCCTTCCTTTCAAGCTAGCTCTGTCTTATAGCTTTAAAACTATCCTCTAGGAGAACTTCTTTGACAAACAGTATTTTACCCCATCTTCCCAGCATCTAGAACTGTCCCTGGTCGCTTCTAATTTTGCTTTTGTTGGTCTATGCCTGAGTCCTGGAGACAATCTTATCTATTCCATCATAGTGGAATCTTGTTCAGGGACTAAGTTTTCTCCTTCCTCTAAATCCAACAGTGAGAATAGTGTTGTTTATTCAAAGAGTAACAAGGGATAATACAAGCCTGGGGCAGGAGAATGCCTGAAATGACCTCCCTGGGTCGCTTGCTCGTTATCTATTCCCATGGAATTTGGGGAGGAGCAGTAAGTAGCCAAATTGATAGAAGGTCTAACCCACTCTACCTGACTCCAGGGAATCGCTGAAGACTAGTCTGGCTCCAGCGTGGGCACAACAAGCATCGTTCTTGAATCAGTCAGTGTTTTACTCTTTGGCATAAAAGGGCCAGTGTTTTTCTATTGTGCCTATGTACGGGGCCTGCTCTGGGAGGGAGGGACAGAGAAGCTATTCTCTTACTTACAGGATTTCTGATATTCCCAACAAGGAGTTGGTGATGCCAGGGAAGCCCGCTAGAGGCAGAATTATGCATATACTTGCCAGCTCCTTTAGATACTTTATTGAGAGACTGGTGCAAAAACATTGTGAGAACATCTAAAATTCTTTGGGGAGAAAGACTGGGACTGAAATAGGAGGAACTAGTAACTAGTTCCTAGGGATTGAGATATCATTACTTTGGAAAGGAAAGGTATGAGTAGGGACCAAGAAAGAAATGCTGGTCAAGAGGCACTCCTGGAGGAGGATGCTTATGGAGTAATTTGGGAAATTAAGAGGGGGATAGATAGGTAAATTGGAAAAGAAATGGGATAGTAATTTTAGGCTTTAGAGTCATGAAAGAATGAGACTCCTGTGAGGGATGTGTTTTTATCACATTTAAAGTGGAGCAGGGTTTGTATTGTGTATTGTGCCATAGAGGGAAATTTCTGAATCAGAAAGGCATGAGATGGTTTTCATTGCCATCTGGAGGAGAGATAGACAGATGGAGTTGCCTATATGGACTCTTCCTGGGAGATTCTTGTATGAACTTCTATAGTCATGTAGATCCTTGCTCTTCAAACTATGGTCCATGGACCAGTAGCGTGGGTGTCACTTTGGAGCTTATTAGAAATGCAGAATCTTAGGCTGCAACCCAGACCTATTGAATCAAAATCTACATTTTTAACAAGCTTCTATGTGATCTGTATACTCTTTCAAGTTTGAGAAATACTGGCCTGAGATGATAGGCAATAGGTTTCTGGCCTCAGAAGAGCACTATGGAAGGATCTGAGAACTTTGGAACTGAAAGCACAGAGGAGGGGCCTAGGCTGGGGAAATTGAATTTGGGGAAATGGGAGAAGTGTAGGCCCCAGCTCACCTCTCATAGGCCTCCCATACTACTCACTGTGACAAGGTTTGACACTCTGCCCACTTTGAGAAAATACCTATCACGCCCATGCTGGAGTCAGCTTGATCCTCAAGGGCTCCCTTGGGTCAAGCATGGGTGGCTTGGGACTCTGCTAACCTTGCTTCCCCTACTTCATATGGATGGATTGAAAGGGACTGGGGAGATCATATTAGTCATGTCCCAGCTGCAGGGTTGTATTATCCCTTGATCAAATGAGTGACAATTTGATTATACTAATTGAGGAAGCTATTGGTGTTGGGGATTGAGATAGGAGTTCTTAACCATCTGTAATAGAAATTAGGATATTTTCACCTTTCAAAAGTTTTAAGAGACCAAATGACTGGATAAGGGATTATAACATAACAAGGACCAAATTAAGGCTTTTTAAAGTATCTTTTAATGATTTTTAATGTGCTAATAACAAAATATAGGAGACAGAGAGTTCCAGATATCTGGGGTAACTGGCAATGAAAAAATTTTACTGGGTGGGCATCTGAGATCTTTTCTTCAGCTTTTGAGAGTTTGTGTACTTCATTCCCCATAAGAATGAGTGACTAGGAGAGGTCAATATTGAAAGAAAACAGATTGAGATTAAACATAAGGATGGTTAGAAGGTTAGAAAGATGATTGAGGGAGATGAGAGGATGAGGCCATGCACATGAGTTTAATTTGAAATGCCTGAGAAGGGCTTGCGCCTTGAAGCAGAGAAATGTACAAAGTGAACTCTCAAAATATCTTCTGTCCCAAGGATTTTCCCATCATCTCCTTAAATGAAAGGCTGTGGTGAATGTGTGGTATATGTAAGGCTAGTAAGGTATAGGGATGATAAATGATAGAAGAAAAAAAAATTTTATTAGAGCATTAAAATCATTGCTAAAAATTTCAAAACAGGGCTTGAATTTAGGAGAATAAGTTGCATTTTGGAGCTCAACTATGAGTTTTAGGCTTCAATGTCCTTTCACTCTCCATGTATTTATCTTGTCCCATCAACAAGATTTTTAAAACTCCTAAGAGAAAAAAACGCCTCTTTTACTTACTACATTTTATACCTCCAGTGCCTAAAAACATGATGATAGTAATAGCTACCATTTGTTGAGTACTATGCCCTATCCTTTGGGTTAAGCACTTTACGTAATCATCTAATCTAATACAACAGTTCTACGAAGTGAGTATTGTTATCCTCATTCTATAGAAGATGAAACTAAGGCTCAGAGAAGTTAAGTAATTTGTGCAAAGTAAGTAGTGAAGCTAAGGTTTATACCAAGTTTAAGCAAAACTTCTGCCGCTAACCCCTGAGCTATATATACTCTGCACAGGGTAGTGGCTCAGTAAGGAATGATGATCATTGAAACATAATGGTGTATTGAGAGGTAACAGTGGGTAATTCCAAATAGTGAACTATGAAAAAAAAATTTCTATTTGGTTTTTGGAATGTAGTCAGAGACATACTTAGTGACACATGCTAGCTTATACTCAGACATTCCCTCATTCACCTTCACTGTGCCCCACCCTGTAGTCAGGAGCTTGGGAAGGGGGAGAGGCTGGGTATATATTTATAAAGCAACTCCCTGAGAGTCATGTGTGTATGTATATTATATATGGACATGTGTGTTTGCATTTGACCAGAAAAATGAACCTAAGAGTGGGCCACACTTATCTCAGTAGGTCTATAAATATGAGTATATTTGTTAGACTTATGGGGTATAGTTGTGTGTGTGTGTGTGTGTGTGTGTGTGTGTGTGTGTGTGTGTGTGTGTGTATGTGCACAGAACCTGAAGGGGTTAAACCACCTACAGGGAACTGGCTGCCTTCCACCCCTAGACCTGGTTGATGTGTTTGTACCAAACTCCGATATTTATTTTTCACCACCTCTCAAGGGAACCTCAATGAGTTTTCTTTCTGGGAAGTTTATGGCTAAGATGCTGGGCTGCTTTGGGGCCCCTATAAATCTGCTATAATCAGCAGAGGTTTGCAGAGAAAGAGAAAGAGCAGCCACAAAGCAAACCTCTCCTGTCTTTTACTTTCTAGCCTAATACACCGTCTCCCTTGTATGTACATCACCCATGTAACTGCCTCCACTCTCCTAGATCCCCCTGATAAAAGGTGCTAAGAGAAGCCATGCCACTACTTTTTTGCTTCTAAGTGGGACTCTATACTTTAGCCATTCCAGAAAGAAGAGAATTAAAGATTATATTGATTAAGAAATCTGGAGTAGAGATTGTGAGAAATTGGTCATTTATGAAACTGATTTCATAAAAAACCAGAATGAACTTTCAAGGGGGTAAGAGGAGTTGAATGTTTCTGTTTACTTATTCAGAAAACTTTAAGAAAAGGTTGTCTGAGGTGCTCCTAGAAACAGGAGGTGGGATGACCTGAACGTTATTAAGAGGCAAATACAGCATAGGAATTCCCCTCCTCTTTTTCCAGTGCCAGTAGTTGAGAGTTCTTTCTTTATTTTTTTTATGAGGGATTTTTATGACAAACTTTACTTTACATTTGACATTTAACAGCATCTCTTGTCCAGGGAAGGAGGAGATATAGATATTTATTGGCATATGGTGTCAAAGATCAAGAAAAACTGCCGATGGAGAAGGGGGGAAGAGGGTTTCTCCATTTCCCCAGGTATGCAAATTACCTGAATTAATTTGTGTAGCATATGCTTTTCTGTGCTTTGTGATCTTCTCATAATGAGATTAAGAAATTGCTTCATTGTTAATAAAGAATTCAGTGGGGGGAGAGAGGAGACGAGAGACATATGGATGGAGGCATAATGGGTGCTCTGCTCTATTTGAACCTTATATTCCTTACGTAAGACCAGACATGCGAGAAGTGGAGGTAAGTAGAATCTGAGCTGGGACCTAGGTTCTGGTCTCTGTCTTCCTTATTCAAATCCTCAAGCTTCTGCAGTTTTATCTTGACTTTCATTGGTCCTTGCATTTTGTTCTTTAATGATGAACAGAATTTCAATATCAAATGATGCTCCAAGTCAAGAAATCCTCCCAGTAGAATGTCTGTTCCTTAAAATTCCTTCTTCCCAGTTTCTGACTACTGAAATCCTACACAATCATCATTGTCTAGCTTAGATATTGCCTCCTGTCTGAGCTTTCCAGGATAACCTCAGCCAAAAGCAATTTATTTCCTTTAAACTCCTGTATTCCTTTGACTGTGTCAGTCTTATCCTGCGCTGTCTTACTGTGCACTGTCTTCAGCTGTAGTTACTGTATATCTTCCCTTTGTCTCTTACTCAACTGTAAGCTTCTGTAGTAAAGAGATTGTGCCCTGTCTATTTCTATATTCTCTCCACAGTGCTTAACACAGCTAAAAATTGTTAAATAACTTTAATAAATGATATATAGCTATAGGAATACAGGTATTGGGTAGAGATGTAGAAATAAGAGCATTATATATATTGATTAAGGATATTATTGTTAATAAAAGCCTGGACATGATACTTTCAGATATTGATCATATTATTAGAAACATTTTATCCCACAAGTAGATTTATTCCCATATAATTTATTTATTCATCATTTATGCTTTCTTTCATTCAAATATAGTGGGAAATAGATAATAAATGAGAAACAAATGGTCAAATAATTACAGATTGTGATAAATACCTGAAAGAGACAAACAGGGTCTAGTGATAAAGAATAATGGGAGTATTCTTTAGATAGGGAGGTTAGGAAAGTTCTTTCTGGTCACTGTAATATATTTATATTATGATAATTATTAGTTAATTAAATTTCTACTCAAACAACAGAAATAATAAAATCAGTAACAGAATAAGAATAACAGCCTTCCCACCAGGGGGCGTTTTTGTCAACCCAACCTTAGGTTTGGTTCTTCCCTTGGTTCCACCTCCCAGCCTCCCTTCTGTCTTGGGAAGAGGGGTAGAGGGGAAGAGGGGAAGTCGGGCCCTCCCCTTGCCTCAGGATGGTCCCTGCCCCCTCTTCTGTTGCCTAAAGTTAGCAACAAAACAGGTGTTAAGAGCTTTGATCTTGCTAGAGACTTGGAGACAGATCAAGGTAGAGGCCTCTGAAATAATGCCCCAGGATGTAAGAAGCTGGGGAAGAAATGGAGACAAAGTAGACAGAGAGAGGCAAATTGCTGTCACAGAGACTCCCTTTTACCTTCTATCCCAGTCTTAGTTGGTTCTGGGCTCTGAATTTCTTGGGAAAGCTAGTTAGGGCCTTTGGGCCTTTGAGGAGGGGGAAGATGTCCTCTGAATAACTTTAGAGACCCCCTTGGTCATTCCTGGATCCCTGCTCCAAGACTAAAGACTATCCAGGCTGTGAGGAGCATGCAATCTGCCAATATCCCAGAAGCTTCAGGTAGTTCTTTCATTATCAGGGTCTTCCTTTGACCACTTTCCTGCCCTCCTACTTCTGGCACAAGTTCGTAGCATTAGTTTCTGTCTCTTGTGGAAGACTGATCACATAAAGAAAGGCTTGGAAGTGGGTAAGAAGAATTTAAGACTGCTACCTGGAGATTTTACACCCACCAACCCTTTCCCAACTCCTGCTTCTTGTTGGAATAATACATTTTGAATGCTCGCTCACAGAGGGTTTGAATTCCTTGGGCATGCTGAGGGACACCTCATACTGTTGAGATCTTATTCAGGTTAACATAAGTTTTTCAAATTGAAGTTGTTGCCTTCACTTGCCTTAAGCCTTCTCCTACACCACTGGGACCTGCTTCTCTGCAACGGTATCCTGCACAAGGATAAAGGCCCCTCCTTCAAGATGAATACTACCTCTTTTCTGCATAGTCCAGAAATGTACCTAGATAACTCATATTGGTTTGTTTTGAAGAGATACTTGTTGGAAGAGGGAGAACTATAATTCCTTTTAACTGTTAAGGCCTAGACAAGACAGACTTCTGCTCATCAGAGATAGAGCAGGTGTACCTAAGAATCCTTGAAGTCAAACAACCAAGTTCTTATCCAAGCTGGGCCACTTGCTGTGCCTGATGCAGTAAGCATGCGGGAATAGTCACATATCTTCTTCCATCCACGCTGGGGCCAGAAGCTGAGATAAGCTGGAATTGTTTTTAGATCTGGTAAGGGATTTTATGCTGTGGGTGCAGGGCAAATGAGGTAGAACAGCAATAACTGCTTGGAAAAGGAAAAGGAAGAGTGAGACAGGAACATACAGGGAGGTAGAGGAATGATTAAGCTGGTTTCTGAACTCAGAGAGCCCAGATGTATACAGAGGACAGGTTTAATAATCTCTGGGATGTACTAATATTCTAGTTCTTAGATAAAAGTCCTTTTTTGCGTCTGTTCCTCAGTGGACAGCAGCAGTATTGGTTCCCTTTTTAGGCAGACAGGGTAGGGCATGCAGCTCGGGACAGGCCAGGGCAGATTCTGGGTGCCAGGACTGACATTAATGTAGATGAATATGGGTAGATTTTCCCAAGAGTTTTGTTTAAAAGATGGTAGAGGGAAGAAGACAGGATGGGAGATAGAGAAAGGAAGAGGATCCAATGATCCTCTCAGTGTTCATTGGATTAGGGATGAAGGACAAGGGGAGACTTTGGTCAAAATCATGGTCTCCATTACGTGCTTTACTTTCATACTTTATCCTTTTTCAATCACTTTCAAAAAAAAAAAAAAAGAAGAAGAAAAAAACACATTGCTACTAAGTTCTCTAATCCTCCATTCCACTCCATGTGAGTTTATCTTGTCAAATCTTTTTTTTTAGCAGATACTCCTATGACCATCTCAGTCAGTGGAACAACTTGAAGAACAAGTCTCTTCCAGAAAAGACTGCAACACCAAAGCACCATGCATATTGAGAATTTCTTCCTTAGATCTAAACTCATTTCCTTTTCAGACAGAAAATTGTCTGCCTATCTCTCATTCCTCTCTCCTCTTCCTGTTTTCCCCCATCTCCAGGTCTATTTCTTTCTATACCACTTAGTGGATTTGGAGAGAATGTTCTATATATTTTATTTACTCTACTCTTGATTCTTCAGTCTTTTGCTTCATCCTTTGCAACCTCTTCCCTCTTTATTTCCTGTCCTCTTAACTCCTTTCCCACTGGCTGGTCAGTTCTTCTTGCTTCCTTTCTGTCTCATTTCCATTTCTTTTTTTTCCTCTCAACCTTCTTCCTCTATAATTTCAACTTTGAAGAGATGGTAAAATAAGTTTGAGGGACAGCATCTGGAGTAGGTTGTGTACAGCAAGAGGCATGTGGTCAGACATTACTAACATGGTGGTCTAAGAGGCAGTTTCCTCCTGAACCCATCCTTCCTAATAGATGTGATTGGGGTACAGATGACAGAGATTTAAACCAAATGTGGTTGGGAGAAGGAGCCATGCAAAGAGGACTCCTTGGTTCTATAGAACAATATTATTTTACCCATTCTTTCTTTTCAATTTCTTAACTCAGACTTTGTTTCATGGGCTTATAGTGTAATTGGTGATCCTCAAGAAGATAGTATAGACCAAGGTTATGGCCTGGACTCTAGCTCTATACCAGGTTCAGTGGAGTTCACCTTCCTTGGTTCATGTTATTTCTTAGAACAACAACCTAAGCCTCCTGGCTTCACTTCATTGATAATTAGCTCACATTTGGAAGTTGAGAGGCCGCAAAAACAGGTTTTTTTTTTTTTGTGTGGGTGGGTCCTGTTTTGGTTTGTTCACTTGCTTTATTCTGAGTAGACCAGGAATAATAATGATGACAATAATGGCAGCAACCATTTATCAAACATTTATGTTGAGACACTGTACATTCTTCAGTTCTATTAGAATTCCATGGAATAGGTGATATTCTCATTTTACAGATGAGAAAATGAAGCTTAGAGAAGTGACATTTCTTGCTTAAGGAATTATGTCTTTCTTACTCTACAGCTTTGCTTTTGTCTACCACTGTGCTATATCGTACGACTATCTTTCGGAGAGCTTTAGGTGAAAAGATGCCTTATCCTTGGCGCTGCTGTTTGATTTGAAGCAGCATCAGGAAAATATAAGATGCATTGACTCTCAGGAATGGAAAACTTTGGTATATTCTGAAGGAGACTGTGTAATATGTTTTTCTCAGTAATGAGAAAAGGATGACAGAGAGACCTTTTGACAAAAAATGGGAACCTTTTGAGTGGTACTGAGAATAATATCTGGCATAAAATAGAAACTGTGGGTCTAGTGAAAAGAATACTCTCAGTCAATTTAGAAATGGGGATACTTGTGAGAGCCTAGGGTAATGCATACCTAACCTCCTCTAAACTAGCCTTGGAGAGATGGTGACTCTGGGTTATCTGAGATTGTTAGCAGAAGACTATGTATCTGCTTTCTAGATTATTTGTGGCAGAGTTGAATTCTAGACTTGCTTTCCTTGGTGACACTCTCTGCCTACCCCTTTTTTTCTCCTGCTACATGCTCCCGCTACTACCTCTGAACAAATGTGAACTTCAATGTTTATTTGAGTTGAATGGAATTAATTAGGTAAGTTTGTTGTAAAATATTATGTAGTGCTTTCTGGAATCTCTTCATTAATCAAGGGAGCAGTCATAGAAATTCTAATTAGCAGATAATCCAAATTTTAAACAATTAAAATACCATTTTAGTTTGGAATTGATCCTGATTTAGGGCCAGGATATATCTTCTGTTCTTGGAATTCACAAAATTTCTTGTCAAATAATAGAGCTTCCCTGAAGGGATTCAAATCCTCTTAGGGAGATGGACACAGTCTACTCTCTACCTGGCCCCTATGTCCACCCTCTCAACTCAGACTACTACAAATAACCTGCTTATGCAGACAGGATCTTTCTTTTTGTTAAGTAAGCTATAACATTTTAGAAATTTGTTTTTAACTGTGCCATCTGAAAGACAGATGGGTGCCCATGAGGACCAGCCTCAGTCTAGGAATGTGAGTGAGATTCTGTCGCTGGAATCTGCAGCCCTCCACCGGAAAAGCTGAGGAAATAGCACTGCAGCTGGTGAAGGTGACAGAATCAAGCTGCTTTATAGACCTGAGAGAACTTCAGTAAGGGAAGGATGTGGAAGAGGGGTAGCTTGGGATGTGGAATAAGCAGGCAGCTTGGGATGCTCCTTGGTACTGGTTCCTTGGCAACGGTTACTTAGCAACCCTCATTCATCTCTCTTGGCTGCCTTCTCCCTCTGCCTCCTTTCCCCCCCGCTACTCCCTCCCTTAGCTGCTGCAAGCAGCTAGAGAGCTTGAAATGAATGACAATTTGGAGAAACAGCCGCAGCCTGAAGATCTAAGAGGCTCTAAAGAAGATGGATAAGAAAATCAATGCATAATAAAAACTGCAGGCAAAGCCACCTTGACGGAGGGCGGGTGGCTCTCTCCTACCGCCCTTGTTAGTCTCTCTGGACTCAAGGCTTCCATCCTAGCCCAGTATCCTCTCCTTCCTTTTTTCTATCTACCTTTTACTGGTTCAGGGAGGGATGTTTGCCTTTGGAGTAGAAAAAGGGAGCAAGGAACCTAGAGGAGAAGAAAACAACGTGTATATGAGGTGTATGTAGGATAGGGGAGAGAGAGGGATAAGATAAGGGTTATAAGAGAGAAGCTTTGAATGGAAATGAGTTTAAATTGCATCATAAAATAATGTTCTAGTCAAAAGAAAAACCTTAAATATGAATGTAAATTTACCATCTCTGCAGGATATTAAAGAAAAAGGTATAAGAAATCTTTCTGGAAGAGCTAGATTGGGATGTAGCTTACATAAATGAAATAACGTATGTATACTACTGGTGCATAATAGGGATATAACAAGCATCATTTTCCTTTCTATGTTAGAAGCTAGGGTTAGAGGAAAGACATTTTAGAGATCGTGTTGGCCTACAAATTTATAAAACAATTCTGTTGCTAGTAATGGTTTTGGCTCTTACTGTCTCCCCATTCACACAGTAGAAAGTCCTTTCTGATATCAAACTTTATCCCGTTCTGTTGAGATGAAACCCTTTGATCAATTAATCAACACTTTATTCTTTGGTGTTTACTGAGCACCAGCTATGTGCCAGGCACCATGAAATAGGTACTAGGAGCATTGTGTCTATTTGTGATAAAGAGTTTAAGTATTATGCGCAGAGTGGAACAAAAATTCAGTAAAGAGTGGGGGTCTCAAATGAGAACAGATATATGAAAGTGCTTTGAAAGGTGTCAAGTATGTGACAGATGTAAGGGCTATTGATGAGGAGATTTATTTCAGGATTTTAAGGTTTGTACTCTAGTAGGGAGTACATGGGGTCCTGGGGGGGCGGTGAGGGGTGGCATTCATACAAAACAGGCCAGCCCTGTTGGGAATAGTGCTCTGTTCCAGAGAGCGCTGCCATTATAGTGCTACCTGGTTAAAGGACGTAGATTGTTGCAGAATACTTCTCCCCGCTGGCTCAGGTTTATCAGACATGATCTCTTTCTACTTGTTTGCTTTCTACTTTCTCTCAAAGGGGAAATGCCCTTTAGCAAGCCTCCTCTTTCCCAACCTTCAAAGCATTCCAAAAGTTCCTTTATTTCAAGGATGCCTTCCTGGGTCAGAAGAGAGCTGGTGACTTCACTGGTCTCACTATGACTGGACTTGAAATCCCCTGCCCCAGTCTAGTCCTATATCCCTTCCCCACTCTACTTTTTCAAAACCTGTCCTCCCTCTCACTTTGCACGCATGGTGTTCTCTATTCTCAATTAGACTTACTTCTGGTTTCTGAGGGCTGTAATTATTAATATCAGTCTTCTGATTTTTCCTTTTTGACTTTTTGCATTCATTTGTCCTTTATTATATCATTGTGACTATATTATGAGACTCTAAAGTGCAGGAAGCCCATCTGTGTAATTTCTTTCTGTATAACCTAGCTCAGAAATATGTGAAGATAAATGATAAAGAAAACTGATTGTACCCTTTTGTTCTCCTGCCTCTTATAGCAATTCTACATCCCACATTCCCACCTTTGTGATTTTCTACCCATCACTGCCTACTTCCTCCCTCCTTAGGTTGCCCACTCCATTTTTTTTATTGCTCTGCAGCTTAGACTCTTTTTATGCCTGATTCTGAACATAAAACTCTCAAAAAGTTATTGAGAGGGAAAAGGAGCATCAGGCTAGACAAGTTAGAGTCTGACAGATACAGATGCATGAAATTGTAAATTGTATTAGTACTAGGAGTACATGGTGTAAAGGAAGGCTTGGAATTAGAAATTTGGCTTACTTAGGGAAGACCTCCTGGGGGAGGAAAATACTGAATGGGGCTTGAAAGAAAGGAAAGAATAGATCTAGGTGAAAAAGAGAAAAAGATGCGCCAGACAGAGGTCTGTGTGAAGGTTTGGAAGCAGAGAGAATAGAAACAGGTTTGCTTTGCTTAAGGTAGAGAGTGAGCATTGTGGAATTGCAGCATGAAGCTTAAACTCTTGCAGATTAAGTTGTGGAATAATGATTTGAAATTAAGGATAACTGTGAGCCACCGCTGAGGAAAGGTCAGGATGATAGTGAAAATTATAGTTGTTAAGCGGGGAATGGTTAGATGGAAGCCAAAGGCTCTTAAGAAGCTCTTCTGTTGTTCTGATTCTGACCAGAGACCTGGTCAATGACCTGGCTGGGGTGTGGGAAGAGAAAAAAGGTGGAGGGGAGGGGATGAAAATACAGGAAGCACACTGTTTTTCCAGAGCTTGCATCATAGACTTCTTCCCCTTGAGCAAAATCCTCTGTTTTTAGCTTTTATTGACTCATCCCTCCCTTTCCCCCTTCTCCCCATTAGAGGAGCTCCCACAGCCCTGGTGGAGCACTGCTGCTGCTGTTAGTGGTAGCAGTGATGGGAGAGGATGACTCCACTGGGCCAGAACTCCTGATTTTTACCCTTCTGTTTCTTTACTTGTCTGTTTTTAGACCCTTACCTGAATCTAAAGAAAAATTTAAAGAACCTTTTAATCATTGCCCTTCCTTCCAGGATGGATGACCCTTAACTTATTTCAGATAAACAGAGGTGCTAGACTTTCCTAAGCCCTCTCTGGCCACTTCATTGCTCAGGTTACTTGTCCCAAGCATCTTCATAATATCTATGAGTTGCTGGGAGAGTTGAGGTTGATGAGGAAAATGGGTTCATGAAGGGATGTTGAGAACCTGAGACCTAATACTCTAGAAGCCTTCAGCATTTTCAGGAGGGGTTAATAAGATGATGTTGGGTCTAGGAAATGGTAAGATAGAGAAAATCAGTTCTCCAGAGTTGGAGTTCTGGGACTAGTTGGGGAATCCTGGGTAAAATTCAAGTATGGAACTTCCTAGAAAGGGGGAGTTGGGATATAACAAATGTAACAACAAAAAATAACCCAAGTGCTGAGGATTTCAAGACTAAAGATGGAGAGAGAGCCAGCAGTGATTGAATAGATTAGTGCTTCTCTCTTAATTGTGTTTTCATGACCTGCACAAGCTGAAACTAGAAGGTCCCCAAAAGAGGCTTGCCTTCTTACCAGAACCAAATAGGAATGAAGGAAACAAATATTTATTGAGCATTTACTAGGTGTTAGGTGCTGGTCTATTCGTTCTATATATTTTCTCATGAAATTAAATTCTCATAAAACCCTAAGCACTAGGCTCAGAATTTAAGGTCTCAGCTAATAACTGGTGAAGGTGGGAGGAAAACATATCTTCTGACTTTTGGGCCATTGTTTTTTCCATGGCACTTCCATTACGTGGCATTTCCATTCTGGAAATTTGCTCCTTCAGTTGGACAGTATGGCATCTCCAATTATATTACATACACAATCATATTAAGGTATCGAGGTAAATATTTTGGGGGTGACAAAAGAAAGGCAGAGTCCCTAGTCTCTAGGTGGCTGAAATCATTTAGGGAGATTATATAATAATATAGTGTATATTTAAGTGTAGCATTGGGAACTGTAAGTCATTACAATGAGGCAATGCCCAGTGAGTGATACAGACAATTAAGTGTTATTGGAATTCTGAGAATGGAGGTAGAATTGTGATGGGATAGCTAGAGAAAGCTTCATGGAAGTGGTAGGATTTTAAGGAAAAATTTAAGACTAGACAAAGAGGAGGACATTCTACGTGAGTGGAATGGCACAAAGTCATAGAAGCAAGAAAATAAGAGATATATTATAGGGATACTAAACAGCTTTATTTGAGCTTCTTAAGATCAAGGGTGATACATAGTCACATTGTTTTCTCAACATGCCAAAGATATAGTAGCTAGATGTTAAATGCATATTTGTTGAATAAATGCATGACTGACTGACCCATTTATCTGGCACAGAGAGTTCATGTGAGGATCTCAAAAGATATAGAACTGCAGTCTCTAGTGGAGGGGATGAAATGACATGCAAAAACTGTTGAAATGAAATTATTCTTGAGGCAGTGGGAAGATAACCTGGAAAAGAGACAGAGGCAGGGAGATCAGTTAGGATGCTAGTGTAAAAATTTAGATGAGAGACTAAAAGACTAAATTAGGACAATGACTTCAGAATGGACATGAAAGATTGGAGGTTTTAACATTGTGGAAGCATAATGAACAGAATCTGGTCAATGGTGAACTTTGATAGGATAGTGGTGGGGAGGGTGGGTAAGACGGGAGAAAAGGAAAAGAAAGAAGGGTCAAAGATGAAACTGGGGGTTCTCAGCTTTGGTGATTAGCAGAAAAGTGGAACCTCTAACAGAAAAAAGGGAAGTTAGCAGAGACTGGTTTTGGAAGGAATATGAATTACATTTTAGATTAAGTTTGTTTAAGGTGCTGGTAGAGTCCCCACGAGGCAAATTTATCATACATTTGAAGCAGAAGACTAAGGAGAATATGGTTATGTCTGAAAGGATAGATTCAGAACTCACTTACATATAAATAATAATTGAAGCTATTTTCTCAAAAACAGAGGTATTACTAGAAAGTTGGAGGTACCTTTGGGAAGAAGAGAGTACATTACAGGGCCACTGTTAATGTCATCTGGTGTGGTTACTAGATGTTTACTTGTCTTATTCTTGAGAGGTGAGGTTAAATAGCTCTCTGGACATATAAAAGACCCTATGCTCATCCCCCTGTGAATCTTCTCTTTCCACTGAAGTCCAGATCTTGAGTACAGTAATAGGATGGGCTTTCATGGAAAATTTTTAGCTCATCTGGCTGCAACAGATGGAGTTTATTATAAATTAAAGTGTCTGTCTTCTCAATTTTCAACTCCCTAGAGAAGAAGTAAATACTTGGGCAGTTCTGTTCAGGCTAGCTTAAAGTGCCCATGCTTCAATGCAAACCTGCTTGCACTCATTTACAAAAGACTAAGAGCCTCATGAGCCTCAGTCTGGGAAGTGGGTGGGTGGGGTGGACAGTGATTTGCTCATGAGCCCCAGATGCTTCACCTGACTTTTTCACCACTCCCCACCCTTTTTTACTTTTCATCCAGAGATCTCAAGGCTCTAAACAAGCCTTGATCCTCCCTGACCCCTTGAGTCATCTTCTGCTTCCAGTTTCCCAGATGGGGGGAGCAATGGGACACCATGCTTGGGGGTGGGTGGAATGGTAGCTGTGGGGATCCAGGTCCCCCTCCCCAATCATGGGACCAAGACAAGGGGCAAGCATTAAGGTGGCTCCATGTAGTTTGGTTTCAACTCATCCCTTTGCGGTGGTTTTGTGACTGCAGAGACTCAGATAAAAAGTCTGAGCTGGAAAAATTGAAGAACAAACAAAGCTGTAAAAGATGCCAATAAAATTTCTCCTTGCTTAGAACAGTCTTTGGAGCCTCTCTCAAGAATCTCAGAGTAATCTGCAAAGGCTGATGAAGTCTCACAGGCCCCAGTGAGGACCAGGACTGGACCAGGGCAGGACCAAGTTAGGAGAAGGGAGCATTGAGAGATTTCCCTTTTCCTCCTCTTCTTGCAAGCGGCCCAGGTGTTTAAACATCTAATTTGGAGGTTGAATTAAGACTGAGAGAGAAAAAAAGAGATGGGTAATGGGAAATATTGAAATTTGGTAAGATCCCTTTTTATTCAAAAGTGCTTGAGGTTCTGGGGGCAGGGTATATGATGAGGACCCCGAATTGTAAAACATTAAGAATGGGGGATAACTGGCTAGGAACGAGAGGCTCTGGGACTGTGAAAATAGTGCATATGCATCGGGGTGGTATGAAGAACGAATCAGAGGATGGCAGTCTGAGGGCAAATGGGTCTGAACTGGGAGCTTATGAAGTTAAAAGATCCATTTTTTGGAACCAACAGATCAGGAGTTCTGGATGGGGATGACTGTATGAGAATAAGAAGAAGGGATCAAGAGGGGACATGAGACTGGGGGTAGGAGGAGTCTGTGTAAGGGAAGAGGAGGTGTGATAATCCAGGAGGTGAGTGGTTAGAAAGCCAGGGGTCACCTTTCCCCCAAACCAGCTATTATGTTTTCATGCTTTGTTCCAGATAAATTAGTATACTGGCCACAAAGAAAAATCTTGTGAACTGATATGACTTAGAGGTGGGAGGGAAAGAGTTGATGGACTGTGTGTGTGGGGGAGCCTTAGAGACCTGCTGGTTTCCATGGCAATGGCTGAAATCTTCATTTCTATTCTGATTTCTGCAGTAGGTGAGTATCAGCTGTAAAGAGCCAGATCTAGGTAGGATGGGGAGGTTTGGTGATGGTTGGGCATCTTTGGCAGGAGTAGTCTCTAGTTCTAAGATTAATGATCTCCCACTGATACCTCTAGATACATTAAGAAGTCTGTGGATGGAAACAAACAGTGGAAACCAGAGTCCCTTCTTACCAGTGGGGTGATCTCGGGCTTCAGGAAAGGCCTTCAAGCAGTGCCATCCTAATCTGAGTATAGACAAATAAGCCTCTCCTCTGAAACCAGAGACAAAATTTGGGTACCCGTAGTTCAATGATCCTTCTTAAAATTTCTCTCCACACATGGACCTATTTCCCACACATGGAGTTTCTCCAGCTCTTCAAGGAGCATCAACACAGCCTGGCTGCTATTGAGAATGGAATCAGGAGAGAGGAGTTTAATGATGATGGGTGAGGAGGAAAGGTCAGTGAAGAAGCTGTTGCTTCTACTGTATTCAAGTGTCAGGTGTGTAGGGCCTGGATCTTATAAAAATCCCAGCTGTACAATTTTATCTACTCTTCTTGTGAGGGCCAG
The DNA here is from genome assembly GCA_030015415.1 of Cynopterus sphinx. Lineage (NCBI taxonomy): Eukaryota > Metazoa > Chordata > Mammalia > Chiroptera > Pteropodidae > Cynopterus > Cynopterus sphinx. The sequence continues at coordinate 126,684,162 of CM057380.1, read as the reverse complement.
AGAGCTTGAGTGACTTTTTTACTAAAGACATCTGTCCCATAGTGGATTCAAACTCACTTCCTATCCCAGGGTATCATGACTTTTGCCCCAGTCATACCCTCATTGTAATCAGCTGTGAGCTGAGGTGGGTGCCCAGATGCCCAGCATAATGAGATCATGTCTTATGCACAGTAGCTTCTATGTGCTCCCCAAATTCCTTCCACCTGCCTGACTTGTCTAGTGACTTTAAAGCAAGGCAGCTGCCAAAGCTGGCTCCTCTATCCTTGAGATTTGCTACGGGATGTTTACTGAAAAACTGTCTCTTGCTTGTCTGTGCTGTGCTCAGTTCTTCTTAGCCATCACATCCTTAGCACCTGACTTACCCGATTCCAGAGAAGATACCTCCTCTGACAGGAATCACCAGCTGTGGAGATATAAGGGAATGCCTCTTGTACAGAAACTTTCCCAAGCCCTTCTTTATTCTCTGTGACCCTGTCCGCATTCTGATTCCACTGATGTCCTGGTAGCCCGAGTTTTTTTTTGCTCCTGTGCCCCCCAATGCCCATTTCTCCCTGTTCCGTTTACCCTAACTCCTGAGCCTTTCCCTGTGTTTTCTTAGCTCTTGTCTCCTTTCCTCAGTTTCCTGTCAGTTTCTGCTTATCTAGCTATATGATGCCCCTCAAACCTGACTACTATCTTTGTCCTTTTCTCCCTCCCTCTTCTTTTATAAAATATTTATTGATCCCTTAGTACGTGCCAGGCACTGTAGTTGATTCCGAGAGCACACAGGCTCTGAGCAATTTGAAGAAGCATGAAGTACTTGAGACACAAGTACTTGAGCAATTCTAATCTAATGGGTCAAGTAAAGTCCCTTGGCCTTCTTCTTCCGAAGTCCTTCTTTTGCTGTGATAAGCTGGTTTGACTCAGATCTCTTAGTAGTGCATTTCAGTGTTTCACAATTCCTACAGACTGTGAGTTCTTCTCAATACCAACCTCAAGTTACTCCTGTAGCTAAGGTCATTCCTGGGCTTCAGTTTACTCACCTATATATATATATATATTTTAATGAGCATCATAATTATAATACCTCTTTTCACCATATCCCGGGATGTTTGTAAAGATTGGTTGAAATAATGGGTTAAATGTTCTCTAAAACTTTGTAGATGTTACATAATGACTCCTTCTTAATTTCTCAGTGGAAATGGAGGAGGGCATTTTTCTCCTATACATAGAACAACTTAAAAGCTAATTTTAAATAATTATGAAGTGCATCAACCTTTATTCTCTTTTCTATTTACTCATTATTTGTAGACGGCAATTCTTTGATCTTTGTAGCCAGTGAGATCCATGTCCCTTAAAAAATTTTTTCCTTGAAGGAAAAAGTGCTTTTGGCTGTAGTAATAGGGTTTGAAGGCAGACTTCAGACAGAAGTCCTTAACCACCTAGGTATGAGAGCACAAATAATAGGAGAAATCCCCCCAATCACAATGCGCCTCCTTGCATTATCGTTGGAGACAGGAGAATTGCTATGATGACCCAGGAGGAGCTCGGGGATTACATGGGAGAGCGGTAGTGACGCTTGATCCCAGATGATGGATTTCCAAATAGAAATTAAGAGTTTGACTAGTCTGTTCTGAGTCAGAAAATATTATCAAGCTCTGCTCCTGTTAATGACTTAAGAGCAGCTGCTGGATTCACCCCATTACCTACAGAGGGTGGAGGCAGAGAGCGGGGGCAGAAGCTGCTCAGGGGCAGAGAACTTTCCGGGATGGGAAGCCAGCCTCTTCCTCACTCATTGGAACCCTTGCTGTCTGAGCTCACTCTGTTAAATAGGTCCCGCTGGGGGATCCAGTCTGGTGCTTTCCCAATGGATGGGTCAGCATAACAGGTTTCAGGGCAACTGCTGACTTTTTTCTCTACCTGCCTCCAGACTGACCCAAAGAAATGTTTTGGCTGCCCAAACTGCCTTCTCAGCCCTCCACAATTTTGTCAGGAATTTCTTCTAGTTGTCTTTCTTGAGGCTAATCCTTTATTTAGGGGCCAGGCTACTTCTTCACAGCCTGTGCTTGGTGGAAATTCTTACGCATTGTGCTGGTATTCTGTTGTATGCAGCCCCTTCTCTAGCCCAAGCATGTGCTTTTTATTTTTTCTTAGCCTTTAGCACTTCCATGCTCTGACTTTAGACAGGACCATTTCTTTGCTTCTCAGGCCCCTTAGAGTAGCTACTATTTTCTTCTTGGGAATGTTGGGAACTTTGATGGTTAGTAGGTTCTTTTCACAGTTTGTTTTCCTTCTCTACTGGTTCAACTCATCTCTTTTCTCTGTAATTCTCTTGTAGAGCCAGAAAAGAGCTGTGTGTCCCCTAGGACTCTAAACCTGGGCATTTTAAGAGCTCACATTTCCTCAACTGTCTTTAGCCTGGTCCTTTCATCTTCAAGCTGCTGAGCAGGGAGATTCATGCATGGCACCCGCAGAGCAGCTCTTAATGACTCAAGATGAGCAGGTCAAGCTAAAAGGCACAACAGAAACCCATTCGTAATGTGGTTGTTTTTCTTTCAAATCCTTAAGAACATAAGCAACCTATAACACGGTGGAAGAGTGAGTGGAGGAGGGTGGGGTTTAGGGTTAAGAGGTAGTTCAGATTTTATTTTGACTTCGGGAGGCCCGTTTTTCAGCATCTCCTCTACCTAGGGTGGGCTTGGATCTTAGTCATATTTAGACAGTAGTGCCATCTTCTTATGGCCTCTGACTCCACTATTTTTTGTTGTGGTGGTAAAATATACATAACATAAAATTGACCATTTTAACCATTTTTGGGTGTGCAGTTCAGTGGCATTAATTACAATCACATTTTTGTGCAACCATCACTACCATCCATCTCCAGAATTTTTTTATCCCAAATTGAAACTCTGTGCCCATTAAACAATGACACCCCATTGCTCTCTGCCCCCGCCCCTGGCATGTCTCCACTAGGATTTGACTCAGCTTCTTACAGCTCCATTCTGATTTAAAAGGCTCTAAGAATGAATTTCAAGACCCTTCTCCACTGGCCCCTGCGGACTCACCACAATGAGCTCCTATCATCGCTTGGCTCTAGAGTCCCACTCTGAAGGTCAATTCTGAGCCCATGCCCTGATACGAGTGTCCTTTCCCATCTGATCCTTTACGTATGTTGCCATTCTCCTTTCTTTCCTTCAGTGTAGTTGGCCCTTACTGTCATATTCTGTTTCATATTTCTGCTTTAAAACATTCCCCCCAAACCATTCCACATGTCCTGAGATGCCCAGTCTCTATCATTGACCCTCCTACCCAAACTCCATGGGATTCTGCCTTGTTCCTCTTATCCTGTTCTTGCCTCTTTATCTTTATGTCCTAGTTTCCTCCGAGACTGGAGGCAGCCTCAAGGCAGGGGTCTCTCACTGAAATCCATTCTGGGTTCATGTACTCCATTCAGATCAGTACTCACAGTGTGGTCTGGGCTCCAGAGGCATTAGCATTGCTCAGGAACTTGTTAGACATGCAGAACCTCAGGCTCCACCTCAGACCTAGGGAATCAGAATTTTAACAAGACCCCCAGATTACTGATGCACATTTAAGTGAGAGAAGCACTGCTCTAGGTGGGGCGATAGACAATTTATACTGCAGGTCTGCATAAACAAACCCAATACTTCTAGACTAGAGTCAAACTGTGGATATCTTTTGAGGAGAGAGAAGAAAGAAATCTGAGTCTTTTGAATTTATGAGCTCCTACCAGAATCGCCTAGAAAGCTGGGAACAGACTCTCTGAGGCTGAGAAGGAAAAATGTTCTCAAGAGGAAGACATGGGAACCTCCCTAGCTCTCTGTTTCGCAGTTAGGCAGAACAGGGGCAAAATTCCCTAAAATTTATTTTGAGGGAAGCTGATGGTGTTTCCCCAGAATTAAGCACTCGTCCCCAAGCAGACAGCTGTCACTGAAGTCCTGGGAGAAGCAGAACTACAGGTCTCAAAATAACCTCTGGTTTCTGTCTCCATGACTGGTGCTGATTCATATTTTGTAGGAGGTTTGACTCTAGCTGGGAATGGAAAGCTAGTGTGATTCTCTCCTTCTTCCTCACCCCACTGGGAGGGGGTGAGGAGAGGCACGAAGATTGGAGACAGGGTGTGGGAGTCAAACCTGTTCTTAACATAGCAATCTCCTCGTCTCACTCTTTGCTCTCACTCCACAGCTGGGAAAACTAGGAGCCAGTCTCCGAGTCTGCTTGGCTCGTATCCAGCCTCCCTCTTTTTTTGTTCCCTCTCCCTTTGGGAATCAAAGGGACTGAGTGAAATCTCCCCCAGCTCTCCCTCCTCCAGGTGAAGGAGAACTACGATGTAAGAAGGCACAGGCTGGAGGAGGATGTTTAAAATTATTTGGGTTAGCGCCTTGCCTTTCTTGGTTATCTCCAAAAGAGCTTGCTAGGAAACACTGGCCTTGCTGCTTTTTAGAGCTTGAAGGGATTATAAAGTGACTGGTGGTCTGTTGAGTCGAAAAAAATATAAATGAAAGGTTTTTCCCGAGAGGCATGGGAAAAGATTACTCTGAGTCTTTCCCATGTTTTTCAGGGCCCCTGGGTCTCTGGAGTTTGCTCTGTTGTTGGAGTAATGTGTTTCTCGGTCTTCTCCTAGTGGTGATTTCTAGAGCAGAGGCCTTGAGTACATCTTGAGCCAAAGGTTTCGTGTGTATCTTTCATCATCTCCCAAAGTATTTACATTTTGAAGCAGTGCACTTTGAATTTTACCACAAGCTATAATCTAACTCTTAAGGGTTCTTGCATGGCTGTGAGTGGCAGGGTGAGCCCTGGTGGTCAGGACCAGGAGCGGGAGTGCTGCCCAAGCTTTTAAGAATACACTTAGCGAGTATTCAGCATTTTAGTCATTCAGAGTAAATAATAATACCTACCACTTTTCTCTGAGGCGTGGCATGGACTTGGCTAGTTCATCTACTACCAGGATATCTCACTTATATGTTGTGCCAGCTCTGGGGCCCTGAGAACCACTGCTCTAGCATTTGTGTTCAGGACCTCTGAGTCCTAAACATGCTTGTTTTCTTCATCAGGCTGCAAGCTCCCTGCAGGTGAGGACTGGCACCACCTTTTCCGGGATCTCACCTCATACCAGTGTCAGTACAGATTGGCTGATGAGGAGGGAATTTAAGAGGATCTCACCTTTCTACTTCAAAAAGTATCTAAGATGTTAACTTATTTGCACATAGCTGCTTTATAAGAGAAGTTGTAGGCATTGTTTTGGACTCCTCAACTTTCAGGTCAAATTGTGTTGGTTCAGTGGACCAAAACTTCTGATGAGGTGTAACGTTGAGTCTGTATTTTGTCTCCGGCTTCTTTCTGGAGAAGACTCAATGTTTTGGGCACTTGGAACCAGGGGGATATTGGTGATGACTGGGACATAGAGAAAACACGCAATTTTAGCCAAGAGGAGCTATCTCAGGAATCTGTAATGAGTGTGTGTGTGTGTGTGTGTGTGTGTGTGTGTGTGTTGTTATTTCTTTTCCAACAGGCTGCATAATTTTTATGACCAATTATTCCATTTGTAACGATGCTAAGATAACAAAGATTTCATCTCACGCTCCATGGCACACGCCAGGCACTCATGGAAGCTAGAAGACACCATCCCTTGTACAAAAATTAGATGGTTATAGTGTTTCAATCAAGATTCAGTCTTAGCAGGAGAGATAGATGTGAGTGCTAAGGAAAACTTTGAGAATAGGGAAGGGTGTAATGTACTGGAGGGACCATGGAGAGAACTGTAGTTTTAAAATGAGAGAGATTTATTGGGGATAGATAAAAGATCTCTCTTTCATCCTGAGAATTTTGTTATCTGACATATTTCCTAATGGTGTTATTTACAGGTTTCTTTGACTGTAGCGGTAACGTTACCCAAGACATAAGGAGCCAGTCTTTTTTCGCAAAGAATTTTGAAGGGTTCTTTGGAAGAGATTGGCTTTAGGAAGTTTAAAAGGAAAAGACTGGACCCAGACGGGGAGAAGGATGCTTCTCTTGGGGGTAGTGGTTCTCTCTCTCCTTACACTCAACTTTTGAATCAGGACAGGGCTGATGATTACCCTGACGGATCTGGTAATTGGTCCATCAGGTATGCAGGCAGGCAGCTTAGGGATGGACATTTAATTGTTCTCACTGATTGGTCTGAAACACTTAACCTTCTCCTGCCTCCATTATTTTCTCCAGGGCATCCATTTGCCCCATTTGCCATATTTCTGTCTGTTTTTTTCTTTCTTTCTTTTTTTCTTTTTTTGCCCATTAACTTTTAAGGATTGGATATTCAAAGCCATCAGGTCTGGGTTTGAATCCTAGTTGTGACACTTTGTATTGTATTACTTAGACTTTTTGATCTTGTTTTTCTATCTGTAAAATGGGGATAAGAAGATCTACCTCTCAGACTCATTGTAAGACTTAAATAAGAGAATGTTAGATGAGAGCTTGATATTGAGCAAATGCCTAGTAAAAGATATTTAACAGTTTTATTTAGAATTCCCTCTCTCTGCTCCCTAGTCACCTTTTGATAGAGTAGAGAGAATTGGGGAAAAAAAGAGTGATGCTCAAATAGCTGGTTGTAAGAGGTTGACTGTAAGAAAAATGGAAGGATAACAAGAGAGACAGATGCCATAGAGACAGAGTCAGAAGACTACCTATAGTTAGAAGAACAGATACTGAAAACTAGGCAAAAGCAGAGAGAAAGTGAAAGCTACAAAGATGGACAAGAAAAAGAGAAACAGTGAAAGGATAGTGAAAAAAAGAAGAGAAATAGAGTCAGATGGAAAGACAGAGACAAGAGTGAAAGCCAGACAAGGACTGTCAGAGGACAGATAAGAAGAGCTCTTTTGTGGAAGCTGGCATAAGATACATTGGGCAAGAGCTTTCCTGCTTTCTTCTTAGCCCTTGCTATTGTGGGACTTGAATGCTAAGTCCCTGGAACCACTCCTATTCCTCCCCACAATCCAGTCATTTCACTCCCAACCCAGTCATCTCACGGATCTGCCTCAACCCTGGAACTCCAGCAGCTCTGCCTCCTTCTCTGTTACTTACCTCATCCCACACCATCTTAGTTACCCAAATCCATAGAGATTTTTCATTTCAAGCAAAACTGTTTGGAGTGCAAAAGCATCACGGTGTCAGCCAGTCAGTGCAATAACCAGGTGCAGTTTTACAGTTGCTCCTCGCTCCCCGACTGTAACAGCACTTTCATATATCTCTGGCTGCGACAGGCAATTTTCTTTCAAAGATTGTTTTTTCTGGAGCCTGTGATTTCTACTCTCGCCTCCAACCTCTGGGATATTAAAACAGGGTCAGTGGCTTTTGGCAGCCTGACCGATTTGTGGTCATTCCTCAGCTCACTCTCCCTTGTTGCTATGTCGCCAGTCTTGGCATCCCTCCACCTCTGCGCCCTATCTAGTTAGGCCGGAGGAAAATGGCTCCTATGGTTCTCTGTACTGAGACATTTTCTCCTGTGTCTAACCTTAGGAGATGAGGTTGAGTAGACATGGGCTGGGGACCCAGGAGGGAATTCCGCTTCTCAGCCTCCCTGCTGTTCTCCATGGCCCCCTTCCCCTCATGTGGTTCTGGGGCGGAGCTGTCAGTTCTTTTCTATAAAAATATTGTAGTTTATTTTCCAAGAGGAACATTTTGAAGACATGGATGAATGGAAATAAGATTTAACATTAAGGAATTTGTCTCTGCTAGAAACTGGGGGCGGAAAAACTAGTGTAATCTTTTTTTAATGGAAAATTTGGCGAATAGGAGGAATTCTTATATAGATTAAGGTCTGAGTTAGATGGGAGCTGACATATGGGGAAGGGATATGACAACATTTGGATCCCTGCTTCCCTGAGGAGATACTCTTTGATTCTGCTTTTGCTGCTCAAAGTAGTCTCTTCCATTGTCTACATGTGTGGTATTTGCCGGCCAGCAAAATCCCTTCCTTGTCTCGTTCAGGGAGGGTTCTTTTCTTGGAGAAAAGAGCTGTATCTGCCTTTGAGGTAGCCCATTGTAGGATTTCTCTATTCCCTCTGTTAACCCATGGCCTGATGCAAAATCCTTCCTGAAGTCTAACTCCTGTTCCTCTTGCTTTGCCAACAGATTGAATCCTCCTGAAAAACAACATGACACAACACATTCCCCCTCCTCATTCATAGCATCTGTTGTTTTATTAAATAAAAGTAAGCGGAGCTATAAGATGTGACTGGCCTGGATCCCAGCTTCATAAAACAAAACTAACACCCTCTTTATCAAGGGGCTGAGGCATCCAGAGAAGATTTCTTAGGCCATTTTGCTGTCACGTAAATGGGAATCAATATTCAATAAGCCCTTGATGCACTACACTAGCGGTTCACTTAATACCAGCTTCCAGCACAGTAAGTGGCGTTGATATAGGAAGGGCTTGTTTGTAAAATAACACTGCAGCCCTCATCTTCTGGATATTGGATCTGGCTTTCCCTAGGAGAGAAGATTCAAGACTCTGAGTGAGCAGGAGAGTCATTTTGCCAATTCTGCTGCCACAGGACAGTCTCTCTTATGATCTAGCTTGAAGAAAAGAACAGATTTGATGCTTTTAAAGCCACCCAGTCTAAGAGATCCTAGAGGTTAATAGACCCATATTCCTATTAGGGAGTTTTCTACTGTGCCTGGCCTGATTGCCTTCCCACTTCAATAAATTAGTCAAATTGAAAACCATTTGAAGGATAGAACTGACTTCACTACTGACATAGGAGAGTAGACTCTCCTGTGCCCTCAGCGCCCGCGGTGGTTAACAGCAGCAACACCTCATCTCCCCCGGTGCGTGCTGTAGGGAAAGACTGCTGACCGCCCGGCCCCCTGGTGGATGCATGGAGGTCTGGGTTTCTCAGGGGGTAGTGACTGTTAAAAGAGTTTGGTAGGAAACAGACAGGTTAAATACGGTCAGTTATTTAGTTTCCATTCCAGGACATCTTTGCAGAGAATTTGTAACCTTAGGCTTGCTTTCCTTACTCAGAGTTACTAAGGAAAAGTGACCTTAGTGACTTTATCTGCCCAAATAACACAGATAAACATTGTACAAAAACTTCACCTAATACGTTTCAGAGCTATGGGGATTCTTAAAAATTTATCAAACAGTTTTGGATTGTCTATGTTGTTTTCTGTTCACAAAGTAGAGGAATTCACAATCAGGAGTGGAAGAGGGAAACTTACAGAGAGATTTATCCTGCAGTATGGTCTTGGCTATTTCTTATCCCATGTAGAGGAGCTGGCAGTTTGGAGGAAGCTGGAGATAGAAGGCTTTCCATTTCCTACTGTTTGGGGTATACCCATGGTATGCAGTGATCTTGAGATTGTCCCTAAGAGTGATGCCCTGGCTTAATCTCCCAGAGCCATTTTAGACCAGGCCTTTAGAAAGTTTCCATCCTGTTGCAGGTAAAACTCAAGTGAATCGAAAGCAGGAGGCTGGTATTTGGCCTCTCTACTTTGGCATGAAGAGCAGGAGAGATCAGTTCTGCAGTGTTTGCTTGTATTAAGTTATTTTTGTGGCTGAGCCCTCCAAGGATATTGAGGGATGGGTGCACATTTTGAAGGAGAGATATAGATAAACTCGGCAGGTTTCTTGTCTTTAGAGTCCCTCATTTGCGCAGCCTAGTGTTCTTGGGAAGAGACCAGCAAAGGGTACCTGGACTGCTGAGTTTAGAGGGTGCTAGGTCTCGATCACCTGGCTTGGGGCTTTTACAACCAGTTTCCATAGTACCTAAATGAAGGAGAAAGGTTCTTGCTAATCTCCTTACCAAATAAGAGGAAAAGTAACCATTTGAAGCTGGAGGTGCTGAGGTTAAACTTAATAAAGGACTTCCTGACAGTAAGCACAACATGACCAACTCATTCAGTGGAATCCCTTCTGTCCTCTCAGGCCTTGTTTTCTGCTGCCCTGTTTTGGGTATGAGGGCCAAGTGTGGTTCTGACATCTCTCACGTCCTCAGTTTCCAGGGTTGACTAGATGGAAATCTCTACTTCCCTCTCCTATCCATGTACATCCCTCTTGAAGCTACCTATTAAAACAATGAAACAAAACAAAACCCCAAACCAAGAAGTGCTTTACTTTCCTTAGAAGTGCTTTCTTTGGTTAGTCTTCCCGCCTAAGCCTCCAAACAGGCTCCCTTGTTTTAGTGAGGTCTGCACAGAGTATGAGGCCAAACCAAGAAGTCTATTAGGAGCATAGAACAAAGATTTCAGGGGATAGAACTCCTGAGGGATAGTGGAATCTCAGGCTACTTTGTGAGGAAAAGAGGTCATGCATGGGTGAAGCTTAAAGCTTTTACCACTCTCTGAGGTAGCAAGGGGATACCTGGTGAAATATCGTCTTGAGGAATCCTACCATGACATATGCTAACCTTTTCCTTTGCGGTCTCATTTATTCTGGGAATGGACCAGTTATCATGGAGCAATAGCATCTCAACACAGGGTATTACTGATGACCATGCCCCTCTTCCCCTCTGGTTAAACTCCCAATCATTCAGTACCTCTGATGGTTCATTCTTGCCACAACTTGTGTTCTGGCATCAGTGTTCCCCATGCAACAGCTGATGACATCTCTTGGCCTCCCCCATCCATTCAGCAATGCCTCTCCCCCCAAGCCGCCTCCTCTGCCTGCTGTCCCAGCCTGTAACCCTGATCTCATTTCCTCCTACCTCTCACACCATTCTAAGACCTCTTGCCTCGACCTGTGCCTGGGCTCCTTTCTTTGGAGCCCCCTCATTCCTTTGGAGAGTCCACTCCTTGCTCATCTAGGATCTCCCCTGAACATTTGTACCTTCCCCAAGATTTTCAGGAGCCAGAGGACTGCCCGGAAAGGAGAGTGGCTCCTATCCCCAAGGTTGCCCCCAGCTCCTCAGTGGGGCGGATTTCATGCCTGGGTTGTGTATTGTTTGTCTGTCTCAGACTTTGCAGCCCCTGAGGCAATGGCTCTGTCTTTGCAGGCTCAGGGAAGCCTTGGCAGCCAACAAATAATAAATAATACCCTGGTAACACCACCTGCAACTTGCTAATGAGTGTCTTTCTCCTGTCTCTCTCGCCTCTTAGAGAATGGGGGTGGGAACCCCCAAATTCTGGGCAAATGGATGCTTTCTCCTTTTTCTAGTCTGGGAGAGTTGAGGTTGGAGGGTGGCGACAGGTCCTTTTTAGGGGCAGAGGAATACAGAAATGACTTTGAGGAGTATACTAATTAAAAACAGACTATACTTCTAGTATTTCTTCTGATTGCAGAGTTTTGAAGAGATGGAAATCTTAGGAGTGGAATAACAGTTCTGGGGATCTTTGCACTTCTTAGGGGTCTCCTGGGCTTTTGCTTCCAGAAACAAGCTGGGGAGCTATCACTTGACTCCATCTTTTCTCTCAAGTCATAGGTTTCCTAAGTTTGATAGTCAAGGAGTCATCTTCCTCTAGTTCCATAGGTTGGGACACTAAGTGACTCTCTGTCTTCTTTTAGTTTGGGGAATATTAAGGTTAGCACACCAAAGGCCATTTTTTTTAAGGCACCTGTACCTGAGATTCCAGCAGTTGTCACCGGGTGAACCAGTGGTGATTTGGCTTTGGGTCATCTAAAGAGAGCAGAACAGATATGCAAAATTGTCCATTTATGCATTTTCAAACTGTTACCCCCAAATACCACTATTTTAAAGTATATTTTTGATGTAGGCTTGACTCTATTAAAAAACACATATGCCATCAAACAAAGCCCTGTAGACCTTCGTTATGGTGGTTGTAGAAGAAAAGGGAGGGAGCAGATAATATGATTTTCCGAGACTGTCTACAGCCCCATCTGCATGGTCCATGGAATTAGTTTGTGGTCCATTTTTCTAAATGCGGGCTTTGTGGTCTGTATCAGAACAGCCATTCAGAATGATTTTGTATTCACTCCAGTGTAGTGACCCTCTGTGGTACTGGGGTGGCAGGTTGAGATGTTTGTATTCATTTGATCCATGTAGCTCTCGATTATGGAGGCTCTAAAATGGGACAGCGCAGCAGGGTCAGCAGTAAACAGAATCACATTCTAATCTACATACTATGGGTGCAGAGTGCAGTGGATGACAGCTCCCTCTGTTCAGTCTCATCCAGGCTTTGTATAGAGGCCACTTCTGTAGAAAAATTGACTTAGCCTATTTTGATACCCATGAAAATGAAGACCAGCTTGCCACGGCTTTGCCACCTAAGGTTATTCCTGAGACTTAAGTTTTCCAAAACTGACCTCCTCCGCCCCCTTCTTGATTCAGGGAGTCTTTCCTCTTCTCCATTTCCTTTAAGAGGAGATGTTTCCCTAATTTCTGCTTCTCTCTCCAAAATTATCCTTGCCCTTGCCCACTTCTTCATGCCTCCCACAAGTTCTTGGGGTGTAAACAGTCCTGTCTGGTATTTGGAGTAGGTGAGCTCTGCGTTGAATTAATTCTACATGACTCTGCTTGTAGATTGCTGGGGGAGGAGCTAGCCTCCTTTTCATTCTCCTGGAGTTGGTACCCAGACCTGGGCCAAGGAGGCTCATTTTCCCACATGTAGGAAGCTGATGGGCCCTCTGCTCTGCAACATTTGGCTCCCTGGGTTCTCTGAGTCACCCCCTGACCCTGACGGTCTGTAGCAAGGGCTAGACCCGTCGGGCCAACCTCATCCAAGAGGGCTTAATGAGCACCTGGCAGCTAAGTGCTTTGAGATCTTTCAGATGAAAAGGGCTGTCAGTGGTTCGGGGGTTATTATTGTGAGGATGGTGGCGGCGGTGGTAATTACTCTAGATGATCAGGGCACCCGGCTCCCTTTGTCCCTCAGGGGAGTGCCAGGCTCTTGGAGGAATGACAAACCCTTCTTTGCTTTATCTGCCTTGGATTCTGTTGGGGTATTAACAATTTTCCTTTTACTATATGCCATCTTCCCCTTGTAACTGGACAGGTAGCACTGCAAAATCTCAGGGAACTCTGAAATGCTGCTTTTCTAGGAGGTGAAGGGGTCTGAGGAGTGCAGAGCAACAGAAACCTCCTGTCCAGCTTCTGTGTCTCAAGAGGGACTGGACGTGGAGGAGCATTTGGAACTTAAGGATGGAGGATAACCACCTCATTTGGCCTCTGTCTCTGGACTGAAAGGAGAGGGGAGTGATTGATTCAGGGGAGGCTGAGAAAACCAATTGTACTGGGTAGGCGTGAGAAGAAAAAGAAATGAGTTCTGACTAAAGCCGGTCAGGAGTAATGTTAAGTTTATAAAAGAGAGATGAAATGTGTCAAACCAGAGAAGTGACAGAGAGGCACCTTCTCTGAAGCATTTTAGATGTAGAAAATTTTTGTCTCTGACTTGGATGGTTGAAGTAGAGGAGTACTGCATAGACAGAAGGGTTCTGGGGATAACTTTAAGGGATATGCGCTCCCAAGTGAACAAACCCACTTGCCACAACCATGTTCCACTTTTCTGCCTGAGAGGGGTAGAGATAATTAATGTTTTTGACTTTTGTCCCTTCATAATAGTGGGTGATGGCAGAGTGTTTTGAGAGCTTACTCGAATGGGGTTTTTGTTCAGTTGCAACCCCTTGGATGGGGTGGGGGGCAGAGGAAACCAGGCCTCGAGACCTGGTTTCCCACCTTGCCTTTATCCTTTGGACCTTTACTCTGAGCATAAGCACCATTCCTTCACGATTTCCACAAACCAAACTGTCTTCTTTGGGAAGAAAGGAAAGTCATGGATTTTCCTTCAGAAGTCATTTTGTCTCATCTTCCCAGGAAGTTATTTTTACCTCCTGAAAAAAATCTAACTCAGCTAGAAGAGATGTTCTTCTGTGTTTAAAAGCCTGAAATGAAGTTTTTACATACTCTAGCCTCTTACCACACATTGTCATCCTTTCTCTTGACTTTTAAAGCCACAAATTGTGAATAGTGCTGTCTTCTTCTCTCATATCTCCACTGGATCAGGTACGATCCTTCCAGTCTCCAGGCTCTTGGGGCTTGGCCAAGACTCTGCATTGTTAGCTGCTAAGGTGACTATTTCTCAAGTAATATATTTTACTCACTCTGAATTAAGTGATAGTCATTTCAATTATTAGGAATTCTGCCACATGACTTTTCAAAAAGGATATACATAAGGAAGTCGTGGTTAATAGGGAGAAGAGAAAGGTCAGGAATGGAGGGGAAGAAAGAGGAAGTAGGGAGGAGAGAAAATGCTGACCAATGGATTTAAAATATTGAAAGCTCAAGAAAAGGAGAATGCTGGCCTTTCCGGAAGCCAGAGCAGAAACAACTAGGACTCTAAACATGAGCGATTAGGATTAGACTAAAGGAAGCACTGCCATAATGAGAAGTTGAATGAGGCTACTTCTGAGCAAGACTGTGGAATCTAGTGTTCTTAGAAATCTTGTGCAAAGAAACAGGGTAAGTGTGTGGGGAGCTGTGTAGAAAGAGAGCTCTGACTAAAATAATCTCTTGCCACCCTCTTCCGAGCTGTTTTCTGTCCTCCTTATCAGTCAGGATTGTCTAATCCTACTGTCTGAAACAGATTTGATGACTCAACAATGACCAATTAGGTGTTAACATATCTATCTCTGGAGCTATCTAGTCATCTTTATGGAGAACAGGATCTTAAATCTCTGTTCCTCAGGCAGCCAGAAGCTTTGCCTAAACAGTGGAAAGAGCCGTAGACATTTTTCATAATTACAATGACTTTTTACAGGGAGAGCCATAACTCCTGCACCATAACTCCAGTGTGAGAGAAGAGCCCATTGCAGACCCTGTGATGCAGGGAATGGAGCCATCTGATGGCTGTCTTCTTTAGGCAGTCTGTGTTTTCTTACTATGAACAACTTTTAGGAGCAAAATTCACACAGGAGGCTAAAACAACTTCTGTTCTGGGAGCGCTTCTACTGAGATGATATAGATTATAATCTCCAGAGGTAGACAGTGAGTGACAAGAGGTCAGGAGATGAATGAGTAGTTAATAGCCTGGCTGAGCTACAATGTGCATTTGGGAGATTCATTAGTTATGGAAGGCTTCCTGGAGGAGGCAAACATGGAGTTGAAAAGGAGGTCATTCTTCTTTAGAGACGGGTAAGGTAGAGATGTAGAGCAACTTAGGAGTGCAGATCCCATTATGGATCATCAAGAATCTTGTCATCTTAGTTTTTCAGTTAAGTAATTAATTAGCTTATATTCCTATCAGTTTCTCCTAGTGATTCTCTATATTAAACCTCCAACTTTTAAAAGAATTTCATGACACCCTGGAAACAAGCCTGAGGTCTTTCTATTTTATTATAACTTTCATTGGCCCAACTTGTTTAATGACTTTTTGGTCTACCTCTTCTTTTCCTGTAAGATACACACACACACACACACACACACACATATATGTATGTATATATATATATATATATATAAGAATTTGGACATTTTTTCATATTGCACTTCTGGCCTTGATTTCCCTCAAACTACTAGGTCATCTTTTTCTCATCCTTCCAGCAATCTGTGCTTTTCTCACTACACCTAAGAAGCTCTCCTGGGCAATAAGAAGACAGCTTGTCAAAACACGAATGATCAGCTATCTCTGCTCATTTCCCAAGCCAAGAGCCTTACCTTGTCTGTTGCCTTTCTTTGGCTAATTGTATAGCACTAATGGTCTTCAGCTCTCTTATGTTCATCCTCACTGATGCGCTTCAATCTGGGCATCCCTGACAACAGGGACTGTGTTCGAATATTTTGCTCCATCCCTCATAGTGCAATTTAGAGCCTGAATTCATAATATTCTAAAATGCTAGCAGTGAATAGTTACCTAGATAATTTGATCTGTGTAGACAACTTTGGTTTTTTCTGAAGCATGTTTAGAGAATTAAGATATCCTTATGATTTCTTCTGCAATCCTCTCCTTTGGTCAAGTAGAAACAATGTTATAGGTGTATCTTTTATCATAGAAATTGACCTTTGACATTTTCCTAAAGGAGTTTTTCTTTGTTCATAACACTAAAATGATAAGCTACTGTGTTTTTTGAAATCAGTCAACAAATTGCCTTACTTGTGATAGCTACTACTTTGGATAAGTGATGCAAAAATGAATAAGACCAGGTCTCTACCTTTTAGGTGCTTTCAGGTTGGTGGGAACCTAGACAAGTAAGCCAACATTCACAATAGAGCATGATCAAAGCTGTGACAGAGGTGCGCATGGGGTTCTGGGATGCAAGGGGGTGTGATTTACTGGCCCAGTGGCAAAAGGAGGTGTGTGGTTGTGGTAGCATTAGACTGAGGCTAGACACTAGAAAGTCTTTCTCAATTATTTTACAATTTCTTTATCTATGCATTTATGCATTAAACAATTATTCAGACACAAGTACCAACTATGTGCTAGTCTCTATGCTAGGTCTTATTTAAAAATGAAGATTAAATTCTTGCCAACAGGGATCTTCCAGTCTAGAGCAGTGGACAGAAAAATAAACATCTAAAATACAATAGGATAAGGACTGAGGTAGAAGCATGGAAAAACGGACACTTCCTCAGTTGAAGCCAGTTGAAATATTATGCTGCTTAGAATGCTTAGAAGGGGGAAAAAAGAAGATAATTTCAATGACTTACCTTTTACTCCTTTCAAGGCTGCAAATAGGTTGATTCAAATTTCACTGTGCAGTTTATTTATCATCTGGGATCCCAGCAGTTTAAGGATCTGGAATATATCAAACTTCCTAGGTCTCTGTCTGGACACCCTTCCTAGTTCAGGAAGCAATTAGTCTGAGAGAGACAGAAGTGAGAGTGTAGGAGCAGAATATATATCCTTTTAAAATAATTTAGTAACAACCCTAGGTAAGTGACCAATAATTTATAGAGTCTATTCTTTTTATAGAGATATTTCCTTGCTGCTCAACCAGCAAGCTTGCCAGGTTTAGAGGATTAATCTTTGACGTAGTAAATATGCTCAAGTAGTAATTCAGTCACAGGGATAAAGGGAACTTAGACTTGTCTTGTACAAGGGAAAAATATTAAGTGGATTTGCTGAGGAACTGCCATGGGGGTCCTGATGGTCTCTTGTACCTTAGCTTTGAGAGTTTTAGAATTGCAGGCAAAGGACCCTGTAGGTCCTCTAATCCAACGACCTCAGTTTACAGATGCAAAGACTGAGACCTACAGTATATGAGATGGTAGCAGGTCCAGGACAGGAACCCATGTCTCTTGACTCACACTTTAAGACTTTTAATACTACGCCATGCAGCGACCTGTCACATTCAAACTCTAGCTTTACATGCAAGACACCCCCATCACCTTCCTCCCACTCATTTCTTTTCTGTCCCTCCCTATTGTCTATGTTAGTCTGTCCAAGCTGCTTTCTGACCTCTCCATGTAACATGTTTTCTGGCCTATGAAGGATGGGATTACTTAAGCATGTTCCCTCTCCAGGCAGGTATACCTTTACATTTCTGTCCCTTTTGCCCCTTTCTTTACCAAAACAGCTTCGTACCCCCTCTTCCAGGAAGCCTTCCCTGTACACTGTCTTCTGTCTTTGAATGCTTCTTGGCTCTTCATCTTTTTGGCCTAGCTATTGGTTTGCACTTGCTGCTTGGTTGCTTAATAAGCATTTTGAAGTCAGTTTCTAGATAGTCATGTTCTATCAATTTCCTTAGATTAGAAGCTACCTAATGGCAAGGCCTGGCATGCACAGAGGAATCTTATATAGTTGCCTGACTATAGCTGGGATTGGACATTCTGAGAAAGTTAAAATTACTTCTGTAATTGGAGAAAGGGAATAAAAAAAGAAGACTGACTTAGAAGTGGACAGGTATGGTGATGCTTTTTAGAGGCAGGGGGAGGTATTTGAAATGACTACTTAAGGTCTTTTCCAGTCCTGGGATTCTATAACCTTGTGAACGAACTTGAATATGCCATAGCCTTAAACTTACGCTTACCATTTGTGGCCTGTGTTAAATAATAAGACATCCTGCAACTAGGAGGTGGCAGATTGGTGTGTCCACAACATGTTATAAAGAAAAAATAAACAGCTTGGTGAAAGGAGCTTCTTATGTGAGATGCACTGTTAAGTGGAGCACCTGGCTGCCCAGTGGATGGCCTCAGTTGCTGCCTGGAGAACTCTACCTCAGGGAAGGGAGGCCCTGAGAGCCATTTTGACCCGAGTTCAAATTCCTTAGAACAAACAAGCTGATCTCTTGCTCCAAGGCCCAGTCAGAGAGGCTCCAGTGTGTTTATTGACTCTTGCATGTCCCTGCCCTGGAGAACAAACAAACAGCTCAACCTGACTCATTCCTTCCACCAACCGTACTCAGTTCTATTGCTTGAGTTTGCCAGGAAAAATCCCTCAGACCCTATGGAAATAAAAGAGCCAAATGGTTATGGGTCTTTGGTCATATATTCCTATTCCTTTTACTCATAGAGCATTAATTCTCCCTGGAGGTACAGAAGATCAGCAGTAACTTCAAATTCACTTGGCTTGGGCTCTCTCATTGCTTGAGGCAAATCAACTTGTTTCATTAATTCATTCATTCAACAAATATTTATTGAATGCCTACTATGTGTGAGGATCTCCCCTCTCATGTTTGGGGCTTGCTGACTCTTGTTTTGGATAATGCTGCTGCTTTCATCTTTTAACTAAATGATTTGAAATCCCCCTTTTCTAGTATCTTATACTACTACTACTACTACTACTACTACTACTACTACTACTACTACTACTACTACTACTATTTTCTCTCCTTTTCTACCATTGGGAGAACTTGGTTTCTGAATCCTAACCATCTCCTTCCCTTAAGCCTTTGATAAATCATTTCTATCTCTTGGGATACTCCCTCCTTTCTTTTCATCAAACTCTGCTTCTCTTTTTCTCCATAGAAAAGGAAGCAGTCTTATGCTCATCTTTCTGCTCAATTCATTCCCTTTCTGTTTTAGAAGAAACCCAATTCAGACCCTCTCCCTTGTTGTATTTACAGGAATGCTGTGTATCCTAAACTGTGTAATCCTCAAAATGCTCATGTGCTATCTGATGTTAACAGGGGTATCTAAAAAAGTGTTATATGACCAGGTCATATAATACTTTTTTAGATACCCCTGTTAACATCGGGCTAGACAAAACTCAAATCTTAAACACTAGGACTTCTCAGAACCTTTAACATATTAGTGTTCATTGTGAATCACCAAGAGGAAACAAAATATACAATATAATTAAACCATAGAACCTCTTTTAAAGAAAAATCTCTTATAAGTATTTGGGACATTAGTGTTTCACGAAATTCAGTTTGTGTTGATATAGTTGAAGGAATATTGAACTAAGAGACAGCAACCTGGAATTGCATTCCTTTCTGCCACTCATTTTTCTAGGTGACTCTTCATGTCTCTGGACCTCAGTTTCTTTACTTGGAAAACGAGGAGTCTGCATTAAATTCTCTTCTTGTTCTGACATTATAGATTTCCCTCTCTTATTATTCTGTTTCTTTCTTAATGTTTGTTGCTACTATCAGTCTGAGATCCCCTAAGATGGTGTTACATCTCTTTTACTCTGTGTATCTTCCTGAAATACCTAAGACAGGGTCTATCCAAAGACAGAGTAGGGATAGTGTTGGCTACTATACAAAGGCATCTCTAGTTGGGCTCAATTCCCTAAGAATCAGAAACTTAAAATCTAAGATAGATATCTTGACGTATCCATAAAGATATACAAAAAAATGGAATAAAACATTAAACCTGTAAGTGATTAAAGAGAACTTGAATAAATGCATTTGAGCCATTGCAGGAAAGAAAAGCTATTTATGGAAAGAACACATAGTTGTTCCATATGCAGCTTAATGTCTTAAGGGAAAGATCTGAGGAGTCTCCTTGGAAGAAAGAAGCACTGATACCAAGAGAGTAGGGAGGATATTCTCTGCTCGTGGGGTGGGTGAGGAGAGTACCGCTGGTTGATGGGGCAAACCACTTGACTGAAAATTCAAAGAGAGTGGAAGAATGTTCATGGGGGGAAGTAGGACGAAATGGACCACATGCTGGGAGTCAGTGAGGGTAAAGAGGAGCTTTTTCTGGAGCACCTGGAAAAGTAGGTCAACACATATTTCACTCCCAATGATGAGAGTGAAATCCTAGGGTACTGGGACAAGACATTCACTTGTGTGGGTGATCTTGGATACTAATAGATTCCCTACTGGGTGTCTCAAACCTTTTGCTTTCTCCTGCATTAGGTGTGATGAGCTAGAGCCCTAGATTAAGTTCATGCCTCTGGGCACTGTCATTTAGTGAAGATAAGAGTGATAAGCAGAGCAGCTTATCTTTATAGTTGTCCTTATTTGATTTATGTTGTGTGTGTATAGTCTGTATGCATATGTCTATGTATATGGATGTATGTTTATGGGAGTGGATATACACTTGCCCATATATGTGGAAATGTGGCCACACATTTGGTCTTGCAAAGTGCTGTATGTCCATCTTTGGCTATGTCAGTTGTAAAAGGGTGAAGTTTAATTTTATGTGTAAAATAGTGTGTATACTACATGTGTTTATGGGTAGTGCTCTCTTTTATATACCTGAGGCAGATATTCACATATATTTTTACATATGAATGTTTATACATGCCTGTATCTCAGGTTGAATCTATTTAAGTTACTTATTATTTAAATTTCCTTGTCTTTAGGTGTGGGTTTGTTTCATTAATTCACTAAGTATTTATTGAGAGCCTGCTATGTATGAGGTATGTGCATACATGTCTATGTATGTATGTGGGGTGTGTCTGTATTTATATACATGCATGGAGAGTCCACATGCACTTATGTGTATGTCAACAAGTTTATGAAATATCTGTGTATCTAATCTTCTAATTTTGCCTGGCAAATTATTGTAAGCTCTCTCAAATCTTTTTGGAAAAATCAGGGATAACTAAGTAGATTTCATATAAGCATCTAATGTAGGTATGTATGTCCACATGGAATGAAATGCTCTAGTCATTTTCCATTTGTGATCTCCTCCTAGGCCTTTGTGCCATCTCACCCTACAAGCTTCTTGCTCTGATAAAGTTTGAAAAATTACCTAAACACTCATTCACCACTGTAAATAAATAGCCTGTTTCCTTTCCTGGTATGTGCAACCAGGAAGAAAGGCTGGGAAATAGTCAAAAACAGATATTGTGCTCTAGCTATTTGAGAAGATTTTTCTTTTCTTTTTACCTCTCCCTGGCTTCATCTTTTCTATCCTTTAACTAGTTCTCCTCTTCCCTCGAAAGAGAGGCACAAGGTTTCCTTTTCCCCCAAAGAAACCAGAGATAGAGAAAAAGAGATTTTGCTCCAAGGGAATCTGCTCCCATTTTATGGGATTTGTCGATAATGTTCCTTCATTAAGATAGCATCTCAACAGAATGAAAGAGGCCCCTGCTCTTCTGGAACAGGGTTTTTTTTTTTCTTGGTGGTGTGTGAGGGGGGCATTAAATAAACCTGTTTTTTAAAAAAGTACCTCTACAGCAAGGAAATGTGTTATTATTATAATTGTCTAATGCTAATTATACTTATTACTATAATAACCATTTTGTTGTAACAAATGATGTAATACTCTTTATTTCTGTCGCTGCCAGAGGTGAGGTGTATGCAAGAGGGAATTGGGGAGTGTTCTTGGTAGGGAGGTGCAATGCATTCAGTGACAGTGGGGAAGCTTGTGCTGGTGAATGGCTTTGTGCTCAAGGGGTAGGGGATACAGAACAGAAGATATCCAGATTGTTTTATTCCCCAACTTTGCTTTTATTTGAAATTTTTCATTTTAGGCCCTTTTCTGAAAGTATTTAATTATTTAGTCAGGCCTTCATTTATTCATTCAACAAACATTTATTTAGTATCTGCCATGTTCCATGTGTTAGAGTTAGCCCTAGTGATATCAAGTGAATGAGATAGGATCTTTACAGTTGAGAAGCCCACAGTTTAGTGGTTGAGACAGATATGCAAACATTATTTTCAATGAACTAGGATAAATGAGAGATATTGATGTATATTTAAAGTGTTATGAGAACATGTATAGAAGAGATGATTTGTTCTGTGTATGTAAGCCTTAAAAGCTGGGTTTTTTGAGGAACACTAGGAGTTTGCAGCACAGAGAAGGGGAGTTGGTCATTCCAGAGAGAGGGAACTGCAAAAGGTATAAAGAAACAATAATGCCTGTTTGTGTTATAATATTAATATTAGTAATAATGATGGCAAATATTACTTCATATCAGGCACAGTTCTAGGCACTTGCATGTGTTGATTCACTTAATCTTCACAACAATGCTATGAGGTAGTACCGTTGTGAAGATTAAGTGAATCAATGGGTGGAAAGTGCTCAGAACCGCGCTTGATATAGAGTAATAATAGCTATTTTCATTATTGTTTCATTATTGTTATTCCTATTTTACTGATGAAAAACTGAGGCTGAGGATGTAAAACTTGCTCCATTTCACATACACAGTAAACAACAAAGATTGGATTTAAAACCTAGTTCTAAATAGAGCCCAAGTTTTACTCTTATAATTAAGGTGCATATGAGTGAGGGGTAATAATTTGTAATGAGACTGCCAAATAGTTTGGGGCTACAGTGTGAATGGCCTGTGTACCATTAAAGGTTTCCAAACAAGGGGAGTAACAAGATCAGCTAATTCAAGGACTATGTGGACAACTGGCCTCTAAGATGGCTAGTTCTTACTTTTAATGTGATCAGATCAGCAACTGAAGCAGCCACTGTGAGCTGAATCACTGCCTTAGTTGGTTGGCTGTGAGACATGGCAGAAAGAAGAGCTGGGGAGACTATCAGGTTAATAAGATCTGGAGAGAGAGCCAAACCAAATTTCTAAGGCCCCAGAATTTTGTTATCTAAATGAGTCACAGTAATATAATATTAATAGGCCTTTACTTCCCTCATTGTTAGCAGACATTTCAGAACTTCCCTACTTTAGGGCTTGGGCCTTGTCTGTCTTGTTCACCATTCTATCTCCAGTACCCAACAGAGTGCCTGAAAATAGTATATGTTAATAAATCTATCATATGAATGATCGTTTACTCTTATTAGAGCTCGGGGTACCCCACGCTTGACCCCAATGCCCCACAATTGAATTTTTCATTAGCAATCAAAAAAGTTATTCCTGTTGGTATCATTGCCCTTCTCTGTATCTCCATATACAAATATATATTCTCACTCCTATTCGTCTCCTGTCACCTTAAGTTCAGCCATTCCTCCTTATGGGATTTATGGAATGCATCAAAGAGAGTAGCAATAGTGGCTAACATTTGTTGCATACTTATCGGGTGCCGGGCACAATTCTAAGCACTTTACATGTGTTAACTAAGGTTTCACAACAACTGTATGATGAGAAACTATTATTATCCCAAATTTGCAGATAAGGAAATTGAGGTATGAAAAAGTCAAATAACTTGCCCAAGGTCATACAGCTATTAAGTAGCAGAACCTCATCCAATATACCATTACCTTGTTTTCTTTTTTTCCTCTTAATCCTTAATCAGCATACAGATTGCCTGGAGTCTGGTTAAAACACACATTCTGATTCAGTGAATCTGTGATGGGGTCCCAAGTTCTGCACTTTTAATAAGCTCCTCAGTGATGCTGATGCTGTTGGTTCATGGACCACGCATTGAGCAGCGAGTATCTACATCTTATTTACAAACTTCCCATATCAACGATTTTTTAACTCACTTTGTCATCAGCTGCCAGAGTTATACCATGAATAGACAGGACGTTTGTTCAAAACAGTTTTATGAGCCATAGGAGTCAGCTCCTTTTTGGGAAGAAAAGAGAAGTTGGCAATTGGTCAATTGTGTTGACACATCTTCGTGATCCTGTGTGAAAAACAGAGCCTAAGAGACGGGAGGGTGGCTCTAGACTTATGGGGTGCAGGTCCTGCTTCCGGTAGGCTCTGTGCACATCTACTGGTTGATGGTTACTGGGAAGCAGCTCTACCCCTATTCAATTGCAGTCACTAGTTGAGTTAGATTTAGGTATTCAGGGTGAAGGTGTCCTAACCTTAAGGCTTCTGCTGTAGTTTATTGAGTAAATATGCCTCTGGAAGTCCCCAAGCTCAGATGTCTGGAATTCTCCTTTCTTGGCCCCTTCCAAATGTAGAAGTTAATAAGACAAGACAGGAAGGTACAGGAGAACAAAGCTTCATGAAAAGAGTACATCAATAAATGTATTAATAAGTATTTATCAAGACTCTGATATTAAAATACATCAATTTTGTACCAACTCTTAGCCCCAGATTAGCTGCAGAAATAGTGTTGTCAACTCTCATCCAATATCTTTCCCTAATCAAGGCTGCCTTCTCCTTTATTTCCCAGCAAGACACAATTCTTATGATAATTCTGAAGGCAAAGATACATTTTTGGAAGATGAAAAATGCTGCATTAAGAAGTCTAAAACAATTTATTTAATTTTTTTACTGACTTGGTGTAAGCTGTGTCACAGCTCTCGTGCCTTAGCTCAGATAACTGGGAGTTGACTCTAGCCATCTATGTGGGACCTGAACCTCTAAGTCCCTCCTAATTTTAAGATTCTCTGGTTTCATTCCAGTCAAGCTTGGAGACCCCTGCCTCAAGTGAAACAATTAAGGCCCCCTTGGGCAGTTATAGCTCCCAGACAGTTTGGATTTTCTTTTGGAAAAAACCTTCCGCAGTTCCTCTCTTGGAGAGATGGAACTCCCAGTGAGGGAAGCAGTGACCTTAGTGTTGTGGGTTTCTCTCATCCTTTCCATTTCTTTCTATTCCCCTGGCTATCCTTGTAGTCCAGAATAGCACCAGCCATCTGATACGTGCAACCAGGAAGAAAGGCATTCAGACCCTTCTTCACTTTTCCTATTTGAATAAAAAATTAAAACTAGGTTATTAATTCATTCAACAAACATTTTAAAGTACCTATGGTGAATAACACATTGGGCTAATTGCTATGGAATATAAAAAAATGAATGAGAGATAATCATTGTCTTTAAGAATAATCTAGTAGAGTAAGAAGTTCTGAGCTGGAGTTTGTACCATAAGTGAGTACAGGTAATGTCCAACGGGGCTCCAAAGAAGAGAGAACTAATAGAATAATGCGTATGAAAGGAATTTTTTAAACTGTAAATTCTCCATATATATAAGTTTTTAACTACCTAAAGCAAGGAAAAGAGAACAAGATTGGGAATCAGGAGACATAGCACTAGAGGTTGGCAAACTATGAACCAAGGCTGGTTTTTGTACGGTCCTCAAGCTAAGAATTTTTTTTCACATTTTTAAAGGGCTGTATCAAAGAAGAAGAAGAAGAAGAAGAATGTGCCCCAGAGACCATATGCAGCTTGCAAAGCCTAAAATATTTACTATTTGGTCCTATACAGAAAAGTTTGCTGACCTCCTAATTTAGACCAAATTTTGTCATAACTATATGATAATGGACAAACCCGCTGAGGGGTTGGAGCTTATCCTGTAAATAATGGGGAGCTTTTCATTTAATAAATAAGATGGCTAGATTTCATAGCAGTAGGAGGATGAATTGAAATGGAGGTAGTAAATAAAGATGTCCAGGAAGCAATTTAAATTCTAATCTAGCATCTAGAAAAACAGTGGGAGACTTAGATTTGGGGGTCATCAGCACACATTCAAGAATTGAAAATAGAGTGGATGGAATTACTCAAGAAGTAGACCAAGGATGGAAACTTGGGAATAGCTACTGAAAGAAAAGGATGAAGGAACAAGAAAAGAGTGAAGGAGACTGAGAAAAAGTCAGGGAGTAGGAGGAGGAGAGTTGAATCGTATCACAGAGTAGGCTTCAAAAATGTCAAATGCCAAAGAGAGATAAAGTGGAATGAAGAATGAAAAGAAGCCATCGGATATGTCACGGGTGACTGTGAGAGAACATTTTCAGAGTGGTAGAGTTTGGGGTGGGACTCAGTGTAATGTCTTTCAGGATATTGGCGGTAGAGGAAAGGATGGAGACCAGGTAGGAGGCTGACGGGAGCAGACAACATCTATTTTGTTTACCATGCAGGGGTCTATGAGGATTAAATAAAATAACGCGTGTGTAAGTGCTCTGAAAACTTTAAAGTACTATTCAAATAAAAAGTATTGTGCTATTATAAACTAAATTACCTTCTTGTGTGAAATTCTGTAAAACTGCTTTTTTCCTTTCCTTGGAGTTCAAAACTTAGAACCAAAGACTTTCTATTTCCTATGATCAAATCTAAACTTTCCACTCTTCAGGCAGCTGACTATGGCCATCATCTCCCTAGTTTTTGACTTTCCAGTACTGAACTGTCTGTACCAACTAGGCAAACCTATTTCTTGGCCTCCCTGTGAGCCTTGTTTGCCTTCACTTGGGAAACTTCACCCATGCCATTTGCCTTGCTTTGAGGTTTAAGAGTTGTTTGCTTTAAGAGGTGACAATTAAATTTGAATTTCAGATGAACAATGAGTAATTTTTAGTGTATGTCTTATGCGATATTTGGACACAGGCATCCTGTATTTTATTTGGCAATCCCACTTCCCCAGCTCTCTTAGTTTATACGTATGTGTTTCATCCTTTAGAATTCAATTCAAAGCTCATCTCCTTGGCATGATGATTTAATTAAAAAAGAATATGGCCTTTTGTAGACAAACAGATCTGGATTCAAACCCTGACACTCTAACATATTGTGTGACCTTGATTAAATTTCTTCATTTTCAGAACTATAAATTATGTTTCAAGGCTCTGGTAAGGATTAAAGTAAACAATGTTTGGTTTGTTTGCTTAGGACTTACATATTTATATAAACCTCCCCTATCCCACAGATAATTTCTTTGCTCTGCATTCTTTCTCTGCTTAGATACTCAATTTGTACTTCCTTCATTTGTATTGCTGCTTATTTAATTCAGTCTGGGTCAGAGTCCTGGGAAGTGGTTCTTATCTGGATCATTCCTTATAGCACCTAAGGCAGAGATTTACCCACGGGGGCCTCAGGGTAGGAATAGACTGATGGGTGTGTACTGTTTTCCCTTGGATCACTTTGAAAGAGTTCAAGGTCAAGTCCTTGAGCTCAAGGGTGAGTCCTCCAGCCCACGTTCTCTTGCCACTGCTATGCTACCTCTACATAGGGTTGCTGAGTGGGTTGATGGTGAGGAGGGGTGTGGTAAGCCCTTTGGGATAAGAGGTGTGGGGGGAGGAAGCCAAATTAATCATTATTATTGTTCTTCTCGGTGACTCAGATTAATTACAAATACTGAGATTCAGAAGAGAAAATTGTAGTGATGAACTATAGGTAGAAAAACAAAGGTCTTCAGTGGATTTTCTCTTTAACCCCCAATTCCCAGGCAGAGGACTTGACTTCCTTTGCCCAGTTTGGTTTCTCTGTCTGCCCCCAATACTCATTAATTAAGTGGCAGGTGTGAGGGAGAATCTGATGCTTCCTCTTGCCTGCAGCATATCTGCAACCACCCTATTGTAATACCTATCCACTTCCTCTCACCCTAGCTGCTGGGGATATGGGTAAGCAGCCAGGTTATCTAGCTCTCCCAGCTTTGATTTTTATCGTAAGCCCAGGGTGGGGGAAAAACCTACACCTGACCAAACTCAGTAATAGAAGGCAGTTTTTCACCTCCCCCCACCTCTTCTCTAGTCCCCTGGAGCTTATTTCACTGGAAGGACCGCAGGTTGATGTATTTTTAAATGGCTTTGATTTTATCACCTTGCTTAATGATTTGGCACGTTATTTATTAGATGGGGAGCTTCCCAGAGGGGCCTGGCCCATTAACGTATAAATAATGTGGCAAATAGTTCAATAGAGCCATAAAAAAAGTGATTTAGAAATAAATTGACCTCTGTTTGTTACATGTAAACGAAGGCCCAGGGTCATAATGTATTTCGTGCCCTTAAGCTGAGAGGGTAGGGCTGGGGTGGGAAAGGATGAGTAGGGGGCTAGTGCCGACATTAGATTTTCTATTACAAAAGATTTTTGTCACGGTTCTTTTTTCTCCACGGTGGATGAAGGTATGGCAGACCTAATGTGGGCCGCATTGGTATGCGTAGCAGGGTGGATAGATACCTATGATCCAGGGCAGCCATCTGATTGATAAGGATAGGGGGTTGGTTTGAAGTGGAGTTTTCTTTCTGGACACAAATCTCTATTTGTGATTTTGTCATTATTGAGACGTTAACATTTAACCAAGGTATGTGGAAAGAGAAATTGACGGGTTTGGGGAGCAGGAGCTTATCTGTCTTGGTGTATTCAGGTCACCGTAGCGAGCACCTTAGATGGGGACACTGTCCGATTCATCTCTCCCTAGTACAGTGCGTAACACATAGTAGGCAGTCAGTAAATGTTTATTGAACACATATCTACATATCTACCATTATTAATGGAGGCAAAGTATGGTGCTGATAATTTCTAAAGTAGTGGTAGGTAAATACTGTTATAAAAGCTACCATTCATTGAGAAGTTAGTGTACATTGTGAAATATGATACCTATTCATTAAAGTGTATAAAAGTATATGCACATTTTAATGAATAATATGGCACGTAGAAACACTCATGTAACCACCACTCACAAAAAAACTAACTTTGCTAAGACCCCAGAACCCCCTGTATGTCCCTCTCTGATCACAGTCACTTCTTTTTCCCAAAGGTAACTATCCTGTATTTTGCAATAAAATTTTCTAGCTTTTCATAATGATTTTAGTACCATTGCATGCATTCTTAAATCATATAATTTTGCCTTTTTTAAAATTGTATATAAATAGATTCAAACTGTGAGTTTTCTTCTGTGTCTTGCATTTTTTACTCAGCACTTTATTTGTGAGATGCATCCATGTTGTTGCTTGTAGTTGTAATTTGTTAATTTTCACTGCTGTACACATTTCACTTTGTGAATATTCCATAACTCATCCATTTTACCATTGATGGGCATCTACGTACTTTCTATTTTTGTCAGGTGAAAACAATACTGCTCTGAACAAACTCAAACATGTATCCTAGTGCCTGTATGCCCATGTTTTGTAGCGTCTATGCTTGATAGTGAAACGTTTGGGCTATAAGATATGTAAACATTCATAGTTTACTCAGTAAAACTAAATTGTTTTCCAAAGTACTTGTACCAGTTTTCACTCTAACCAGAGTATCCTAGAGTTACTGTTATTCTACCATATTTGCCAACTCTTGGTAGCCTCAAAATTTTCCAGTTTAATCTTTATAATATCCTACAGAGTTGCAATTATTATTATTCCTATTTTGCAAATGATTGAACTGAGGCTCAAGGCGTTTAAGCAACTTGCTCAAAGTTGTATAACTGGTAAATGGCAGAGCCAGTATTTGAACTTAAGCCTGACTGTATACCCCAGTTTGTAATCTCAATATTTACACTTGATAGATTTTGGATAAATTATACAACAAAACTTTTCTTTACATTTAAGTTTGTTAAGCAATTAAACCTTTTTTATGTATTAAATGGACTCTCCCTCTTTATGATTACTACCAACTTGTGCCGTGGGAAAAGTGGCTTGTTTCGTACTTGGGTGGGGAAACCATTTTAAGGTTAAATATTTAACCCTAAATATTAAATATCTGTCAGAGAACATCTAACGTGGAATTGATTGTAGGATGTCCAGAAGAAGCTTCCAGAGATGATCCAGACCACCCCTCTCTAGAGGCAGGTGAAAGATCTGTAAATAACTCAGGGTTAAGGGACTCCACCCAGGAGCCAGAAAGTCCTAGGTTTTTTTATTCTGCTTTAATTCCAGCTGATGTTTTAACTCATTCCCTCTAGTTCATTCTTCCAAAGACAACCCTTCATATATGATCAAAGGCTACTTTTCTGGTTTCAGGGTATCTTGTTGGCTGAGCTGAGTTTCCAATAGAGTCAGGGCTTCAGGGTGTCTTTCATCCCAAGAGCTCAAAGCCTCCCACGGACATTAACCCATTAATCACCAAGCTGCTCTGTGAAGTTGAGAACAAGTCAGTGGGAGCCTCCCCCGCTTCCCAGGTCAAGAAACTGAGTCCATGACTTGTCCAGAACTGCCCAAGTAGTCAAAGTGGAGCCAGGAAAGGTGTCCAGGGACACCATCTTCTCTACTGCCAGTGATTCAGGGCTCCAATTTTCTGCACATTCAGCAGAAAAAAGAACTCACTAGAATATGGTGAAAGTTAAGGCTAGTGTTACAGGATACCAGAATCCTTTTGGATTGCTGAGGAAGACAGCCTTGCCCAAAGAGATGTGCTTTCTTTAAGAGCAAGGCCAGGATCATTCAGTTTTGTATCTTCAGTTGTGCCTGGTGGATTGTGCTTGGTATATAGAAGACCCTTAATAAAGGTTTGCTGAGTGAATATATGAATAAGCAAATGACAGGATGTTGAATTTGTCTCATTGATCTCGGGCTCCTCCCTGCTCCCAATTTTTGCTTCTAACACTAACATCTTCGGGAAGGGGCATGGGCATGGAAAGTGAACTTTTGAGTCAAACTTCTCTGGATGAGATGTGAGCCTGGGCGCAGTAGTAAGGAGAGGCACTTCAGGTTGATAGGCTGAGAATGGGAGAAGGGGTGGGTGGAAGGCATTCCTGAGACTCACTTTTACTTTGCCTAAGAAGACTTATAAAGGAAGCTAAACTTTAAGCTTATTTCAGGAATTCTGTGAATCCCTGGCCCTCACCTTCCAGGGTATTCATCTGGACAGGCACCTTGACCAGTTAGTTATAGCCTTCATCCATTTTTCAGGAGACAGCAGAGCTCTGGGCCACATGACCAGATATCAGTGTGAATCTTATTCCCTCCAGGTACCCATCATTTTGGTGACATTCTCAATGGGTTCTTGTTTAGGAGAAGCAAAGAACATGTATTACTTTAAAATGCTCTCAGTGTGCTCAGAGATCACAAAATCAGACTCTTTTAGGGCTGGAAGAAATCCCCAAGGTCACGGCTTTTGTATACCTGTGTTTTAGAAGATACCTAACTCAGTAATAGGGTAAATTAGAAGGGTTAGTTTGTTTATAATGTTTGTGTGTAAGAGACTGCTTATGTATATCTCTACATATGAACGTGTATACATGCAAATTGGTTTAACTTTTATGTGTCACAATCCCTAAGAGCAAATGTATTGGAAGCAGGGAGGTCCACATTTGGATATACCACTTGGCTTTGTTTGCTAGTGTCTCTTCCTTAGGCTTAGCACAGCCCTTCCCTACTTTCAGATCCTCCTTCCCTTCACCCCTCACCTGATGCTGGTTGGAAGCTCCTGAGGAGTTTTGAGGTTGGGGTTGAAGATATTCACAACCAATTCTTCTCCTGGCATGTCTTTATCAACCACCCATCTGATTCCATCCCCATCCCTAGGCGGACTTCCTGCTGCCTGCGTTTATCTCCCTATTTTATGATGTCATTTAATTAGCTCACACACAATGGTTTTATGGGACAAACATGGCCTTGTTTGCCTTATAACTGGATTTCATGGCTCTGTGGGGACAGGTCAGAAGTCTCAGCCCTACAGTGTTTGGAGCTCAGGAATACTGGATATTTAGGAACCTAGGAATTTTGGGAATGGTCTGACTTGGGGCTCTATCTCCTAAGAACTAGAAAAGAGACACTTCTCTCTTCTCTAGTGCCCCATCCCATAGCAAATGACTAACTCTGTTAGGGAAGTGGTGAGGCTATGCCAATCATTAGGGTCTATCCTGAGTCTGTTACTCGTGTGTCTGTCATACTACTTGTGGCCTATAGAAAGAGTGGTCACTTATAGGTCAGTTATAAGCTCCTGAACATCAACTCTAGCAGAATGAGATATTGATAGTAGGAGAGAAACTAACATAGGACTGTGAGCTTGAGGTCCCCAAATGAGAAAGATGGAGAGAATCTTATTCCTTTGACAGAAGGACTGTGGGCCTAATGAGACAACTGAGGTATTAAAGCAAACAGGGTTCATCCAGATGCTAACTAGGAATTAGGGGTTACTGTTTCTGCAAGTTTGTATTTGAAATACAACATACTTTTTTTTTTTTTGGTTGGTGGTTGTTTTGTTAGTTGGTTAGATCAGGATGATCTGAGAAGATATCAGAATGAGCTATCCAAAACCATTCTAGAAAGATGAGTTCCATCAGATTTCCCTACATCTCTAATGAAGGAGGCCCTGCTCTCTGCTGCCATGCATGACAACCTTTCGTTGAAGCAGCTTTTCTTGCCCACAGTCACTAGAATACTTACACACTCATGCATTGGAACTATCCATAAGCAAGCTCATGATAAATGCACTGTTCTTTTCTCAGCTTTAGATAACACATTTCTCTGGCTTGGTGTCAGCGAGTAACCAAGTATGAGTGTGTGAAATCTGCACAGAAGCCAGAGATGAGCTAGAGGAGCCGTGAGGAATCTGTTTGTTTTACTTTCCTTTTGTTCCCCTCGACTCCTCTACCCCTCAGGGATGAGATTCTCACTCTTAGGATGTCAGTCCTGGCCTCCATCTGTACCGTTCTTTTCTCCCCTCTTACTCTGACTTCCATATTTCATGTCTTTCTCCTTAAACTGTTTCTATATGCAACCCCCCTTGAGGTCCTCCTTTTGAAATCCATCAGTCTGTTTTCTCCAAAACACTGGCAGAAAAGTGCATATGAATAGTAGCCTGGGAATGAGTCAATAATGTTTCTAAGAAAAGGGAAGCTGAGGCAAGTGTCACTCTGGATTTGGGAGAATGTTAGGAGAAAGTAGTAACCGGGGGAGGAGCACCCTAAATTGTAACTACAGCTAAAAAGAAATGAAGTAATTCTAACCTTAGATACAGAGATTTATTTGAATATATTAATATAAATTTAAAATGGGATATTCTAAACATCATTCCCCTTCTGGAATCGTCTGGATCTCGTTTTGCTTAGAGACTGAAGGTTAGACTAAATGATTCCCCAGCTCTCAGAGGAAAGATTCAATTTCTCTATGGGCTTCTGTTTCTAGAACCTACCTTGTCAGGATATCTTCAGAAAATTTAGCCTAAATCCCTCTTGCTGCTTTCTGAAATACCTTATGAGACTGGTGATGCATACAATTCATCTTGAGTGTCCCCTCCTTCCTGGGAGCCTGTGACAGCACATCTCCCTGAAAAACCATTAGGCTCCAAAAGTGTTAGGACTGGTCCTGACACGCCTTTGCCCTTCTGTGCTGTCCTATCTCCGGATGACTTCAGAGAAGGTGAGGGTGGTGTTCAATGGATGCTCCAGCCTTCCCCTCCTCTTTCTTCTGAATTGCCAATATATTTTCTCTGACAGTTTGCACAGATAGTTAAGATACCGTGTAATTACCATTGCATTTGAAAGCTAAACATGATTTATATCCGACAAGCTCAGTCATCTTTGAGATATGTTGGTGTGTGTATATGTGCATTTGTGTGTGTGTACGTGTGTGTGTTGGTTATGACTTTTTGTGGCAGCAGAGTAGATATAGGCCCTAGGCCTCACTCCCACTCAGTTACCTTCCTTTACCAAATCAAGAAACTAGAGTATACAAAGCACTGGAGAAACAGAGTCTCCCTATTCTCGGGAAACTCTTAGTGAGGTGGGAACTGTGTGATACCCAGGATAATGACAAATACACAGACATGATGAGATAAGGGCAGAGATCTAGGTAGTGATGGAGGGTGGAGAGGCACTACGGGAAGCACAAAGGGTGACTTATGGCAGAAGATCTCCTTCAGGAGGAGTTGTGGGGTAGAGTTTGGAAAAGGTGGATTAGGACCAAAGAGAAAGGAAAAGAGGATGTCTTTGACAAGAGAAAAGAATGATTTTTAAGGTCACAGGATATAAATTTGCAGCAATAGAAGCAGTTTCGCCTAGCTTGAAAGGGTGTGTCTGAATGAAAGTGTCATAAGGAAGTGGAGGGGGAGAAGGGGATGTTCCAATGAACACAGTAGTCCCAGTGCTGGTGGTGTCTCATCAAACTGCTGTAGGAATGCCTTTGAAACACTAGGTCCAAGGTGGGTAGGAGGGTTTTCTCTGCAGTAAGGGATTGGGCTTGAAAGGAGCCAACAGTCATGGCAAAGAAGAGATGAGGGCAGCTATTAAGAGCAGGAGTGAAAGATGAGAAAATACTACCATGGCCTTTCTGAATATTGCTTCTGAGCTTGTGACATGGGAAAGGGTGACTGGTTTTTCTCCACTTCCCTTCTAATTCCAGTAGGAGAGTTTAAATTTGAATAACAGGAAAGATTATATAATTTCCCAAAGCAAAATGCACCATTGCATTGTCTCCATGGGTTTGGGCTGTGAAGAGGGCGTCTGGCTTTAAGGCAGAAAGACATACAGGGATAGGGCTCATCTTCAGCCCTTGGGGTAGAATGGGAGTGGGGGTAGTTGGTGTTCTTAAGTTTTGCTCTTAGCGTCTCTGGCTCAGGCTTCTGTCAGTACAGACCTGCACCCCAGCCCCGCCCCAACTGTTGATTATACCCCTTGGGATGCATCATTGCTAGGAAAGCAGATGTGCCAGATGTGACATGTTTAAAAGAAAGAAAAAATCGGTTACCTCCAAGCCTTGGGGAGAGCTGCTAATCACTGTGTTGCTGCTGCTCGTGGGGAGGGCAGGGCTGAAGTGGGCTTTGTGTCAGCTTCATACCCTTCTAGCTCTTCTGCAGGAGGACCTCCAAGCACCGAAGGAGCCAGATGTGGGAGGAGGAGAGTCAGGAGAGAAGAGGAACTGAGGCTCACATCAAATAGAAGAGATTTAGGTTGCACAGTAGTGGGTGGGCTGCTAACTATTTCATCTTTTCTGGTTGAACAGCTTCCATAAAGGAGGTGTAGGATGGGTCTCTAGGAATTCAACTCAATGACATCACTTTGAGCTACCAACTTCCCCTGGACGACCCCCATGACTTCTTAGGAAGCCTCCTGCTCCATTCCCCACTGTTGCCCTGCAGTTGTTCCTAGTTTTCTTTTTTCCTGTCCTCAGAAACTGAGCTCAGCACTTGCAGTGTGTCTTGTCCTTTGCCTGAGGGGAGCCTCCTGAGCCTTGCTGACTGATATCTCAGTTTGGGAAGCCCTAACATGCTCTGCTTGGTGTCTCTCCTCCAAGGCTGCACTGGAGGTACTCAAATATCAGGGCTGGTGCTTCAGCTACTCCCAAGCTATTTCCCAATGCTGATGGGTTAGAGGAACAATCTTTTGATAATACTAGGAAGGGATTAGGAGAAGAAATCCAAGACTCTTGAATATACTAGGAAGTTCTAAGTCTGAGATCATGGTAAAGTCATACAATACGGCACAATGTCTGGGGAATGGATATAATTGGTTCTATGGTATCTAAAATCCTTAGAAATGTAGTAGATTCTGAAAACCTCTGCTCAGATTCCAAAGAGGTGCTTCTTGGTTACATCTTTGTTCAGTGTTGACATTTTTCATTTTAAAAACCAGATTCTAACTCTTCTAATCTGACCCCAAAGAAAGTGGACCTATCTCCAACATATCTAACTGTAGGCTAACCCTAGGAATTTGATGCACGTAAATTAGCAGAGTTCTGTTGACTCTACCTCCTAAAAGTCCACTGGCTAAACCAAATCCCAAAATAGCTCTATCCCTAACCCTATCTTTAATTCTGATCCTAAAATTAATCCTAACTTAAATGCCAATTCTAATCCTGTTTCTCTCCCCCTCTTCACTGCACAGAATAACTTGAAGGGAAGAGGGGCTGAGGACATGAGGGCTAGATGGGGAATGCCTCTGGGGAAAAGGAGGAGGAGGAGATCCAGCCAGAATGCAGCCAGAGCGACCTAGAGGAGCCAGTGTGGTATCTGGAAGCCTGGGGCATGATCTCCTTACTTGCCAAGCCATGAGTCACAACATCATTCTCCGTGGCATTTTGTTGGGGGTGTGTCTGGGCTGGCAGCTGGTAAACAGGCTTGCTTAGAATGAGGTACTTCCCCTCTGTCCCTCTTTTTAATTTGGGGGAGAAGGGAGAAGTCTTCTGTCCTGAGGGTCTCTCTCTCTCTCTCTCTCTCTCTCTCTCTCTTTTGGATTTCACAAGACTAAAGCAAAGCAAGAGGAAAGACTTGCCACTCTGTCATGAGTTGCAAGGTAATCATGGCAAGACTAAATCACTGAGAATGCAGTCTTGAAGCTTCCAAACTTAAGAGGTGACCTAGTCTAGCCCCCTGAGTGTCATCCCCCTCAGGGATACTGAATTGCTCCATTCTGCCCTATGCCTTCTCATGACAGGGCTCAGGCTCTACTCCACCTCCCTCCCATTGTAGTCATTGCCAAAATCCAGATAGGCATCCACTGTGGCTGGATAGAGATCTTTATGGGGTAAACCTGTGCCTATGAATAAAATAACAGCCAGAAACACCTAGAACTTTTTCCTGAACCTGGTACCTCTCCTCAGCTAACTTCAGTCACGATGTGTCAGTTTTCTATCTGCAAGCTAAGACCAGCTCTGGCCCATACTCTTGGGGAAGGGAGAGAAGGAAGAGGACACTAAAGATTGTCTTCTGATTTTGAGAGATGATTAGGATTATTATTGTTTATTCCCTAAGGAAGCCAGGCAATCCTTAGCCTGACTCTAAACACAGGCAATTCAAGACAGTTGGTGTCCTTAGGGCTCATGGAAGCTCTACGCCTTCCTTCTCTATCCTTACCCCACATCCTACTGTAACTACTGTAGATAGGACTTGGGGGAGGAAGGGTGCCTGGTTTCTTGATGTATTCCCTCTAGGCCCCATTTTCATGGCCCAGAGCAGAACTTATACTTCCCTCCCATCACAGATTTAGCTCTTATTCCAGCCTCCTCCACAGGCTTTAGAGGCAAAAAGTTCTTTGAAACCAACTAGGAAGTGACAGAGCCAGGACCTAACATACAGTATGTTATGAAAGGCCTCTAAAGTTCTATCTTTCGAATGACACAGAATACTCCAGTGAAGCCTACCAAACTCCCAGATGCTACTACTTGGAAAAGGCCAGTGTTCCAGTTTGCTGAGGATTTCAAAACTGCAGTTAAATTTAGGAAAAAGTTAAAATGTGTAAGTCAAAAGAGCATTGGGGTCAGAGTTCCTGCCCACTGCCTTCTTTTTCTCTCTCATAAGGCTGAAATCTTGTGGTAATAATAGTAACTAATGTGTAAATGGTGTTTTTACAGTTCTAAGGTGTTTTTATTATTATCATACAATAATCTTGTATACTTGGAATTCATACCCTCATTTTATAGAAGAAGAAACTGAGGCACAGAGTACTGTACTTGTGTGATTTCCTTAAAGTTATAGAACTAGTATGTGAAAGAGTTGGCATTTGATCAGACTCTAGTGACTATTGCAAGGGAGCTGAAGTTCAGTTTAGTGTCCAGCCATGACAAAATGAGTTAGGGAGCACTTTCTGAAGAATTTTCAGGGTGGAAATGAATTCACTCATGAAGTCATCAACGTGCTCCTAACTCATAAGGTCTGGTTAAAATGGTCTTGTCATGAGGCCCAAAAGAAATGAGGTATAAAACACTAGATCTACCTGCAAGGTTAAGGAAATATTAACAAAACTGGGAAAGAAATGCCATAATCTGCAAGCTGATAATATTTTGCTGATGAATTCTTAGATGTTCTAAGCAGTCTGTTTCAGAAGAAACTCCAGAGGCTGCTCTGTCCAGGTTCCCATCTCTAGGCCATACTTATTAACATGTGGTTGGATGCCCAGGCTTAAAGACATCAGAGGAACAGGAACCCATTGTAGTATTTGATCCACCTTCTGGTTATTAATTTTGTCTTAGGCCTAATCAATATATCTT
The DNA here is from genome assembly GCA_030015415.1 of Cynopterus sphinx. NCBI lineage: Eukaryota > Metazoa > Chordata > Mammalia > Chiroptera > Pteropodidae > Cynopterus > Cynopterus sphinx. Next base: position 126,646,480 of record CM057380.1, on the reverse strand, counting down.
TTGCTACTGTCCCACAGTTTTATATTAGTGGGAATTGGGAATATGGAATTTCTATATCTGTATTTATATCTAGCTGGCTAGCTAGCTAGCTATCAGCTATGTATATATCATCTATCATCTATCAAGATTTGGGAAGCTCTCTAGAAGCTTCCAGTGTAATATCCACTCATGAGTTTCTAAACAGAATTCATATTTTTCAGGCTTCTTCAGCTTAAATAATACCAACTCTCTTGGCCTTTTTTTCTAACATCTAGCTTTTAAATAATATTGGTTGCTCCAGGTCTCTCTGGGAGGTCAAGTTTCCAAGAACATGAAGAGATGTTATTTCCTTCTGTTCTGAGTCAGGCTGTTCTTGCCTTTTTGTTTCATTTGTTGTAAAAGCTTCTTAACAGGAGTCCTTCCCTTCAATTCTTTTTCTTGTAACCATCCTAAACTCTTCTGCAAGATCTGTCTTTCCAAAACATGGCCCTAATGATGCCACTTTCCCACGGTTCCCTTAGCTATCTTGGTGAGTGCTTACTACATGTCAGGCATTCTACTAAATGCTCTATATTCACCATCTAAATTAATCACTACATCAACCCTGTCTAGTAGGGACTTTTGTTTTCTCTGTTCAAGGGTGAGGAAACAGAGACACGAAGTAATTCCAGAACTTATGCAATGTCTCATGACAAGAAAGAGGCAGAGCTGAGACTTGAACCCAGGCACTTGTGACCCAGAGCTCATGTTCTCCCAATTCTCTCTGTATCTTTTTAAATGTATATATCGTGTCTCCAGATGGCAGGGTCTGTGTTATCTGTCATATCAGGCACCAAGCACAGTGCCCTCTTTTAGTAATGTTCCATAAATGCTTGTCAATGATTATGACAATAGAGAAAAAGCAGCTATACAGTGAACGTGATCAGGAGGAAGGGAGAAATTTAATTGTGATCATCCAATTTTCCTAGGTGAACATGGACTTCTGATCCACGTGAGCTTTGCTGATTCTATTCCAAGAGCTCCAACTGTGCAGAGCTCAGTGAAGCAATCCTCTAGGGACAAGACTGGATTTAGGTCCTTGGGGAGCTCTCAGGCTGTTGAAGGTGGCTCCACTCAAAGCTAAAACACAGGTGTTTTTACTGAATATGCATGACTGTTGCGGGTCTAGACACCATACAAAAAAGAGTTTGGAGGCTCTGGTTTGCTTTAACAGTAGAAGGAGGTGGAGATGGCGAAACCACAGATACTCTTTGGTATCTCCAGCTGTTCTTCAAGTTGCATAGCCTAGTTGTGGTGCAGATAATTAAGCTGGGCTGTGTGGGTTGCCTCCACTGTGTGGTCTCCAGTGAGCCACTCAGCAAAGCAAGGGGGTCACAGTGATGATTCACCCCAGAACAAGGTAAAGAGGCTGAGGGGACAGGAAAAAGCTCCTCACAGACACAGGGCAGCAGAACTGAAACTACAACCAAGGTCTCAATGAACCCACTTGTATGCCTTGGCCTCACAGGGTCGGGGTAGAGGGGTGGCAAGGTTTCTGTGTCAGAATGACTCCAATCACTGGGTTGTACCCCCCTTGCCTGCACCATCTGCACTTTGCTTAAGCACCCTGCCCTGCAGCAAGAGCTGAGATCTCAGTTTTTGGGGAAAGTGAGATGCAGCATTGCCTGACAAATGGGTGGGTCCCCACCCCCAACCCCCGCCCAGTTTACAAGCCCAGGGTGGCTCCCTTATAACACCCTTCCTCTCTTTATGACCCTGTCACAATCTTTGATGTCTTCTTCTTGTGAAGAGATGATGGAGAGAAAGAAGCTAACCTCAGCCAAAGAGGCCCTGCCCATGGTTCTCAGGCGAGGGAAGGGGCTCCAGGGAGGAGGGCAGAGATTTAGCATAGGGAGCAGTCAAGTGGACGAACTGACAGCAAGCATCCTTTCAGATCTATATCTCTTTGGGAAACATCAACATTATATTCAGCCTCTTTCATAGTCTTAAAAAGAACATTCATGAGCTTTGAAGTGGGCTAGGCCTGGCTTCAAATCCCAGATCCTCAACTTTCTGGCTCTTTGACTTTGCTCAGGCTGCTTAACCCTTTGAGCTTCAGTTTCCAAATCCAAATTGAGTAATAGACTATTCATCTCAAAGGATGTCATGAGAACAGAGTGAAACATGCACGTAAAGTGCCCAGTAGAGTGTCTTAGACCCAAAGTTGCTCTCCTGATTAAAAGATAAGTTCCTTGAGGGTGGCGATCTCATCTCTGCATCCTTCATCTTCTCCACAGGACTCTTTGCCTCTTCTCTGCTTGAGTAGAGACGCTTTCTACTCAAGCACCCCCCACCCTTTCCTCAAAAGTACACACATCCCAGGATCTGTGCCTATTTTCTTTTATGTCATCTGCAGATACCCATCTCAAAAGCCACTTACCCTGGAAAATCCCGTCGCCAACCCCCTCTCCACACTTGGCAGTTTTCCTTTGCTCTGCCATGTTCCCTCTCTCCTCCATTAAAATGATTTTATTTGCTTTGCTCCTATTCTTATCCATCTATAATTTTTATTTTATAGCTACTCTATAATGGTTTGGGGCCATCCCTACTGAATCACCAACTGGTCTTACTTTAGGATTTAATTTGGTTTTATTAAAATTACCAAAATTCTCCCTGGGCAGGTGTAGACCTGGCCAGGGCAAAGCTCTCTAGACTGTTGACTAGAGGTCCCTCCCCACTGGTAGGTTTCCAGACTCTTCAGTTTTTCATTCAGCCACAGCGAGTGAATGTTCTTGGTGAAGGCAGCATGTGTATGTGTTTGCCTTACTTTGCCTTACAAAATCTCAGAAAATTGGTTTCCCACTCTCATTACCTTTATTTATCCACTTCCACACTTTTTTTTAAGGGGGAAGAAAATGCTCATCTACCTTTCTTTTACCTTTCTAAATTCATAAATAGAACTTTGGAAAATTCCCAAAGTATCTGGTGTAAGTGCAGTTGAGACCGGTGAATGGACCTCAGGAGACAGGGATATGGGGAGGAAGCATGTGTGTGAAAATAAGTTCATCTAAATGCAGCTTGCAATGTAGATTTTTCCCATTTAGCTCTGAGAACATAGGTTTAAACTGCTTAGGGGAAGAGCTGTAATACTTTTCAAGTGGCTAAACAAGCTGCCTGTACATGTACTTTGGAGTATAGACACATTCTATCAGAGGTAACTTTTGGTGTGAAATCAATGACAGTAATAGATGGTTTTAGCTGCTTTATACTTTTATTTTTTCTGTCCAGGGAAATGGGATAGGAGAAGCTTGGGGAAAAAATGAAATTTCCATTTAGTTTCCAAATATTACTATTTTCTTAAATAAAGATATCTCCAATTAAATGCAGAAATTTTAGCATTAGGGGTGTTTAACCTAGAAGCAGTAGAAGAGGAAATAGGATTCAAAGAAAATAAAAATGACAATTAAAAAGAAACCTCCTAATTGATGTCTCATATTTATGCTGGTGGTTGATCACTGACTGTTTCCCAAAGCCACCAATGTGTGCAGATCCCATTGAGAGGCAGAACTCAGGCTGAACCCTGCTCCCAATTCCATGAACATCTTTGTTTTCTTTCCCTGTCTGAGGAGAGACATTTTTAGTTAATCAGAGCATGAGATTGCCTCTTCCTTCCCTCTACTCTTCTTCATAGTACTAGTATCCAGGTGAGTATTTTTTAACCTCTGTCTGTATGCCCAGATCCCAAATATCTCCTAAGTTAGTGGTCCCCAACCTTTTGGGCACCAGGGACCTGTGTTCCTATGAGAATCTAATGCCTGATGATCTGAGGTGGAGCTGAAGTGGTGATGCTAGTGCTGGGGAGGGAGCAGATGCAAATACAGATGTAGATTCCCTTGCTTGCCTGCCACTCACCTCCTGCTGTGCGGCCTGGTTCCTAACAGGCTATGGACACAAACTTGTCTGTGGCCCAGGGGTTGGGGACCCCTGTCCTAAAGAACCTTGGAAGAACTCTTCAGTGAGAAAGATCAAAAGTGTACTTCTTTACTAGAGAATCTTATAAAGTTAGGTCAGAGAGCTATTGGGCTCAGAATCTTTCTTTCCAGGCCTCAACTTCCACTCACTCCTCCCAGTCTTGCTTTGTTGGAATCAATCTGTCTGTTGCTTTTAAGAGAGATGGGAATGGATGTGAGTGAAAAAGAGTTAGCTTCCTCCCGGGAGTAATGCAAGGATTCTAGTCTCCCTTCAGGATCAAACTTTGAGTCTAGAGGGTTGAATGAGAAATGAGGCCATTTGAGGTAACCTAACACTGGGCATTTGAAAATTGACATTTTCTCACCATCTTTCCTTTCCTTTTAAAAAATAATGTAACTTGGAAGAATATGATTATCCTAAAACATTTTATTTTTTAATTAAAGAGGGTTCATTATGCTACCCGTCTCATCTCGTCCCAGAGGAGGGAAACCCTGTGTTCAGCAAGTTTGCTAAGAAATAATTATAGGTTCAGATCTTCCCCAGGCCCCGAAATTCAATTAAATTTTTTTGTTTTAAGTTGCTTGCAGTCACATGGTAATGTATGTGTGCGTGTGCATGTGCATGTGCATGTGCGTGTGTGTGCGCGTGCGCATGTGTGCCCCAGCTCTCACAATTCCTCTGGGAATGGGTTCTTAAATGTGAGGCTCCTAAAGACATCCCTACACTTCCAGCCCAATTTCTTTGGCTTTATCTATGTAAGCACATATTAACATGATAAAAATGCTTCTATGAAAGGAAACTTAAGTTTGTTTTTTGTTTGTTAGTTTGTTTTTGGCCAGAATCACCCTGATTGTCTACTAGTCCCCAACTCCTGGGATTCTTCTCTGGCTTCTACTGAACCAGGTCAGTGTAAATCAGTGGCTCTCAATACGCACTGTGAAACAAATCACCTGGGGGAACTTTTTAACAACAGAGATGCCTACTCTTTGAAATATAGGTTCAGCTGATGTGGAGTGGGTCCCAAGTGTCAGTATTTTTAAAAAGTTCCTCTGGTGCTAATGTGTAGCCAGGGATAAAAAGCACTAGAGATGGCAGCTGTTTTTGGTGGCATAGATAATGTGGGAATTTAGTGATTCAAGACACTCAAAACAGGGACATGAGGCCCAAATTTGATTGCCTACCTTGCTCAGCTCATTGTATAGTTATTCTAAATAGTGTATGCATAGAGGCAGAGTGCTTGTCTGTCACTTGTATCCAAACTCTGAGTTATATTTAAATTCAAGTGAGAAGAGGAATCCATAGTTATCTCTTTTCACGTTCAAACAGAGTGGACAGTTCTATTGTAGGACTGTCCCTATTTACTTAAAGAAGATTATATTTCAGGAGATGGGGCAGTATATATGGGTTCATTTCGGCCCCTATTGACCTTTCCCTCAGTTTAAAGAATGTAGCTAAAACCCCCCAGGCTTCAAGGCACAAGCCCTTCTGCCATCTAGGAATATAGAAAGAGGGAGGGCAGGGCTCTATGAGGCCAGATTCTCAACAAATAAGAAACCAAAATAAACAGATTTAATAAAAATCTAATAAATGAATTAATAAAATAAATGACATAAATGTACCTATGATTCCCAATGTATCTCAGCATATGAACATATATAACTATATATAATAGTGGCTTATGTAATGTGTGTGTGTGTGTGTGTGTGTGTGTGTGTGTGTGTGTGTAGATTTAAATCGAGTGGTATATAAATATATATATATAACTACATTAGCCTTGTTGGGCATGGAGGTAATTATGCAGCTATCTTGGGCACATATTTTGAAAATTGTAACCCTTTTCGTATTTTGACTGAAAATTTCTCCTGTATCCTGATTCTTCCAAGTATTTAGATTTATAAATCTGGTATATATTTTCTACTTTGTATACAGATGTTGGTTGTTTTCTACGTTAACTTTTTTTAGAGGGAGAGTGTGAATCTGCGTAGATAGCCAAAGTGGGAAATTCAGACTCAAATAATCTATTTTGGGGCTTCAATAATCTGTGTTTATTAATTATATGAATCTGGTTCTAAAATCTTCACTTATTTGGTGCTACACAGATATGGCCCCTAAAAAGTTGATCCAGTTAAATACACTTCCTTTTGCCTTTAGGATGCAGGTGTGGGTAAACAGCTAGTAAGACCTATTGGGTCCACTTTTAATTATCTGCACTCTTGAAGAGAGGAAGAGTAGAAAACTATCTAAGAAATAGCTAAGAGAAAGAATTTCAGTTTGTCTTTGTGATGAAGTCAGAATCTCATTTCTCACTCTGTCCTCCTCTCTCAAGCACAAGTGCAGGTGCATGAATGCATGTGTCCATTTATACATTCACCTTTTGTCAAACTGACCCTAATTTCTTTCTGGGTTGGACTGACTACAGCTTTATGGTCCTCGAAGGGAAGAAAGCAAACCTAAACAGTCTCCAGAGACAAAACAGACTGGCACACATTATCCGCATAGTAGATACATGCCAATGTATGTAGATATAGTTTTGTCCCAAAAAGGTTTGACAAAGAAATTGTTTACAAATCACTACAAAATCCTTATCTGAATTATATGACATTCTGAGGTTGTATCTGGAAGTAGAATAGATATTGAAACCATGTCTCCCCAAATTGCTTCCAAGAGCTGGGGCTTAGAGTCAAACAGTGGACAATGGGGAGTGGGAGGGAAGCTGTCCGCTGCTATCTCCCCATCCCTTGTGGGTAGTTTAGGCTGAGCCGAATACAGAGGCTCCCAAGACTCCACTTTACAGGTCCATTTATGATGATTTTTTAATGAAAAAGAATATGAATGAGTTTTATTAAGATCCCTCTCTTTCTGGGCTGGCTCATGAACAACTTAGCTTTAAATATACATCTCATTCTCTTAACTGCTTCTTTTAACTTGGCAAAATCAAAACGAGGCCTATGAGGAGAAGAAAACAACGTGGCCATGGAGAGACAGCCCTGTTTGAACCCAAGATTGATTATTCATAAATGAAATAAAATAAAAGGGAGTTTCCTGAATTGTTTGGTCTTAAACATCTCACTTTATTAAATAACCAACATGAAACCAACTTTTATTGTTTTACTTGAATCCAAATCTCCATTTTGGCATGAATATGTAGGAAGTGTGAGATGAGTAGGATTGCTCTATTAGTTTCACAAATGCTGCACTATTTCATTCACATTCTTGGTGATGCCATTAATCACATTAATCATAGGATGGACATACGAGCTTTTCAGTTTCCACCTGGCATATATGTGGTCACATACCACCGAAGTTTGTATCAGCAGGATGAAGTGGGGCCAGGAGAACTGGACCAGCTACTCACTTACTCATTCAACAAAGATTTATCAAGCTCCTTATATGTGCCAGGCACTGTGTGTGGTTCTGGGGTAACCAAGAACAAGATTTCATTTAAAAGGTACTCACAGTATTAGTGGAAGAAACAGATATGTTAATAACTATATATAATACAATGTGTAAAATATAGTGGAAAAACAATGCACAAGGTATTATGAAAACACAAGAAGAGGTATCCAACCCAGACTTTTGGTGGGGGCATGAACTCTCAAGGAGGAGCAGATGAGAGCCAGAACTTTTATTTTATTCATCCTTCTATCTCCTAGTCCTAACTATCATACCCTTCCTGTTGAATGAATTGATCAAGGATTTATTAAGTTTCTTAAAATGCAGTGGCAAAGCACTGTAATAGCAATCAAGAGATCTGGGTTCTGGTCCAGGCTCCATAATTGCATTTTGTGACTTGGCCCTGTCAAGAAGAAATTAGAGAAAGATCCTGAGCTAATTTCACCTCCTTGGTTAAATAAAACTTAGCGTCCCTCTTCCAATATATGTATAATACATAAGAAATAAAACTAAACTTTTATTTCTATAATCCATTCATAAAATAGTCATTGGCTCTCTATAATTTGTCCTTTCCCAATTTTCTGTGAATCTTTTAAAAAGTATTTTAAGTTGTTTGGGTGAGTATTTATAATTCCAAACTGTTGTTTTGTTTTGTTTTGTTTGCAAAAGTTAGGGAAGGTTGACTTATACTGAGGAGGCCGGAACCTGGAGAAAATGAAATAATATTAAAGAGCCCATTTGGCTTAGTTCTGTCAGTGCTGAGAAACAGTTTAAAACCACCCTGTGCTTAGAGCAGGCAAGGCCCAGGGACCTCATTGTGTTCCACTCCTCTGCTTGAGTCTAGCAGAGCACAAGACTGGTAGCTGAAGTGTCCTGACTTGCTTGAAACAGGAGGACTTGCATCCCTGACGATTACATTGCTTCTTCCTTTTCTTTACTGTAGGCCAAAGGGAGGAAATAAATCTAAATGTTCTAGGTCTAATCAAACAATTCAGTGTTCAAGCTGAAGGCTTAAACTTTCTCACAGAATTCTTCACTCTTGACCCCTGGAACACTTAAACTCTCACTTACCTCAGTTTTCCTTCCTGCAAAATGCGTATAGTAATTCTTGCCCTACTTACTGTTCAGTGTGCTTTTCTTTTATGGTACTTACCATGATTTGTATTTATATTTGATTAATACTTGTCTTCCTAACTTGACAGTAATATTCATGAAGACAGGAACTGTTTATTTTCCTTTCCATTTAATTCTCAGCACCTAAGACAGAGCTTCCACATAGTAGTCACTTGATAAGTACTTCTGAATAAATGAATGAAAGGTGTTGTCAGGATCAAGTGAGAAGAAGTATTTGAAATACCTTAGAAAATATGTACAGGTAAAATGTGTGTATAGCATTGTTTCTAGTTAACTAGGTTCTAAGTTCCTTGAATTTAGGAACCAAGTTTTATATTCTTTATTTCCCATTCAAAAAAGGAGAGCACTTTTTACATAGTAGGTGTTCTGTAAATAATTATGCTTATCACTATAATATTTTTCATTACAAGACTTGCAATAAACAGTCCAAAGTGAATATAAGAAAAATAATTCCATTTATAATAACATCAAAAATAATAAAATACTTAAGAATAAATTTTAATAAAAGAAGTATAAAACTTGTACTCTGAAAATTACGAAACACTATTGAAACAAATTAAAGAAATACTAAATAAATGTGAAAACATCCCATGTTCATGGCAATACTTCCCAAGTTGATCTATAGATTCAATGCAGTACCTGTCGGAATCCCATTGGAATCTTTGCAGAATTCACAAGCTGATCCTAGAATTTATATTGAAGCTCAAGGGAGCCAAAATAACCAAAACAATCTTGAAAAAGAGAACAAGTTTGGAGGACTCACATCTCCTGATTTTAAAACCTGAAAAGCTACAGTAATCAAGAAAGTATGGTACCGGCATAAAGAAAGACATATAGGTTAATGGAATAGAATGAGAGCAAAGAATAGACCATCTCATTTATGGTCAATTGATTTTTGGCATGGATGCCGAGACAATTCAATGGGGGGAAAATCGTCTTTTCCAGTGATGCTGGACAACTGGCTAGCCACATGCAAAAAAAATTAAGTTGGACCCCTATCTCACACTATATACAAAAATTAACTCAAAATGGATTAAGACCTAACTGTAAAAGCTAAAACTATAAAATTCTTAAAGAAAAACATAGGTGTAAATCTTCATGACTTTGGACTAGGTAATAGTTTCTTAGATAAAGGCACAATAAGAAAAGAGAAATAAATTGGACTTCAAAATTTAAAACTCTTTGCTTCAAAAACACTACCAAGAAAGTAAAAAGACAACTCACAGATAAGAGAAAATATTTGCAAATCATAAATATGATGAGACTTGCATCTAATACATAATTATTAAAAATCAATAATAAAAAGACAAACAGTCCAATTAAAATATGGGCAAAGAATCTAAATAGACATTTCTCCAAAGAAGATATACAAATACCTGTAAGTACATGAAATATGCTCAATGTCATTAGCTATCAAGGAAATGCACATCATAACCATTAGCATGGCTATAATAATTATAAAAACAAGATAATAATAAGTATTCATAAGGACTGGAAAAACTGTAACCCTCATACATTGCTGGTGGGGATGTAAAATGATGCATCTTTTTTGGAAAACAGCCTGGCAGTTTTTCAAAATGTTAAACCTAGAGTTATTGTATTATCCAGAAGTCCTACTCTTAAATATATACCCAAGAGAAATGAAAAAAATGTTCACATAAAAACTTGTATATGAATGTTCATAGCAGTTATTCATAATAGCTGAAAATGTCCATCAGCTGGATAAATAAAATGTGGAATAGTCATGTAATAAAATATTATTTGACAATAAAAAGAAATGAAGTACTAATACATGCTACAACATGGATGAATCTTGAAAACATTATACTAACAAAAAGAACTCAGTCACAGAGGACCACATGTCACATGATTCTATTTATATAAATTGTTCAAAGTAGGTAAGTCTATAAAATGAAAAAATAAATTAGTGATTCCCTAGAGCTAAGAGTACTGGGGGTAGGGGAGAAAATTGCGAACTAATAGATATAGGATTTCTTTTGGGGGTGATGAAAATATTCTAAAATCAAATATGATGATGGTTGCACAACCTTGTGACTATATTAAAAACAACTGAGTTATACATTTTACTTTTTTTATTATTTATTATTATTTATGCCTACAGCACTTGGTCTTGCTAGGTCTCCCATCCAAGAACTAACCAGGCCTGACACTGCTTAGCTTCTAAAATCAGACATTGGGCTTATTTAGGGTGGCATGGCAGTGACTGAGTTATACATTTTAAATAGATGAATCATATAGTATGTGAATTATATCTCAATAAAGCTTTTATTAAAAAAAATTATAATACAGTACATGCCCTTAGGGAACATACAAGCTAATTGAAAACATTTTCTTTTTATTCTCCATCTTTAGTATCCTGGCTACTCCATTTTGAAAGTTTATTTATTATTTATTTTCTGTTGGCTACTGCAACTTAGTGTTTTGAAATTTAGGGTAAAGTTGCAGCAAAGACATTAAAGGAAGAAAAAAGCAGCAGAGAACAGGGGCAAAAAGGGAACTCCAGGAGCTAAGTCTTTTGGGAAGAGGCCTGAGAAGCGTATTTGCTTTCCTAGATAATCTAATTAGGCAAAACCTGACTTCAAGACTCCAAACATGAATATTTTTTATTGAGATTTCTAATTTTAATTATGATGTTTGAAACCAAGTTGGCCCAGGCACCTTCTCTGGATCCAAAGACACTAAAAATATGGAACATTGACTTCTTACCCTTCTCTAGTCTCCCACATCTGTCTAAAGATCTGGATAATTGATGGGTGTGGAAAGAAAGCCATGGAGAACTTATATCCATCTGAAGAATGGCAAGGTGAGAAGGAGCTGGGGAATGACTCAAGAAGATTGGAGCCTAGGAACAAAATACTCCGAAAACCTCCCTAAGTATATAATGAGAAGGAACTTGAATGTCTTGATGACTAAATTGACTCCTACTATGCTGTAGGTTTGATTCTAGTCTTGGTTTTCTTCCTTTCTCCAGGATCCAAATCGCAGGACCTGAGAACCATTCACGCTCATTTATTTTGAGCAGCCCCTCTGAACAGAGCCTGTCTGGATGGAAAGAAGGAATATAGTTCGATGTGGGAGGCAGAGAGACCTAGTAGAAAAAGAAAAGTTAGCTCTGGCCTTCAGGAAACTCAGTCAGATGTGGAAAACAATACTCAGCTCTTGAATTTAAGAAATAAAGAATCAACAAATAGGAAGACTTTTCTTATTTAAAAAAAGTTTTATGGATGAGAAAACGTTGAGTCTGATTTTAAATGAAGTTCAAATGTAGATTTGGGAGGCATTCCTTTCCATGATGCTAGGCCCAACTACAGGCACAGCTGTGCCCAGAGCTGGTTAACTGTGGCCTGCTGCCTACGTGTCCTGAGTGATGTGATGTGACTAGCTAAAGTGCAGTTAAGGGAGGGCGGACTGAGGGAGCAAGGTATGGGATACTTATGAAGCAGTACTGGAAAATTCAGTGTATTTCCAGTTGCCTTTAAAGGGAGTAGAATAAGAGGGTTAGGAGCCCTTGCTGTCATGTGGGTTACCTACACCGAAACAAACTTACGTTCTGCTCTCTGGCCAGCCCTATTCTCTGCTCTTCTTATCCCAACTTGCCTAATTGATACCTTGGCCGATGGTGTCATTAACAGTGCTTGAATAATAGCCTGACCGGCTGATTTCAAAATGGGAGAGGTGATTAATATGTTGGAAATCCAGCTGAGGGGAGAAGGGAAGGGGATGTTCTACAAAGTTAAAAATGAGGGAAGGGTCCTTCTGTGCCCCCCATGGCACATCCACTGTCTTCAACTAAAGGGAAGAACTTGGAGATGAGTCAGATTTCTATCTCCTTTTTGGTTTGCTTAACCCTCTCCACTTCCCCTCCCCTACTTCCCCCAACAGCACACGTTCTGACACCTACAAGCTCGTTACATGATGATGACCTATATTTTTATCTTTTTTATGAGCATCAAACACACATCGTCTTGCAAGCACATGTGTTTTTTCCCTATTGACGTGTGAGTGCCTTTGATGGTAATTTATTGTAGGGTTGAGCAGCCAGGTCTTAATTGTACCCTAAAATTGCTTACCATTTTGATGCCTCCAAACTATCCCAAAATGTACATTTTTCTTACAGAAGGGTGTGGGGCAACCCCTTTTTTACTGTTTTCTGTGGTAGAATGTAGAGCTTAGAGAGAACATGAGGGAAAGATTCACCAGCTGTGTTTCAGAGATGTCTTGGTCCCCAGTGTCTAACTGCTCATGGGCTGTGTGAAAGTTTTCTCTACTCAGCACAACTGAACTGTTTTTCCTTCATGGTTTAGGGTCAGCATGGCTTCGTTGGTTGCTCAGAATAGTCAATGAGCCTTTCCTACTCTGGCATTAGGCTTTACAGGAAACTTCCATTGTGTCCACTTGCATCTATGAAGTCATTGAGATTAGAAATGAGAATGTTGTGCCTTAGCCTACGGAGTGTGGGCTATGAGATGCAGCTAACCCAAAGCCTGTTTGGGTCCTTCTGAAGTCATTCTATAATATCCTCTTCTTTCACATCTGACCACTCCTTTACCTGGCTTAGGTAGAAGTTAGCAACCCCTCAGGGATGTCCAGAGGGAACAGAGGAAGAGGAGAAAGAGGAGTCAAATCTTAAGAATATAAGCTTAACCCAAGCAGAACTCAGTCCTTAAGTATAATTTGAATTTGGGTCCAACAGTCTTCACTGGCCTGGCTTCAGTTCGTTCCTCAGTACAATAGAGAGCATCATTCCCTAGGACACTCATATTCATTACAGAAAGGTGAGTCAAAGTCCAGAATAACTAGGAACGTAACCCACATCTCATGAAATATACGAGGAAAATGGAGATGGAAATTCCTACCTCTCTTTCTGGAGAGGCCAGAAGTAGCGTCCAATGTTGACCCAGGCTGTGTGCTGCAAACTGGTCTACCTATGGACTGAGCCCTTGCTAGCTTTTGTTACAGACTGTCCATTCCAGCTGAGTTTATTTGTTCTCTGTCTCCCACACTTGACACTAACCACATGTGCTTGCTGGTACTTGCCTTCAAACATTTATTCAGGCCAGTTCCTCCTCCCCCAACCTTAGGTACTATTTTTCTACCCTCCTTGTTCAGCCCTGTTCCTTTCCTCTTTGTACACTTGGTTCTAAAGTCTCTTCCACCAGAAGGCTGCCTTAATTGGCCTTATTGGGCTCCTAGGACTCCAGTATTCCATAGCTCCTCAACATGATATTATTTGCACTTATGTCTCTGTCCTATTGTCTGATGTGTCCATCAAGGGACTTCTTGTGGCCATCCAAATGAGCCTCCTGTCTGAAAGAAAAACTATTACCATCACCTTCTCAGGTGGATGAAAATCTCTCTTCCATTAAAACCCTCCAAAGAGGGAGACTTGACACTCTTCTTTGGCCTTCCATTTTTATGTCCAGTGGAGTTTTATAGATGCAGATGAACTTGATAAAGGCAGTAGCTTCCATGGTGGAATTCATGTGGAATATCATTTTCCTTATGATAACAAAGATTATTTTCTCTCAAACTTCAGAAATTGAGTCAGTTATCTAATAATTTCAAAGAAATATGAGACATCTATCACAATTACCTGATTCTCCATTACATACCAAATAAAACTCAAACTCTGTTACTTGGTCTTCAGAGCCCTCCATAGTGACACTACCTATGTTTATGTCTACATTACTTCACATATCCTAGACTACAACTTTATAAGTTTACTGGAGGTTCTTGAATTTTTTCTTTGCCCTTCTGCCTCCAGACTTTTGCACAAATTGTTGTTTCTTTCTAGAAAGCTATTCCTTTTCTCATCCACACATTAATTCATTTAAAGCCCAGCTTAATATTTTCTCCTCTAAGAATACTTCCTAGATCTCTCTAGGGACAATTATTTCTGTCTCTTCCCCAACTATGGTATCATATTATTTGAGTCTCTATAATAGCACTGTTTTGTACTAGAATAATTTATATATGCAGTTGTCTCTTTTACTAGACTGTAAGCTTTGGGAAGGTGAAGAGTATATATTTTTTAACTTTATATTTCTTTCCATGCTTAGCATAATGCTTTGCACAGTTGATGCTCAAGAAATTTCAATTAATTGGATAACAGGGTCCTGTTTTCATGTTTATTTTGCTCTTACAGTTCTTCTCCAACCATGTCGCCATTGTAGCACTGTCTTTGGGAATTCTCCACCTTCAGTCTATGGTGAGAGCAGAGCATCTAAAATAATGTAAGTTAGACTGCAGGTGGAACTGACAGGTTTAAGAAGACCCTAAAAACAAATTTGTTCTTGGAAAGTTTCTGAACTGGTTTGATATTAGCTTCCTGCTTGGCAAAGGACATTTAAAGTGGTGTCTGACAGAGCCACTCAGGGAAAAACCAGGATTACAGGAGAAGCAGCTGAAGATAAGGAGACACCGATTTCTGGGAATGAGATTAGGCTGAGGATTTTACATGTCAGCAAAGAGGGTAGTATATTTCCTCAGAGGTATTCATTTCACTCTTGGCACAAAGCTTGTTTCCTCATGCTACACTAATGTCACTGATAGCGCTTTCTGTCAGGTGCCTGAGAAAGGGCTGTCAGCTCTGCTCTCATGTGCTTGTTGGTAGAAGGTGAAGAATGGGCTCTTTTTTGAATGCTAATGTTCCATATACTTAAGAAAAGACAAATCTAAACCTCCCAGGTCTCTTATCAATTCCTCCTATCAACAGTTTCTGTTCTCCTGACTTTCAGCAAGTCCATTTCCTTCTAAGATGAACTGTTAAACTGTTTCCCTGTTTCCCTGTTTCCCTTTCTCATTTATGATGGTCCACATGTGTAATTTCTTCAGTTCTACTCCTGCGCTCAATTCTGTAACTTCCTTCTTACCAAACTCTGGTTTATTATTATTTCCTGTTCCTCTTCCAGAAAGTCTTTTTTGACTGCCTTCCAGAAATGTCCTTAACCTTCCTTCATCCTCTCCAGCACAAGAGGCTAGACCTTGGCCCAGACATTCTAATGATGTTCCTGTTTTCTCTGTATTTATCTGTATCTTGTTTTCCATCATATAGGGATGTTCCCCATAGTGATAATACTTTTCTTATTAATTTTGTACCCACCCCCATGGCCTCCAGTTTCTCCAGTTAAAGAAGTCATTGACTGGCTTTCTCTTGCCTGAAAAGCTAACAACGTTAACAGGTGACAATAAAAAGCGATTTAGAACCTGTTGACTTTCTTGATCCCTTTCTGACTCAACCTTTCCTTTCCACCTTTCCTTCCTTCCACAAATGCTGGCTAAGCAATTTGCTAGGTCCTAGGCACTGCTTATTATGCTTCTCCTCTGTGTATAGCTAATAATCAATACTCTATCTGAGTGAGTTTTAGATATTAGTCTGATGTGGGAAATTACTCATCAAACATTCCTAACAGCGTCAAAGGTGTGGAAGTCTCTGAGGGAGTACAGAATTAGGATTTCTCTTTGTTGTTAGCCATTCTCCCCATTCATGGTATTGCTATTTATCATTGGTCCATTTCCAAGAACTTGACACAGAAAAGTTGTTTCTTGTATCATGCTGTAATGAGCAGTTAGTCCATCTGAACCATAATTTTAGCATTTACTGAAGAGCCCTAAGAATTGGGTTGAGGAGTCTGAATATTTTTAAAAAAGAAAGAAAAGAAAGAAAGAAAGAAAGAAAGAAAGAAAGAAAGAAAGAAAGAAAGAAAGAAAGAAAGAAAGAAAAAGAAAAGAAAGAAAAGAAACTATAGTCTACCCCTAAGGGACTTAAAATATAACAAATGAGACAGAACACATTATTTCTTCCAATGTCTTATAAAAACACACACACCTGCTGGTTTATGCAATTAAATGTTGTTGAAATTAAATGGTTAGGTGAAACTGGAGTGAAGAAGTCATCTCAGTTAGTTGGAGTTAATAAAGAAAGACTCTTTGGAGGAAAGGGTTTTCAGCGGGGTTTTGAGTAGAGGCTGTAAAGACAGCATTCTTGGGCATAGAAGACAATGTTCAGACATAGGCCTGGTTGCTGGAATGAGTGAAGGTATTGGGATTGATGAATGGGTTATCTTGGCTGAAGCACAAGGTCTAAGTAGAGAAAATTAAAAGAGATTAGGGTAGAATTGACCAGAGGACCTAGAAAACCAACATAGGATAATGTGTCTTCCTAGCTAGAGGCGGGGAATAAATAAAATAACTTTAGGAGAACTAAAATTTTTATTCTTTCCCCTGGCTTTTGAAAAAAAATGAATTAAGATTTTTGGGACTCTGACTACTATCTAAGGCGCTCTGCTAACATTCAATAAAGAACAAAGACCAATTATTCTATAAGCCTAATGTCTGGTTTTTTAAAATATTGCTTAAATTTCAGCTATAATTATTTATCCAAATGGACTCTGTACTTCATTTTGGTTGGTTCTATTCTGAAATCATAGAATAGCCCTACAGAAGTTAACTTATCCAGTCACCAGCTTTTACATCCTTCAGTCTACCCATTTTTCCTATATAAAAAGATTCTGTGGTAAGGCAAAGAAACATTCAAATCTGGTTCACACCTGGTATCTGTCTATTGACCTTTACCTTTCTGGATTGACCATGGCTGAAAGGATGAAATATACACCAAGAAACTGCCTCTGGACTTTCCCATTCTGTTAGAGAGAGATCTTCTAAATCTGGTTATGCTAACTGACCGCAGAAGAGGAAAGTCCCAGACTTTCATATTTCCACCTCGGACCTCTCCTGGGGTTTCCTCTGAAGCAGAAGGAAGAGGTGGCCACTTTCATATAATGCTTAAATATGAATGAGGGAGAAAAGGTATTGTATTATGTTCTCTTCCCTTTGGTATGTTCAGGTTTAAAAGACAAAATACCAAGAAAGGAGTTAATTTTGGTAGAGAAAGAAAGACTAAAATTATCAAAGAAGGAACAGTGGGTTATTGAGGTGATTGAAGAATTGAAGACTATATGAAGAGCTAGAAGAATTGAGTCAATAACAACTGTCTGCATGATTTTGGAGGTAATGAAATAAATGAGAAGACCCCCAGAGTTCTGTCTTTAGGCTTAAGACTCAGTAAATTTAGAATTATTTCCCTGTGTCTGTATGTTTTTCTGGTTCCTCAAAAAACATATATCTATATTTTTGCTTTAGAGATAGAAGACCCTGAGGACATGAAAATGAAGTTTATTCAACAGAGATGTAAATGGAATTTTGTGACCAATTTTGATATGACTTTCATATTTAGAAAAATAGCCAAAGTTAATTTTCATACTGATACTGGGTCAACTCTTTATTTCTGATTTATAGATTACCCACTTTGTAGATTTTTGCAGACTCCATACTTCCACTGGCTTAAGTTTGGCATAAACACTGTGTCAGAAAGAGCATCAGGGATAGACACAAATGGCATGTTTGTCTGTGTGTGTGTATGAGTGACTTTTTGTAGGTAAGTAATGTGAATTAATTTCACTTTTTTTTGTTACACTAATTCATTTTGAACTTATATCTATTTTGTGCACCATTGTATACTCACTACTTAGCATATGACTTGGCACATGGCAGGCACTCAACAAATGAAAAAATTATATGTGCCTCTCTTCTCTTCCACTGACTTGGATAATGAGAAGTGCCTACCTCTCAGTAGCTGGGAGGGTTCTATACTATGGCAAGTGGAGGAATCAAGATGAGCCACAGACTATGATCAGATCTCCTCAGGTGAGGCTGGCAGCCCTAGGGTAGATCCCTTGTGGACTGTACTCTGCCCATCACTGGCAGCATCATATCATAATACCCAGAGCACAGGCCAGGGAATGATCTGGGGCTAGGGATGGGAGGAGGTGAGTCCTGGCTATCGGAATAGACATCTTATTCTAGCTGCAGTTGTTTCAGATGTGGCAGGGTTCCCAGCCCACTGACCTGCAGGGCACAGTGGGGGTTTGGTGGCATGAGTCAGAGAGGAATGTGGGGCTGGTTGTTTGGGAGTTTCACTCTGTGAAGAGAAGCCGGTTCCCCATGCCTGTCAGTTCTCTAATGGCATCTCCAGGGGCAGAGCCTAGAAACAATTAGGTGAAGAAGATAGACTGAGCACCCACACTCTTTTGAATCCTCCAAGATGGTGGCAGAATAATTTAAATGGATTTTAACAGGCAGAGGGTAATTCATAGACCAGCAAAGTATCATAGAGCATTTCAATTGAAAGGAAGTTTGAGGGATTATCTTATTTCTGCCTTTGTTCTAGATAAATAAAAGTCTTCCCCTTTGAAGATTTTCTGGTTTATAACATGGAGGCTATACCAAGACAGTGGAAGTTCAGTGTAAATTCTCCACGCTCTCATGTCCTCATTCCCCTGGTGGGAGCGAGTGGACATAGCAAAGAGACCCTTGCCTCTCCGTCACTCAGTGCTCTGCTTCTTCATACAGTGCAGTGATGGGGCATGGCTGCAGGTGCGGAGAGGCCTTCATTCTTGTGTCTAACTGGAGAAGAGACCTATGAATCTTGTAAATGTGATGACATCGGCAATGACAGACTCCTCAGCCGCCTGGTAGTCTGTAATTGAAGCCAGGAATTCAGCACACGCTCTGACACACCCAGCCTTCACTGTGGGTTCCCAGAAGTGGGTTCTTGCATAGCCACTAGGCTGGGAGGACCCTCACTTAATCAAGCTTCCCTGACAAGCTCCAAGGCCTCAGAGCCATATCCTTCCTGAATTCCCTAATCAAGCCATAATTTTATTCCTCTCTCTGTTTCCATTCCTGATTGTGCCTAAACTGTTCTTGCTAGTTGTTCCCAGTTACAAAACTCCCTAGAAAGTGAGATCCAAGCTCCATGGCAGAATCATGGGATGGATGCTCTTTCTTTTTAGCTTAACTGAAATCTTTTTTGTTATAATCAGAGCCTAAAACTGATGGAGCCAGAAAGTTTCTACACTGCTTTGAAGCCACAGGCAAATAGGTTGGGGATTTTTCCTGCTGTTCTCCACCTCTCTCCATAATGAGATGCTTTGTTTCCATGAATCGGCCCTGATCCAGACTTCTAGACTCTGTGACAGGACATTTCATCCCTCCCTCTGCCTCCAGGCAGGACTGAATTTAACACATCCCAGACTGAAGGGTGTCTCCTCTAGACCTTGTTTCAACATTTCTTGAATCTTCAGCATCTTTTGGTTAAATGTGCACAGCTGTTTGCCCCTGTTGTCTAATCTTAATTTCCTATAGCACTTCCAGCCCATTACTTCTCATTGTGGAAAGGAAGATCCACATCCTTCTTATATCTTTCCAGCTAAATGTGTCTCTGTTTCTTTATAATGTTTTTCAACTGTTAGTTTGCTCTCATATCTTCCTTATGTCAGAAGGGGAAAGTTAGTGGTATTTGAAATTTGCCTCATAATCTGAGCATTGCAGACCTGAGCTAGTAGTCCATATTTTGGTCACTATTGTTATTGTGCCATACACCCAACATAGCAAAGAGACCCTTGCCTCTACGTCACTCTCATCCTTTCTTTGGATTGAGACTTGAAATATCAGTTTTCTTTACTTGGAATGCCTTTCCTGCTCTCGTCAGTTCTGACCTTCCATTACTTCGGAACCGTGTTCCATTCTCTCTCTCTAAATGCCTTTCTTAACTTTGCATTCTCTCTGTATTCTCAATCATTTTAATTCCCTTAGCAACAATGTAAAAAACTTGACTCAGCTGACTGCACGATTTGCTCTCACCTCACTGTCTCCAAATATGAAGTCCAGATAAGAAAAGCCTTGAGGAGCATACAGGGAACCAGCTGCACAGGGGTGTGTGATAGTATGAAAATCAAGAACCCCAGGGTTCTAGTATGTTCTGTAACTTTGGGAAATTCAATTCATAACCTCTCTGGCCTTTCAGCTTAATTATTTGAACAAGAAAGCATTAAATCAGGCCATCTCTAAGAAAGAATTCTTCAAACTTTAATAGTGTTATGAATTTGTGTTTTCCTCTCTTTCTTGGTCTCCTCCAGTATCATGGACAGAACTGCACAAGCAGGGAAGTCACAAAATTGGAGAAGAATTAAAAATCAAAAGATATAATTGAAATTCACAGAGGAAGGACCATGCGAAAACACAGGGAGAAGATGGCCTTCTACAAGCCAAGGAGAAAGGTCTCAGAAGAAACCAAACCTGCAAGTACCTTGATCTTGGACTTCTAGCCTCCAGAACTATGAGAAATAAATTTCTGTGTAACTCCCACTCCCCGCCCAAAAAGACATAACCGATAGAAAAGAAGAGCCATTTTAATGTGTAAGTGGTACTGGTGATAACGACCGGTAATTTGTAGTAAATAGGAAAAGATGGGAGAAGGCTCCTGCACCTCTTATCCTCTGGCAAACTTACAAAAATTGCTGATATGTTTTAGAAGGTAGGGAAGTGGCTATGGCCTATGCCCTACATCATCTGCATAGTGGCCTAATATTCTATACATATGCTTATTCTACTGTGGAAAGCCTAGCCCACCTTCACTAAAGTCACAGAAGAAAGACACCTTAAGTTCTGACATCTCTTTCTTAGAAATTCCCAAGTCCTATGTGGGTAAAAAACAAGACTATTTCTACCTAGAACCAAAAAAAATCTTTATTTTCTAAACAGAACTCAAGTCTCTTCTATGATATATTGGTCGTTATTCTTCATAACAATCCTTGTAAAATAAAAGGCCATAAAACCCAGTAATTTATAAGGTTATATACTCTGTGTTTGTGTGTGTGTGTGTGTATGTGTGTGTGTGTGTGTGTGTGTGTGAGCAATCCATGTGATTATCGCTGTAGACTAGAAGAGATTTAGAGAAATGTCATGCTGATCACACCACTTACCCAAAGCAGGGACAGACTCACATCATTTTAAACAACTGGACCACTTCAGTTTTTGTAAAAGGGAAGTCCCTGAAGAACTAGAAGAGAAAGAGATGGGAAAGACTAATATTTTTTAAATATATATCCTATGTTAGGAATTGTGAAAGACTTTTTATATACCATATTGGCCTATACATAAAGGGGAATTTTTAATTTTCCCCAATAATTTCTCAAAAAAGAGAAAATTGCTTTATGTTTGCATCTTTACAAAGTATCATATTATAGAATATGCTCTCAATTACTTGATTTTTAAAAATTAGGTTCTTTTTTTGAGAAGACACATTAGCCAGCAAAAACAACAAACAAACCAAAAATCACCCCCATCCTGAAGAAACAAGAATAAGAACAACAAGTCAATGCTAAATTGGATTGTTTATAGAGGCTATTTGACAGAAGCTATTTTAAGAAAAACAAAAACTTTAGTTTCTGGGAGCATGACAGTCTAGGTTATTTGAATCAACTTTCCTGCTGAAAACAACTAAAAACTCTGTAAAAATTAAAAACATCTTAAAAGTATCAAAGAACTGACAAGACAGTAAGGTAATACTGAGCCGAATTTAATAAAAAGTGAAAATTCAAAGTGGTTAGTGGAACAGAGAGGCCCATTTTGACAAGAAGGTATTGCTGATCAAGGCAAGCTTGAACTCTAGTTTTGATGGATGGTCTCAGAAATTAAAACTCAGAGCTGGCCCAAAGTGAAGAGTCTAATAGAAGACCCTCCCCACGTCAAACTGAAGAATCAAAGGGTTACACTCTAAAGGTGACGGTGAAACAGAAGTACACCTAACCCTTCTGCCACCTCCTCAAGGAATACAAGAAATTTTCCTTGATGCTAAGTAGAGCAGGTGCGGAAATTATAAGCCAGGCTGATTTGTAGCCCAAATTTATATTACCTAAGTAATCAGGGAAAATCTGAAACCTTGAATTTAGTTTAAGATAATTCCAGACAAATATTTCCCCTGGATACCTGGCAAAGGCAAATACAAATCCTTCATCCTAACCTAAAAAACTTCTCACAAGTAATTCTTTAAATGCAATGCAGGGAAAGAAGGCATCATAAATAAGAATCAACTAAACAATAGACAGCAGAAACAGATTGACAATGACTTTGGACATCGAAATTGTCAGACATATATTATAAAACAAGCTGAAAATAGTTATATGAAACCAAAAATATAAAAAGTAACCTAGTATATTTGAAACAGAACCAAGTAGAATGAATCTAATAGCAGATTGGATACAGTTGAAGAGAAAATTAGAAAACTAGAAGGTAAGTCAGAAGAAATTCAGAATGTAGCACAGGGAGACAAAAATATGAAAATATAGAAGAGGCCTGAGAAATATGGAAGACAGAGCAAGAAGATCTACCACACGTTAATTAAGGTTTAAAAACAAAAGGAGAGAAAGAATAGGGCAGAGACAGTATTTGAAGAAATAATGTTTGGAGTTTTAATTTTCCAAAACTGATTAAAGTCACTAAGTAGCCCAGTGAATCCTAAGCAAGATAAATAAAAAGAAATCCAAACCTAACAAGTGTTAATGAAACTATACAACTTAAAACCTGAAGAGAAAAAGAAAATAAGAAGCCAGGTAAGAGGCCTGCTTCTAACCACAGAGAAATAACTGATGTAGAACTTGTTCTTTCATTGTTAACAACTAGAAAAAAATACACGAAAAGCTGTTTTAAGACATTGGGATAAGAGGCAGTGCTATGATACCTGAATGAGAGGAAACAAAAACGGTGAACCCAATAATCATCCTGGATTCCAAACCAGAGACAATTTTCAAACAGTAGCAGCAAGGAGAGTGGCATCAAGCAGAATGTAGTGATCATTCTAAGTTGAGGAGATAGAAATCAGAATTCAGGGAAGCTGAGGCAGCTATAACTGGTGGATCAGGATACTTGAGAGGAGGGAGCTATACAGAGAAAGAGCTCTTCATATAGTCTTCCAGAATCTTTGGCTGAACACTAATCTATGCATGGGTAGGATGAAACTCCATGATGCTGAGCAAGAAACGATGCAGGTAAGTGTAAGTTAAACAATCCTTAGAGTTTACACAGGGCTGGGAAACATTCACATTCCATCTAACCAACATGGGGACATCATTGAACATTTGGAGTAATCAGTGGAGACTCTAGAAGGGTGATGCCTCTGTATAAAGGCTAACTTAGCTCAGACTTATCCCTAACAAAACTTAAAAAGAAGCCTCAAAAAAAAAACCAACTTGTCTTCAAGTCACGTAATGTCTGTTAAAACAAACTTTGACACTTTTTAAAAGAGGAAACAAAATCCAAATACTTAGCAATGTAACACTCAAAATATCAGAAGCCAATAAAAATTACTGAACACACAAAAAGGCAGTAAATTTTGATCTATAAACAGAAGGAAAATCAGTCAATGGAAACAAAACTAGAAAGAGACAAAATTAGTAGACAATAACCTTAAAACAGTGATTATAAATATGCACAAAGATTTAAAGAAAGATATAAACATAAAAAAGACTGAAGTAGACATTTTTTAATGGAATTTCTCTAGCTGAAAATATAATATATTAATGGAACTTTTACTGGATGGGCTTAAAAGCAGATTACACACTGCAGAAGAAAAGATCAGTGAGCTAGGAAACATGGAAATAATAAAAACCAAAGCACAAAGAGAAAAAACAAAAAGAGCCTCAGTGACCTGAGGGGCAATATAAAGTAGTTTAACATCCATTAATGGCATAGAAAAAATGTTTGAAGACATTGTGGCCAATTTTCTCCTAATTTGATAAAAACTTTAAGCCATCAGATTCAAGAAGCTCAGTGAACCTGAAGCTGGCTAAACATAAAGACAACTATACCAAGGTACGTTATAATCGAATTGCTAAAATTTAAAAGTAGCCAGAGAAAAATGACATTAAAATAAGGAAATAAAGATAACTATTAGAAAAAATGTCAGAAAAAATGCCAGGAGACATTAAAACATTTTGAAAATGCTAAAAGTATATGGCAACATAGAGTTCTATATCCAATGACAGTGTTTTTCAAAATGAAGCTGTAGTAGACTTTTTTTTTCTTCAGACAAAGAGAAACTGAGTAAATTCTGAGTGGTAAAGAAAATTTGTCAGGCTGAAGGAAAATGATTCTAGATGGAAACTTGGATTTATAAGAGTTCCAGAAATGATAAATATGTGAGTAAATATTAAAAGGCTTTTCTTATTTTTAAAAAATTTCATTAAAAGATAACTGGCTATTTAAATTAAAAAAAAAACAATGTATTTAGGCCTTATATAGAAATAAAATGTGTGACAATAATATAATGTAAATGGAAGTAAACTGTTGTAAAGTTCTTATGTATGAAATGGTGTAATGTTATTGGAATATAAACTTTGATAGTTAAAGATGCATATTGTAAACTCATGAGCAACCAATAAAATAACTAAATGAAAAATTATAGCTATTAAGCCAATAGTGAAGATAAAAACAGAATCCTAAAACTTAATTAATTCAAGAGGAAAGAAGAAACAAAGATCAGATAAGAATAGAATTAATCTCAATTATATTGATGATCACATTAACTATATAAATGGCCTAAATATTCTAATTAAAAGGTAGAAAGTGTCAGATAGAATTTAAAAAACTATGAACAAATAATATGCCATCTACCAGAAATGCATTTTATTTTATTTTTAAATGCCAGTTTATTTTTTTTCATATTATAGATACATAATTTTTTAACATTTTATTTTTTATTTTTTATTTTCCCCTCCCCCCTCCCAAGAAAGCATTTTAAATATAGAGGTACAGAAATGTTGAAAGTAAAAGGGTGGGAAAAGATGTGGCGTGCAAACACAGATCACAAGAAAGCTGGAGATACTATATTAATCTCAGACAAAGTTGATCTTAGTACATGGAACACTACCAGCAATTAAGAGGGATATTTCATAACAATAAAAAGTTTGGGTCATCAAAAAGCCATAATAATGATAAATAAGTAGTTGGCAAGTTACAGAGTGTCAATATATATGAAGCAAAATATCATAACTGTAAGAAGAAATAGACAAATCTACAATTGTAACTAAAGATTTTTAACTTTCATCTCTCAAGAACTGATAGAACAAATGGTCAGAATATTAGTAAGGTTATAGAAGGCTTGAACATTCCTAACCATATTGACCTAGTTTTTCTTTATAGACGATTACCCCCAGTGACTTCAGAATATATATCAAGTACACATGGAATATTCGCCAACATAGACTATTTGCTGGATCATAAAACAAGTCTTACTAAATTTACAAGGACTGAAATCATACAGAGTACACTCTCTGACTACAACAGAATTAGATTAAAACCTAACAAAAGTACTTCTGGAAAATGCCCATTACTTCAGGATTTGGTAAATATTATATTCACCCACAATTACATCCTTGACGTGAAAGAGTTTCATCATATCTTACCCTCTAGATTTTATCTTTGTACATAACGATCACTATTATCACAAGTCAGCCTCTCATCTCTTCCCTGGGCCATCACCAACTGCATTACGTTTCAGGGAGAAAAACCTAGGAATGGGTTCTTATCCTATATATGACTACACCATTGTTTTGTACAAAATCACATCCGAACATGGCTCTGTTAGCCTTATAGTATTCTTGTGCTCCCTGTGCCAAAGAGTAGAACCCTGCCCTCTAATGACAGCGATATGAAAGCTATATCAGTCTCTACCTTCTGGGATCTCCCAGGCTAGGGTCTAGTTTGACTGACTCTCTCTCTCTCTCTCTCTCTCTCTCTCTCTCTCTCTCTCTCCCACGCACACACACATACAGCAACAACAAGAGACTGAACACTTAATAATGTTTCAAAAGTGGCAAAGCAGCATAATGAAACTGTATTAGTAACTGTTGAGCAGTTAGAGCAATAGAGTTGTCGCTATTGGGTTGAGTTAACAAGGGAAGTCTTCCTGCAAAGAGGGAGTTTTATGTGCAGTTTAGACAAACCCAAGTTTAAGTCATTGCTGTGCAATTTATTAGCTAGAGAATGTTGGGTAAAATGCTTAATCCTTCTAAATACTAGTTAACTTTTTAATAAAATGTAGATGATAATAGTATGAAGTTTTTTCTTAAATGTTAACTAAGATGATATGTGCAAAGCTTTTAGCACAGTGCCTGGCCCATAATAGGTATTCAAGAAATCTGAGCTATTATTATTTTTATAAGAGAGAAATTTGAGTTACTGGGGAGGAGAGCATTTTTGATAAGAAAGTTTGAGGTTTTGTATGATTATGTCATATATGAAAGAGAAGAAGCAGAGAACTTGAACCAGAGAGGAGATTCTCTTTAGAAATCCATTAGATGAAAGGGGGAGGGGTGTGTGGGGGAGGAAGTAGCACAAGAGGTGAGTTAAGGACAAACTGAGGAGCTTTGATTTGATATGATGAACAATAGTAACATTGCAGAACACGGGGACCCCGTGGAAACAGCTTTTATAGATTGTTGATTTTTCATTCGTGACTGGTTAATTTAAAGAAAGGAATGCCTAGAGACGTGAAAGCATGAAAGCTGCTCGGAGTCTGTTGGGATGATCCGAACATAACCAGTTTGGTTCTAGACCAGGTTTAGGACTGTACAAATATGGCAGATTTAGTTGCTGGGCCACACCAGGCCAGATCCATGTCTAGTCCTGCCTTCTGATCAAAGTCCCTGTTACAGCTAAACAAGGTCCCTCACGTAGCTTGTGGGCACACACAGACTGGCCTCATCCCATACCTATGCTGAGCATCTTTTGTCCCCCACTCTAAAGCTTTCCTTTTGCCACTGATGCATAAGAAGCTTGCGCACAGCACACGTGCATACAAAACCCAGATGTACCAGGTGGTTAACACCTCAAGGGTTACAACTTGCATAATGGAAGCCAGCAGTTCAATCTTTTCCCTTCTTTCCCCTAGAAAAACTGTTTGGGGGATGTGGCTGCTTCACATGGCCCCTTTGAATACATCCTTCTATGTGTAGTAAACCAACTTTTCAAGAAGCTACGGACCTTTTTATTTGTTCTTTCTCTTTTCCTGCTTTGCTCTCCTTATCCCTCACTTTTGCTTTCCTAGCATTGCACTCTTCAATAGAGTATTATCACATAAACTTCTGCTTCAGGCTCTGATTTCTAGAGCCAAGAAATCAGGGGAGAGAATAGTAGAACCTGGGTGATAATAAGGTAATAGAAAGCAAAAGCTTTGGTAATAAGCCAAATTAAAAATTAGCTTCAAGTTTGTGGACCTCAGGGCATCAGAATGGAGATTGGTAAAAGTACTCTTCCTGGAGTGAAGAATGAGGAAATAACAGGCCTTTCTAGTGCTTCTTAAGATGTAGGGGCTTAGGGTATCTGTATCACAAATAGATAATTTGAAAGTTTGGGTTTCCTGGGTCACAGTTCCCTCCCTGTATTTTCTTATCACTTTTTGGTATGTATATATTTGCACTGGGGTTGGGATGAGCTGGGTTTGGTTCTTAATCCATTTTATGGCATGAAGTTTAATAATAAAGAATGCAGACGGGATGACAGACTTATGAAATTATCTTGCCTATCTTCAGTTTAATATATAGTTTAACAACTTAAAAACCTATTGAAGAGACTCACAAGTACGATTTATTAAAAAAAAGAAAAGAAAAAAAGAAGCAAGCAGACTGAAGCAGCAAAGCCAAATGTCTAAACTGGGCTATACTGGGTCCAAAGAAACATCCTCCAAACAAACAAGGATTGGAGTTGTGAGGTAGGAGGTTTCTCTGGAAGGGCATTTATGTATTTTTTCTAGCCTACTAATCAGTAAGTGTTAGCCCCTATTGCAAGTGGAATTATATGAAGTCTCTGCAGGTGAATATGAAAAAACATTAGGCCTCAGACTTATCCACTTAGGACACGAAATACAGTAGGAGGTATAGGCCTACATGAGAAGGAAATAAACCAGGGTAAGTACACAGATCCAGCAAGTCTAATAGTATCAGGACTGAAGTATCCAGTGGTGTCTACCCCCAAGTAGCTCAAATTTAATGTGCTTTATAGCACAGCTCATCTGTTTCCCCTAAACATGCTCTTTCTTTTGTAACCTCTACTTCAGATGAGGAGATTCAGTTACCTGTGCCAGAAACCTCGTCATCATTCCAGACACCTTCGGCTCCTTTCCTCTCTCTCTCCACCGTTACTTAAATTACCAAATCTTCTTAGTTTTAACTCTTAAATATTTCTCACATCTACCTGTAGGGGAGGCAGCCTATGTTGACAGGAGTCTAGGCTAACAGTCTTCCAATGTAGAGACCCCCATGGTGAGGAGTCCTTTCAAACTCACATTCCTTTCTAGGTAAGTGACACACAATGACTTCCAAATCTGACAAATAAAACCGGAAGCTTGTCTGCACCCTTCCATCTTCAAGAAACTGTCATAGGCTCTTGAATATTGCTGTGAATGTCAAACTGAATGGCAGAGAAAAAAGGTTGCTGAGGGACCCAAGGGACCCCATACAATATCCACACAGCCGCACTGTATTGCACAAAACTTGGTGCTGTATGCGACAGTCTCAGCATGGTTAACTGCCAGGGCTCTGGGAAGCACAAACTGGATGGATGAGTTTGATCATTCCAATAAAGTAGTTGGACACCTAAGGTATGGATAATTGCCTCTTTGTTGTCTAGGGCAACCTGACCCCCATACTGCTGGAGCCACAGGAAATCTGAGAGCCATAACGGGGTATCTAAGATGGTGTCTGCAGAATAGGAAATTAAAACAGACTGTAAAGTGGCAAATGAGTAACTTATTCATTGTGACAAGCAAAAAAATCAACCCAGGTTAGGAGTGAGTTGGGGAAAAATTATGGTTGGTCTCTGATAATTTTCTCACTCTATTTTTTAAACTTGGGTTGATTCAATCCCAAGTAATTCTATTTAACATAAACTTATCCCAGTATTTCCAATAATTAAATTTCCATCCTCTAGGAAGCAGAACCTGGCTCTCTTCACCCAATGTTGGTTTCTTATTGATTCTATGTTCACGTAGCACCAGGGGATTTAGTCTGTACTGTATTTATTTGCACTTATTTATATGTTGCTTTGTAAGTGTTTTTAAGCTATTTTTCTATATGTGTACCATGTTCCCTTATTTTTTTTTTATTTATGTTCTTTCATGAAAGTCTTTTTAGTAGCCATTTTTCCTTTTCCTTTCCGCTGCCTTTTATAACTCTGTTCATTTGGTATTATCTCATAAAGATCTTCATGTAACTTCTTAATTCCTTAATCTACACATTGCTCTTTCTGCTATTGACAAGTATGAAAGCAATGCTACACGTTCAGTCAGGATATAGCACACGCGCCGGTAGGTTTTTCCTTTACAGATTATCTGTTTTAAGATAACATCTCTAGGAAATCTTTGTATCTAAAAGCCTGGTTTCCTTGCACATCATCTGTGTCATTGCCAACATGAACAATAAGCTGAGCTCCTTCCTGTTTCCACAAAACGTCATGGGCTTTGCCTTATTCTACTTGGAAAACGTTTTCCCCTTTTGTACTTGACAAGTGAGGAAAAACTCATGCTTCAAAAACTAGCTCAAATAGTTCAAAACCTATCTCTTCTCCATCCCATTACTGTTCCCATAGCACTTTTTACAAACTGTTACTAAGGCCCATGCCAATGTTGTATTGGTTGCCTGTTTTCACACTGTTCTTAACCAAAACGCATACTTCAAAGACCAGTTTGTTCATTTTTATAACCGCATCACCAAATCCTGAATCCTCACACAGTAGATACTCATAAAATGTTAGAGAATAAATACTCAATGGATAGCTTCTTACAAATAATGTTGGCAGTTCTCTGTTCTACATTCCCATCCTTCTGAGGAGCCTGCCTGCATTAGTTCTTCCAGCTCCACTCTTCATACACCTCCTCATCCTCAAGTATCAGTGTCCATCTGGCCCTAGTCTGTCCTTGCCATCATCTCAACTCCTTCATTAACTGGTGGGGCCAGAATGAGTCCAAGTATAGTTTAAATAAATTATTTATTCATTCATAATATATTTATCCTAATACTAATCTCAAATTTACCTCACATCTACTATGTGCCAAATACTCTTGGTGCTGAGGATACGTCAGTTGATAAGAAAGTCAGAATCCCTGCCCTCATGATGCTTGTATTTTAGTGGTTTACTCTGAAGATTAAACTGAGACAGACTGAGGATGAAAAAGTGAGTTTTTGCCCAAGTTATCTGATAAATTTACTTCAAAAATAGACATATAGAGCTTTGTTTATCCACTTTAATTTGGTAATTGAATTCTATCTGCAGGTGGCTTTCTGTCAAGATGTTTTCCAGCAACAAACACCAACACATCCAATACCCCACATGTCCTAAGCACCCATGCCAAGCTTGATAGACACTGGACCTATATACATATAGTGCACTTCAACAGTTATTCAATATACAAACTCATTAATCACACATTCACCCAAATAACAAATCTTCCAAGATGCAAATGCCACCACTTTCCACTCCACGAATACATATCCATGCAGATGCGTTTTCTAATGTGTGAGCACGTGGGTGCAGACCTGCAGACCTTGGCTCTCCCTGCGCTTTACTTCCTTCTTTCTTTAGGAAGAAATGAGATATGGAACCATGCTTCATTTTGTCAGGAGCAAGCTCTGGCTGAAAGTACCTTTGTAAAATTACCAATACTCTTTCTCCATTCTCCTGCAAAAAGCAGGCACCAGAAGCTAATATGAGGCTAGAAACCGTTTAGAGTGACACAGGTTCCTAGGGGGAAAAATGAGGGAGTTCTTCTGGGGAAGGATACAGAAAGAGAACAGGTTAGGGAAAAGATAGCCATTCTGTGCAAGGTGCAGTAGTCCTCCTTTAGGTGTTCCATTCTCCCTGCCCTCTTGGCCATTGCTCCATATCCTAAATTTTTAGAGATTAATGTATTCACTTTTTAGTCAATGAACAGAATCTTGACCTATGATAAGATCCAATGCATCCCACGTGAAGGGGAAGGAGCAAGGGAACTAATACTTAAAGATCATCCTCAGTAAGTTAGGCCTTTTATGTATTTTATTTTATAAAAAACTTAAAACAACCCAAATGGTATATAGTACTTATTTCCATTTTGTGAACCAAGTTTTAATGATGTTAAATAATAATGGCTTCGGGATATGAACTCAGGCCCGACTGGCTCCTAGTTCATAATCTTTCTTCTCACATGCTAAGACTGGCCCACCATCAGGGAAATTTGAGTTTTTAGGGTGTATTTTTTTTTCCAGCAATGAGGTGTTTGTTTGTTTGTCTGTCTGTTTGTTTTGTGCCAGTGGCAAGGATTATGGATATAGCCTGTGTTCATGAAACAAAGTCACTGACCTGGAATAAAAGTGGTCTGTACATATTGGCAGCTGGTAATAAACGTTTCACAGAGTTTCTAGTGATCACATATACCTTTTGTGTGGGATGGTTTACAGCTTCTAAACATTTCCCATCCAATGAGCCCCTTTGGTTCTCACACCAAGCTCTCTGAAGGATGCAGTTTATACACAGTTTACATTTAAGAAAACTGAGGGGGAGCAAAAAAAGGATCAGTGTTTACTAAAGAAATTATTTCTCTCTCCTGCCCTTTCACCATCCCTGACCTACCTACCTACCTACTAGGGTCCTTTCCTGGAGCTATGCATTTTCTCATATATCATCTCTGTGATACATTATAATTTTACCCATTTTACAGATAAGAAAATATTTGAACTATGATTAAACATTGCATTTAGCACTATTTTCTAACAAGTTCAATAAATTGGCATCTCAGTTATCCTGGTGGGTGGACATAGTAAAGACTTGCCTGAAGGCTACTAGAGGGGGAGGTTGTTTCACTCAAGAAACGTTTCCTCTGTCTAATGCAATCCCTGTTTCTGTAGCTTCATTATATTTGCTTGTGGTTTTTATTTCCTAAGAAAGAATGAAGAATAGCTGCTAGTGGTCCTGTGACTAATTAGTCTTCAGAGATTTGAAGCCCATTATGCTATTAAAGACAGTTATATCCCAGCCGTCATCATTTCATATTAGAGTGGACTTAATTCTAAGTGTTCCTCAATAGAAGCTAAGAGCCATAATGTGAGTCCATTCTTTTTTATTCTCAAGATCCTGAAGACATGTTTCACATGGGTCTGATAGTCTTGAAAAAAAGCTGCTGGCCTTCCCATGCATGGTGAGTGTGGATTTGGATAGTCAGGGAGGACAGAAAGCTTCCGACAGTTTTCATCATCCTTTACAACACAACTGTTTGTCTTTCATCTCCTAGGCTTCTTTCCCAGATTAGAACCCTTTCCTTACGTCTCTCCACAGATCTAAGTTTACCCCTATTTCACCACCCTTTCCTACAGATTCTTGCAAAAAACATGCACAGAGATACAGAATCTAATATATATGTCCTTCCATTTTAATCCTTTACTCACTGACTTGGTTTCTCAATATTTAGTTTCTTTACACCCTATTAGCACTTCCCTCTGCAACTTAGTAAAATGCCTCCTGTTTTGTCCTTGTCTCTCTGTACCATGGTTCCTGAGTCATGAGTGCCATCCCATATCCCCTACAAGACTGGACTCACCCTGTGGAAGGGGCTTTATCTTCTGCCTCTGGATTTCTCTCCTACTCACTGAACAAAACTGACCTGCACATCATCTACGATTCTCCAAGTCAGTGAATCATTTCTTAAATTCTTATTTAAGGTCTTACTCTAATTTTGGATTTGAATCTAGCATTTATCAAGAACAATTTTTTAAAATTATTTTATTTCAATTAGTTTCAAGTATACAGTACATTGGTTAGACATCTATATAATTCATAAAACGATCCTCCCATTTGCACCTAGCCGTCAAATTAATGTTAACTGCATTCCCTATGCCATGCTCCTCATCCCCGTGACTATTTATTTGTACTTCTTTAACCCTTCACCCCATTCTCCCAGCCTCCCAATCCCCCTCCTCTCTGTCCATCACCAAATTGTCCACTATATTTGTGAATCTGTTTTTGATTAGTTAAGAACAATTTTTCTTGCTTATGACATTAGCTCAGGGTGACAGGGGAAGTACAAGATAGAAAAAATATGATTCTGGGGATGAACACAATTTCTTAAGCCAATTAACTGAGACAGTTTACATGTTTATTATATCTAAATGATTGGGTAATTAATTTAGGGAGTTTTATAGATAGTTTCATACTCTTCAAGATTATGGAATAGCCAATTTCTATAAAAGAAAGGCAAAAGGACACTGAGATATATCTACATTTGATGATAGAAATGACAAACAAATGATGGGGACATTAGAACATTAGGAAAAAAATTGTTAATTATATAGCTCAGGATATGGGTACAAATAGTCAGCTCTTAAATAATGTCATGGAATCATCTTAAGAAAATTTAAAATCCTAACTTGACTGTTCCTTGAGCATTAGCATGCATCTTGGCTGCCCTACCTCATTCATTCCCGAATTGGCATTGCAAACCTTTTCCAATGAATGCTTATGTAAATCATAATTGCAAAGGTATAACTCCTTGGGCAAAACCAAATTTAAAATTAGTCTGATAATCTCTAATATTTCATTGTCCATGTCATTTTATTAGCACAGTTGATCAAGAGTTGCCTGAGATTAAACCAACAGTATTTACTGAGTACGCATGATAGATACGGCTGGGGTGGCAAGATGAGGTCAGTTCAAGGCTTCACGAAAGAACTAACTCATGTTACTTGAAGTGGATGTGACTCTATGGACCAGCCCCAAGCCTTCTCCATTTTCTGCCTGAAATGCCCATTCTGTCCCATACTTTTTCCTCTGATATGTAGCTGGTTCAGGTTGTTGTTGTTGGTGGTGGTTGTGGTTGTGGTGGTTGTTGTTTTTACCTCACCTTGCCTATTCTCTGCTCTTTCAATCTCAGCCTTTTCAAGATGGCTACATATACATGGTCACACAGAAAGAAAGCTCCCCCTTCTTTGTTCCTCTCTTCAGACACTATGTATATGACGTATATGTATATGTGTATGTGTATGTGTATGTGCATGTGTATGTAAATGTATATGTATATGATGTATAATGCTAAAAGTGCTTTCAGGTGTTGTCAACTCTGTCATGCAATTGGTGATTTTAGTAGGAGGAAAAGTGCTTTTCTAAAAGAGCCACTTGATTCAAGTAGCCCAACATAGATATTCCAGCAGCTTGCTCTCTGTGTAATCTTTCAGTTTTTCAAAAAACATCTATTAGGTGTTTACTATGTGCCAAAAATTATACTATACTTATGGTTCAGTAGTGACACAGTATTGCTGTTTCTCTCTAATTACCAGATATTTTAAAAGCCTAATGAAGAAATAACCTTAGGAAAACAGCTATAGGAAGAAGTTAATTTTTTTTTTCCTTATCCCTGGAGTTTTTATTATTTGAGGGCAGGCAGTGGTGAGAGGGCCCATATTGCTAGTCAGAGATCTCTTCCTCATCTCAGCTCCTTCCCTGGATAGTGGGGGCTGGCCCCACCCATACTTCTCATCTTTATTTTCTTACCCCAGCACCCCCCATCCCCAACCAAGAGGGAGTCTGTCTCTGTAATTAAGCAGTCTGTAATCAACAAAGTCCCATTAAGAAATAATGAAGCCAGTAATGCAGTGGGTGCTATTGATGGGGGATTAGTGAAACTCATGTGGTTTCCTACAACTCTCCCACTTTCTGAAGAAGTGGGGGTGGAGAAACTGTTGACTCAGCACTCTTAGCATTAATCCCTGTGCTCCACCCCCGGAATTAAACTCCTTGCTGAAGTTGGATGTGTTGGATGGGATATGGTAAACATGAGGGCCTTGCTGGCAGGGCCATATCACAGTCATCTCTGTATTTCCAGTGCTTACACCCGTAAGTGCTCAATAAATATTTTATAAATTCTGGGAGAGGGTGGACTGGAAGCACAAATTGAGTTTATAACCCAAGTACCCTGCCTTCTTGTTCAACAGTTTCTCAAATAAATTGTGGTTCCATTAGCATTTGGGTAAATATCACTAACTGAAGGACCATAAGCTCTTTTCATATTCCTCCCATGTTCAATCCTACTTTTATTATAAGTACTTGTCTCTATATCGTAAGTTCTTGGAGGACAATGACCATTTTACATAGTTTTATGTTCCACAAAGTGTATGTTGAGTGTTCCCTAGCCTCAGTAAATCTCTCACGCTTATCTTACAGCAGCAAATGGAAAAACTGCTATTCCAGAAAGTCAGTGAGGATCCTCACAATATCCTTTTCTGTTAATTTTGTTAAGTCCAGTGAAAAAATGAAAGCTACACTGAGGACTAAACAATTTAGAGGCTCATGAAATGCTTTATGTGATTTTCTATGTCAAGGGAGCTGACCCTATATTAAGGTGTAGTTCATCCACTTTCCTTGAGTGAATCCCACAGATTCTAAAGAGACTCCGTGTGGAAGCAGCAGAATGACTTCTCAAAGTGCCTTTTGGCTCAAGACTCCTGGAAGCTCGTGCAACCTTAGCATCTCTTGAACTTGTTTTTTGTTTTTATTTTTGTTTTTCCCTCAGCCCAGGGATTAGAAGGTGGGTGGACCAGTCAGGCAACTGAAATATAGAAGTTTACATAATTAATTCCTCTACTTTCACAATACTGCCTCTAAGTTGTACAACCTCTTCTCAAACAAAGAAAGAATTTATAACTTATTCCAAGGTAGAAAGTTCTTCTAGAGGAGGAAGCAGTATGGGGTGGTGGTTAAAGGCATAAGTTTTGAATTACACAGGTTTGGGTTTCAATCCAGGAGAGTTCTACTTCACTCTCCTGCTTACTAGAGCAAGTTACTTATCTTATCTCTGAAATGGTGGTAAGAATACCCATCACAAAGTTTCGGGAGGATTAAAAGAAAAGAAGGATATAAAGTACCTCCTAGCCCTGAGCGTGGCTGACAGTGAATGCTCAAGAATGGTAGTTAAGAAAAGTAAAGCTAAATCTAGCTTTGGTTCCTCCTTCTTTAGTATATGCTATGTAATTTTGCTTAGATTTATGTGAGCTTTATTATTGTCCTCATCTGTCTTTGTGTTTTGTGTTTTGTTTCCCTACTTAGACGATAAGCATCTCAGGGAGCTGGTATTCTTTGATATTATTCTTTGACATAGAAGGTTTTAAGGCAAGGTCAAATAATTATCAAATAATTATTATTGGCCCATCTACCATTTCAAGTTTATGAAATGTATCATTTGATATTTCAAATCAGAGGAACTTGCTCTCTATTAAGATATAGTGCATCCACTTTGCTTAAGTGCATCCAGTGACCTCCCAAAAGCCTTATATCATTGGGTATTATAATGTGGTTCGAAGAAAAAAAGATCAGGAACATAGGTGACACTGAAGATGACAGCGAAGAAGAGGAAGCCTGCAGGATAGAATAGAGATGGATGGGAAAATTGTGCCTGTTAGATTTGGCTGAACCCACACACCTACTACCACCTTCTCTTCCAAGCCTGCAGGCATGGGCTTTGCCGCTTTGAAAGCATGGGCCCCTGGCCTGAAACCACAGTTGCGGGGTGATTCTGGTGCTAGATGTCGTGTACATAATCAGCTCCCCTTCCCCAAAGTAGAGTTCCCTTTTCCCTTGTTTCCTCTCCTAATAAGAATATATTTTTTGCAAGAGTTGATTATTTCCCACTTATTGTTATTTTTGCCATTAGCTCTGTGTGTCATCCATTTGTGAAATCATTTGCAGCAATTATTTTGTCTTGGTCCATCTTGTTTCTGTCACCCTTCATTCTTGGACTTGGCCACCTCTTTATTGTATCAAATGAGCTAAAATGAAACAAACCTCTCCTGATATCTATTCCTCCTAAAGAAACCCTTTGTGTTAGAACAGACCCCCCAGAGAACATCTCCCCACACTGCATCAGAAATCTCTTATTTTGTCTATCAATGTCAGATTTTGCTACCAGAAGTGTAAACAATTGAGACAACAGAGGACCTTTTCTAAATGGTAAAAGGCCTTGGACACCTTTGGTTTAAAGAACATGGAACTTAATCCCTGAGAATTTATGAGGTGTAAATGCTTCTCCCAACTCTCATTCTCCTTGCCCTAGAATGTCAGCATTTTACACACCAAAGAATATTTAACAATACTGCTCACCTTCACCTAGAAGCATATTGGCTGGTTCTATGACTTGTCCCGCAGGGGATAGGTTAATTTGGACAGTAGAGAGCCTTTGCTATTCAGGATATAGGAATGGGGGAAATGTTTTATAGGAAGGGAGAAACACCAATGTACAAACTGACCTGCTAAAAGCCAAGGCTTTTGTAACATGAATGGAGTTAAAGCCAAAAGGTTCCTGCTTTCAAATAGTAATATTCCTAAACCTACCAAACACAGAAGAATCCATAACGTCTATTGCAGTAGGAAGTTCTGAAGTTTAACCTTGATCGCTCCAGTGCTATTTTATTTGCCTGTATTAATGTGCTGCTTTGCAATTTTTTTAGGTTGCTCTGTGTGTGTGTGTGTGTGTGTGTGTGTGTGTGTGTGTGTGTGTGTTGCCCTCACAGCTTAACTCCTCCTAAGGGTTAACTCCTTCTCCCAGAGGTGCCCATGTCAAGACCATGCTAAAGCAGTAGCTCAAGAACAATGCATAACCAATCACAGCTGAAGCTCAGAAAATGTAACAGTCAACATCCTGCAACTGAGGACTTTGCTCCAGACTAAGATATAGTCCAATCATTCTCTTTTCATAAGGCAAGTGTTGTCTAAAAAGGTTTGTGTGTGGTTTTGAGGGGACAAGTCAGATAGAGATGGAGAACACAGGCACCACTTTGCCTTGTATCTGAGCCTGTGAAAACGGGAAAGAAAGGAACTCTTTCTGAGACGGCGGAGCAAGCAGCAGATAAAGAGCTTTGAGACTCATAATGAAATAAGGCTCTTTGGAGCCTTGCTTAGAACAACTCAACTATCCTTATTCCCATTCCTTGCCATTCCTACCTGTAATTCTGTCTTGGCAAGAACCCCACATTGAACGTTCTCAAAGGACTTTGTAGATTTTAATTAGTTCTGTGGGAAGCAGAACTTGACCTTCGTTCTGCCAACAGAGATGATGGCAGTGGGGGTGGAGGGAAGGTAAGGAGAAGACGGGCATCCAGAGCAGCTGGGCAACTTACTAAAAGTCATGCGGTACAGGAGGAACTCCTGAGTTCTGGGTCTTCGTAAAAATTCCTTAACCTTCTAGATTCCTAAACAAGTAGTGGACTCATCCTACTAACCTACTTTGTTAGGGCGTTGTTGATGAATGCTTATAAACCCTGTCCTAGATGATAGGTTTGGAAGATTGTTAAGGAAAACATGTCATTAATTCCCTACTCACCCCCTCTTCAACAAATCACCCTGGAGGGAAGTGGGTGTTAGCCAGAAGTGGAGGGCCTCCATTTCAATGGGATGGACTGAGATTCAGCAACAGTAGGAATTTTCCAAGAGTGAGGGAAATCAAGTGCATGTGTTAGGGGGGATAGATTGGAGGGGTGGGAAGACCTAAAATAGGTGACACATGGTCGGATAGTCCATAAAAGATCATCAAGAAGTCATTGCGGATGGTTGCTTTTCTAAAATTCAGGACGCAATTTTGATAGTAGTTTCCTTTCCTCCCTTTTTAAGAGGAGAAAAATTTTCCAAGGCCTACCACAAGAAAACCAAGTATCTGAGTTGGAGCCTGGGATTGCTCTGTGCTTCTCTAAAAGAAGAAGTTAAGAGTTTGAGCTCTAAATTCAAGACCGAGGTCTGAATCTTTCTTTGCAACTTCCATCTATTTGAACTTGAGTAAGTGCGTTAACTTCTTTAAGACTTGATTTCTTCATCTATAAAATGGGCCAATAATAGTACTTAATTTAAAAATTTGTTGTAAGAATTAAATGCAAAATTTCAGGTGAAGCCTTAGCACAAATTCTGGCATGCAGTAGGTGCCTGATTCGTTTTAACTGCCATCATCAACTCAGTCTTTTTTCTCTGCATAGATAATCCACTTTGAAATTTATCCATAGTCATTTCTTTGGTCAATTTCTGATCTTATCCCTGGTCTCTTAGCTATCTTCTCCCACCTTTAATGAGAAGTCAGGGAACACTAATACCAAATTCCCTTTCATGTCAGTTAGGACAAAGCAGAACTAGGAAGGTCAACCTGTAACTGTAAAAAAGATTACGTAGATTAACACAGCTCTGCACACTAGATATGCTCTCATAAAGGCTGCTAAGTAGCTATTTTTATGTTGGGTAATTTTTAGATGACTTTCTTTATGATGCTGAAGTAATATTCTCACGGAAACAAGAAGCACTGTTAAGGGAAGAGGAACTAATATTTGAATGTGAAACACTTTTTATATTCAAGTCTAACTGAATCCTCCCAGTCACCTAATAAAGAGGTCCTTATTGTTTCCATTTTATGGATTAAACAACTGAAACTCAGAGAGGTTAAATGATTCATTCAACGTCACTCTTCTAGGGATGGCAGAGCCTAAATGTGAATGTAATTCTGGCTCCCAAACCTGTCCATTTTCCACTACTTTTCACTCTAAGGAGTATTCTACTTTTGTCTATGATCGATCATTGACCATTGTGCATTTAAAATTTCTACTGATATTCCAGAACTTGATCAATCAATTCACATGATCTTGAGAATTCATTTATTTAAAAATCTTTCTCTTTATCACACACACACATGCACGCACGCACACAGACACACACACTAAGAAATTACCCACATTTTCTTCCATTAGTATGGCTGAATGCAGCCAGATAATAAAGAATTCATCCTATATGATTCCATTTATATAAAACTCTAGAAAATGCATGCTATTCCATAGTGATAGAGTCAGATCAATGGTTTCTTGAACAGGGCTGAAGGCTGGAGGGGGAGAAGGCCAAGAGGTGAGAAGGAACTTCTGGGGATGATGAATATGTTTACTATCTTGACTATGATGCTGCTTTTACAAATATATACTTAAGTCAAAATTTATGATATTTTTTAAAAGCTGACTGTATATAAATAATCTACACATAGAAACAACACTGCATTAAAAGTTAAAACAGAGTATCAATTTTTGTAAATCTCATCGTACATAAAAGCATATTGCTTATGCAAACCAGAGTGTAGCTGCCCCATGAGACTGTGAGCTGCCCAAAGGCAAAGGCCGTGTTTTACTGGTTCTTAATCCCTAGTGCCTAGTGCATGTCTGGGACATAAATTCTCAAAAAATGGTGAATGAAATTGGGTGTTTCTCTGAGAATTTACGCTAATTCCGTAGAATTAAAATGTTTGAGCAGCTTGCTAAATATTCATCAAATTGCCTGAACTGGAAAAGCCATGTCAAGAAGCCTTTGCAAATGTCTCAGTTTGCAATAGTTCCAGTTTTGCATTTAACCGTAAACATAGGAAGAAATGATGCCATCTGCTAAGTGAAGTTCTGGTGTCAACCGACTTTGTGAGTGTTCATGTCTACTTGGAAAAAAGAGGTTCTAAGAGAAATGAGGACTGATAAGAAGAACATGTATGAGAACAGCAAGCATTAAAACTGCAGATTGTAACCATGGGCTTACAATTGCAATCTCATCAATATACACAGGTGGGAAAGTACACAGCATTTTCTCCCATCTCATGTCTTCACAGACATGTGGCGATGTACTTCCCTCCTACTCCTCCTCCAATTAAAACCATCTATGGGTATTAGACTTATCAAGGTGATCATTTTGTAAGTAGTATAAATGTCTAATCACTATGTTGTACACCTAAAACTGATATAATATTTGAAAAAAATTTAT
Source organism: Cynopterus sphinx (assembly GCA_030015415.1). Classification (NCBI taxonomy): domain Eukaryota; kingdom Metazoa; phylum Chordata; class Mammalia; order Chiroptera; family Pteropodidae; genus Cynopterus; species Cynopterus sphinx. The sequence goes on along the minus strand of CM057380.1, from coordinate 126,605,326 downwards.
TTAAAAAAAGGAAAAAAAAATGCTAACTCCCACAATTTCTCTCCAGCCCCTTGGCCTCTAAACTTTATCATAAAAACAGCCTTTCCTCCAAGTCTCTTATATTAATTAGAAGACTACATGACTTTACGACTTTTAGAACAACCTCTCCACTTCTGTTCTCACTCCATCTCCTTCTTTTGCCTGTCCCTGAGACATGTTCTCGTTTTTTTTTCACCCAAAATAAAACTTTCCTTGTATCTCTCTCCTAAAATATCTTCAATTTCCTTTCATTCTTCAACCCATCATCTTTTCAAAGCCTCTTTTCCTGCATTTCCCATTTCAATGTATGGAGTCACCATCCACACAGTCTCTCAAGCTATTTGCAATTATCCTCAATTCTCTCTTTCTTCCATATCAATTGGTCACCCAAGCTTGTGACCAATTGAACTACATATCAGAACTATCTCTCGATTGCATTTTTCCTCTCTGTCCTGTTTTGGTTCAAGCTCTGATTGACATTACCTTGAACTGTCGCAACAGTCACTATACACTTCTTTATACTAGGTATCTTCCATTCTACAGCCCAGCTTGTATTACACCACCACCACCACCACCACCACCATCACTGCCAGAATTATCTTTCTAAAATATGAATCTAATTGAGTCACACCTCTGCTCAAACTTCAGCTTGCATTGCCTATGAGTTAGAAGCCAAGAACTTGGGAGTAAAGTGGTACTAACTGCCTTTCAATCCAACTCCCTATTCTCACCCTAAGCTTCTTATTGTCCCACACTCTGTGAGTCCACATGCTTCTTTCTTATAGAAAATTCCTACTCGTATTTCAATACTGCTTAAATAATCACCACTTCTGAGAAGACTACACTGATGCATTCCCCTCCAAAGAATTAAATGTTCCCTCCTCTGTGTGCCCATAGCATTTTGTTTATATATCTATTTCAACATTTATAATGGCTTTTTTTGTTTTTGTTTGTTTGTTTGTTTGTTTTTTATGCCTACAGCACCTGGTCTTCCTATGTGTCTCCCATCCAAGTACTAACCAGGCCTGTATAATGCTTTTTAAAAGTTTTTTGAAAACTATCTCTTTTTCACCACCCTTTTATAAACTAAGCTCATTCAGGACAGGAATCAAATTTTATTTGTCTTTGTATCTTCTGTGCCCAGAGCAATAATTGACATCTTGTTAGTAGAGGCCAATAAACACTTGTTGAGTGAGTGATTGAACCAGCCACAGTTTTTTACTGGGCAGTCCTAGGCAGTGGATATAAAGTTAACAACACTACTTTTCCAAATGTGCAAGAGAAAGTGCACTAAGTGAATATGCTACAGTTACAGAGTAATACACTCCAAAGACAAATGCAAATGATATTTGTTCTTTTTTTTTTTTTTTGGATTAACTGATATTTTAGATGAACTATTTTGGATGAACTCTGCCTCTACCTCTTTCCTGTAATATTGATCTAAGTTAGTATGTGAATCCTTGTCTTAGATTATCCATACCATTATACCTCTTGCCCAGGATAAATAATTGGGAGTTAGTTTTAAATACTGCCTCATTCCGGGATAGCAGATTTGGGTGTTCTTGTCAGTCATGCCCAACAGAATTTCATAAGCATTTACACAAGTTTTCCCCACCTGAAACTTTTATTTTAAATATGTGCTGTTTCACCTTCTAACTCCCCCACAAATTTTTTTTTATTTCTGCTTTGTTCACTCCTATACCTCAAGCACTTGGAACAGTGACTGGAATAGTGTTGGATAAATGTTTGTTGAATGAGTGAATGCATTTTTATTGTTCTCAGATATTTCATACATATAAAAACATATAACCTAAATATAACATTAAATAAATATAAACATATATCCATGTGCTTCCTACTGAACTAAAAAATAGATTCTTATTGATATTACTGAAGCTTCCTTGTGTCTCTGATTACATTCCTTTCTCTCCCTCTGGAGGAAACCTCTACTTCCAATTTTATATTTTTCATTTCTTTCATTTCATTATGTTTTACTACATATAGATCCTTTGATAATATGTTATTTAAATTTTAATGTGTTTGAACTTTTGTAAAAATTGTCATGATGCATGAATTTTTTGGTGATGCTTTTTTCCCTCAACATTATGTTTATGAGATTCATCCCCATTGCAGCATATAGCTTCAGTTTATCTAAATTGCTGTATTATAGTTAAATAAATGAATATACCACAAGATAATTAGCCATCCTCCTGTCAATAGATAGTCACATTGTTTTCAGATTTTTATTTTTACAAACCATACTTTTATAAACATTGTGGTATATGTCTCTAGGAATGCATATGCAAAATTTTCTCTAGAATATATACTTAGGAATAGAATTGCTACAGATAATATTATAGTCAATGCTGAAAAACTGAAAGCTTTCCTTCTAAGATCAGAAAGAAGATAAGGATGTCCACTCTCACCACTTCTCTTTAACAGTAGTGGAACTCCTAACCAGAGCAATAAAAAATAAATAAATAAATAAATAAATAAATAAATAAATAAATAAATGGCATCCAAACAAAAAAGAAGTAAAATGATCACATATCAAAATAACATGATCTTGTATGTAGAAAAACCTAAAGATTCCACCAAAAACTATTAAAACTAATAAACAAATTTGGCAAAGTTGCAAGATTTAAAATCAGCACACAAAAATTTACAATAGCATCAAAAAGAACAAAATACTTAGGAATAAACATATCGTGTGTGTGTGTGTGTGTGTGCGTGTGTGTGTCTTTAAAATTTTCTGTATGATATGTTGACATCTTATAAAAATCTTTTGGGCTGAGGAGAAACTACCACGGTGAGTCACATGAATTCTTAGAGAACTCATTTGGGAGCATGTCCTTTGATATGCAAACTAACCAACCCAGAGCAGATATCACTTCTGTCCAGCTAATGAACCCCAGATGTAATTTTTCTCCACCATAAACATCCCAAGGCAAGATACCAGGGAATTTAGGCCATGTCTATAGCTCGCTGCCTGCCAAAATTATTCAAACTAGCCAGTCTTAAACTGTTCACCCTGCTCTACCTTGACTTTTGTGTGGACGTCTCAATGAAGCCTGGGGCCTAAACCTTTCTCTTGTTCCTGTCTTCTGTCTCCTGACTACCCTGGTGTTTTTCCATGTGGCCCAGCATGGTGTGCTGTGCTTCCTGATTCCAGGACTTGCGAACATAATAAGCTTTGTTTTCCTGAGCCTCTCCTCTGTATCCTCTTCTGGCCCTACCTGACTGACCATCTCATAGATAAAATACAAAACAATAAACCTAATCAAGAAGACAAAAACTTGTACACTGAAACTACAAAACATGGCTGAAAGAAATTAAAGAAGACACAAATAAATGGAAAGACGTTCTATGTTTATAAATTAAAAAAAATAATATTATTAAAATGTCAATGTTACCCTAAATGATCTACAGATTCAATGCATTCCCCCATCAAAATCCCAGTGGCATGTTTTGAAGAAATAGAAAATAACCATTCTAAAATTTATACGCAATCTCAAAGGACCCCTGGATAGCTAAAACAATTTTGACAATGAAAAACAAAACTGGAGGCCTCATGCTTCTTGGTTTTAAAGCATATTACAAAGCTATAGCAATTGAAAAAGTATGGTACTGGCATAAAGAGCAATGAATCAAAGTAAAGAACCCAGTAATAAATCCTCACATATATGGTCAAATGACCTTTGATTAAAGTGCCAAGGCTATTCTTTGGCGAAAAGATAGTCTCTTCAACAGTGTTGGTAAGACTGGCTATTCACATGCAAAAGAATAAAATTGGACCCTTACTTTATACCATATACAAAAATTTACTCAAAACAAATTAAAGATATAAATGTAAGATCTGAAATTATAAAACAAAAGAAAACATAAAGAGAAAGCTTTATGATGTTGTATTTAGCAATGAATTCTTCTATACGACACCAAAAGCATAGGCAACAAACACAAAAATACACAAATGGTGCCACATCAAGCTTAAAAATTTCTGTGCAGCAAAAGAAACAACAAACAGATTGAAAAGACATCTAGGGAATTGGAGAAAATATTTGTAAACCATATATCTGATAAGAAGCTGATATCTAGAATATGTAAAGAACACCACAACTCAATAATTAAAAATAAAAAACCCAAACAATCCAGTTATAAAATGGGCAAAGGACTTTAATGGACATTTCTTTAGAGAAGATATATATATATACGGCAAATAAGCATATGGAAAGATGCTAACCATTATAATCATTAGAGAAATGCAAATCATAACCATAATGAGCTATTACCTTCCACCTGTTAGAATGGCCACTATAAAACAAAACAAAAAAAACAAAACAAAACAAAACAGAAAATAACAAGTACTGGTGAGGATATGATGAAATCTGTGCCTTGTTGGTGGGAATAGAAAATGGTACAGCCACTGTGTATGGTAAATCTCTAAACAGTATGGAGGTTCCTCAAAAAGTTAAAAATAGAATTGTCATATGACTCAACAATCCCATTTCTGGGTATTTATCCAAGAGATTTGAAAAGATCTCAGAAAGATATTTGCACACTCACATTTATTGCAGCATTATTCATAACAACCAAGATATGGAAACAATCTAAATGCCTGTCAACAGATGAACGGATAAAGGAAATGTAGTACATATATACAGACAATGGAATGTTATTCAGCCTTAAAAAAAGAAGGAAATCTTGTCATATGCTACAACATGGATGAAACTTGAGGACATTATGTTAAATTAAATAAGTCCGTTACAAAAAGACTGCATGATTTTACTTTAATGAGATATCTAAAATAATTGAATTCTTAGAGGCATAAAATAAATTGAATTCTTAGAGGCATAAAGTAAAATGGTGGTTGCCAGAGGCAGGAAGGAGGGGAAAAGGGCAGTTGTTTGATAGGTATAGTGTTTCAGTTTTGCAAGATGAAAATGTTCTGGAGATCTGTTGTACATGTAGTTAACACTACTGTACTCTACACTTAAGATTAAGATGATAAATTTTACGTTATATGTTCTTGACTGCATGCACGCACACGCGCACACAAAGAATTAACAGAATTGCTAGATGATGAGATATGCACATCGTCAACTTTAGAAGATAAGCTAAATTGTTTCCAAAGTGGTTGTGACAATTCTATTCCCACAGGCAGTATGTAAGAATTTTGCTCCGCATCCTCATCAACACATGATATTGTCATACTTTAAAAATTTTGCCAATCTGATAGATTATTTTAATTTGCATTTTGTCGATTCCTGAAGAGTCTGAGCATCTTTTCAGATGTTTATTGGCTATTTAGAGTTTCACTTAAATGAATGAACTATTCACATCTTTTGCCCTTTTTTCTATTGTTCTGTTTGTCTTTTCTGTTTTTTTTTTTTTTATCGATTTTTTATATATTTGGTATACAAAAATCTTCTATAAGTCTTGAGTAAAAAATATCTCCCAGTCTGTGATTTGTCACTTTTTAAATGGAGGCCTTTAAAGAAAACAAGTTTTTTAAGCAGTCAAATTTATCTATCTCTTTCATTATAATTTACTCTATATCTTGACTTAAGAACTCTTTTCCTACCCTAAGGTCGTAAAAATATTCTATGTTTTCTCCTAAAAAATTGAAGTTGTGTTGGAACTGAATCTTGAAGAGGTGTGAGAGCTTGAAATGGAAAATTATCAAGAGAGGCTTTCCTTCTTTCATAGAAGGCAGATGCCAAAGGTGGTCGATCTACATGAAGTTAGAGCTTAAGTTGCTGCAGAGAGAGTTGGTCTGACCTCAGAAGGGGTTTTCTGTCCCTGAGGGTTTGCATTTCACTGGCTTATTGAAGCAATAAAGTTTATTTCATTTTGCTTGGTAGCAAGAAGGGGGGCGCTTAGGGGTTGTTGAATTCTAGAGAGATTATAATTCAACTAGGAGGGAAGAGGTGAAGAGGCAAGGGACAGATAAAATGATTCTCTAGTTCTCTCTCTGTGTGAACTTAAATATATCACTAACAGTTTGCAAGGCATGAACTAAAAACAAGTGTGTCTCTGTCTCTGCTCCCATATTTACTCCTTATCCTTCACTGGAATGTTCTATCTAGCAGAAATAAAACAATCTCAAGAGAATGTGGCCAAAAATCACAGTGGAAAGGATAAAAGATAAAGCACTGAAAGTTAGAAATACTCTACTTGAGGAACAACAGAAGCATGAGCTCATCTTCCCTGGAGCCTTGGCAAGTGGGACTAAAATGGCTTTGAGTGGAGGGAGGAGGAGACCTTGGAGCTGTTTGGATCTCTGCAGAGGACTTTTTTTGAGTCTTATGATCAGGTCAGCTGAAAAGCACTTCTCGTTCTATTTAATCCAGGGTGGCTCCCCCAACAAGGACATTTCAGGAGTCAGTGGAAGGTTTGGGGAAGAAGAGACAGAAAGCCTGTCCTCTAGAGCAGAGCAAAAGGAGTGGCATGAGAAAAGCTCTAGAGAAGTAGACGGACAGAGTGGGAATGGATGACACTCCTGGTTTCTCCAAAGGGACATCACTATCAATCTTTAGTTTTTCATTCTAGGCAGGTGGAGGGGAGCAGGAGAGGAATGACAATGCAGTGTAATTTATTACAGAGCCTTTAGTTTTCAGAGTACTGCCAGTAAAAGATATTTATGGAGTGAAACTTTGAGCATAGGTTTCTAGAAAATGCTCACAGCACCTTCAGGCATACTTATCAACTACACTGTGCACTTGTGTATGCACATTTCCCACCCCTGCCATGGGCATACAAATACATTTACATCCGTAGAAACAGCATGTATGCAATAGTGTGCAACATCATTTCACTTTTCAAAAATAACCCTGTCTGTTATTCTGTTCTTCTGTTTCCACACAGGCTCCATGCTAGATATAACCACTGATGTGGTTTTTGTTCAGGTTGGCATGGTATGAGAGGCACCTATAAAAGTGACAAGGAGTGGCAGAAGTCTGCACAAAGGATTTTGAATTTATTATCTAAATGTTCTTGAGGAAGGATGTAAGAAAAACAGTGTTTCATGCAGGTATTCTATACAGAATATTAGAGGGGGTTAGATTTTGATTGCTAGAGATAGAAAGATGGAGAAAGAGACTATGCCATTGGACAGATGCAAAAAGTGACTCTTGGAAACTTCAGCTAAAAAAATTAGGACTGTAACTGCAAAGACAGACAGATTGAACCTGGGGTAATGTGTATCTGTCTCATATCTTTTTTCTATTTCCAGTTCCCAGGGAGTTGGGGTACAGCCAGGAGCTGGGGGAGAGAGACCTTTGATCTCATGCCCTTGGGTGCTCTAATGAGGAAGACTGCCATCCTGTCTGGCTTTCTCAGGAACTCCCTCAGAGGCTTGCAAACAAAGACTTCTAAGCCAAAGCTATGGCTAAGTCCTGGCTGGTTTGAAGCAGCCTTTTAGGCAAATGGGGAAAGGGGAAGGGGAAGGGAGACTTGGCTGTTGAGAGGACAACTCATCTATCCTCCCACTCGTGTTTCTTAAACCACCTTGCACTGGCCATGACCACTCTTTCTTAAAAAGCTTCCTTTCTTCACTTAATTTTAATATCAATAGTTGAAAAATTAGTTCTGGAATTTTACTTTCCTCCTTCCTGCTTTGACGATGATGGTGGGAGACAACATCTAGGATATGCATGCAGAAGACTTTAATATGTTTAAAAGCATTTGCAGAGTCATATTGGAGTCTTGCGATAAGTTCAGCTGTATTTGTTTTTACTGGCCATGTATTAGGTTGAACCCCATATAATTGCTAACATATTTGACCGTTTTGATCTGCAAAATGATAATCTCATACATTTCAGCTGAATTTAAAGAAACTACTGTGTGCTTAACAAGACTACAAGGCAATTTGGTGCAATGATTTAAAACAGGAGCCAAACTACTTTTTAAAAAATCCAGATCAGATGGGCCTTGAGATAATAATGCTAAGCAAAATAATCCAGACAGAAAAAGTTGAAAATCATATGATATTACATATATGTGGGATATAAACCTAAAAGCAAGAAATGAACAGGACAAACAGAGACTCATGGACATGTTCTATAGACAAGTGGTTACCAGAAGGAAGGAGAGAGAAGGAGGAAGGTAGATGGGGAAAAAATTAATTAAAATCATTTCTTCAATAAATTTTTTAAAAATAAAATTAAATAAATAAAATAAATCCAGATCAGCTCCATCAGCTAATCTTGAGTAGGTTCCACAACTTTTCTGTGTCTCCATTTCCTCATCCTTAGAATGAAGATAATAATAGTACTTACCTCGTAAGGATGTTGTGAGAATTTAAATGAGTTGCTATAGAACAGTGCTTAATTCAAACCAAGCTTTATATAAATATTGACTATCACTGCATGCTAGTCCCTGTTATTTCATTTAATTTTATTAGTAAGTATTTCAGGCATACGAAAAAGTATAGACAATTAATTCTTATGTGCCCCCATTCCATCTTATAAATAAAACATAACAGATGTAGTGAAAACCCATGAATACCCTTCTCCTATCACATTAATGTCTCTCTGTTCTCAAAGGTAGCTTCTATTCTAAATTTTATGCTTATCATTACCACAGACACTTTTATACGTTTACTACATATGTACATAACATAAACTACATACAACATTGTTTTGTAAGTTTCTTACTTTTTATAAATGGTGCCATACCATACTTATCCTTCAATTTGCTTTTGATGTTCAGTATTCTGCTATTGATATTTCTCTACGTGGATACATGAAGCTCAAATATATTCATTTCAACTGCTGTAT